>CAWUFW010002366.1:1200000-1800000 GCA_963921515.1 Calotriton arnoldi | reverse complement strand
CCTAGCAAACCTGCACGTTTTTTGAAACTAGACACCTGGGGAAATCCAGGGTGGGGTGACTTGCGTAACTCTCACCAGGTATTTTTTTACCCAGAGGCCCTTGCAAACCTCAAATGTTGCGTAAAAAAACACTTTTCTGAAATTTTTGTTTTTGGAATGTGTAAGGAGCAATAAATTTCCTACCACCTACCATTCCCCCACGTCTCCCGATTAAAATAGTACCTCACTTGTGTGACTGGGCCTAGCGCCTGCGAGAGAAACTGATCAAACCAAGGTCAATGAGTGTCCCTTTTCGAGGACTCCCATTGACCATATTTTGATCCATTCCATTTTATTGGACTAGTGGTGTAATGCTGGGTGGTAGGAATACGTCACAGAAATGCACAGAAAAAGTGCAATCTTAGGCAAATTTTGAAGTTTCCAGGACATTGTGGGCAAGAATTATGTGGAATCCACGAGAGGCACACCACCCTGTACTCCTCTGGGTGTCTAGGTTTTTGAAATGCCTACATTTGGTGGGTTTCCCTGGGTTGTAGCCGAGCCGAGGCCCAAAAACTGCAGCTACCCCTTTTGTTGATGTTGCCACATTGCGTCTTATACCCCGCCCTTTTGCGGGCGCTAAGCCTACCCACCCAGGTGAAGTACCATTTTTATCAGGAGACATGTGGGAACTATTGGTAGCAGGAAATTTGCAGCTCCCCGTTGAGTCCAATACTTTGAGTCACGGAAATATGAAGAATGGTGTGTTTTTAGCCTATGTTTGAGAATTTCAAAAGCTTCTGGGTAAGAAAACCTTGTGGGATCCACACACGACACACCACCCAGGAGTCCCCCTGGTATCTAGTTTATGAAAATATCTGAGGTTGGTAGATTTTCCCTAGAAATAATGTACACCTGGGCAGAGAAATAAAGTAAAGACAAATATCACAGCACCACCATCTACTAGTCAAGTTCACACACATACTGGTTTGATTTGACACGAGGGTGAGTGAAAAGTCCAAAATGTAAATTTGATTAACAAAAGATTTCACGAAAATTGAATGTGGAAATCCCTGTTAATAAGATAATTATATAATAGTGAACAAGTGACTAGCAGCTTGTGATCTGTAAAGCCACACGGCCCCAACCGCTTTATAGACCATTCACACACCTTTCATGCATTACACCGCCAAAACCATTCACACCGCCAGCCGTGGGCTCAGCACATTACAACACTCACATCAACAAACCGTGCCATTCAAGGGCCCATCACTTTCAAACGCCCACATGACTGACACAGCAATCACAACGCCTGGCAACTGGCGGAATGCCATTTTGGGGGGTGGGGGGGTGGGGGGGTGTGGGGGGTGTGTGTGTGTGTGTGTGTGTGTGTGTGTGTCTGTGTGTGTGTGTGTGTCTGTGTGTGTGTCTGTGTCTGTGTGTGTGTGTGTGTGTCTGTGTGTGTGTGTGTGTGTGTCCGTGTGTGTGTCTGTGTGTCTGTGTCCGTGTGTGTGTCCGTGTGTGTGTGTGTCCGTGTGCGTGTGTCCCCCCAGCAAAAAATCACTAAATGCATAGACACAGACTTCAGACACATCAATCCCACCGCCTGGCAGCTGGCGAAATGTGTGGACTGGCGTTTCAGTGACGGCGTGTTTGTAGTTACTTGCTGCTTGTCACTACACACACTGACAGCCAAACACGAGAACATATATATATACATACACCACACCCATACCAGCCAAACGCTACTCAGACATCACCATGAAGCTTCACACAACTTTCATTTCTAAAACTCTCCCACAATCAACAGATTACACACACAAAGCAGAAACAGGAAAAAAATAAAACATCAACTAAAAAGAGCAATTTCTTTTTTAAAATATAAAGAACCAATCTATTTGTAGAATATGAAATACCGACTAACTGTATACACAACAGGTGTAACCTAGAACATCAAACTACTGCCAACCAGCCATCTAAACAAAAAATATATAGTAATACCGACCACAGTCAATTCCCTTTACTGTCACAGTTGCTCTCAATACTTGATTTGTATATGGTACAATTTAAAACATGTGGTCACACATTGGCCAGGAATAGAAGTACACTCACAGCTGTACATACAACTCTCCTTTTGTTCTACTCTTCTGACACAGACTACATCTCAGACAAGGAAAGTCTTTTTGGGTGTTGGAGGAATGTATTCAGGAAAATAGCGATCTTTCAATCTAGCCACATCGTCCACCGCTTCGACTCTAAGAACACTTGTCTGCTCAGCTGCAACAAGGCTGCCTATTACAGACTGCTGGAACTGTACAAAAGTCATCTTGGTTTCTAGTGAGCTATATTTGAAAACAACGTAAGCATTGAAGGATACTAAATGAAATAGATGAACCGCCAACTTCTTGTACCAGATATAGGACTTTAGAGCAGCATTGTAACGCTCCAACCTTTGATCTACTCTAGCTACACCTCTCATGTGCTTGTGGTAGTCTAGAATACACACTGGTTTGCACTCTTCTGTAACCTGACCTCAAACAGTCACAGGCGCAGTACTTTCATCATGAACAGTTGTCAGCATGTGGGCATCTCTTCTGTCTGAAAATGTCATAGCAAGGGGTCATTACTACGCAAAGCACTGCTCTGTCCGCTTTAAAGTTTTTTAAACACAAGCTCCTTAGAGTACTTTTTACGATTAGAGCGGATTGTGCCACATGCCACAGTGCCCACTCTGACCAGTTCTTTAAATAATTGCACACCTGTGTAGTAATTGTACCAGTATGTATGGTGACCCTTGTGAAAAAGTGATCTGGCAAGTTCCCACACAATTTTCTCGCTGACTACAAAAGGTGAAGGACAACCACGGGGTCAGTTGGAGAATCCCTATCAGTGTACACCATGAAATTATACCATATCCCGTGGCACTTCCACACAGCACATACAGCTTAATACCATAATGTGCTCTCTTAATGGGAATTTGTCTGAAAGCCAAAGGCCCCTTGAATAAGACCAGCGACTCCTTCACAGATATATCTTTCCCTGTAATATAGATCTCTGAGAAACGATCTGCTAAATGGGCAAGGACAGGCCGAATCGTGAAGGGGCGGTCACAATCAGGGTGATCTCGTGGCAATGTTGTAGTATTATCCACCAAATGCTGCAGAAGCAAATACCGATCTCAACTTATAGTTGTTAGAAATATAGCAGTTGCCATCAAGGGACTAGTAAACCAATATAAAGACAGTGATGGCTTCCTTATCAATCCCATCAGCAAAATTAAACCCTGGAACTACTTAATGCCACGGGGATTTGTGAGAGTCCAGTGGGCAGCTCTGAAGTTGGTCTTAAGTGTGGCACTGTTGTTCCTCAAAACTGTTCTGCTTTCAAATTAGTTTACTCAACAATATAATTCAAAACACATAATTAATAACCAGTTCTCTGTATTGACTCTACACCCTGAAACATCACTAAAGGCAAGCAAAATTGGCTGCACCGTGTTAGGGGAAACCAAGGGGTTTAGCGCTTCCAATGGGAAGCCTTTCAATCCCTGGCTGCAGTCCAGCTTGCTCTTGCTGCACTACCCGCATATCACTGTCCTCTAAAAGAGGCGCTACATCAGCACTAATAGTTGATTCATCATCCGATGATTCCTCTCGAGCAGAAAATACACTGTCAGAATCTTCAACTTGGTCCTCAAATGCAGAGTCAATCTTGGAGCTATGTTCAGAGGCAGATTCAAAAAAGCAAACCTACAACCTGCTGGGCGGTCAGCCATAATGCGCACTTATGAAACTAACACAACAAAAAAAAAAACAATAAACGCTGTGTCAAATAAGAACAAGACAAGCTCCGCTGTATCAAACATTAACTATAACTACTGACATATAATGATCTGGAGAAAGCTATCTATACAATCCACACAATGAACTCTCACTTGCCACAAACAACTAGACTGAGGATCAACTGCACCTACTCTGCACAGGTGCAGCAAGCACCAACAATATCCGTCTAGAAAGGAAAATCAAAAAACAAATCACACACAAAATAGCACAATAGAGATCTTGCACAAATCCAAACGTGAATTTGGAGAGAAAAAAAATCATAAGCTAAATATGCTACAATTATTACAATCGTTAAAAAAAACACAACCTGCAGATCTACCAGTGCTGAAACCGCAAGCAGAAGACACCACCAAGGAACTCAAAAGCTTTGCACTACAATAAAAAGGAGACATACAACATTAAGAACACAAATGCAAATGATTTTTTTTTTTTAAACTGTTTTTTATTATTTTATCAATCCAGACATAACCATCATACATTAGCAATTTCACCATTGTACTTTACATCCGTCTTCAATTTCTAGGCCCCCGTTTGTCCCTGTAACGAGATTTTTTTGCCATTCAATCTATTACACTGTAGTTGCCTGCACATTCGGCATCAGGATGTGCCCGTTTTCAATTCACTGAGTGCCTAGCACCCTACTTAGTACATTTTTTATTTAACAATATAGGCCATAAAATAACAAATGCAAATGATGACGAGAAATAAAACGGTTAACATTATAAAACACTATAAAGTCTGCCCCTGGGGCAGATCGCCATGACAAACGTCCGATCTGCTCCTTGAGGGGGGTACAAAGCAAAGGTAAGAACTTTGCATGCCAGAGGAGAATGACCCTTACCCCAGATAAACACCAGTTCACACACACCAACATCCAAATGCCAGCCACACATATTACCAGGCAGAAGCCAGTCCCCACACACCTCGAGCAAAGTCCTCATTTTAAACACACCATCAGTCAAAAGGCAGCCACATGCCAGTCCACACACCAACAGCCAAATGGCAGTACACACAAACCACCAGCCAAATGCCATTACATGCAGACCATGGGGGGGGTGGTGGTGGAGGTGAAAAACAGCCAAAACATGTGCCCAAATATGAGGAGTGACCCTTGCACAAGTGGCTGCTCCTCGACATTCATCAATGTTACATTCCCTGGTCTCCATCGGTTTTCCTCCCCCTTGGGGGCAGATTGGCCTACAAAATGGCCAATGTGCCCCTGGGGGTGGGGGCGGAATCACCCTTGCCTAAGGCCCCGGCCACTACCCAGCATGCATATCTGATAAAATCCCTAGCGTCTAAAAAAAAAAATGGCTGATCTGACCCCAGGAGGGCCAGAAAGCAGAGAAAACCTATGATAATATACTGGGGAACGACCCTTGGCCAAGGGGGCGCTGGTGGACCACTGCTGGGTCACAGTCTTCACGATGTGGAACATTACGGTTGCGTCAGATAAAGCTGATGTCGCTAGAACAATCTCCTTTAAATTTCGGGCTCCTGTGTTTACTCTCCTCTCTACTAGTAGTGGTGGGAAAGCTACATCCTGTTTACTATAAACATGAGGAGCTTTGCATGCCTTTTAGAGGAAGATTAGGCATCCTCGCTGGATAAGCAGACAGCTGAGTAAGGGTAGTGGGAAGACTTTGTCTTCAGCGCTTCTGCACCCAACACTGGCAAGGAGAATGTTGTGGCGAACCCCTCCTTATTAGCATAAGCTAACACAGTTTCTAATCTTTTCACTCCAAATTGCTCTTTGAAAGATTTATGTTTATTGAGAACAAAATACGGGGCTTCATAAATACAAGTAGATGTGACTTACTGGACTTGCAAACTAAACTGTACCTTACCTCAATTTGACAATTAATTGGTCTCTGGTAAATATTTGTTACTGGTAGTGCAGCAGAGAGCTGGCCAGAACTGCTCACAAAAAACGAGTCCAACTTTGACCAATATTGGAATACATTACAGGGGAGCCTGCAAATCCCGCATAAAAGCCTCTCTCTAATTTCCTTATTGCAGGCGATTTGTGATGTCTCTAGTGGCCTGTAATAAAGAAATGATGGAGCTATTTAACTGAAATGACTTATTACAATTGGGTTCTGGCATCACATAGCCTGCTATCTGAGCCAGCAGCCCTTGGTTAATACAAGACGGCATAATTAAAGCTGCAGTTTCAAGAAGCGACCGGAAACCTGGCATTCTTTCTTATGCTCTGTTTTTTTAGATGAATAGTGATAAGCAGAAAGGAAATCTTTATGGCAACCTGTATTTTTTGCGCTATAGGTAAATTATAAGAAAGATAGAATATCTGCAAGTTTCTACACATTCTGAGCAACAGCTTGTTGTAGTCTGACTTGTATTAAACTGATTATATGTTTTAGCAACGTACGTTTTTGGATGTTTCATTTTTCTCTAGAGAGTCATTTATTCATGTTTGCAAACATCCAATCTCCTTCATATAGAAAAGCTACACATAAGGGATGTCAGCGGTTTGTAGGAAGGGTGATGGTGTGACTATATACTATGAGGAACAAAGTACACACTGCCTTACGTTATAAGGATATTGCAAGTCATCTCAGAGTTGCAAGACTTTATAAAGGAACTCTGCCTTTGGCCTTATTCCGCTGTATGATCGCAGAGCCCTTCAGTGTCTTCCAATATCTTGATACTCTACGTCAGGGGATACTTTATCCCATATGTATTATATATGTGTGCTTCATAATTTGGCACGGAGTACTTGAAGGCAGCTTGTCTCATCTCTCTTACTTCACGTTTAATTTAACAATGATTCGTTTTATTTTGCAAAGTGCAGTATGGGTTTAGGCGCAGTGTGGGATTCGGCTCCATTGTGTTAGGACTCCCTTTCTAGATGTGTGTCTCTGTAAGTTTCCTTGGCATTGTTGACTGATATTGATACAGTAAAAGTAACATTCAGAATGAGCATTTTAAAAGGGACAGTGTACGACTGCTTGCCAGTGCATTTATGTTGTTCTCAATTTGAATATACATTTTCTGCAATATACTCATCCCTTGCATCCATTTAGGTAGCACTTTCACCCCATAATAACGACAAAAGCTCTGTGCCAATATTTTTTTTCAGTGAGGAGCTTTCCTATTTTTAAACTTAGTGTTTCATTTTAACAACTGAAGCTAACAAGCATTGGCAAAGCCAATAGGTTTCACCTATGTGAGAGCTATTGGCTTTGCTAAAATCTTTTATCCGTATTGTATAGTTGAGTAGAGTAGTGTAGAGTGATGTGGAGTGATGCAGAGTGGGTTGCCGCGAAAGGGAGTGAAGTGGCATGAAGTTCAGTGGAGTGGCGCGGAGTGGTGCAGAGTGGAGTGGTGCACAGTGCAGTAGAGTAGCATAAAGTGCAGTAGTATACAGTGAAGTGGTGCAGAGTAGACTAGTGGTGTAGAATTACATCAGAGCCTTAGTTTAAGTTCTATGGGGTAATTAATCTCTGAAGAGAGGCCACTCGCATGGGTTTTGTCAATGTTTCACAGAGGCACTGCACTGGTGAGCACTGTATTTTAGACAAAGTAGAAGAACACAGCAGAAACAATGTTTTACTGGGTAAATGAAATATGGGGGACAAGAAATAATGTTGCAGCGTTCTTTCTTCGGAAGGCAAGCAGGTTCACAGTCACACTTTACAGTGCAAAGATATGTGTATTCTGCGTCACACTGACGCACCTATTCGCTGTCATATATGAGCTGATTGCCTTACGTTGTTGGGAAAGGGAGCGGGAGGGAAAAGAAGCAACATGGAAGGTGGGGGATAGAAACTACATGGACAGGGGATATAGGAGATGTACTGAAAACACAACCACTCCTATAAAGTGCTTGAACCCCCCCCCCCCCCAAAAAAATAAAGTAACTCCAAGAATGGAAGCAGTGGAAAGACACCAGTACTTGGTCCATGCTCCAGAGCAGGGCCAAACACAAGAAGAGGACACAGGCATGCCAAGACAAGCTGTAACGAAGGAAATGAGTGATGCGGAAGCTAACAAACGGTAAGCTATGGGCGGGATATAAGCCCACTGTATGTATACAAAATGTCCAGCAGAGTGCATGTGCTGTCTATGCAAAACGTAAAAAAGGCTATTCCTTTCTGGAGTGTTGAAACTTTACGTCTTTTTCATGTTCCTGGTTCTGAAATGAGATCCTTAGTCGGCAAGTTTGATCCTTGACCTAAATGCTTGCTCTCTGACCTGATCGGAAAACGACAAGTTCGAATTCCGACAAAGCAGACTTAGCTTTCTATTAGTCATTAAATTTAGTGCTGTTACAGAGGGTACTTGTGATGTCTTGTAGTTGTAATGCTTACAAAAGGCAGAAGTGCATTATTAAGCACTATATGAAAGCAGCATATTTTATCAATAGTGGGGTTGGCTCCATATGTTCTTTATATTTCTTCTCTACATGTGAGTGGGCATGTTTTTCATGTTTTTTTTCACAAGAGCATTTAAATCTACGTTTTGTTTTTAGCGCTTCCTATGCCCCTGATGTGGATGTGTGCCCATATAACCTGTGTTTCAGTGCTGGCCTCAGAACCCAAAGCAGCCCAGTGACAATGGGTCATTAAGCCAATAGTCTTGCCATTGGAATCTATTAACTTTGCCAATGGCTTTTAGCAATAATGTACAGCATCCCTGATGCTGTGCTATATAGCACCTGCAAAATAATGCTGGGACTTTTCTTTTTATTTACCGATCCGAGTTAGATAGATTAAAAAAAAAAGAAGTGGTGAAAAAACTTTTTTTTTGGTGAAGGGGTGGGGAAAGGAAGCAACACAGGGAAAGAAAGCAACACGAGGGCAGGGCAAAGCTACTCTGAGGTCAGTGGATGAAAGCAAAACACACAGGGCGCTTGTGGGAGAAGCAACATGAATGGAGGAAGTAACACAGATTCGAGAGAGAGGAACGTGGAGCACAGGGTTGAAGGAGAAAAACATGGGATAGAGAGGGGAACGTGAAGCTTGGGGAGCAGCACATGGGCAAGAGAGAGCAGTTGGGAAAGAGAAGTACTCAAGGGAGACAGCTGGAAAGCTCATGCACTCTTCCTGGGGTGCTTAACCAAAAAGGAAAAAAGTAGTGCCCAAAAATAAGCAGTAGAAGGACACAAGAAATGTGGTCATGCTCTAGGCGAGAGAGAAACACGCAAAGAGGAAGGAAAGCCCACACAAGCTGACAAATAAAAAGTACAAAAAGAACAGTTGACGGACAGAATGCAGAACAATGTCACACATTCACCCCAGTACAGAGATCTGGGCCTAAATCCATAGTTTTTTTGCTACCCATGCCATTCCAGTTTGAACCCAGCCATAAGCAAATCAGTCTGGACCCTGCGCCTAATGGGAACAGTCCAGCCCGAACTGCCAGGCCAGGTCCTCCCTGGACTGGAAACAAGCATCCTAGGATCGGTTTCGGGGTGTCACCCCTTAGCCAGGATAGCTTGACTACAGTGGCATGGAGAGCATGGAACCCACGTCTGGGCATACCCGTCCCACTCGGGGTGACAAATGCAAAAAGAATAATTGATGGACAGAATGCATAACAATGTCATACATTCACCCCAGTACAAAGATCTGGGTCTAAATCAATCGTTTTTTTGCTCCCCATGCCATTCCAGTTTGAACCCAGCCATATGCAAATCAGTCTTGACCCTGCGCCCAATGGGAACAGTCCAGCCCGAACTGCCAGGCCAGGTCCTCCTTTTTTTTTTTTTTTTTAACGGAGTTTTATATAGCTCGAACTTGACCCGGTATCGGGTATCAGAGCTCTTTACATAGCACCAGTTGCGTTACATGAGAACACATTCATCATTTTTGTTAGGCACGGGGAGATTAAGTGATTTGCCCAGAATCACAGGATGTTCAGTGTTATTGCCGAGACTCGAACCCGGTTCGCTAGATTCGAGGTCGGCCGCCCTAGCCGTTAGGCCAACTCCTCTCCCCAAGTCCTTGGACTGGAAACAAGCATCCTAGGACCAGTTTCGGGGTTTCACCCCTCATTAGCCAGGATAGCTTGGCTCCAGTGGCATGGAGAGCACGGGATCCACGTCTGGGCATACCCGTCCCACTCCGGGTGACAAATGCAAAAAGAACAATTGATGGACAGAATTCAGAACAATGTCATACATTCACCCCAGTACAGAGATATGGGCCTAAATCCATCGTAAGCGAATGTGAATGACAATCAAGCCAACCAATGGTAAGCAATGGTGGGCTCTAAGCCCACTGTGTGATGACAAGAAGTCTTTTCACAAACTGATATCCTACGCTGTCTAGTAAGCAAGACCTAAAACTGTTCAAACTGCCCTGCCTCCCTGTCTGCTTTCTATTTCCATTCATCATTTTTCTGTCTTTCTCCTTCTCTTTTCCCATTTTCTCTGATCTCGGCATTCTCTCTCCATCCATCTGTCTGTAGAAGTGAGAATGTTTAAAAGCGGTCTGTAAGGTTCAGCAGACAGTAGCCCTGAATGCAATTAGAATATTCAGGCTTTTTTTTTCCTGTCATGAAGAGGATGCTGGTTAAACAGATGGCAATGATGAAGCATAGCAAAGTGATTGTGGACTGACAATATAAATGGACTCTCCTGCTTAGGTACTAATTGGCTGAAAGTAAGGGAATTCAACTAAGCTTAGGCCTCCTATCCGATGACATCAGTAGTTCATGAGAATGATGATGTTGGGATGAAAAGTCACCTGCAATGCACTGGAAACTGCTGCTCTGCATACATTTTCTGTGCGACTCTTTCGTTTTGTCTTTGGTGAGCTCCACAATCATGCTAACCTACTAGTTATGCAGTATTTATATAGTGTAAACCTAGCAGAAAGGTAGTGGACCACGGTACAGTATACTTGGCTTTACTGGACTGAGACATCAGTGTGGGGTTCTGAGGCTAAGGGTGCACCCAATGTGCTCCCCTCTTTGAGAGCAATGGAGACCATGGCACTTTGAAGTGTATCTTTTACGAGATTGACAATACCCTTCTCGCAAGTATGGTTCCTTTGATCAACATTTGGCATTGGCCCCATGCTAAACTTTAGGTCTAGGCATATAAATGGTATAATAGCATTTTGGGCCTGGTCTCTGGCTGGGAGCTGGAGATATGTAGGTGGTTTCTTTCTCATCAGTGTCTCATGTGTAGTATATTTTCCTTGTATATTCTAAAATACTTTTCTTTTTTTAAGTACAGCACCGACAGGGCAATCTATTATTATGGGATACTGCTGTATTCTGGGTGTATAAACCTACATCACATCGTTGAACAAGTCCACCTCACTATCCTGAGAAAGTCAAGTGCTAAAGATAGATATTTGGTCATCTACTTTAATATCCTATTGTATGCGGCCCTAGTGGCAAACCCCCTCTTCTTACATTTGGCGCCCAATTTCTTCAGACTGATGTGGGATACCATGAACCAGATCTTACAGATGTCCTAGTTTCGAACTTAAAGAAATGAGTAACAGGGAAGGAAAATAATCTCCTTGAAATTTGGCAGTTGCAACCTCTTGTTTTTGTGAGGCAATAGCAGGCAGGAGTGGATGTGTGTGGGTGTGGCAGGGGTGAGTGTCAGGTGTCTTTGTGGGTCTATGTAATTTTAGTACTTAGTTTTTGTGATTTAAAGATACAGTTCCTTGATGTATTTTTTTTTTTACATTTTGCAGTTTTATAATCCTATTTTTTGTTTATTATTTTTGAAGTTGGTGAACCAGGACTTGAGTTTTGTGAACTACATCCATTTGTGATCACCCTAAAGGGAGGGTTAATAAGCAGAGTGGTAAGTTCAGGTCTGTGCACCAGTATTTTTTTTTTTTGTGTGGAGTTTTATATAGCGCGAACTAGACCCAAAGGTATCAGAGCGCTTTACATGAGCACCAGTTACGTTACAGACGGACACATTCATTTTTGTTGGGCACGGGGAGATTAAGTGATTTGCCCAGAATCACAGAATGCTGAGCGTCCCTGCCGAGACTGGAATCCGGTTCCCCAGCTCCGAGGTCAACCGCCCTAGCCGTTAGGCCACATTCTCTCCCACATTCTCTTGCAGTTATGAATTTTTTCAGTATGATCTGCAAACCATGTTTTACAGTCCTGGCCGTGGGTCCCACCGTCATCATTGACACCATTTTGCATCATGGGGAAAGTGGAACCTGTTCACTGTGGTCTGGTAAAGTAAAAATAACTAAAGGATTTCAAATTTCTTTACAATAGAAACATTATAATTAGTTTTCTTCAAAATGGTGCGAATAGTGAAGCTAAGAAAAGTTTGAGATGAGTTGATGTCATTTTCACTTTGGTTACATCCATGAGCTTAATGCAATTCTGAAGATTCTGATGAAAGAAGCAAGAGGACTCATGTATACATTAAACTGGTGAGGGTTAACTCCTGATCTCAGGGGCACTGTAGATCACAATAAGGAGCTCAGAAGGTTGGAAGAGAGAATTAGTTCCTGTTATAAAAAGTTAAGATGCTCTCAGGAAAGAGGTTTATTGTCAGATGTACGAACGCATTTTCTGGTCACTAATCCTGCTATTTGGTAAATTGCATGGTTTGCGACTAGAAAATGTTTTTCAAATGTATTAAACCAATTTAGCGATTCTGTATCATGTTACAGAATTGCTAGATGGGTTTAAGTAACCATTAGGAATCAGTATTTAAGGCGTCCTTTCCTAATAATGATTCTTAAGGGTATGTATTAATGTTTTGCCACTGAAATCCAGTCTCAAAACAATATATTTTACTGACTACTGAAAAGTAGTAGTAACTCTTGAGTAAACTGGATGGGGTCCCAAGGGACCGAGTCCCCTGTGTGAATGGTCAAAAGAAATTGTTTTGGAGTAGGCAATGGTCCATAGGACCCCACTGCCTTCTCTTAAAAAAATAGATTTAAAAACCTTTCTGTTTTTTAAACACATCCCGAGTCTCTTTAAGGAAAATGGGCAGCATAAAAACAAGCATTTGCAATGCAATTGGTCTCGCATTTCAGAGAGTTAGAGCTATTGGCGTTGTAAACGACAATGACTTTTACCCATGTGTTTTGTTGTGGAGTGGAGTGGATGTATATTATGTGGGTTGCATTGGAATGGTTAGGTGTGGAACTGTATGGTGTGGAGTTGATTTGTGTAGTGAAATTATGTGGCGTGCAGTGGAATTATATAGATCGTAATTATGTGGTATTGAGTGTATTGGAATTATGTGGAGAGGGATTGTCGGTTATGGAGCATAATTATGTGGAATGGTATTTTGTGCTGTGGAGTGGTTTGTATTGGAGTTTAAGTATGTGGTGTGCTATTGTATTTTATTGCATGGTATGGAATTTGGTGGTGAAGATTGATGTATGTGGTGTGGTGTGTAATTGTGTTGAGTTGAATTATGTGGTTTAGTGTTGAATTTTGTGGTTTGGTGTTGAATTATGTGGTGTGGATTGAAAATGTGTTGAGTTGTATTGTGTGGCGTGGATCTGTGTGGGTAGTTTTCATTGTGTAGTGCTCTCTTGCAGTACATGTGAGAGACACTTGACTGGAAACATCTTGCTGAATCTATGGGAACTAATAAATCCTTGATTGTCTTGTTTCAACCTAGTAGTGCTATAAGACTCATCTGACAGAGCGGTAAATACGCAAAACTATTGTTATGGAGGACTCATGGATGACCTACTAGAAACACAGCTATAGCCAACAGCAAGAGAAAAATCAGTAAATAAAACAAAAACGGAAGACTATTAATTTACAATAAAAACATATCAAATAGAGGAGGCCACCAAGAGCACGGTTTTCAAGGACATGTGGAACAAATACTTCATTCACAAATAAACCACCCGTGACAGCTCAAAAACACCGCCATGGGGTAAGAAATTAATAAATAGAGGCTTGCAGTAAAACTCCCTAGAACAAGAATCCCAGTGGATGACCTGGGTAAATTAAAAGTAGCCTTCAAGAACTTGACTTCACTAGTCGGGCACAGGAAGAATCGCAGAAACAGGCTGACAAATACAAATCCGTTGTTACAAAAACGTAGCATTATGCAGCAGAATAAGAACATGTACTCGCTAGTTGGGTACATTTACTGAGTTTCGGATGGTTCCGGGCGAATGATGAATGGAGATGAACAATGCCATAAAGAGAACTATATACACTCATAGTATACACTGGAGTGCCTAGTTATGTTGGTGGCAGTAGGTTAGGCGTGTGTGAGGGGATAGTGCAAGCGAATGGTCGTGGCGTGCCGTTGTGAGCAAGATACGCCCTGGATGTGGCCGAGAATCTAGTCATGCCATGTAAGAGGACTCAGAGTCAGCAGCGACATGAGCAAAGCCTTTTACAGTATTATCCAACAGAGGATTCTATAATGTACGACCAAACAGGAATAATTCACTCAAAACCAACTAGGCTCCCTCCCTAAACACACACAGCAGACCACATCTTCACCTTACGAGTCATGGTCATTAAGCAAATTAAAAACATCAAAAGAAAAAACACGTTCCTTTGACGTAGTCTTATTAGAAGCACACACTATTCCCAAACCCTCACCTTCAGGACCACAGATTGCTGCAGCTGATAAAGCCTTTAAAATCGCAACACCTATCAAGCGCAAGGCAAAAACCAACATAAGCTAACAGAAGAGAGGAGGCATTCCCTCAAAAACAATCACGAAATTTTACAACCATGGAAAACAGGGCTCTGGCGGTGCCTGGGATGCACGGAGCCCGCAGCTCATCAGCTCTTCCCCAAGCTCGCTGCATTGCTTCAGCTTTCTAGCTCGCCGGTTGTTGTGTTATGTCAGCTGTTGTGCGCCGCCTAAAAACCAATAGACTTCAGCTGCCCGGGGTCAGAGGCACAAACAAAGGCTCAACAACGCCAATAGACTCGCTATAGTGCTCAAATGTAGATGCACGCAGTGGTTTCTAAAATACAAACAAAATGAACTAAAAATGCGTATTTTACATACCAGCAAAAAAGTTTTTCCATGTAAATTTATTAAGAGTGCGGATTGGCTTACATCTCATACAAAAACACAGAAAACATGCTGCCAAAATTAACCTAAAAATAACGTAAGTGCATGTTGTTTTTAGCCCCCTCAAAGTTAATCATGTGCGTTGCACTGGCCGTGAAGAAAGTTTAAGCACATGGCAAATGAAGGGAAGTAAACACGAGAGAGGAGCGGGGGCGAGCGAGCGCGGCAGCCTGGACTTTGGAAAGCTGACCAGACGCTCGTGCGTCATGGCCTTTTGCCTGCGATTACCCGCAAGGCCGGCATGTGTTTCCAATTATCGCGCCCGCGTCTGGGCACGATAATGGGAAACAGATGTCGGCCCTGCGCGCGTAACCGCAGGAAAAAGGCCATGACGCACGAGCGTCTGGTCAGCTTTTGAAACCCCCTAACATAGTCTCGCCTAGCAGCGCTTGCGCGCTACTCGAGGCTCGACCTAAAAATGCTAAAAGCAATCACCAGCATGGTAGTCTGCTGATTCTGGCAGACCACCATACCTGTGAGGGCAGCGAGTCATATTGGATCGAAGTTTGAGACCTACCTCATTAATATTCATGTGCTAGGTCGAATTGTGACTTACTGGGATTCATTATCGCGATTCATTATTTTGTGACCCAACCAATTAATACGTAGGTTGGTTCACAAAATACTATGTGATTCGCAAAAAGTCAGTGTACTAATTGCAACCACTTTTTGTGCTCTTATCTTGGTACTTCTGGTCCTGTATTCCCATTTCTTGAGCCCAGGGATGAACTGAGTGATTGTTCACATGTTTGTTAATTCATAAAACATGTACATGCTTCACAATTGAAATACATAATTATAATTTCAAAATTTCAAGGTTGTAAGGTATATTTATAGATAGATTTTGTATGCACTGGTATGATGGAATATCAGTAGCAGTGAATATATATTATACCTTGCAACCTTGAAATTTTGAAATTATAATTATGTATTTCAATTGTGAAGCATGTACATGTTTTTTATGAATTAACAAACATTTACAATTACTGTTCCTTAGGAAATGAAGGATGACGAAATAGTCTGCTCTTTATGTCCATGCGAACAGCCGGAAATGGATTGTCTGTCCTCTGTCACTTTTGTTTCACGATAAATGGTGGTTTTGTTTTGTGCAATTTGGCTTTGTAAAAAGAACTCTGTGGTCGAAATGCGTTGCCGTTTAAATTAATGCATCTGCACTTGTGACCATGATCCTGGAGTGCGAGTCTTCTTTGTATTTATACGTGTGAATACGAAGGTTTCCTTTGACGTAACAACAGGTCCCGACACCCGTATCTCGCACCGGCCCCGTTTGGTGAAAGTGATCAGCTGTGTCGGAAGATAGATATATTCATATATTTATATATATTCACCATCAAATTCAAAATATGACGCAGCACTCTCCTGGGGGTTTATTCTCAAAATGCTTTATTCACAAGCCATCTCCTCCTTCACCTACACGTTTTAACCAACAGGTCTTGGTCACGGTGTATAGCGTTAGTCCATCTACGCTTTCATCTATTTATACCAATTACCCATTCTGCCAATTATGATGCATTATGGGAATGGTTGTTTAAATGAGAAAATACAAAACAAATAATGTGTATAGACACTTAGTCCTATACAATACCATGCAAACTAACAGTCAGGCATGAATAAGTAGACCCTTCACTAAGATATGTTGTCTAGATCACACAGCATTCATCATGCCTGACAATAGATAAGTGTGTTGGTAGTTAACGAGCGATTGTTTATATGTGCACATGAGCTGGGTCATGTAATCGGTGATGATTTAAATCATAGAACAATACTGATGACCGAACACTGAGAATTATTGTTTATACACATTTGTTTTGTATTTTCTCATTTAAACAACCATTCCCATAATGCATCATAATTGGCAGAATGGGTAATTGGTATGAATAGGTGAAAGCGTAGATGGACTAACGCTATACACCGTGACCAAGACCTGTTGGTTGAAACGCGTAGGTGAAGGAGGAGATGGCTTGTGAATAAAGCATTTTGAGAATAAACCCCCAGGAGAGTGCTGCGTCATATATTGAATTTGATGGTGAATCGATTTCGAGGCCAAGTCCAGCCTCGCCGCAGGCACCAGCTGAGAAAAAGCGCCCTTCGTTTTGGACGTTGTTGATGAAAAATTAAGTATTCAACACTGTTTTCCTGTGTCCGCACTGAAAGAGAAATTGCAACAAACCGGGTTCATGGCAACCGCGTGCACTTAGCGAACAGAATGGTGCACGTTGAGGTGATCCGGAATCAAAAGAGAAGGTACACTGAGCAGGAAAACCCTTTGAACATTTGCCCACATTCCAAAAGGATTAATAGCAGAACCACACGGTCGGAGGATCCAGCTCCACCAGGAAAAACAAGAGGTGAGAGAGCTGTGCGAAATGCATGTGGGCTAATGTCAGAGTGTCGCAGCGAGTGAAGGGAAACCATGCTGAAACACACGAGGTGTAGCGAGCAGTTCCCAATAAGCATTTTCACTACTGGGGGAGGGGGGGAAACGGACAGAAATTTAAGAAGTGGCCATCCTAAGAACAGTAAATACTCCTTCAATTAGAGGAAGTCCGGACACCAGCAACAGGCGGTACACGCACTGTTTTAAGTTAATAGGTCATCGAGTATCAAGAAATACTCACATATTATAACCATGGAGGAAAGAGCGGCAAAATGCGCTCAAAGAGCTGAACAGATGTTCCAGAAAGGAAATAAAACAACTGGAACCAAACCAGAGGATGATAGACAAACAAACTCAGGAGAAATGACATTGAAACAAATGTGTGCCCAATTGGAAAGGATGTTAAAAAGAGAAATAACCAAAAGCTGGGAAGTGATCACACTTAAGAAATATATTGAGTATGAAAGAGTCCCAGGGGCCTTAGAATCTTCACACTGCCTAACCCTCCGGACACAAAACCTGAAATGTTGGTAGAATGGGGAAGAAACAACATGCAGTGTTCGCGCAACATGATGCTAATCATTGTGAAATACGTGAAAATAGATGTAGAGGAACTACACAAGAGCATAGCAGAACTGGAGGAACACATCCTAGCAAGTAATCAAGAGGAAGAATCCAAAAAATTGAGAAAGGAAATGGAACGTAATTTGGACAGACATGAGAAGGAGGTAGAAGAGCGAAAAGAACGAAAGTTCAGAAGAGACGAACATGACTAAGAGTGTGGCGCAATACTTACCTTTGCGAAACGATTCGATGCTCCAAAACAACAAATGAGCACAAATAGAAGGCTGCCACAAGAGTCCCCGAACACCACGTAGAGTGATTCGGATACTGACTTTAGCGAAGGTGAGGGACAATCAACAACCACTCATCGTACCTCTTTTTTTAGACGAAATGAAATTGCTGTATTTAGACCAAAAGACACCAAGAGGAAGGGGAAGAGGACGTGGAAGGGGGAGAGGTCAGATGGCAACAAGAGCCAGCGACGAAAAACCAGAAGAGGCTCCGGAAAAAACAAAAGGCTACCACCTACGCAATCGAGTGACAAAGAAATGGAAGAGGAAGTAAGAACAGAATCTAATTTAATCATAAATTTGTCAAAATATGTCCCAACCAAGGCGGAACAAAGCCTCCTCCACAAAGGCCTGTCATTTTGCCCGGAAAAACATTTTGACTTTGTTGAGACGAAAATAGATCTTTATAAATACATCCGGAAATTAAAACTGGCCAAGTTTTTAAACAAACAAGATAAACAAAATGCCATGAGTCTTGATAATGATACCAATGTCAACAGAGAACAAACAGAGGAATTTACAATCTCAGAAGTAGCAAACCTGAGCGCGGCATATGGCCTAGCCAATGAAATAAATGAGGATAACATTTCAGACATACAAATTCTGGAAGAGATGGTCATCAGAACTGACAAACCCATCAACACCAAGTTTAAAGACCAATCCAAATTTTGTCCCGCATTACATCCTGGAAATCGGATAGATACTTTCCATGATTTGGTAACAGCAGAATTGGAGAAGATGGAAAATGTAAAACATGGACATAACAAAGAAAATCTTATCAAACAAGAACGTCAAGCATTAGAGTCACTCATGAATAACACCTTAATAGAGATCAAACCTGCGGATAAGGGGGGAAATATAGTGATCCTTGATAAAGAAGAATACATCTTGGAAGCCATGCGACAACTAAACAACACAACTAACTATGTGAAACTAAAGAAAAATCCCATCAATGATCTAGTGATGGAACTAAACACCAAATTGAAAATTTGGCATGAAAAGGGATTGCTAAGTGATCAGGAGGTCTTATTCTTGAAGAATGACACTCCAATAATACCGACCCTTTACTTCCTCCCAAAGGTGCATAAAACCTTAACGAGACCCCCGGGAAGACGCATTATTTCCAGCTGTGGGTCGCTATATGAAAACATCTCCACATATGTGGACCACTTCCTGGCACCAATAGTACCCACTTTAACCTCATCTATGAAAGATACTGTGGACTTCTTGAGAACCCTCATGGACACTGAATGGCAAAAGGAATACCTATTAGTAACTATTGACGTAGTGTCACTATATACGTTTATAAATCATAACGTGGGCATACAGGCGATCAAGTACTTCCTCAAACAGAAGCCCATAGAGGAATTGCAACATACTCAGATGATCACCGAAATGATGGAGCTATGCCTTAGGAACAATGTATTCCTGTTTAATAAGACCATGTACTCCCAAAGCTGCGGGACCGCCATGGGAGTTTCCTTCTCTCCAAGATATGCCAACCTCGTGATGGGTTGGTGGGAAAAAACAATAGCTTGGAGAGAGGAAAATGATCATCACGTAGCCAAGGTGGCACTTTGGCTACGATTTATAGACGACCTCTTTCTTCTTTGGAACGGGACAGAAACGGAGTTCTTGGAGTTCTTTGACATACTAAATAACAACGAAGTGGGACTCAAGTTCACTTACAACATCAGTGCAACTGAAATAGTATTCTTGGATACAAAGGTGTATGTAAAATCTGACAAAATAGAAAGAACTGTGTTCCGAAAGAGCACAGCGACCAACAGTGTGCTCCACGGAATGAGTTTCCATCCGGACAGCCTAAAAAGAATATACCTTATGGAGAATTCATCAGAATGAAAAGAAACTGTTCTGAGACCAAAGAGATGAACCTCAAATTCAAAGAAACAAAACAAAGATTTCTACAAAGAGGTTACAAATACAATGACATCCATCGTGGAGAGAAGAAAGCAAGATGCCTCACGCGTGCTGAGACCTTGGTGAACAAAAAAGACAAAGACATAGGAGAACTGAAAAAAGAGCCAATAAGAACGATCATAGCCTACAGCAAAGAAAGCTTCAAAATTCGCAAAATCGTGAACAAATACTGGAACATACTAACCAAAGACCCAGACATCGGTGAACAACTGGGAAATCGACCCCAAATAACATTTAGAAAAGCACCATCGTTATCAGATAAATTGGTAAACAGCCATTTCGTATTAAAAAAAACAGAATCCTGGTTGCAAGCACTACAAAAGTTATTCAGCAAATGCAGCAATTGCAAAGCTTGCAAAATTGGCAGGAACAGAAAGAGGATCACTGACCCACAGGGCAAGATGTTTAACATCAATGAAACCATCACTTGTGACACTACGTATGTAGTATACCTCATAGAGTGCACATGTGACAAACGCTACATAGGAAGCACGATATGCCCTTTAAAGAAACGGATTCTGGAACACATTAGGGCAACTCAGAACAAGGATGCAACATACGCAATGGCTAAGCACACGATGACGCATGAAGGTAAAACATGGCTGGACATGACATACTCGGGTCTTGCAACAGTGCCAGCACATGAAAGAGGGGGAAACAGGACCTTAAAATTAAGACGCCTGGAATCACGACTGATAATTAGATTTAAAACAAAGATCCCGACAGGGTTGAACGGGGACGAGGAAATGTATATACATCTATAACCAGATGACAATAGAAGCGTCGTCACTCTGAAATTGAACTACCTGAAGAGACATACTGGACTATTATTTATAAATTGGGAGAACAATAAACTATTTGATAAACAGAATGGTGAAATATAGTATGTGAGGAATCGGAAGAAATATTATTTATGACCCAGAGCACATCAGAGTCAGTATTATAATTACATATACCAACACAACAGGGGCACTGAGCCATAATAAGTGAGAACAAGGCATGACTGTATTAAGAGCTATGAATTTAGCGAGTCGCACATACTAGATTACTTTTAGGGCACTGAGCCATGCAATCAATCTGTGCGAGCATAGACACTTAGTCATATACAATACCATGCGAACTAACAGTCAGGCATGAATAAGTAGACCCTTCACTAAGATACGTTGTCTAGATCACACAACATTCATCATGCCTGGCAATAGATAATTGTGTTGGTAGTTAACGAGCGATTGTTTATATGTGCACATGAGCTGGGTCATGTAATCGGTGATAATTTAAATCATAGAACGATACTGATGACCGAACACTGAGAATTATTGTTTATACACATTATTTGTTTTGTATTTTCTCATTTAAACAACCATTCCCATAATGCATCATAATTGGCAGAATGGGTAATTGGTATAAATAGGTGAAAGCGTAGATGGACTAACGCTATACACCGTGACCAAGACCTGTTGGTTGAAACGCGTAGGTGAAGGAGGAGATGGCTTGTGAATAAAGCATTTTGAGAATAAACCCCAGGAGAGTGCTGCGTCATATTTTGAATTTGATGGTGAATCGATTTTGAGCCAAGTACAGCCTCGCCGCAGGCACCAGCTGAGAAAGAGCGCCCTTCGTTTTGGACGTTGTTGATGAAAAATATTTGTATATATATATATATATATATATATATATATATATATATATATATATTCACTGCAAAAACCACAGGTTTCAGGGACGTTATAGTTAGTTGGACATTTCACTCGTATAAAACCAGAGAAATTCGGCCGTTATAGTTAGTAGAGGTAACTATAACTTGCGCCCCCGCAATGCACTGCTTATGACGTCACATATTACATCACTCATGACATGGTCAGTGACATCACTGATGACATCACTGATGACATCATCCATGTGATAATCTGATGCACCTCCTCACGCCCTAATAAAACCTTTTATACACCCACTCTAAAATACAGACTACCAATGTCGAAACCATAGACAGACCAATAGCAGTTAGTACATACCCGCTCAGTGATTCCTAGGTCTACACACACACACACATCCACTCATTCACCCATACAGTAACTCATACATGCAGTCACTCATCAATACAGCACTATCATATGCACTCATACACCTATACATACTCACACACCACCACTCATCCATAGACTTCCTCACACACCTACTCAGTCATACAAAGAATCAATCACAGCCATTTACTCACCTATACAGTTATACACAGACCACCTCACTTATTTATACAAATACTAACACATACTTAGTCTCTTATACAATCACTGAAAGAAGCACACACTCATCCATACAGCCACTCTCACAATCACTCACTCTCAGGTATAGTCATTTATATACTCCAACACTCACATATACTGCCTTTCACATATGTAGTTACTCACACATATACCACTGAGACATCCATTCACTCACCAACACACCCATACACACACTCACCCATACAGCCCTTCACAGATGCACTCTTGAACCCATACACCCAGTGAATCACCCACTCATACATCTATGCACAGTCACCCACCCCCCACCCACTCACACAGACACTCAGGCACCCATACAGATACTCAGACAACCAATCAATAACCCATATAGACAGTCATGTAGCTACTCACCAACCCATGCAGCCGCTTATACACCAACTGACAGACTGATACAGACATTTACACAGTTTACTCACTAACCCATGCATTCAGTAAGATACGCTTAATCAGTCACTTATGCAATCAGTCACGCACCTACTAAATCATCCATTCAGACACTTATACACCCACTCATTCTTCAATACACCTTGGCATATATATATAAAACATATTTAAACTTTACAGAAACACACATTCACTGGATGATGTCATCAGTGATGTCATTGGAGATGTCATCAGTGATGTCACTGACCATGTCATGAGTGATGTAATATGTGACGTCATCAGCAGTGCATTGCGGGGGCGCGAGTTATAGTTACCTCTATTAACTATAACGGCCGAATTTCTCTGGTTTTGTACGAGTGAAATGTCCAACTAACTATAACGTCCCTGAAACCTGTGGTTTTTTCAGTGAATTTCTACGGTTTTTTAAATGCTAATTTCTAACTATAGCGTCCCTATTAGGTCCCCTTGAATCCTGAGGGTCCCTGGGGGCTAACTAGCCCACCAGGTACCTCCAGTAAGCGCCACAGAGCTGCGTTGCAGAGAGGTGTTCCGAGGCCACGCCCCTTTTTACACCACACTGCAAACGCGGCTTCTGGCGCACTGCTGCTCGGAGGATGAAGTCCACTTGTGTCCTGAGGTCCTCAGGACACCAGAGGACTTCATTGCCCCACCAGCAGTGCACCAGAAGCCGCGTTTGCAGAGTGGTGTAAAAAGGGGCGTGGCCTCGGACCACCTCTCTGCAACACAGCTCTGTGGCGCTTACTGGAGCTACTGGTGGGCTAGTTGGCCCCCAGGGACCCTCAGGATTGAAGGGGACTTAATCCCCCAATTTACAACACGCCAGGGGGCGCGTTTGCACACTTGTTATATCAGGCCCCGCCCCCTCCCTGCACCACTGTGCAAACGCGCCCCCTGGCGCGTTGTAACTAAGTCCCCTTGAATCCTGAGGGTCCCTGGGGGCCAACTAGCCCACCAGATACCTCCAGTAAGCGCCACAGAGCTGCGTTGCAGAGAGGTGTTCCGAGGCCTCGCCCCTTTTTACACCACGCTGCAAACGCGGCTTCTGGCGCACTGCTGCTTGGAGGATGAAGTCCACTTGTGTCCTAAGGTCCTCAGGACACAAGAGGACCTCATCGCCCCACCAGCAGTGCACCAGAAGCCCCGTTTGCAGAGTGGTGTAAAAAGGGGCGTGGCCTCGGACCATCTCTCTGCAACACAGCTCTGTGGCGCCTACTGGAGGTACTTGGTGGGCTAGTTGTCCCCCAATTTACAACGCGCCAGGGGGCGGTTTGCACACTTGTTATATTAGGCACGCCCCCTCCCTGCACCACTGTGCAAACGAGCCCCCTGGCGCGTTGTAACTTGGAGGATTAAGTCCCCTTGAATCCTGAGGGTCCCTGGGGGCCAACTAGCCCACCAAGTACCTCCAATAGGCGCCACAGAGCTGCGTTGCAGAGAGGTGTAAAAAGGGGCGTGGCCTCAGACCACGTCTCTGCAACGCAGCTCTGTGGCGCTTACAGAAGGTACCCGGTGGGCTAGTTTCCCCCCAGGGACCCTCAGTATTCAAGGGGACTTAATCCCCCAACTTAGAATGCGCCAGGGGGCGCGTTTGCAGAGTGCTGCAGGGAGGGGGCGGGGCCTCCAGCGAGTTGCCGGTTTCTTTTTTTTAATTTTTTTTTTATTCTTATTTTATGGGAGGGGGGCTGCTTGGCTCCCCTTCCCTGTGCCACATTTGGCCCCGGGGACCCCATCCCCCGGGGCCTGAGCATTTTCTTTATTTCTTATTAAAAAAACAAAAGGGAAGGGGGCCGCGTAGCCCCCCATCCCTGGGCCACTATTGGCCCCGGGGACCCCATCCCCCGGGGCCTGGTTTATTTATTTATTTGTTTTATATTTGTGGGGAGGGGGGCCGCGTAGCCCCCCTCCCCAGGGCCATTTCTGGTCCCGGGGACCCCATCCCCTGGGGCCTGGCCTGGTTTATTTATTTGATTAAAATTTTGCCACACAGCCCCCCTCCTGGGCCACTTCTGGCCCCGGGGACCCCATCCCCCGGGGCTTGGCCATTATTAAAATAATTTTGAATTGAGGAGGGGGGCCGCGCGGTCCCCCTCCCTATGCCGATTTCGGCCCCTGGGACCCCATCCCCCGGGGCCGGCCTTTTTTTTTTTTTTTTTAATTTACAGAGGAGGGGGGCCGTGTGGCCCCCCTCCCGGGCCACTACTGACCCCGGGGACCCCATCCCCCGGGGCCGGCCCTTTCCGTTGGGGACCGTGGGGGGAGCCCCAATGCCCCCACAGTCCCGCCGGCTCCCCGCCTCCTGCGGGAGCCAGCATTGCTTTTGAGCAAGGGGATCTGCTAACATGCAGCTCCCCTTGCTCAGAAGCAATCTGCTTTGCTTCAATGAAGCAAAGCAGAGTTTGCTATGACCGGGCTGGAGCCGCACGGCTCCCGCCCTGCCATAGCAAACGGCAATGTCCTGGGGGTGGGCACCCCGGGACATTGCAGGAGCCGGCCCTGGAGGGTGGCGGTCCCCAGGGCCTTCAAGGGCCCGCCTCCCAAGTCTTTATAGCCCCGGGGAGGTGGTGGTCCCCGGTGGTCCGCTACGGACCCCCGCATTTTTAGTGTGTATGTGCCCCAGGGAGGTGGTGGTCCTTGGGGCGTGTGGGGGGGCTTCCCCCCCCCCACACACATCTTCTTATTTAAAAAACCGCCCTGGGGACGTGGCGGTCCCCGGGGCTGCGGGGGGCCACAGTGCCCCCCGCATACAATTAAATAAGCCCCGGGGAGGTGGCAGTCCCCGGGGCAAATTAATTGGTGAGTGCCCCCGAAACCTGGCCCACCCGGGGGCTTTCAAAAACGAAGCGCGGGAGCCCGCACTTCGTTTGTTTTTTTTAATTTTCTCGGCCGGATTCGGGACCCCAGCGCGAATTCGGCAGATTTAAAAAAAAAATAAAAAAAATAAAATAAATTTAAATGCTTTTTTTGGTCCTGAGCAGGCCTAGGGGGTCAGGGTGTTGTACCCTGCCCCCTTTTCTTGTTTTTCACCTTTTTATTTACTCTTTTCTTGTGACTCGGTTACCGAGTCACAAGATGGCTGCCAACACTTCCTGGTTTGGAGTGTTGGCAGCCAATCAGAGTGAAGCTCGTGCCCGGGAGGGTTCGCGAACCCTCCTCGGTGCTCAGATATCGAAACTTTTCTTTTTCTAATTTCTCAGGAACTACTGAACGGATTTGCACCATTTAAAAAAAAAAAAAAAGGGCTCTTTCTGAACAAAGACCTACCTTTTTACCAAATTTGGTGTAATTCCGTTCAGCAGTTCGGGCTGTAGCTTTGTCTAAAGTTCCTATGGAAATTAACATGGGGAAAACGTGTTTTGGGACTCCCCTTTTTTCTCGGCCCCCGCTTGACGAATCATCCCGAAACTTTCAAGACAGGAGCTGACCGGAGCGCCCCATTAGTTATGAAAATTTCGCTAAGATTAGTCAACCGGCGCCAAAGCTATTGGCAAAAGAAAAAATGCTTTTTGAATAGAAACTAGGTCCTAACTATAACTTCCTACTGTCGACCGCCAGTAGATAAAATATATATATATATATATATATATATATATATATATATATTCATTTTCCAAAACAAAGGTTGCACGCTAACGGAGAGACCCTGTTTCCAAGAATTATTGTGACACAAACAAAAGAAAACTCAGGCTGACCCGTTTAGGCACTTGGCCTTTGTCAAGGGAGCCGGCGTCATTTAAATACATGAAACTGGCAGCAAAGTGTAATCAAAATCGACAGCGTTTTCAACAACCATGATTGCTGCTTTCTACTCTGGGTTATGCCCAAGTTGACTGCTGGATGCCAAGAACCTTTTTCTAGGTTTGACATGAATGGTGGTTTTTTTTGCCCTCCAACCTTTTAGAGTGCCTTGTCACTGTCCCTAATGACATTGCCATGAGCTTCTTCTTTGTTTCTGGAGTGCATTCCTCCTCTTCCTTGCAAAGTTTTGACCTTGATCTTTCTCTAGGCAACTTCTATAAGGCACATGATCTGCTTTGTATAACTGTTTATGCAGTCAGTTACTACTTTTTCTGAGGTCAAAAACTACATTATTTTCTGTAGTCCAATCTTGACTGCAATGTTTGAGGGGGCTCTTCACCTGCTGCCATTAGTCACTTTGATTCAGTTTACAGAGTCCGCCTATTGTCTACCACGTTTATTAATGGACATTAATATATAGAAGGGAAACACATGGTTAAAACCACATCAATTTCTGACACCGACAGGGAAACTGGCTGCTGTGGCCTGGAGGGCCCTGGCTTCAGCTTTGGGGAGAAGAAATGTTTTGTGCTTTCTCAGGTCTCTCCTGATGGAGATGAGTGTGGGGTCATTCTAATGTTAAGAGGCTTGCTGTTGAGGAGGATGGGGCTTGCGAAGTGTCTTTCTGGCCTGTCTATGTGCTTGCAGTGTCTGTTCTGTTCTTTAATGTTTGACTTAGAACGTTTGACTTTATGACTGTCATTTAATGTAAGCTTGGTACGACAGGCCTAGGAGGTCTCTCTTTGCCCGACATCTTATTATTGTAGTAGCACCATTTTGGAGATCACCTGATAATTCAGTTTCTCTGAGAAAGCAGTGTAAAGGACACTTACCTATTCCAGCATGATAACTTAGATTTGGGGGAATATGTTTTGGAGGTGATAAAGTATCTTTGTTACAGTGTTTAATTGGGAACGTGCTCAGGCCACCATATGGGTTTCTGATAGCACTGGTGAAGGGGGGCGGTGTATTTAAAGAAAAGAGAAGTGGCAGTGGGTCCTATCCTTCAGCTTCTAGCGTGGACCAAAGAGGCAAATTAGTCTTTATACTATGTTTAGCTTTAAAAAGATCTGCCCCTTGAGAGGGGTGTTCTCTTTTCATGATATTGAGGGAGCTTTTCTTAGAATTAGCTGGATGCTAGATAAATTGAAATGTAACCTTTCTAGAAGTAGAAGATACTGTGATATCTAATTGTGGTCAAGTGGAGGAGCTTGTAAAAATGTTATCGCTTTGAAATGAGGAAACATCTAGTGGAGCTGTACAGGTAGTTGGTGATGAGTATGATTGAAAGGGGAGACGTTTCATGTGAAATAATTAAAGGTTGATGCATTGATGGCAGTGTCCTTGTGTAGCTGTTCTAACAAGGTGTGGTGAGAGATGGTGCTACAAGTGTGGAAGAATAAGTGTGATTATTGTGTTAATACTGCATGTTCCATGATGCCATCCCACTTAATGACCGAGGCAGTATCTGTGACATGTTCAATTTCAAAGTCTGATTCAGATTAGCATCAATAATATGTAAGCATAAAGGCAATTTTGAGAAAGTATAACAAAAGGGAATTAGCCAGAACCAAAATAGTTCAGCAAAGAATTAGTATGAATCTACTCAGTTTGCAAGTCCAGGAAAAGTCTAAATATAAATCAGCAAGAGCACCTACATGAAGTCTGCCTCAGAGGAAAGCACCAAAAGGCCTAATTACAAATCAGTAGACAGTCTAATGCGGAGAAGTCTGTCAGTATAAATTAGGATAACATTTGCACATAGAGACTGGAAAGAGTGGCCTTGTGAGAAATGTCGAAAGGACACTATAATACAATAAGGCGACAGTTTCAAAGTGCCAGTGAAGAGACGCCATCTTTTTAGCAATAGGTCACTTATGGTCAGTTGAAAACCTTGGATATTGAACCACCAGACAAAAAGTTATTAATGCCTTTCTCAGTTTTTTTGGAAGGGAGAGGATCTTTAAGATGTAAGAGTATTCTCAGCTTAGGATGACTTGGATGGTGTTGCCAGTGATCTGTAAAGGCCTGAAATTGGGTAAGAGGGCTTCAGTCTAATCCAACTCAATAGGGCTGAAGCATGGGTGGAGATTGTGGTTCTTTTTTAGGTCGAGCCTAGCGCAGCGCGCATGCGCTGCTCTATGGGAGGCTTCTTGTGAGCACTCCAAACTTCCCCGAGACTTCTCCGTGTGGGTCTGGCAACTCCCACACATTCCATTGGCCTTTGCGTGTGGCTTTCAATAATGAAAGCACGCAATTGGCCAAAGACGGGTGCATGTCCCGCCTTTTCTCTAAACGTTCACTCCCACGGCGTTTGGGTCTCGGAAGCGAGCAGCGGCGCGCACTGTGGCAGCTGCATTCCTCCCTCGTCGTGGATAATTAAACACAGCGCGGTCGCTTTCACTTTAGCGGCCTCGCTTTTTTTTATTTGCTTATTTGTTTTATTTATGTCTTTCATTTTGCTAGCAGTGGGACTGTTGGTTTGAAATGTGAGAAATACCGCGTGCCGGTACACGGTTAATGCCCTTCGGCACATTTAAACGATTTAACACGCTGATAACGTCTTCTGACGAATCCGCCGTGAAATGCTATAAACGGTAAACCTTTAAAAACAGATCTGGACATTAACACATTTCAGTGATTTTCAAAAACACAATTAACATGTTTTTATTATAGACAATAATATACTGTGGACGGATTTGTTGGGTAGAGCGATACCCCCTAACAAAGAAACAGACACAGCAGCTGACCTCAGCAGCTCTCTGTCGCGCGCTAGCATCCCTCAACATTTGAACAGGCGCTGGACAGAAGGCATGTGACTGGCTAACAGGAAAAGGGGCTTCTAGAATTATTTTCTGTGCCTGTCTTCCAGAAGCACACGACTTTTTTAGAGTGCCCTGTGCATGCCCGTGACACACGTTTTTAAAGGGAAGGCATGGGCAAATGCATGAACATAATGCGTATTATGGTTCACGTGAAGACTCACAGTTTATACATCGATGGCTGCGTCTTTATGGTCCGGTATGTTGTTTTCAGTCAGTATGCACAAGTTAAAATGCGTGTCTCCTCAGTTAGTCATGTGTATTACAAATATGTATTGGTGTGAGTTGCAAGTATCTAATTGGAGAAGCTCGTCTTCGACGTGCTGTCGTCACTGTAGGGGTGGGGTTGGAGTTCTTACCTTTTCCCCACACACGTGTGCGTTAACCTGTACCGAAAAGAGACACGCAGGTAAGACACGTGCAATGCAGTTGTCACTCTATAAAAAATACAGGCCCCAAGGATGCGCGAGACGCCTTCAATCGCAGTTGTGTGGACTCTCGAAAGTGTCAAGCACATGAACACTCTGAATGATGTCCACATTTCATTTTATTACAATTCTTTTTTTTTATATATAAAAATAAAAGGCACAGAAGAATATACAGATCTTAATTGAACTATCCAAATTTCTTTTAATATTACTGTTGATTTGTCGGGCAATCGCGTGCTCCTGAACATTAATGTCACCTGAGGATGAATGTATGTATAATCAGGTTGTAGCTGGTAAGATTCGCACCCTTTCCTGCCCACTTCCACCTTGCCCATTCCATCCTGTCCTCTCCACGGTTCGTCGATCGAGTCATCATTTCTGCGAGTTGATCAGTCGTCGTGTTGTTGGGATAGTCATTGCCTACTTTTCCTGACCCAATCCTGTTTTTTTTTAGTTTTTTTTTATTCCCCGTCATTCTGTATTGCCTGGCTTGTAGTTGCAAGCCTCCCTGTGTAATTGTGGGACTACAAGTCCCATAATGCAAAGTGGTGTTTGGTGAAAGTCCGGCCTGGTTGGTGTTCTCACACATATTATGGGTCACTTATCACCTTTGCATCTCATCTCTCCCACCTGACACTTTCCTTCTCCGACAAACTCTCTCTCTCTTCCTTTCTGTTTTCCTCTACCTTTCTCTCTTCCTCCGTCTTCCCCACCCCATTAATTGACTCTTTCTTTCTCACTGGATTTTCTCCTATAGCTCTTCTATCCCTGGTGGCACAGCACCCAGGATAATATGCTTCATGGCTAAACACTTATAAGGTCCCAAAGGCGAGACCTATTGGCTATGCCAATGCTTGATAATGCACTGTTTTCAGTTCTCGTCTAAGACAGCTTCTTGTGTACAGAAACAGTAGTAAGAGTGGGCTTTGGGGCAGCCCCATTTCATACCATACATAGGTTGAGTTTCTTCTCAATCTCATATCCTTGATTCTTACTAGATGGCTTTCTTGCCTCTTCGTGTTTTTTTCTGTCCCCTGGGGCATGGCTATTTTCTAGTGTTTGTGAGTGAACGAGTTGTTCCCTTCCCCGGTTTTGAGTCCGGGAACTAATTTTTTCTTTTTCTTTAAGCAGTCCATGGGAGTTCATGTGACTTTGCCTTTTCTCTCTCTTGTGTCCTTGTTTTGTGTTAAGTTTTTGCACCCACCTTTCGGCTATGTTTGTTGTTTTATTCCATACTTCTTTTTTTGCTTTTGCCATCACTCCCCACTTTTCTGTTGCTTTTTGTCTCACCATCAGGTTCTCCATTGCTCCAAGCTTCCCCACTCTCCTGTTGCTTTTCGTCTCTCTACCACCCAGCTCATTACAATTGCTCACCACCCTTCCTGTTTCTATTTTTTATTTCACTTATTAAAAAGTATTTTTTTTGGTTTGTGGGCGTGCACAGCAGATGCACACTGCTTCTGGGCTGCTCATGTCTTTATTTTTGTTCTCTTGTTTCTTACATCTTTATAATTTAATTAATATTCTAAAATAGCTGATGTCTTTTTGGACGGTAATTTAAAATTGCAAAAAGAAGTCTAAATGGGCACTCGTGACATCATAACACACAATGCACATGCATGCACTAACGGCAGTCTTGGAATGCTTTTTGTTTCCGAAAACCTTTTTTTAAAATTGCTGCCCATGCATGTGCATGTGTCATGATGCACCAGTTGCCTTCTTGGAATGGGTTTTCTCCTAAAAATGAAACATTCCAAGATGGCAGTTGGTGCTGTCGCATGGAATGCACCATCAGCCAATTAGAATTGTTAAAAAAATATTTGTAACCGCTTTACAAATGAGCATTGGAAAAGCCAATAACAGCCTTCACATTATAAAGGCAAGACATATTGGCTTTGTGTGTATTGGTTTAGCTTCGGTCTTGGAAATTGAAGATTAGTTTATAGGAGCCAGTTCTACCCGAATTTCTGGTACTAGGCATACTTTAATGTGGCCTGTGCTGCCCCAGAACATTTATTAGCCAGTGTCTTAAAAAGGTGCCTAATAAAACTCTAGTTAGGACTACTCATTGCTTTATTTGGATCTTAGTTTCCATATCCCTCTGACCCCAGAATGATGAGTAGCATCATAGGCATTTTGTTATCAGAAACTATTAGGTGTTGACTACCATTACGTCTCATTATTGGACATATTCTGTGGACTTTATGCAGACTAAAGCCACCGGGAACAGCAGTTTTGTCCTAGGTGCACTGTACCCTCCAGGGAATCAGATGTGAACCTCCTTCTGCCCATAAACTGCGCCGGTTTTTGGTGCCTTTCTTTGCGCTTGTTTTGAACTTATACTTCAAAATTACATTTGCATGAGAAATATTAGCCTTGTGACATCTTTGCTGTGTTTTTCACCTCACCTTCTGAGGATGTTAGAAGTACCTGTCTTTTTGCTCTTTGAGCCCTAGTGGATACCATAAAATTTGAATGGATTACCTTTTATTTAATTTCAGACATTGAGTTGATAATTTGGGAGAGAGGGAACCCCTGCCAACAAAATAAACCTATTCTGCTTAATTAAAAACACTGCTCTGAAAGAATCTCTGCTCATAACCTTGGTAGCTATGACAGAAGAAGCAGGTAGCCCCAAGAGAAGTTGTCCTAAGTTCGAGCAATACCAACAATTTTAAAGTAAAGAACACAACACAATAAAATTCCCAAACCTATTGAGAAAACTGTAATGAGCCAAAAAAAGACACCAAAATCAATAAAATAGGTTGCAAAGAGGCACGAATATTATTTTTTGACATATTAAAGCAAAAAGTGCCAAGTGAAAGTCAAGCACTGTGGGGAAAAACAACAGTTTGGGGTGGACCGGGCTCAGTTGCAATATCAGGTCAACGGCTATGCAGCAGAGGTGGGGAATACACCAAGTGGGTTGTCTGCGTCAAAGGTTTTACCTTCAAATTTAAGGCCCGATTTATACTTCGGAGGACGTTATTTACTCCACCATTTAATACTCAGTCACCCAGATGGAGGACCCGCCCTCCAAATTTACAATTGTCCGCCACCCTAGCTGACAGCTGTAGTCCGAGACAGAAACTGACATCACTGCAGTTCGTGTCTGTGATTTAAAAGTTTGATGGACGGCTCCGTCAAACATGGCAATTGCCTGTTTAACAAATTCTTGCTTTTTTACTGTCCCTTCCAGCCACGTTTTTCACGGAAGTAAGGGAGAGTAAAAACTGGCTATTCAATCACCCACTCTAAATCAGACGGCTTTACTTCATTTGGCCTTCGGAGGAGTATGTCGGTGATGGAGACAGTGAGTAGTCTCCGTCACTGACATGCTTAAGGTCCACCGACTGTAAATCAGATGGGTGGACCTTCAGTTTGGCAGAGGGGTCACTCCACTGCGATGGAGAACTCTCTCTGCCAAACTCTAAATCAGTCTCCAACTGCTGGTGTGCTTCTTCTGGTGAGCCCTACAGCCCCTAGCTGCTCAGGACAAGCTTGTCGGCAGCCGGTCTCTCTTGAGCCAGATCTCCTGCTCGTTCTTGTCCTCTTTAGTCAGGCAAGCCCTCCTGAAGCAGGAGGCCAACCAATTGACCCTTGGGTAGCATTCTCAGTACATGTGTGCCAGCAGGATTTAGAGGGTCCATGAGTTATGTGAGTATTCTTCTTCCAGCATGAGTCGGAAGTCAGGATTCTTCCAGCAAGGCTGTGGTGGAGTCTTCCCAGGTCCAAGAATGTTCTGAGGGGGTGGTGGTGGCGGAAGTGTCAAATTTATCCTGTGCACTTGCCAGTGATTGGCGAAATTATAATGCCCAATCCTAACAATTTTCTCACAGTCCCTCCACTTCCTTTTGCAACACTTCCTGTTTACCTTACTGTAAAATTACCCAGGAGCCCCTGTTTCAAGATGGCAGAACACAGCTGCCACCAGGCAGGCCTGTATCCAGCTTCTTGGCCACTCACCTACTTGTCAAAACTGGTTTTCCCTGCTACTGTGTCTATTGCCTAACTGTCAGAGTCCTGGGAGTCAATTGGAGAAGTCCTCTTTGTCATCTCCAAGTCAAGAGGTGGTGCTAGAGCTGCCCTTTGTTAAGTTCTTCTCCACTCCCAGATAGCTAATCCCTCAGTAGTAAACACCCATTAGCCTTTCCTGGGCTCCGAGTCAAGCCTTTTGGCTTCTGAGCCAAAATTGTTTACTCTCCCAGCCATGGATCCACATACCATCTCTGGAGGTGTGACGATTTGCAGAACTGGTTTTGAGCCAGCTCTGGCAGCTTAAAATACATCATTGCAAAGTTACTTTTGTTCGTAAGTTATCAAAAATCTGATTTTGCATAGACCTTTCCTATGAGAAAATCGAAAATAAATGTTTAGTCTCACCAAGGCCTATTAGAGCATGGTCAAGTCAGGTCTATAAAGTGAAATAGCGTTGGGTTTTACTTGTCAAAGAGGGCTAACTAACCCCAGTGTGTTGTATGTCCTATCTTTAGGTGGAGCCTGCCAGACAGTATCTGGTTGAGAAAGACATATTGTTGGCTTACCAAGAAATGACAAGCTTGCAGCCCTCCAATTGCTTACAATTGGTTTGCTCCACTGTCACTTGCCTGCTTCTTTTTCGATGGCTTGCCCTGACCATCTTGTAACTGTCCCTCCCCTGGAGCATAGCCTTTTTACTTGTGTTCTTCCACTGTTCATATTTAAGGAACTACTTTTTTCTTTTGTCTTAAGCACACCACAAGAGTGAATGTGTTTTCCAGCTGTTTTCCTATTGTGCTTCCCTATCTGTACTGCTTTCTCTTTTGCTCGTGTGATTCTCCTCCACCACCCTCTGTGATGCACTTGCCTCTCTGTTCCTCCCCTTAAGTTGCTTTCTCGCCCCTGCGCTTTCCCTTTTCCAGCTCCACGTTGCTCTCTCTTGCCTGTTTCCTTTTTCCCACCCCTTTCCGTGTAGCTTTCTCTCCCATTTGCTTTTCTCAACCCCCACCCTCGCCTCCTGTGTTTCTTCACCCAGCCTTCCGCCCCACCCTGGCCTGTGTGTTGCTTCTGGCCCCCGGTGTTTCTCATCACTTCCACTTTAAAAAAAAAAAAAAACACGGGGCGTGGTCTCGCTCATGATGGAGTGAGACGCACGCCGTGGGAGCTCCGGACCGCCGCCGATTAAAGCTCATTACACGGCATTGCGGTCTTTTTGGGTGACTCGCTTTGGGGCGCCTGATTTGTGGAGGACCTGAGGCGGCTTCTGGGGGGGCTCGACGCCTCTCCTGTTCTGCACCCGGCGGCCGGAGCTGAGCCGTTGGCGGGCGCCTTGGCCCGAGGAGGTGCAGCCGCCATCTTAGAGCCCTTGGCCCGTGCTCTCAGAGGCGGCCTATCTGCTGCTCCAGCCTGCTCCCTCGCACCGGGGACACCTGGTGGGGCCGGCGAAGTCCCGCGGCGGGGGTTGCGAGGACCGGGCCCCCCCCTGGTGCTGGCCTGCTGCGGAAACATCTCGTGCCCGTTACTCAACTGGCCGACATTTTAGGCTCCCGCCCTCTTGGGCTTCTGCGGGGGCCAGAGAGTGTGCCGCTGGCACGGCGGCGGAAACTCCTCGCATCTGGCTGGGCCCCGCGGACCTACCAGAGACTCTGTCGGACGCCCTGGATTGCTGAGGGCTCCGTGCTGGGCGCTGTTGAATCTGGCCTCGGTCTAGGGCACGGCGGCCGCCATCTGGGGCCCTCCCGGGCTTTGAGGGTCACTCGCCTGGACTGGGCCTCCCTCATCTTGCCGCCACCACACCGGGAAGCCGGCCCCCTCATCGGCAGACCGGGGTGAAGCCCCTGGGGTACAGACCACCCCGCGGACTCCCTGGGGACGCACGTCCGCGCTGCCTACGCTGCCGTCCCGGGCCCCTGCTGGTGGACTACGGGGCCCGGTGGCCCGGCCTGCTCCCCTGCTGTGTGGTTGTGACGTCGCTTGAGCCTGCCTGTGAGTGAGCGACGCGCATTGCCTCCCGGTCTCTCCCCGGGGGTTGTGGATACTCCTCATTCCAACGTCAAGAGTGCCCTTGAGACCCCTAGAGGGTGCCCCCGCTTGCGGCCTGGCGTTTCTTTGACCCTGACGGACCCTGACGCTGGTGGGCCCCTAGGCTGCAACCCCTCCAGATTTCTGCGTGCCTTGCTCCCCACTTGCGACCTGAGGTGTGGAGTGCTGCGGACCGGGGACAGGGCTATCTCCCCTGGAGGACACGACGCGCTTCGGGGGGGTCCCCCTGGATGTTGAGGGGCTGCTGGCGCTTCACCGGGCCTCGATACACCGGCCACTGACGGCGCCCACGACTGATGTGCTTTTTGGGAGTGTTGGGACGCTGCCCCCTGCGCTGAAGAGCTGGGAGGCGCCTGTGGGGGGAACCCGTGCTCTGGCTCACGGCGGTGCGTGCGCGCCAGGCCCCTGGTGACCCCTCGCTTCCTGACCCTGCTCGCCGGTCTTCGTGGGAGGCCTGCCCTTGAGTGCCTGTGAGGGAAGGTGCGGGGACGCCCCCCTTGTCTAGCTTGGACTTTGGCCTCTTGTCTTTTGCTGCTCTGACCTGCACACCGAGCCCTCTTGGGCGATCGGGGGGGAACCCGGGGGGACCTCGGGCCGCGAGGTGACGTCTACCTGCTCTGCCTCTTCCGCCTCCCCGACCCTCTGTTCCTCTGAGCGGGGTCGCCCTTCTCCGCCTAACTGGAAGGGCACATTCCCCGGCGTGGCGCTTCCGTGCCTAGTCCTCCTGCCTACCAATGGGACTCTGAGGGGACATGACTCGCTCACAGGCGGGGAAGGACTCTGCGGCACCTCCTAAGGCCAATCCGGTCACGGCCCTGTGGAACAGATCGGGCCCTGCCCCTGCGGCGGACATGGCATCGTCGGCCCGGGGGGGCCTTCCGACCCCGTCACCCAGTCTTTCATGGCCAGCTTTATGCAGGAACTCAAGTCTGAAATTGGCTCCCTTAGGTCTGAGGTGCAGACCTGCGTCAAAGAGCTCAGGAGGGACGTCGTGGAGCTAGGGGGACGAGTGGACGACCTCGAACGAACGGTGGACGCCCGCACGGAGAACCAGGAGCACTTATGGCAGCGCCTGGCCACCCTGGAGGAACAACATATTGAGCTGCAGCTAAAGCAGGAGGACTTGGAAAACAGGGGCGGCCGCAATAACCTGCGCCTGAGGGGGATCCCGATTGGAGCGGAGTGTTCTGACATTATGACCTTTGTTGCGGACCTCCTCCAGGAGATCAGGGGCGATGAAGACGCTTCCCCACCGGCCCTCGACCGTGCTCATCGGGTGTCTGGTCCACCTGGCCGCCCTGGCTTCGTCCCCGACATCCTAACTCGGGTCCATTTCTTCACTGAGAAAGAGGCCATCCTCCGGGCAGCATGAGACAAGGCGGAGCTCACCTTCAAGGGCACACCCATCCAGTTGTTCCAGGACCTGGCCCCCAACACGCTCAGGCGCCGCAGGGACTTTCGACCCATTACTGACAAACTCAAGGAACTGGGCGTACGCTATCAGTGGGGGCACCCGTTTGCACTTATCTTCCAGTGGGAGTCAAAACGCCGAGTCCTGCGTTCTTTCCGGGAAGCTGCCCAGCTGCTTCAGATCCCGGTTACCCCACCGCCCAACCCCTCTAAACTGCCCACTCTGAACCGCGAGCCGGTGAAACCTCAGTGGGCTAAGGTACACCGCTCTAGACGCCCATCCCATCGCAGTGACTGCGCCTCGTCTCAGGCGAAACAAGACATTATACAACACCTTCGCTCCCTTGATGGTGACCGCTCACCCCCGTGCTCCCAGCCTCTCGACGAGCAACTAATAGGCGCCTCTACATGCTTTCTGGACCTCCTCTGCATACGCCGACCCCCCCCACGAGACTGAAACTGGCTGCTCATCTGCTTTCTCGACCTGATCGCCCTCCGCCTGGACTGCACCCTGGCGGCGGAACCAGATCCTCCCCACGGACGGCGATGTTGTTCCTCTGAGACCCGCTCCCTTTGCCTATTCTTCGAAGAGTGACATCTCTGGGATGACCTGTGCCGCTGTGCCTGGCTTGCTCCCGGACTGGAATAGGCCTTGTTGGCCATGTTGGCCATTGTTATTTTTGGGTACTCTGTGCCTCCTCTTTTGCCCTTTCTCTTCTTTCTCTTCTCTCCTTTTTCCCTTCTTTGGCGGGAGGGTGGCACTGATTATGGTGGGCGCTCTCTTCCTAGCGCAGGTTGCTTCCTCTCCCTTCAGCTTTGTTCTAGACCCCGCAGCGAACCCCCATTTCCCTTGCCCTTTTGGGGATCGCGTTGGAAGGGGTGGGGTCGCATTGCTTCTCCCTTTCATTTCACTGCTGGAGATGGCGTTAGGGCGTGACACATTTCTATCATGACCTCCATCCCCTGTCTGAAGTTCCTCTCCCTTAATGTAAAGGGTCTCAACTCCCACAACAAGTGTCGCCAGATCTGGCGATACCTCCTACAGCAAAACCCAGACATCATTTTCCTGCAAGAAACGCACCTTCTGAGGGGAGATGTTTCTCGCATGGCTCATCCACGATACCCTCTTCAATTTTGTGCATCTGCATCCACTAAATCGGCGGGGGAGGCAATCCTTTGTCGGGCAGGCGTTCGCCAGGGCAACTCCAGGGTGATCCGTGGCAAGGATGGTAGGTTCCTCAAGGTGGTGGTCGGAATCGGGCAACGCACCTATACTCTATGTAATATATACACCCCGAGTCAGGCCCAAGACTTATTTCTCAGGGATCTACTGAGGGAGCAGATAACGCACGAAGACTCTCACCTTATCTTGGGGGGCGACTTCAACCTGGTGTGGGAGGCGGGACTTGACAGCAGCGATGGCTCGTTTCATGGAACAGGGGCTATGTCTTCCGCCTTAAAGAGGCAATTAACAGATCTTGGCCTCCTAGATATCTGGCGCTATCATTCCCCGGATGCCCGTAATTACTCTTATTACTCCCACGTTCATCGCTCCTACTCGGGCATTGATCACCTCTTCGTCTCCCACTCCCTTGTCAAGGACACCCTCTCGGCATCCATGTCCGACATCTCTGTCTCGGATCACGCTCATGTGGAGTTTCTTCTCCAAGACTGCTCCTCTTGCTCCAACCGTTCTCCCAGGTGGCGCTTTCCTCCACATGTCCTCAGAGACCCCGTCGACGCCGCGGAACTTAGGGACGCTATCACGGCCTATTTTGAGTCCAACGACCTCCCAGAGACCCCGCTCCCTGTTATCTGGGATGCGTTCAAGGCCACGATCCGCGGTTGCATAACGTCCATAGCTCGGGCTCGGGAAGCCTGCCTCTTTGAAGACAAACTCTCCCGGGACATAAAGGCGCTTGGACCAGGAACACCCCCTGGTGTTGCACAAGAGACGTCTTGCTATGCTTCGTGGCCAGCTACGAGCACACAGAACGAACAAAGCAGAACACGCTCTCCTGGCCTTGAAGCAAAGGTACTATGAGGGGGGGAGACAAGGTGGGCACGGTACTGGCACGTCGCCTTCGGGCACGGGCCGCCAAGGCGCACATCGCTAAACTTAAACTAGGGGACGGTACATGGGCTACTACCGAGGCGGCTAAACTACAAGCCTTTCAGGCCTACTACTCGTCCCTCTATGCTGGGGACTCGTCTTGCCCTGATCGGGTGCGGGCTACCCTTGACGCCTGTGAATGGTCCCCAATTGGCCGTTATCATGCTCAACTTCTGGAAGAACTTATCACCCCAGAAGAAATCGCTGGCGCCCTGAAGGACCTTCCACTTGGTAAATCTCCGGGCCCGGACGGCCTGCCGGTCTCGTTCTATCGCGCCTTCCTCCCGCAACTTAAGCCTTACCTGCTCCGACTTTTTAATTGTTTCACGGACACAGTGGGATCTTCCACATCAATGGCTTTGGCGGAAATCGCCTTAATTCCCAAACCAGGAAAAGATCCCACGCTCTGCTCCTCCTTTCGCCCCATTGCGCTCCTTAATACGGACCTTAAAATCTACACTAAACTTTTAGCTAAGCGTCTAGATCCGCACCTCCCTGGGCTCATTGAGCCGGACCGGGTGGGCTTTATTCGCCAACGGCAAGGCGCAGATAACGTAAGACGTATTGCACACTTAGTTGGGAAGGCGCACCACTGGAGGATACCCTCTTGCTTGTTATCGTTCGATGCTGAGAAAGCATTCGATCGAGTGGATTGGGTATTCCTCCGAGCGGTCCTACAAAAAATAGGGTTGGGCACCCAGATGATCGCGCGAATTATGGCCCCTTATCTCTCCTCTCTGGCCCAGGTGCGGGTCAATGGCCAACTCACGAGCCCCATTTCCATTCACAGGGGCACCCGCCAGGGGTGTCCTTTATCCTCCTCCTATTTGCCCTTATAGTGGATACCCTTGCCATCATGATCCGCCAGTCTCCTGATATTCATGGCATTAAATTCAGAGGGGTGAAGCATAAAATCGCCCTGTTCGCGGATGACCTCCTCCTTACACTATCCCAACCACGGTCCTCTCTACCGGCCCTACACAGAGACTGCTCCAATCGTTTGAACTAATCTCGGGTCTTAAAATTAATCACGCGAAGTCCTGGGCTCTGAACCTCACGATTCCTGCGGAGGAGATCCCTGTGCTACAGTCTCTTGTCCCTTTATCAATGGGCGTCTCGCTCCATCCGGTATCTAGGGCTTAATCTGACCTCTGACCTTGCCACGTGGTCCCAAGCGAATTGGCAGGAGTGTAAGGGGGCGGTCCTAGTGGACCTGAAGGCGTGGAAACCCCTTCCGCTCTCCTGGTTAGGGCGCCTGAACACGGTCAAAATGTCGATCCTCCCTAAGATTCTTTATCTTTTTCAGACCCTTCCCACTCCCATCCCACAGCACCAGATTCAGGGCCTTCAGCGTGAACTCACCACGTTCATCTGGGGGGCGGGGGGGGGGTAGACCGCACTTCTCGAACAAGATACTCATGCTGCCGCGTGACAGGGGGGGACTGGCCTGTCCTAACTTATTAGAATATTACTGGGCTTCCCATCTCTGCTTTATCTCAGAGTGGATGGCATGGGAGAGCGAGAAAGTCTGGTTTCATATGGATAGGGCGGTGACGTGTCGACCCATCTGGGACCTTGCTTGGCTCTCGCGGGAGGCCCGTTCTCGGAGTGCCTATATAGCTGTCCCTACCAAAACGGTACTCGATATCTGGGATAAGTTAGCCTTGCACAGAGGTCTCACTTCCTTTCCATCCCCCCCACACTCCTATCGCTCGCAACTTACATTTCCAGCCTGCCTGCCATCCGCCCTACTTCTCAGACTGGACTGAAGGGGGTTGTCGGACGATTCGCGATCTCTTCATGGGGGACTTCCTCAAAACTTTTGACCAATGCAAGCGGGACTTCCAGCTTTCTGAAGGGGCCAGATTTCAATACATTCAACTTAGACACTGGGTTCAGGCGTCCGGTTTGACGCAGGCGGCTGTACGTCCTCTTACTCCTTTTGAACGACTGGTGCGCGCCTTCGATCATTCCAGTGGCCTAATCTCTCGCACATACCAAGTCCTCCATCATTCTCAGCGGGTTGTCCCGCATCCCTATCAGTCACGGTGGCAGCTAGCTTCGGACACCGACATTACACCCGCACAGTGGGACCACCTGTGGCGAGATATCCCGAAAGTCTTCCGTAGCATACCCCAGCGGGAAACCGCGTACAAGGTCATGACACAATGGTATTACACTCCTCACAGGCTCCATAGAATGTTTCCTACCTCCTCCCCTCTCTGCTGGCGTTGTGCAGCCGCCCCAGGTGATTTTTTGCATATTTGGTGGGCGTGCCCGCTCTTGACCACCTACTGGAAAGAGGTCCTTAGCCACATAAAGCTGGTAATTGGCTACCCGCTGCCCGATGATCCGACCACGACTGTCCTGGGCCTCCGGCCGGTGAACCTACATGCCATGACCCGTCGAGACTGGCACTTAAGCCTCCACATGCTGGGCGCTGCCAAGCAAATCATTGCTCTTTATTGGAAAAAAACTGAAACGCCACCGATCAGCGTTTGGTTCACCCGCCTTTGGCACACAATGGCAATGGAGTTGCTCACGGCGCGACTGCAGTTTCGAGACACTAACTTCACCAATATCTGGCAGCCGCTTGTAGACTACTTCTGCAAACTGGAGCATGCACATCTCCAGCCTCCGAGGCTGCGGGCTTTGCGCCTCTTTGAGGATGCTGTATACCCTCCGGATGCTGACAGCCTCTGGAGAAACACTGCTGACGGGTGAACCAAACGCTGATCGGTGGCGTTTCAGTTTTTTTCCAATAAAGAGCAATGATTTGCTTGGCAGCGCCCAGCATGTGGAGGCTTAAGTGCCAGTCTCGACGGGTCATGGCATGTAGGTTCACCGGCCGGAGGCCGACTTCAACCCGAAGGGTAGCACCTTGAATTGGTAGTGGGACGATCCCACAAGAAATCTCAGATATTGCCTGTGATGTTGACTGACCGGAACATGAAAGTAGGCATCTTGCAGATCCAGCGAACACATCCAATCTCCCTGTCGGAGATGTGGATATATTTGATGGAGAGCCAACATGCAAAACTTCTCCTTTTTGATGGACTTGTTGAGTGTTCGCAGATCCAGAATGGGTCTGTATTCTGATTTTCGACCCTTCTTCACCAAGAAGTATCTTGAGTAGACCCCTCGACCTCGTTGTGATTTTGGCACCTTCTCGATGGCTGACTTTCGCAGAAGGGTAGCCACTTCGCTCTGCAGTACCTTCATCTGTTGGCACGATGATGGAACCGAAGGCATTGAGGGAGGATGGCGTCGAAAACGTAGAGAATACCCATTCTGCAGCGTAGCTAACACCCACTGATCTTTCGTGATAGTTCACCACTCTTTCAGATGATTTGCAATACTTCCCCTCACTGGAGTGGTAAACGGCGAAGGGGGAAGTGGGCACTCATTGTGTGGTTGGAGTCTTCGCGGAAGTAGTGGACTGACGCTGGTTTCCTTTACCTCTGGAGGAGCGACGGCCTTGGTACTGAGACCTTTGCTGACCTTGTTGGTTCTGATGTTTCTGCCAATGAGGGGTTTGAACCCTCTGTTGGAAGGATCGTCGATAGTACGGTTTGAAACGTCGGAACTCTTTTTTTCTTTTCTAGACCCACGGCCTTTAGTGTGTCTAGCTCCGTCTTCATCCGGGACATTTCCTCATCTGTGTGAGCGCCGATTAAAGATGAGCCGGAGAAGGGGAGATTGAGGATCCGAGACTGCGCTTCTGGTTTAAGCGCCGTGAGGCGAAGCCAGAAAGATCTAGCGCATATCCCATGGGCATAGGCGTGAGCTGAAAGAGTAGCTCCATCGGCTGCGGCGCTGATCACTTAGTTCGCCACCAAGCTGCCTTCTTGCAAGACTTCTTCAAAGTCCTGACGATCTTCCTTGGGCAGCTTTTCCGAAAATCTTTGAAGAGAGTCCCACAAAGATCTGTCGTAGCGTCCCAAAAGAGCCGACGCACTTGAGACCTTGAGCATAGAGGCTGATGTACCGCAGACCTTCCTCCCCCACGAATCTTGTGCTTTGCTCTCCTTATCTGGTGGAACTGTAGAAGAGGAGGCTACTGAGTGTGTATTTTTAGCCGCAGCGATTATAACACAATCTGGTGGGGGTTCAGATCTGAGAAATAACGGGTCCTCCTCCGGTGGACGGTATTTCTTTAGAATCCTCGCCGGCGCGGTCTTGAGGGTCGCCGGCGTGAGGAAATGGCCATGACCGGTTGGACTAGACCCGGCACCAATGGTAACAGCGGTCTAGATGCAGCTCTCTGGTGCAAAGTCTCGAAGATTACTGACGGCGAGCTCTGCCGAGTAGGCATAGGGATGTTCAGCTTACTTGCCCCTCTGGAAAGAACATCCTGGAAAGTGCCAACATCATCCACCGGAGAGACCCTCGACGGTGGGCTGTCGGTAAGAGTCGGTGAGTAGTCTCTCTTTGACGTATGTGTGGAAGAGGAAGAAGGCGTTGGAGATCTGTGCCTTCTCCTCTCGCTTCTGGATCTGGACCTCCTTCTGGAAGAGTGTGCAGGAGTGCCACTGCGATCTCCGCCTCTCGATGGAGTACGAACCATTTCCACAGCTTGCACCAGTCGAGCCAACGGAGACCTGTGGAGGGGGCTTGAGTAGTGTTGAGCCCCTGTTGCTTGAGCGGGAGCCCAGTGATGCAGAGGCCGGTTCCATCTAGGTGAGAGATTGATAGAAGGTGACCTTTGCCTCTCTCGTCTCTCAGGAGAGCGTGCAGGAGGAGATTTTCTTCCCTCTGTTTGTGCAGGCCTGTCCACTGAATCAGGATGCCCAGTGGACGCTGGACTGCTAGACGTAGAGATCACTACTTCCGGAGATCTAGACGATGATAATTTGTGAGGGGAGCAGCGAGAACCTGTTCTTGACGTCGGTGATGGCAACGGAGAAAGGCTTACTGGACGTGAGTCCCCTCTAGACTGTAGTCTCGACGTCGATCTCGAACGTTCCCTCGGGATAGACTGTCGCCTCGACGTCGAGCATCGCCCCGGTGACGATGATGCTTGCCTCAACGTCGACCGTCTCCTCTTCGAAGGAGGACTCAGTCTCGAAGTCGATCGTGCTGCACCCAATGGAGACCTGGGCCTCGACGTCGAACGTCTGGCTGACGCCGACGGAGGTCCTTGCTTCGACGTCAGTTGCCTCTGCTCCGAAGACCGGTGTCTCGACGTCGACAGCCGGTGTGCTGATGTCGACGGAGACTTCTGTTTTGACGTCGGTGACGGAGTCTTGTGTCTCGACGTCGAAGATCTCTGACCCGATCTCGACGGAGACTTGTGCCTCGACGTCGATCTCCGTCTAGATGGCGACGACGGAGTGATCTGTCTTGACGTCGAACGTCTAGCCAACGTTGACGGAGATTTGCTCCTCGACGTTGAGCGTCGCCTGGTTGACGACAACGGAGGGCCCTTTACCTTGCTCGACGTTGAGAGCGCCGTCTTCGACTTAGTCGCTTGCACCACCGCAGTCTTCGACGACGATTGGTGCTTCGCCGCCGGTAACTTAGACGTCGATCCTGACGCCGAAGGAGAACAGGTCTGGACTTTGCCTCTCGACGTCGACCGTGTTCTCTTTTTCTTTTGCCTCACTGGAGACCTACCTCTTTCAGAGAGGCCATACAGTCGAATTCTCTCCCTCTCCTTGATGGTTCTTCTCGACAACTTCTTGCAGTGATGACAGGTGGCAGAAGAGTGAGAATCAGGGAGGCAGAGTATACACACAGTGTGTGTGTCTGATCTAGCCATCTTTTTGCCACAGGCAGGGCAAGGGTCCAATAAGGAAGGCATTTTTGACAGAAAAAAACCTTTTCTGGAACTCCAAAAAGGTTTACCCGTCACTCTAAAGTCAAAAGACGTCGAGTGAAAGCAAAAAATCCGCAAAATACTAGAAAATGTTTGACAGAAAAGTCAAAAAAAGGAAGAGCTGTGAATCCAGGGTCCTGTATGAAGGAGCATGAAAGAACAACTGACCTAACTGTCACCCCTGAGGCATGATGGGAAGCTGGGGGTCATGGCTGCCTTAAAGGCACGGTGCCAGTTTTTATGTGCAAATGCTTTCATTTTCTATGCTATTGGTTTACAATGCAGCCTGTAGGCTAACAATGTCAGCTCTTTTGCAGTTCTTTTCAAGAGTTTTACTCATTAAAGCAGAGTTCAAGTGGTACTTGCCCTCCTGTAGTTTATACATACATTATGTGTTTGCAAAAGCAGTTATTTATTATTGCATTGTTTAGCCTCCTAGATGGGGGCTGAATTGATATGAGAAAAAATGATATATGTATATATATATATATAGAGCTGTATATATATATATATATATATATATGTTTTTCATATATATTTTTTATTATTTCCGGGATCCCGCACATGGGCGGGAAGATTCAGTGCTTATGACTATTGATGAGGAACCCCTGGAAGAGAATAATAACTTATACTTTTCTGATAGGTTGTATCTTTTCTAACTAAAACAGCTTAACTAAAAACAAAATCAAAGAAGTTGGATAATTACTGACGTTGATGCAGATTAAGACCGTAGCTTCAACCATGCATTTTTATTCACTTGGCGTCTCCGAGTCAGATTTTTCTAACAGAGGGTATGTTTTTTTATGTCCCAGGCTGACTTCAGGTTCATCTTTGACGTTAAGGACATACCTCCGATATTACTTCCTCAGATGCCATCATTCTGGCATCTGAGTTCCAAAATAGTTGCAGCAGCTTTGTGTTCGTGACAAACCAGCCACTGTACATTCCTATAGAGCGGTACAGTCCTTGCCACTGGCAGTCTCTGTGACAGACAGCCTGTAGGCTGAGATGAAGTGCAGCCTGTTGTGAACTGCTAAGTGGGAGTCTGCCAGAAACTCAGCAGACAGAACTAATTGGGCAGAAACGGTATTTTTGTTCCCTCATGTCTCCCTCTTGTATTTTTTTTTGCAAGACGGATATTATTAAAGTAACTTGTTTATGTAAGATTTGTCTGTCTCTATTTTCTTATTGCATGAATCATTTTTTTAACTTTAGTTCTTGCACTGCAGGTCACTGAGTACTTCCACATGGCGTCTGGCACAGAACCAATCTCAAGACACGCAACTCATTACGGTGGATGAAAAATTGGTAAGGGGTTGTTCCTGCATGCTGCAACTAGATTGCCTTAAGGGGATTTTATGGACGGTGACATTCAGTACGATGTCTCATCTTCTTCTAGAGCGACCATAAGATGTGAGGCACAAAAGAAGGAAGGTTTTTGAGGCTGATCATATGCAAATTTTGTTTAACTTTTAGATCGCCGCCTACTTTCGACAATGGGTTCTTTTTTCAGATCAGGGATGCCGTGTCAATGCACCTTTAATGTTCGCGCTAAAGCCAAGGGCCATGTTTTGTGTTTTATTGGGTGTAACTGTTGGCTGTGAGCAAGTGCACCACACACCTTGAGTGATTAATTTCAGTACTGATTGCAAGGTTTACGTCAGGGTGGGCTAAAGCTGTTGCCTCTAGATGCCAACCTGGTTACATGTACACAGTCGACCCATCTAACATTTATCATAAAGGATTGCACTCCTCAACAAGTTACCAGGTATGAGTGAGTCCCATTTCAGGGAATTTTACTAGACTCCTTTTAATGGGCACATAAAAAGTCTCAATAGACACACGAATGTAAAGTGTGATGTGTAAAGGCCTGGAAAACAAGTATATTTGCAATAAACACACCTTGTACTATTGAATTCAATATGCAAAATTAATTGGTCAAACTAATAAGGCATTTGATTATTTAAAAAAAAGTTTTATATTTATTTAGAGACGTTTTGTATATTTCACTGAAAAGGGACTCCTTCCTATCTGTTGACCTTTTGAGGTGTGAGTGATCGTGTATAAGTGAATTTTATTAACTCTGCTTATTTATATTAACTTATTTCTAGTTTAAGCATATGCATCGTTAAGCCTCTTTCTCAGTATTTCACCCTGTGTCAATCACTTCTCCTGATCACTTGCCTTCTACTGGAAAGAACAGTTTCCATAATGAATTGTCACCATGCTAAAGATTATGCTTCATAATGGCTACAGTGTAAATTGGCTGTTTAAAAGGTTTTTTTAAATTGTTTTGGAACGTGAATGTTGGACTGGAGGTGCTATTCGTATTACAACTGAACGTCCAAAGAACTTATTTTTTTGAAGTTTTTGTCAATTACTCAGTGGTAGCAGTGGAATAATTAACCACACTTCCCAGACATGACCTTTACAGTAGAAACAAAATAGTAATAAAAGTGGTACACGATGAAGCTCAATTTTAAAGGGTGCTTCTTCAGAGACACATCTTGCTACCAAAAGGCGCACTTCAGGTGCAAAGGAAGAAAAACCCCTCCAGAAGCACTGTTAACTTGGGTCTGTAGCACACCATACAGTAACAATAACTTCAAAGAAATTAGACAATGAACATACAAACCTGAGATCCTGTCTAGTTGCAGTCAGTTACAATAAATAATCCATGTTCATGACCTAATATAGCTCCTATCCACATTAGGTCATGAATGTAATTCTCCAGTTGGAATATCCCAATTTCCAGTGATAAGGTAACGAGAAATTGCAAAACAAAAGTAGTGGGAAATGTAATCTCAAGATACTGCTCAGACTATTTGCTTCTGGTCCTGCAGAGGGCAGAGGTCCTAATATTTGAGATATCTTGGGATTACATTTCCCACTACATTTGTTTTGCAGTTTTTTGTTACCAGTCCAGCTTTATCATTGGCAATTGGAATATTCCCATTGGAGAGTTTTGTTCATTTACTTTTGAACTTTTTTGGGCTCCATGCTTCTGTAGTCAAGCTTTGATAAAGTCAGTGATGAAACACTTGCTGGCTGCTTTTTCTCCTGGTCAAGAAATTCTTGCGACAAGTCAAGACCACTATCATCAGGCCATGAATCTGGTTCACTGTTTGAGTCACTTGTTATAATGGACTGCATTCAGCATACCATGTTGTCATCCTATATTGACTTCGTCATTGTAAAGTCTACACCAAGTGTTTCATTACTAATTGATCCATTGACTTTGTATTTTACGTGTGGTAATAAAATGCAATCTACATTAGGTCATGAAATTGGACTCAACTTGGATTATTTATTGTAACTGACTAGGCAAGATCTCAGGAATCGTTTGTTCATTGTCTAATTTGTTTGAATTAATGTTACTGTATGTTGTGCTGCAGACCCAGGTTCACAGTTTTTATTTATATATTTGTAGTATATTTGCAAATGAATATAATATGCACAGTTCAGCACATGCAAATAATTCCGTTTTGTCATAATTTATACTGTGCTAAGTCACACAAGAAGTTGTTAAATATTGCCACTGTATTTTTCAACAGCTTAGATAACATTACAATATTACAGTTGGAAAAGATTGACGTATAATAAAATGGATTTATATAGCTGTTGAATGAGTTTAGTTGTTTATTATTGAGAGTATAGCAAAACATCATGTTGTACATTAATTCAGGGCTCTGGATTGCCACTGTTTTGGGAGCCAATGTTTCAAAACACTTATTTTAATCGGCAGCAAATGGCGTATGCCCTCTGAAGTCTCTGTTCGTGTACTGGTTTGCATACCGTCTGTTACATCTCCCAAAGTACACATTTTAAAGGCACTACAACTCCTAACTTATAAATATGTATGTGTGCGCATACAGACACACACGACCTCTTATTTTGCATTGTGAGCTGACTGCAATATTATCTTCATCTGTGACAAGTATGAGTGCTAGTGTGATATGTTAAGAGATTCTTAGGAAGGAACATTTTAATTCTTAAATACGATCATCCTCTTCATTTCCCTGTTGTCTATGTTCTCAAACCAGAAAATCATTTTAATTCGGTGCATCTTGTGCTATCATGCTAATAATTAACGCCTGTGTCGCTGGCATGGGTGGGGCGGGGTGGGGATGCCAGCTGCTGTCTCTTTCCCTAAAAAAGAACAAAGTTATCTGCCTGCCTTTTCTGTTGTGAAATCTCTAGATTTCCTAAGGCCATACCAGTTCCGAAATAGTTAATTTCTAATCAAAAAAATATTGGTTGAGAAAATGTTTAATGCATAGGGCTGCAGTGCTCTGAAACTGCTGGGTCGCTCAAAACATTATGTAAGTGTAATTAAACTGTAACTTACAGAAATGGGTGTAAAAGAAAGGCTATTTCTTTCACAAAGAGGGACTGGTTGAAAGACTTCGCCAGGAAACTTCGCCGATTGTCGCTCTTCATAAGCAAAACCACTGGAATTATGTGGCAGAGGAGGACCAAATTATGCAGCAGGGGTTGACATTATGCGGCAACAAAGGCCAAATTATGCGGCTTAATGTTACACTTTTAAGATCGTATTGCCTCCTTATTTTGTCATTTTCACACACGATGACACTGTCTGGGCAAAGGTTTCACGTCATTGGTTTAACACCGAAATAAAGCATTAGGCAATAGAAAGGTGACCAGCCTACCTCTCTAAAGGGCCTTCCACAAAGTGGCAACACATGTTGCAGCTTTTTTAATGGCTGTTGATCTGTTGGAGACAGAATCAATTTTTGTTTTAGTTAAATTCTGCATATTATGCAAAAAATGATGGATTATGTGGCAAATCGCTAATCTTGCTGAGAACGTTCTGGCTGCAAAATCGCATAAATTCAGTAGCTCTGTTTACAAGTAATTAACCATCAATCAATCAATCATAGCATTTGTAAAGCGCACTACTTACCCGTGAGGGTCTCAAGGCGCTGGGGAGGGGGGAGAGGGGGGTGAGGAGTGCTGCTACTGCTCGAAAAACCAGGTCTTGAGGAGTCTTCTGAAGGTCAGCAGGTCTTGGGTCTGCCGTAGGTGGATGGGGAGGGTGTTCCAAGTTTTGGCGGCGAGGTGGGAGAACGATCTGCCGCCGGTGGTCGCTCTTCGGATGCGGGGGACTGTGGCGAGGGTGAGGTCGGCAGAGCGGAGCTGGCGGGTGGGGGTGTATAAGCTGAGTCGTCTGTTGAGGTACGCTGGTCCGGTGCTGTGGAGTGCCTTGTGTTCGTGGGTGAGGAGCTTGAAGGTTATCCTCATGTTGACGAGGAGCCAGTGCAGGTCTCTCAGGTGGGGTGTGATGTGGCTGCGGCGAGGGTTGTCGAGGATCAGGCTTGCAGAGGCGTTCTGGATGCGATGAAGGAGTTTGGCCGAGGCTCCTGCGTAGAGGGGCGTTTCCGTAGTCCAACCTGCTGCTGACTAGGGCCTGGGTGACCGTTCTTCTAGTTTCGGTGGGGATCCACTTGTAGATCTTGCGGAGGGTGTTGAAGCAGGAGGAAGAGACGGCGTTGACCTGCTTAGTCATGGAGAGGGTGGAGTCGAGGATGACCCCTAGGTTGCGTGCGTGGTCGGTGGGTGTTGGAGCTGTTCCCAGTGCGGACGGCCACCAGGAGTCGTCCCAGGCCGAGGGGGTGGATCCGAGGATGAGGACCTCCGTCTTGTCCGAGTTCAGCTTCAGTCGGCTGTTCCTCATCCATTCGGCGACGGCCTTCATTCCTTCGTGGAGGTTGGTTTTGGCGGTGTGGGGGTCCTTGGTGAGGGAGAGGATCAGCTGGGTGTCATCGGCGTAAGTGTTGATGTTGAGGTCGTGCAGTCGGGCGACGTGGGCGAGTGGTGCCATGTAGATGTTGAACAGCGTTGGGCTCAGGGATGAGCCTTGGGGTACGCCGCAGATGATCTCGGTGGCTTCGGAGCGGAAAGGGGGGAGGCGGACGCTCTGTGTTCTGCCGGAGAGGAAGGAGGTGGTCCAGTCCAGGGCCTTCTCTTGGATCCCGGCATCGTGGAGGCGTGTGCGTAGTGTGCAGTGGCAGACCGCGTCGAAGGCGGCTGACAGGTCAAGGAGGATGAGGGCCGCGGTTTCTCCGTTGTCTAGCATGGTCCTGATGTCATCGGTGGCGGCGATGAGGGCAGTTTCGGTGCTGTGGTTGCTGCGGAACCTGGACTGGGACGGGTCCAGGATGCTGTTCTCCTCGAGGTAGCGGGTCAGTTGTTTGTTGACGGTCTTCTCGATGACCTTTGCCGGGAACGGGAGTAGGGAGATGGGCCGGAAGTTCTTGAGGTCCTTGGGGTCCGCCTTGGGTTTCTTGAGTAAGGCGTTGATCTCGGCGTGCTTCCAGCTCTCCGGGAAGGTTGCTGTCTCGAAGGAAATGTTGATGGCTTTCCGGAGATGGGGTGCGATGGCGGTGCTGGCTTTGTTGAAGATGTGGTGTGGGCATGGGTCTGACGGAGATCCGGAGTGGATGCTGTTCATGATTTTGATGGTGTCGTCATCGTTTATGTTGGTCCAGGAGAGCAGGCGGTTGGTGCGGATGGTGGTCGTGGGGGCAGAGGTCTCAGTGGTTGTCGGGGCGGTCGTGGCGTTGAGGCTGTCGTGGATGTCTGTGATCTTGCGATGGAAGAAGGTGGCCAGCGAGTCGCACACGTCTTGTGAGGGTGGGATGTCGTTGGTGTTGGAGCTGGGGTTGGAGAGTTCCTTCACGATGTTGAAGAGCTCTTTGCTGTTGTGTGCGTTGTTGTCTAGGCGGACTTTGAAGGAGGCCCTTTTGGCGGATCTGATGAGGTGATGGTGTCTGCGGGTGGCGTTCTTGTGTGCTGCGTAGCTGTCTGGTGTTCGTTCACGGTGCCAGTTCTTCTCTAGCTTTCGGCAGGTTTGCTTGGAGGCCTGGAGGTCTTCAGTAAACCAGCGGGCTTTCTTGCTGGTGTGGCTGTTGGAGGGTTTCTTGAACGGGGCGAGGGTGTTGGCGCAGTCGTCGATCCACTGTCTGAGGTTGCGGGCGGTGGTGTCGGGGTCAGTGGGGTCGGCGGGTGGGCTTCGGGCGAGGGTGGTGGTTAGCTGGTCTTCGGTGACTTTGCTCCAGCAGCGGCGAGGGATCTGTTGGGTGCGGTGGTGCGTGGTGGGTTTCTGGAAGGTGAAGTGGATGCAGCGATGGTCGGTCCAGTGGAGTTCGGTGGTGTGGTTAAAGAAGACGTGGGGGCTAGCGGAGAAGATGGGGTCAAGCGTGTGGCCGGCGGAGTGGGTGGGTGTTGTGACGAGTTGTCTGAGTCCGAGGTTGGCGAGGTTGTCGATCAGGGTGGTCGAGTTGGTGTCGTTGTTGTTCTCGAGGTGGAAGTTCAGGTCCCCGAGGAGGATGTAGTCCGTGGAGGCGAGGGCGTGTGTGCTGACGCAGTCGGCGATGGAGTCGCTGAACTGTGGTCGGGGTCCGGGGGGGTCTGTAGACGAGGGTTCCTCTGAGGGTGGTGTTGGGGTCGGTGTGGATCTGGAAGTGCAGGTGTTCGGCGGTGCTGAGGGTGTCGTCGGTGTTGGTCATAGATCATGAAAAGAAGAGCCACCAAGAAAAACGCACACAGTGTCTAATTCTGAAGGTTGTTGATTCTTAAAACCTCATATTTTTGTTGAATTAGTAAAAAAAAAAAAAAGAGTTTAACTCCTATTTTTCCTTTTTACTTTAGAAAGTAGAGAGAATAGGTGTGAGGTTGAAAAAAGTCTCGAAAGTGGTTGCGGGGAGCATGAGTTGATGGGCATGAGTACTTCAGTGGCTAAAGGAAGGAATCGGTAACAGCAGGGGCAACAGACTGCAAATAAAGGCAACAAAAATTAACCAGGCACCTGCCATGCTTAATGTACCCTTTTGCCAATGGTACGTGGGGGGAAAAGGCTGCCTACTAGAAGCGAAACCTGGCAGGTGATGTGAGTTATGGTGTGTATTGTATACCATAACTGGCGGATTGCTTATGTTTTACAGCTTTGTAGTCTCTGAATCATAACTAAGCTTAAACTGTTTTTTTCCAGTGAAGTTCTATGTGTTTTTTAATGTACATTATTCAGTAACCATGTACCCATGTGGTGTTGTGCAAGCCCTGTGCAGCGGGGATTGGCTGCAGAGCCCAGCTAAGCCCTTTGCCCAACCCACTTCAGATGGCTAACTCCCCAAGGCACATAGCCTTAGGCCTTGCTCGGTGGCGCTCGGCTGGAAGGTCTGGCCTTCATCCAGACCTGCAAATACTGTCTGTGCATCCGACCAGCATCTTCTCATAACCATAGCCATTTGGACTCAAAAATTGTGATTTTTCAGAAATTTTTTTTTTTTTTTTTTTTGATAGTGATGTATTTTTTCTAAATTAAAAAAAGTAGGCCACATGATTGCAATTTTACCATAGCAACAACCGCCCAACACTCACTTGGTGTCAGGCACCTCTCTTAGTGCCTCCCAACCTACTTGTGAAAATTTTATCTTCAATGCGGACTTCATGATGTTGCACAAAATCAAGGACTTTCAAGATGGCAGGGAAAATAGAATCTGATCCTCTTTATCAGCCAATCACATTTAAAAAAAAAAATGTAAATGTGATTGACAAATCACAATGTAAATGAACAAGATATGCAAAAGTGTTAACACTTTAAAGCCAACCCATCACTTTTTAAAAAGGCTAATATGTCATAAACTCCATAATGAATTTACACCAAACCAACCAAAGATCGCTTTATACGTAAAGTTGTATTTTCATGTCAGGTTTGGCGTAAATCGGTTCAGTTGTTTTTGGCATGCCGGACCTTGGGTAACTGCACTAAGCAAGTGGCAAATTTGGTGCAGATCTGTCTACAGGGGCCAAAATTATAGGCAGATTTTTAGAATTTGGAATATTAGTTAAGGAGGATAACTGTCCACCTCAAGTAATAATCATAGTTCTTGTCAGCGTGAATCACTAAAGTCGCGAAATAAACCTGAGCTATGGCACAGAGCAGGTAAGCTTAACTTGAGGCAATGTATAAAGTATTTATGCAATAGCAAAACTGTAATAAAGTCAGAAAACAACACAAAAAAAATCTAAAACCAAAAAAATGTATTAAATTGTAATAAATTAAAAGTACAATAAGGTGAACCAGAGATATACATTTTTAAAATTTAGAGTAAAAATAGGGCCAAAAAGGAGTCAAGTGCCAACCATGGTCAACTGGTCGTGGTAGACCTATGCATGGTTTGAGGCTGACTGCGAAGGAGCACAGGTTGGATACAGAAACCCGGTCAGAACTTTTACCTTGGGACTTGGTCTCAAAAGTGGAAGTCTAAAATATTTAGCAGGGCATCAGGCTGTGGCTGAAGAGGTCGGATAGCCATCGGATGAGATCTAATTGGAGCGGTTTGTTTTTTGCAGGAAAGCTTGGAGTATGAAAAATTCAAATTTCACACCCAAGGAAGGTCCTCGCTGGCCAGATACTTTTGACAACTTCACCCGGTAAAGATTTCTTTGGTCACACTGTGTTGTTGTTACTTTTACGGAGCTCAGATTTTTTCCAGCAGTAGCCAAAAAGGGCTCCTCGAGGCCGGGATACCTTCTCCACCAGGTACCACTGGATTGGATTTGCTGCTGTGGAAAAGCTCAGTGGGACAAATCTGCACCGAAAGTGACATGCGAAGTGCCTTTATAGGCAACTCCTTGGTGCGCTGACATCAGTTCCTTTCTTTCTGAGCCAACAGCAAGGGAGGCTCGTCGCAAGTACACCTCCAATTTTAACTTTTACATACATTTATTTTTAAAGTCTCTAACGATAGTATTGATTGATATTGACTAAACTGAATCCTAGCAGTTTTCAGCTTTTAGCTCCAGCTTGAAGTCTCTTACCCTCACTTCCTCCTCTGGGGCTGCTCTCCGGTCCGTCACAGCTTGTTGAGTGCCGTTTGAGCAGAGGGAGCAAACTCGGGAAAGGACACTTCCGGGATGTCGGCAGCCGCCATTTTGGGCAACTGACGTTCTAGTCTCTGCACTAGATTTTCCTGTGCTCCGCTCCCCTATTTAATCTGAGCCCGTCGCGGATGCACAGCTTAGCAAGGGAGGTACGTCGCAAGTACACCTCCAATTTGAACTTTTACATACATTTATTTTTAAAGTCTTTAACGATAGTATTGATTGAAATTGACTGAACTGAATCCTAGCAGCTTTCAGCTTCAGCTTTAATTCTCTGACCCTCACTTCCTCCTCTGGGGCTGCTCTCCTGTCTGCCGCGGCTTGTTGAGTGCCGTTTGAGCGGAGGGAGCAAACCCAGGAAAGGACACTTCGGGACTTTGGCAGCCGCCATTTTGGGCAACTGACATTTAATTCTCTGTACTAGATTTTCCCGGGCTTCGCTCCCCTATTTAATCAGAACCCGTCGTGGACGCGCTGCCGGCGCTCCAAAGGCAAGCCCGTCTGCGACCGGATGCCGCCAAACGCCAGGAAGGCTACATCTTTTGTAGTAAGTTATGTCTCACAGATTATGCTCGAGTCTGGAGCTTATTGAGATAGGAAAACACACCGTTAACCTCTCCTGTGGAGAGAAATTTCACCTGTCCATTGAAATATACTATTGGCAATGCAACATTTGTAAGTTCTCCTGGGCCTATCCCTCGCTCCAAGCCAAGTACAAGGCCCTGGGGCCTTTAACCAGACCCCCCCAGGATATTGCGGCATGGATTAGCAAATTTAGCGGCACAAATATGGAAATTTAGCGGCACAAATATGGAAATTTAGCAGCATTTTTGCGGCACTTTATTTTACTCATCATCATTCATTTTCAGCCTGAAATCAATGGAAACTGTTTTATCAGAGTATTCCACTTTGCAATAGGCATGTTTAAAGTGTCTGCAGTCTACGGAAGCACAGCTCCAGTTCTAACCTCGTGGGAGGGAGCCGTATTTCTCCCTGGGATGTTGTAGTGCCCATGTATGCACCCCTGCTGGGGCAGCTCTGCCTCCCAGATCCTTGAGGCAGGACACCTCTTCCTCAGGCACCCTAGGGCGCAGGATCGTAGTGGCTGATCCAAATAAGTGAGACAGACTGCATAGGGAAGTCCCCTCCTGCTTACTGGTCCAGTCCTCATAGGTCGACTTGAGCATACACCTAACACCCTGGTACTATTCCTTGTGCATAATACACAGAGGCATCTTAAAACCTAAGAGGAAGTTGTCAGTGTGAAGCAGAATACCAAGTTGCAATCAATTGCACCTGCTGGGTCTTTTACAGTAAGCCAAGTAGGAACACACCAGCTATCACTAAGGACTGGCTAAAACCTCCTAGAACCGTACTGCCCACTCATGACAGCATTCAGTAGGGGTGAGGCTTGGAAGTGTCTTCGTAAGGCACACCATCATCCACAGAGCACAAGCACTAGAGGAGCTAACTGAAAGATCTGTAGAAAAGTGAGCTGCAAAGCAAGTAATATGGAATTTAACACATAATTGCATGATATATATTTTATAAAGTATGTGTATCTGCTTGATGAGCGTTTACATCTGTATGTTTGCCTGCACTAAGCCCCAAGTCAAAAGTAAAGGTATCACGTAAGTGTGTGTGTGTGTGTGCGCGTGCGCGTGTGTGTGTGTGTGTGTGTGTGTGCATGAGTGTGTGTGTGTGTGCATGAGTGTGTGTGTGTCTGTTGCACACAACTACTCATTTAAAAAGAAACTTTGTGAATCAGGTCCACACATTACTCCGACAGGTTACATTTCTAAATATATTTACCTACTTGGCGAGTTGTTTTTTCCCCACTGATAGTGTCTTGATGAACTGTGTAAAAAGAATTGAAAACTACCCATTTACTGCATTGGGACACGGGTGATATGGTCGGAGGTCCACTGGCACAGTTGTTTGAGCTGTTTGTGATTTATCTTGTTTCAGCATCTTACATATTATACAGGAAACATTTATCCCTCTTTAGGATCCCAAGACTGAAGGTAAGACGGTTCCAGGTTTTCAAATTCCGAGCTGTGTCACCTCATGATCAGTCAAATGATGTCAGTAGATTCAAAACCCAACTAAAAAAAATGGATAGTTATGTTTGGGCGATCATTTCTTAAGAACTGGATAGCAATGGGTAGCAATCATTTTTAGCTCTTATGTTTTATTGCAAAAGAGAAACAACAATATGCAAATCTGTGTTGGCCATGTCCCAAACAAGAATCCTGTCACAAACATAAGTAATGTCCCCACTGCACGGGAACACAAGCAACCTTATAAATTCCTGCTGGATACGAAGTGTATGCTAAAGCATTTCCATTCAATAATATTTCGATTTAATGCAGGGACAAAATCACTATTCCTGTCCGAATAGTGGGTTATTATAGGTAATCTGTTCTTGCCACAAATACTCCCATTACAGTGTATATTATGTGGGGTTAATTAGTAAATGTAGCTTCCTGAAATCTCTTTCCTAGTAACCATGTTTACACAAGTTCTATAGATTCAGAACCTCTTTCCCCATGCAATTTGCTATAATAGTATAGAGATTTATTTTTGCCCATAGCACCCTGGCAATCTCTAGTTGACACGATGTCAGATGCTTCATGACTACCTGGCACCTGAAAGCTCCCCAGTTCTGCCCTTCTTATTTTTTACATTTCAAACTAATCCTCACAGATCGGAAACCCCTACGGAGAAAAGCATCACAGGGTAAATACTGACCTCAAAACAACATACTTTGTTTGCCATTGATTTTGGGTGCAAAGCTCTCGTAAATTCATCAAGAAGATGGAAATCAGCGTATGCTCTGCTGAAATAGCGAGCAGGGGAAACAAAAAAGAAACAGCATGTGGTATGGAGGCAAGTACTAGGGGAAATCTCCCTCAAAATGGTTAATTAAAGCACTAAACGTAGAAAAAACACAATCTCCTTCTTTACAAAAAAATAGACAATTTCCCGTTTCGATGGAATAACATGCATCAACGTTTTTGCATGTGAATTTATCACACAGAACCAGTGAAAAATGTAGAACAGTCCCACAGAACTTCACTATGACATGAATGTGCGCTTTGGCAATGATAGTAAAGAAGCAGAACTGATCTTCAGTAGCTCCGAGACACGCTGATGACTGCCCCTGCTTCTGGTGTGCTTGCCATACATGCGCCTCGAGTCTACCTTCAGCAGTTTTCTCTTTGCTCCTGGGACGTGTCCTCTTTCAGCCTAGTGAAGGTGGTATATGTGGTTAAAACCACATATGTTTCCTGTTTTGATTCTCTCTGTGGTTTGCAGAAAAAAACATCGCATTTTCAAAATTTCGCGGGGTTTTGTAAAAATAACGCCTTTTTTACAAAACTGCCGATTTTGCGAATTTTTTTTTTTGCATATCGCGAAATCCTGGAGGGTCTGTTTAACACATGACCCTTCTATCAGCAAATCTCCAGTCAGCAGTAACCGTGTCAATCTGGATAAGGCCAGTCACAGCGCCCCTCAGCTGCAGTGTACCTATTTGAATGCACGCTCCATCCCCAAGCACGCCTCAGAACTATGGGACCTACGCAGATACTACAAAGCCAGACATATGTTTCATTACTGAAACCTGGCAAAACTCACCCCGCCCCAATCCATAGCTACAGCATTTCCTGAAGGCTACAGGGTAACTAGGTGCGATAGACAGCTCAAAAAGAGAAGGGGAGTAGCCATCGCAACACGACATCCCCTAAGAATTGGTATCCTGGACTCCTGCTCCATCGCTGGGTTGGAAATGATAATATTTCAATTAAACACCTCAAACAATCTATTCTGGAAAAGAGCGCTGGTCTATCGCCCACCCGGGGGAAAAAAAGTGTTCGTGCAAAGCTTATGGAACGGCTAGCACCACATATTCAAGCAGCAGATAACTTTGCTTCTGGGGGACTTATAAATACCACATTGATAATCAATCCGACCCAGATACCATCCGTCTCTTGGCAGACAAAAGGTACCAGGTCTCACACATGTAGCTGGGCACACCCTTGATGTAGTGTTTACAGATGCCACAAATCTAGTGGTGGACCCACCAGTCGCACAGGGTGGACTGATCGCTCTTCCTTAGAGTTCCTCCTGGATGTGCCAAAGCCCAGGGGTGCTCCCTGCCAGGCTACGAAACTCATGAGACCCTGGAGAAAGGTGGTTCCCTCCACCCTTCTCCCTGCCTTTACTCCTCCGATTATGTCTGACTATGAAGACATTGATCTTGCACTAAAAGACTTTGAAGACTATTTTACACAGGCCTTAAACGTTATTGCCCTGCTAAAAGTATCAAAAAGGAAAAGGGAAACCCCCTCTGCACCCTGGTATTTCTGAATCCTTAAGAAAGGAGAAATCTGCATGTAGGAAATTGGAATGCAAATGAAGGAAATCCAAATCAGAAGAGGGCAAACTTGCCTACAAAACAGCCCTAAGGAAATACTTAAAAAGATGTAACACTGCTAGAAGGACTCGCATAGCAGAGAAAATTAATTCTGCAAAAAACTCTTCCAAAGAGCTCTTTAAAATCTTTAATGAACTTACGAATCCGAGCATCTGTAATCCCATAATACCTACATCTCAAACACATTGCGATAACATTGCAGTATATTTTTAACAAAAAATTAATAACCTCTACATCTCCCTCACAAACAGTGTGATACCAATAACTTCAGAATTTCTGGAAGTCAAGATCAACTCTCACTCCCCCGCTTTGGAAGCTTTCAATTCTGTTACAATGGAACAGGTACTGGTTAGACTAAACACAAAAACCGGTTTGCCACTGGACCAGGTCCCCCTCATGTGATAACCACTTTGACCACCATATTGCTCACTCCTATCACAGACCTATGCAATCTCTCTTTACAGATAGCCACTCACCCACTTAAATGGAAAACAGCACGTATCAGACCCCTTCTTAAAAAAAAGCACGACTGATCCCTTGGACATGTCAAATTATAGACCAATATCACTACTCCCTTTCATGTCCAAAATCTTAGAGTAACTGGTGAATCAACAACTGGTATCCTTTCTCGAATCCAACAACTTGCTCGATCCTTCTCAGTCAGGCTTCCGTGCGTCTCTTAGCACAGAATCAGCCATAATGGAGGTCACTGATGCCATCAAGCTCGCTCTAGACCAGGGAACCTCAGCTATGCTAATTCTCCTGGATCTTTCAGCAGCTTTTGACACCATCTCCCATCAAATTCTAGTTCAAAGATTGAGGGAGATTGGTATTAGTGCTAAAGCACTGAAGTGGATGGAAAACGTTCTTTCTGAACGCACCCATTCTGTCGATATGGGCGATCATACATCAAAACCCATGGTCCTAGATAAAGGGGTGCCCCAGGGTTCAATTCTGAGCCCCACTCTCTTTAATATTTGTTGCTCCCCTGGCAAAACTCATTAGGTCATGTGGATTTGAAACTATTTCTTTCGCGGATGATACACAAATGGTCATTACCATGGATTCAAATCCAACATTCACTAAATTCAAGGACTGTATGGTAAAAATTGATGCATGGATGACTGCAAATCTCCTGCAGCTTAATACGAATAAGACCGAGATCCTTTTATTCGGGAAAGCCCACTCAATGTAGTCTACAGACTGGTGGCCTTCAGAACTGGTATCGCCATTGACACCCAAAAAATACGTAAAGAATTTAGGAGTCATCCGAGATGAAAATCTTTCCATGAATGGGCACGTCAAAATAATCTCTGGAACCTGTTTTGGGCTCATGCGCATGCTGGAGAAAGTTTTCCAGTGGACCCCTCTACAGACCAGGAAAACCTTAGTCCAGGCACTGATAGTAAGTCGCCTCGACTACGGAAACGCCTTAATGGTTGGAATCAATGAAAGCCTTTTAGCTAGGCTCCAGGTGGTACAGAACCCAGCTGCATGCCTCATTCATAATCTCCCACCACGCTCCCCATCGGAACCGCTTCTGCGCTCTCTCCATTGGTTACCGATCAAAAAATGGGCACTTTTTAAACTTTTCTGTCTAGTCTGTAAAACTCTGCACGGAAAAAGACCTTGTTACCTAAAAAATAAACTACAGCTGTACATCCCAGCTCGCCAGCTTAGATCAAGTGATCTACTACTGCTACACCCCAAACATATACGTACTACTAGATTTGAGAGCCGCGCCTTCTCCTTACTGGCACCGTATCATTGGAACCGGCTGCCTGCCATGATTTTACTCGCTTTAAAAATACTTTTGGAAACCTGGCTGTTTAATCTCTAACCTTGACCGTGTACTTCGATCTGCCCACCACTGCTGGGGTGCCGAGAGATCTCTTCTGGGATGATTTGTGCGCCAAATAAATAAACAAAACAGCGTGGATATGGAGAGCTACCCTTGTCACTTTTTGGCCATCTTCATTTACTTTTTGTCGACTCTTTTTGATCAATTTGCTCCCAGTCTGTTATGGACATGGCCCTAACAAGCTCACAGGTTTTAAGTCTTGTGAGGAATGTCACAGACAGATGTCTGTTTCTGGTCCCCGCTTAGTCTGTCTGTGATGTCAGGGGTCGGACCATGACCACAGGGCCTGTGCTGAAAGTCAGTCGATGCACCCTAAGGCGATCCGGGAGCGAGTCATGAAGCTGCTAGTGGCGCGGCACAAGAAGGCACTGCATTGTTTCCGATCCAGAGGAAGATCTAAGGTTTGGATCAGCCATATTCAAAGTCCATGTTGTCATCATCAAAGTCTGATTAGTTGAAGAAGCACAGGAAGAAGCCCAATCATTCTTCGCCTTCTCCCCCCCTCCAATCTCACGCTTCTAGGCCCCTCTCGGGAGGCCGGTGTCTGCTTTGGGCCTCCCCGACTTCCACAGAGCTGGAGAGACCCCGTCCAACTTAAGGGGTTTTATGTGGCCATGCACTCAATTTTTTGGCCTCACCCCCTCCCCCTCCCCCAACGCCTTCCTGAAAAGAAAAAAATATATATTTAAGATGCTCACCTTTGCTCAGATCTTGTCTGCCCTGGACCCAGTGGAGGTTCAGAAGAAAGAGGGCAACCCAGTAACCCAAGGACCTGGATATAACAATGATTAGAAACACAAATGGTCTTTATGTGGGAAATGTAGCCCTTGACTTCCATGACAATAGTTTTTTAAGGAACACTTCTTACAAGTAAATGTTGCTTATGCATTTTATATGTTTATTTTCTTTAGAACAAATCACTGTTTCTAAGGTCAAGTAGAATCAAATAACCTAAATTCAGGTGCTCCTGTTGGCTGAAGGCGCAGTGAAAAGTGATGCAGTGGAAAAAGTGAGCTATTGCTATATACAATACTATATGCATGTGACTGACAGGGATAGCATGATGTTAATAATGGCATTTGTACTACGAGAGTCTTGATCCACAATCAAGTTAAAAACAGTTCACATTTCAAAGTTGACGATGTTTCAACCCACAATGCCAAATGAATCAGAAAAGGGTCATAATCAGGGCAGAAGATTTAAGGAGACACTAGGCAGATTTCAGCATTAGTCCTACAATCTTTATATAAAGTCTAACCCCATGGATGCATCAGCCCACTTAGTCTTATAAATTGACAAGCAAGGGGTTCATGACCTAGATGAGACTGTCTGTGAAAGATGGTTCACCAAGCACTTATGTGCAACTGCTGGCATTAATCAGCAAATAAAGAGTGAGCCGCAACGTGATAAAACTCAAAAAATCGTCGGCGGTCCTATGAGGCCCTCATGATTACGAGTAGACAATTACAATAGCATGTCTCAGGAATAGGAAATGTTTTCAGAACGCGCGCCTTGCTGGTATGAAATCAAAGCTGGATCCAATAGAGACTAGATGGAAGCGTTGGAATTGCGGGGCGCTTATTTTCACATCCCTGTCCAGCAAACCCACATTCATTACCTGCGGTTCACATGCATTCTCGGTTTGCTGTGCTCCCCTTTGGCCTCACGAGTGCCCCCCGGTGTTCACGAAAGTGATGGCGGTGGATGTAGCTCACCTCCAGAGGTCATGGGTCCAAGTCCTCCTCTACCTCGACACCTGTCTGATGAAGGCGGGCTCCCCCCAGACAGTTGTCATTCACCTCCAGACCACAGCGAACCTCCTGCATTTGCTGGGGTTGAGTATCAACTTGCAGAAGTCACACCTGACGACTCCTTAAGCACTCCCTTTCGAATATGACTCGTTATTTAGCATACCATTACTTCGCAGCTTTTTACTACAAAGTTTTTACTTAGCAATTACCGTTACTACGCAAGTTTTTAGTTCGCATACCTTTACATTGCAAGTGTTAATGTATGCAATCTAAAAACGTGCCTAGTAATAAAAACAGACATTTACCCCAACACTACACTAAATACAAATACACTACCCTACACATAACAAACTCTAAAACACTACCCAAACCCCCAAACACTACACTACCCTACACTGCACTACACAAACACCACAACACTACCCTAAATCACTACCCCCTGCACGACCCTCCCCTTTCCCCCAGCCCGCTCCCTACACCCAAACACTACCCTGCACGACCCCCCAACACTACCCTAAACCCTAAAACACTACCCTACACTACACCACGACACTACCCTAAACCCTAAAACACTACCCCTGCACAACCCTCCCCGACCCCCAGTCCTGTCCCTACACCCAAACACTACCCTGCACGACACCCCAACACTACCCTAAACCCTAAAACGCTACCCCAGCACGACCCTGCCCCTACCCCCAGTCCTGTCCCTACTCCCAAACACTACCCTTCACGACCCCGACACTACCCTAAACCCAAATACACTACTCTACACAAACACAACTACACTACCCTAAAACCTAAAACACTACCCCCAGCACGACCCTGCCCCTACCCCCACCCCCAGTCCTGTCCCTACTCCCAAACACTACCCTTCTCGACCCCCGACACTACCCTAAACCCAAATACACTACTCTACACAAACACAACTACACTACCCTAAAACCAAAAAAACAACCCCCTGCACGACCCTCCCCCTAGGACAACGCCCCCGGCTTACCTCTCCTGACGTCCTCCTCGTAGGTGAGGAAACCTATGCGTGACTCTGTGGCGCACATGGCCCCCTCACTCCATTACGAATGGTGCTGCTCTCCCTATCCCTTTTCAGCTGCTCCCTGTCACCTCCCCCTGCCTGGGACGCTGCTCGCTCGGCTTCCTTCTCACCCTGCCGACATCACCATGCAGTTGTCATCGCGCACCTTACTGTGTGCGCTCATCCGGTCAGCGTCGCTTCCTGGGAGGAGTAAGTTGTCTGCATTCATTCTTACACTACTTAATTACCTCCGAACTCTCCGATGCAAAGCCGAGGCAGGTATAGAAGTACACAACAGCAAGCTGTGGAAATTTGACCCTTTCCTGCTCGTGCACCAAATCATCTCCAGCTCCGCTTCCTTCTCACCCTGCCGACATCACCATGCAGTTGTCATCGCGCACCTTCCTGTGTGCGCTCATCCGGTCAGCGTCGCTTCCTGGGGCGAAGTTCTGCCTCATCCGCCTTAGCGCCATTGTTTACCCATTACAACGCATGCGTAGTTACAACGCATGCGATGTAACAACTTGCGTAGTAAAGGCTAAGCGTTGTTACATCGCATGCGTTGTAACGCTTGCGAAGTAATGGTATGTGGAGTAAAGCCTCCGTAGTAATGGGTAATTACCCTCCCTTTCAACTGAGCTATACTGTACACACTCTTGAGCAGAAAGTCCAGGACATTCGGGCTATGAACCCAATGTTCCAACCTTTGCCTTGGATTTTGGTGAGACTGAGGCTAAGGCTGCTGGATATGATGGCCTTCTGCATCCTGCTGGAGAAGCATGCCCAATGGCCATGTGGGCTCTGCAGTGGGACCTGAAGTCCCAGTGGGCACAGCATCAGGGGAATCTCTCTGACCTGGTCCAGATCTCGAAGAAGACTGCAAAAGATCTGCAGTGGTGGCTAACGAACCGCAATTGGACCTGCTGCAGATCCCTCTCTCTTCCCCACCTCGAACTAACCGTGGTAATCCGCACATCACTTCTGAGTTGGGAAGGCCACCTGGGAGAGGTTAAGGTCAGAGTACTCTTGTCTCCGACAGAGCCCCAGCTCCACATCAATCTTCTGGAGCTGAGAACGATTTGCTTGGCATTGAAAGCCTCCCTCCCATTTATCAAAGGAAGGCTGGTTCAGGTGTTAACAAACAGCACTGCTGCCATGTGGTATTGCAAGAAACAGGGCAGAGTGGGGTTGTGGACCCTGTGCTCGAAAGCCCTGAGCCTCTGGACCTGGTTGGAGCCACATGATATCTTCCTGGTTGTGCTGCACCTGGCGGGATCTCAAATTGCCAGGGCATCTGCACCCGGAGGTGGCACAAGGTCTCTTCTGAGAATGGGGAAAACCTTGGTTTGATCTATTCGCTTCTGCACGTTGGAGTTTCCAGAGTGGCTCTCGCTTTGAGACACGTTTCGTTTACACTGGAGCCTGGGGCTCTTTGTACGCCTTACAGTCTATACCACTTGTGTCCAGAATTCTCAAGAAGATTAGGACCAGCCGGGCCCAAGTCATCCTAGTAGATCCGGACTGGGCAAAGAGAAGCTGGTATCCTGAACTCCTGAGGATGAGCATCTGTCCTCCGATAAGGCTGCCTTTACGGGAGGACCTTCTGTCGCAGGCAGGATTCCACACCCGGCCCCATGCTCGCTCCACCTTCATTCATGGAGATTTAGTGGCGACAGTTCAATGTCTTTGATATTCCTCCCAAGATCTGTGATGTCATCTTGGTTGGCAGGTGTTCCTCGACAAAGACCGTATATGTCTGCCGTTGGAACAAATTTGTGACATAGTGCTCCTCTCGTTATATTGACCCGCTTTCAGCCCCTTGTCAGAGGTTTTAATGTTTGTGCTGTCTTTAGATAGGCAAGGCTTTGAAATGGGCACTGTTAAAGGCTACCTTTCAGTCGTCATGCCCTTTTTGTATTTGGTGGGTTAGCCCACACTGTTTGTCATCTGTTGCAATACGTTTTCTTAATGGCTTGCAACATTTGTTTCCTCCATACCCTATTTATCATGCCCCAATGGGACAGTAATGTTGTCCTAATGTTCCTCACGGCTCTCCATTTAAGCCTCTGCATAGTTGTCTGCTCAGTCTCCTAACTCTCAAGACGTCTTTCTTGGTGGCCAATAAATCGGCCTGGAGGGTTGGCGAGCTCAAAGCTCTTTCGCTTTCCATACACCAGCTTTTGCCCTTTCCATACACCAGTTTTTGCCCAGACAACCTGGTTCTTTGGGCGCTTGCCTCTTTTTCTGCTGAAGGTGGTCTCCCCTATTCATGTTGGCCAGAGCATCACGCTGCCCACATTTTTTGCCCCACCTCATCCTTCTAATGCGGAGGAGAGACTCCACCACATAGACCCAAAGAGAGCTCTTTCTTTACCGATGGCACCAAAGAACATCGGGTGGACGATCAGCTCTTCATTGGGTTCACTGGAGCAAAAAAGGGCAAGGCGGTGCAGAATCAGGCCACCTCTTGATGGATTGTACTCTGCATCAAGATCTACTGGCATTGGCTAGCCTCCTGAGAGCTCGTAGGCCCATTCCACCAAAGCCAAGGCTGATCTGATTGTGTTAGCATACGAAGTGCCTGTCCTGGACATCTGCCAAGCTGCTACGTGGACGTCCCTCCACACATTTACAAAGCACTTCTGCTTGGATAGCCAAGTCCGTCGGGACAGGCATTTTGCCTGTTCGGTCCCCCAGGACCTCCTGGTTTGAGTCATTTGCAGACCCACCTCCGGGTGAGGAATCTGCAGTTCGAAGTCTCTATCAGAAGAACAAGTTACTTATCTTCAGTAACGCTTTTTCGGGTAAAGACTATCTAACTGCAGGTTTCTCACTGCCCCTAGCATCCTCTCCGTTCTGTGAAATGTACTCTTTCTGCACACTGATCAATCACTCAGTCTAATGTGGCTACTCGTTATTGGCGTTGCAATAGTCATGAAAGAAACTGATGTCAGCGTACTGGGGTGGTACTGTGCACGTCACTTCCAACATGGGCGATGCTAACGCAGAGCCGATCAGCGCTAATTACTGTCACACGGAAGTACTGCTCAAGATTTTCCAGATCCAGTCTGACAACTGGGTAATATTCTAAGGTGAGGAATGTGCGGGTAGATAGTCTACCAGAAAAAGCATTAAAGAAGGCAATTAACTTGTTCTTCAGATGCTTAACATTTAACAAGATTAGAGTCAACCTATGGTATGGTATTCCCTAAGCTTTGTGTCAACTATGTATAAAGAAAATCAGAAAATAAAACATTTTGAAACATATTCTTTTGGTATAGTCAAATCATTTCACATATCGATTCAACTTTAACATCGAAAGCTGCGCTTGGAGGCATTGGGCAACAGGAAAGAGAAAGGAAGCGATTGTAGAATCAGGCAAAATCAAGATAAGTTGGATCCTTTCCTCACTTTTCAAGTTCCTTTGTTATACTTGCATTGCCAGATGTAATTCTAGTCTAGCACACTCAGTCATTGGGTGGTTTAGAAACTGGACCGATGTTTCAGGTAGACTCTAGTTCTGGTCCACCCTCCAGTGGGACTCGTCTCCAAGATTTATTTGCAACTTTTTTCCTGGTGCTCCTGGACTGTTGTTTCTGCCATGTTGGGGGATTTTTGTCTCCAAGCTCATCTGAGGTCTTGGGTCTAGTTCAAGATTCAGGACCTTTATCAGTTCTTCTATAACTGTGATGGAATTGCCATTCAGGGAGAACATCAGTGTAAACGTGAACCTCCATTTATAAGAAATTTGTTTGCGTTTCATCAAGGTTATGGCAGAAAGGTTTTTTAAAAAATAAGGGATTGTCGATCTCTTCTTCACTATGGGGTCCAGTGTTCTGGCTCTTAAGATGTCTTCTTTGATCTTAAAGAAGTAAACTTGCATCACAACACCCAGAGTCAATTTATTCTTTGTATGAAGGCTTTGAAAACTCAGCAGGAGCTATCTAGTTAAATGGCATGCTCTTCTGGGTTCTTTAGTATGAAGTAAGTAGCTCTTCCACATAGTCTGCCAGATATACCTCAGAGATTGATTCTGGAATTCCTTGGTTTCCCAGGTTGTTGCATCAGGACTTGTTTTTGCTGTTATGTATGTAATGAAGCAGCCTGTGCTGTTGATTCTCTAGTTCTTGAACTCTAGTGTTTTGTTTGTCACTCCAGTTGATTTCTGCTCTGGTTTCAACCTTGTGAAGCAAATGATCAAGTCCTGTAATGGCCTTTAAGAAATCATGACTTAAAGCGATTATTTCTTTTTTTAGTTCTGATGTCTTTCTTTAGTTCTGACATCAGTAGGTAGATGTCTGCTTTTGTAGACAGGGTGTCCATATTTCCGCCTGCGGCCACTTCCCTCAACTGCTCTATCTTCTCTTAGGGCACCAGACTGGTGGCCTGCAATGGATTGATGCAGGCTTCCCAAGAAGTCCTCAATATTGACTGATTTCTGGGATTTGTGTCTTACTTCAGACATTGTCTAAGATAAAATTTGTGGCACCTACTATCTGTTAGTGATTCTAAATAAGTTTTGAACTCCTCGCTTGTGTGGCTTCCATTAAAGAAAGTAGATTTCGCAAGGCTTCACAATGTGTGACATCTGCGGGTGAAAATCAATCACTAATGTTCATCTGTGTCACAATCCCCAAATGCAAAGTTTCCCCGGCTCCCGTCCAAGTTTAGCCACAGAAGTCAGGAGGATCAATTGTGAAACTTAGTCCATATAGTGCAGTTTCATACCTGCAAGATTCTATGTCTCCCTTACAGCATGCAGCTCCCACAAGTAAAACAGTTGAGCATTGTTTCTTTGTTCTCTAGACCCACCAGATCACCCAACTCAGGGTTGGGTGAGAAAACCACCAGATGAAGCCACGTCTCAAAGAAAAGGCACAGATGTAGTGTGAGCAGCTTGTACACAAAAGGGCTCCTGGCCACTTTGTTACTCTCACCCAAGGCCTTGGTCATGCGGCGGCTGATCTGAAGGGGATTCCAGCCACCGATGCAGTTTGAATTCAACAGGGCCTCGCTACACCAGCGTTTTTTTAGCCAGCTGTGACCAAGCTAGCTGTTCCGTACACTTTGAAATCTTGGATTTCACATGGCCGCGGAGGACAGATTTTCACGCTCCGCTGTTATCTGTGTAAAAAAAGGGACATCAGTATTTGTTGACTGAATCGCTGCAATCTTCAGTGTTATATATTCAATTTACATATTTCCGTTCATCTTTTGGACTCAAAAAGCTTCAGTTTGGATAATGTCTGATCCTGGAACTCGGTGATGAAGCGACTACATAAGTCCTTGATGCAGCCACTCCCCCCGGAACACTTCTTGTAGATTGAACAGGAGGTCAGGCTTATGATCCTTGAAATTCACTTTTTTTGTCCTATTTGTCGTAGGTACAAGAGAGAGCATGTCTAGTCCTTCAGTGCTCTTCTCAGGTCTCGGACAACCGGGTCTAGTCCTCTTCTGATCTCTCTCAGGTCCAGTAGTGTTCTGAGGAGGGTACTGCGAATGCCTCATTTATGCCTGGCGCCAGCTAGTGGGCGGGGTGACTCCTCCCTAACTAAGAGAATGAAAGTTCCCAGTGCTTACCCTACCCATTTATGCAGCAGCTCCTGTGTCCAAACAATTCCACAGTGCTACTCGCTGCCTAAATACAAGATGATGAAAACTTTCTCCCCTTGCGCACAGCCTATGTGCCGACCCCAGAGGTGTGGCCAGAGAAATAAGCAACCCTTTGTCACTTTAAATCAGTCCTGGGAGTAGCCTTCACAGCACTGGAATTGGAGCATGCTTGACTGGGGGGGGGACAAAGAAGGGGCCTGTGCAGGTGTCACCTGACATCTGTAACTGGGAAGGGCAATTTAAAGTTTATTAAGTTCCTGGGCACTGCCCAAATTGTCCTTCTGCCAGAGCAGCCGAAACATCTCCCCACACCTAAGCCTTTGTCTCTGCTCTGGGAGACGTTTTCACACCTCATTCAAGGTTGAGTGCTCAGAGTGTTGCAGCTGGAGGCTAATACAGATTAGCCTCCAGACGATCTAGGCATGTAAAAGGTAACTTCCTAAAAGTACCTTTTCCTTAATATTAATTAAGAACCTGACTTCACAAGTGAATTGGGCTCTTAATAAATATTACAAAGAGTTCGTGAATTAAATGTCTAGTTGTTTTCGAGCCTAAGATAGTGTTATAACATTTAATATTGCATTCCAGTGTTTCTCTGTGGAACAGTCAGCCTTGCTACAATGAAAATAGAGTTTGGGAGCTAGTCACTTTAAGGACATGTTTAACATAAAATTTCTACATATCCTACTTCTAAAAATCATACACCTTACCTTATGGTCTAAAATGGCATACTCGGGGGCGAAAAGAAAGGTTTAGGCTTGTCAAAAAAGGTTATTTTGACACGTTGAATTTCAGTTTAAAATCTGCTTTAGTCAGCCTACCTTGGTAGGCCTGAAGCCATGTTTTACACTGTCACTTTAGTGGATGGCACAATGGGTGTTGCAGTTCACTAATGACATTCAACTTTTAAGAACTGGATATACAGTGTACCATATGTTAGGGCCTTCTATGCAAGTTAAATATGTCAATTAGGGTTGAAAGGAGGAGCACAGGCACTTTCCTACTGGTTAACAGGGATAAATTACACAGTTCTAAAACTAGCAAAAACAGATGGGGCAAAAATCGGGGGTACACCACGCAAAAAAATCGAAAAATACCTCTTCAGTGGAATGCGCTGCTGAACTTTAACTACACATGGTGACTACCACTATGCGATAAATAGGTTTCACTCATCTAAAATTGGTAGCTCCTAAACATTTGAGCTGGGACATTTATTTTTTAGGTTCAGAAAAGAGAAGTCGGTTTTTAGGCCTGCAAATAAGACACACATCACATATCAGCCATGCACAATATCATATTGGCAATGGACAGCAGAACCAGTTAAAGTTACTAAAAAAGAATGCTGAGTATATTTAGGTTTGGGTCACTCCTCTAAGTTAATTAGATATGAAAGAATATAAAGTATATATATCTATCTATCTATCACGCTCCTGGCTTCCCTCAGATCACTGCTGCGGCCAAACAAGTACGGACCACTCCACGCCAATCAGAGTTTCAAAGTGCTTTTACTCAGGCAAAGTTTCTCAAATGAAACACAATATCAGGGCAATTGCCGTCCATGACGCGTTTCGACCGCTACATCGTGGTCTTGATCACATGATGCTCTGTGTTTGTTAACTCCTTATATACATATGCTTATAACTCGTGCACAAATGGGTAAAATAACATAGAGAACAGACTATCGAAAATCGACAATGCAGTAACATACAAATAAAGTTAAAATACATCCACGAATGGCGAATAGCCCAAGGCAGGATAATTAAATTGACTGAAACCACATTGTTAATTTGGCGGTTGCGATGTTCGATTAATTTGCTATCTAATACAATAAGTATTCCATACAAACAACAGTAACCACTCCAACAGTTCATGAAGTACTGGCTTTAGTACAATATTGTCAGCAAATGCTGCCAAAAAAGAACAGTAATAATATGGTTATATTTGGTAAGGGCCTGTCATGGGCAATAGTGGTTGTTAGTCATGCACCTGATCAAAGAAGAGCCTGTTGCTCCTAGTTTACCCTGGTGTCCCTTTATACCTCTTCAAAGTGCTTAGTGCATCATATTGAATTATCCCAATAAAAGTGCCAAGTGCTGAATAAAGTGCTAATGTGCAATAAGGTGCTTATGCAAAATCTGAACAACCTAATGCCACATAAAAATTTCATGTTCCTGAATAAAGTGGCAGTGCACATTGTAACCATACCCTACATAAAGAATTATTAATAATTCACAGTGTGGATGCAAGGTAAAATAACACATTACAGATACCAGACACATGATATAAACAGTGAAGGAGAGATGAAAAAATGTCACGTCAACGGTTGTAATGGGTGTTCTGATTAACTCAGATGCTGGTTTGGGGAGAAAAAAAATCACGTCAGTATGCAAGCTTCCAGAATAATCTGGATTGATATGTTCTAAAATTGACATAGAAAAAACGCAACAGACAGATTATAAAAAGTTATGCAAATCCTCACTAGTGTTCAACCCGTTCGGCATTTTGGTGTCAAGTTCAACTCCAACTGACGCAACAGTTTCTCCCTGTTACCCCCTCTTCTGGATGTGGCGACTGCCCCAATTACAAAATACTTGAGTTCCCTTATGTTGCTCTGGTACACCAGTTTGAAATGCCTGGGCACCGGGTAACTCGGGTCAGAGTATACCACCGCTCTCAAATGCTGTAGGATTCTATTATAGACTTGGAGCTTGGTGCTCCCTATGTATTTAAGTCCACAGGGGCACTCTAATACATAAACTGCATAATCAGTGCGGCAGGTGTAATGGCCTCTGATTTTCACTGGTTTAGTACTGAATGCAGTTATATATTCAGTCATATTAATTCCAAATTTGCAAGCTCGACACGAGCTGCATTTAAAAAATCCTGACTTGGTTGATAACCAAGTGAGAGCTGGGTTAACTTCAGGACTGCTCCTCACTAATGCATCTCTCATGGAGGGGGCGCGTCTAAAAGTTAATGATGCTTTTTCAGGGAGAATCTGGTTGAGTGTTATGTCGGTTAACACTATGGGCCATTGGGAATTAATAATGTGCCTAATTTGCCGTTCCTGTTTACTGAACGTGGTGATCATTCTGACTTCTCGTGGTGTCTCCCCTGGAGTGAATGTGGTATTGCCAGTGGGTTCATTAGTTACCTTTTCTGCAAGCAATATAACCTCTCTACTCTGGGCATTGGCTTTTGAAATAGCTTTTTGTAGGTCCTCTTTTCTATAGCCTCGAGCAATGAATCTGTCGGTTGCCTCTCTCTGGCATTGAGTTAGAGCCTCAACAGTGCTACAAATTCTATGTATGCGTAAATATTCCCCCTATGGGATGCTCCGTATCAAATGCCTGATATGTGCACTCTTTGCATGCAAGATGGAATTTCCTGCCGTGCTCTTTCTATAGAGTTTTGTCTGGACTCTATTCTTGTCAATGTATACTTGCACATCTAAAACCTCGACAGTCTGACTGCTGATTTGGGCTGTAAATCTTAAATTAAGCTCATTCTACCCCATCCTCAATTCTACATCTCAGCGTTTCCTTATTCAAGTGCTGGCTTTCTTCCTGTTGGAGGCCCTGGAAAAGTGCCTGAATTTCCCTGTTTGCATACATCACAGTACTCCTACATTTAAGGGCACGCCCCCTGAGATTTCTGAATGGATAAACCTTTGCTTAAGATGTTGGCTGGAGACATTCACTCTTGACTTTATTACGAGTGTTGCCGTTTAAAAATGTAATCCTGGGATTGTTACTATAGTTTACATATATTTTTGAGGCTTGCAAAGGTTGGCTTATAACTATAAAAAATACAGATAGCATTCTTTTGCTAATCGGTTTCAGATTATAATTTTGGCAAGTCTTTATTTTAGAGCTCTGCAATGTGTGGTCTATTACTCCAAACGCAACTCGATAGCCATGGTTTCTTTACACAAAGGATAATTATTGTGAGACTTTCAAAACTTATTTGAAATGGAGCAGAGCAGATGAACGTGTTATTACTTTTTCTTCTATTCATACCCATTCTACTCTTACTCTGCATGTCATTGTACTCTCCCAGAGACAAGGTTGTAAATAGGCCAGCTTCTGAAGAACAAAACAAACCTAAATACTTCCAGATTCACAAACTGAAACAAAACTTTGGTGCTGTAGAAAGTATTCTGTATTTTGAACTGACCCTAAAGTAACATTCCAGTTTCGATGAGAGAATGTAGGACGCAAAACATGTCCGGGTGTTCTTGCTGCTCTTCAGTAATGGCGATTCCAAGCATCCAAGTGCCATTGTATAATCGAACAGGCAACGTCGAGCCTGCGCCGGTTTGACCGCGATTGTTGCAGCTCGTGGTTGTGGCTCTATTCTCACACCCTTTAGGACTCGGTGGCTCAAATCCTCCCAGGTGCCGCTAAGGCCATACAGGAGGAACGTGATGTAGCTAAGTTCAGTTTATTGTGGCTTATCGACATTAGCCACCACTCTTGACTGCCAGGTTTTCAGGCGATGTCCATTCGTCCAAAGCTGCTACCACTGCGTTGGCATGCAGAATCCCTTTCCTGGACATTTGCCAGGCAGCTACTTGGGCATCCCTCCATACGTTCACAAAGCACTATTGTCTGGACAGTTGGGTTCGTTGAAAGGGGCATTTTTCCTGCTCGGTCCTATAGGACTTTCTGGTTGGAGTCCATCCGCAGACACACCTCCAAATAGGTACTCATTTTGTATCTTTTCAAAAGGAGAGGAATCTGCAGTAAGAAGTCTCTATCAGGAGAACAAATTACTTGCCATCGGTAGCACTCTTTCTGGTAGAGAATCTCTCTAACTGCAGGTTCCTCAGCGACCCTCCATCCTCCCTATTTTGTGGTTGGACTCTATCCATTAATAAGATCACAAATCTAGATATGTGCACACTAATAACACCAATTTTCTTTTGCGGCTCAGCGTCTGGGGGTGTGGACACTATTGAAAGCAACTGACATCGGGGTGCAGGAGTGGCACCTATTTAAGCTCTGCACATCATTTCTGGAGCAGAACGGCATTAGTGCGGAACCGCATGGTACCACCGACCAACACGTGGAAGTGCTGCTGAAGTTTCCTGATCCAGTCTGACACCTGGGGTATGAATAAAAGGTGAGGAATCTGTTGCTAAATAGTCTCTACCAGAAAGAGTGCTATCAAAGGTAAGTAACTTGTCCTTCTCTTTCTCTAGATTGAAGGGCGTCATCCAACATAAAATAAAATTCAAATTTGGAAGCCTGGCTGTATGTGCTGTCTATACCCCGAAGGGTATCTGCTGCTCTCGGACCTTTTCCTCAAGTGGATGAAATAGGATTTTGTACAACTTGTATATGCCTTCATCATACAGTTTTGTTTTCCTATGGTACCTTTTTTGTTTGAGAGTTTCTGCTTTTCTCCAATGACTTTCTTGCTTTCATTCCTGGGCTCCTCCAAATGATACAAGCTACCTTTTTTAAGGTATGGAGATCCTTCAGTGTTCGTTTCTTAGAAGCAGATGATCATTGGTTTGACCTGGAGGGTCTCGGACATGATTCTCACTTTACATCCATGCCTTTTTGAGTCCTCCTTTCCTTCTAGGAGTCACCTCCCTCAGCCCCCCTACCCCATGGTCCAATGCCTTTGAAGTTTGCACCTTTAGGATGTTCTGAGACCATGTCAGGTGTTTGACCATGTAACAACCAAGTTATCATTTTACACCAGACCTAAGTGCCTCTAAAAGCACCAAACGTGGAAACATGATCACTGTGATTCTTCTTAAGGCAAATAGGCAGCCTTACAATGGGACACACACTCTACAATTGCGCTTGGTAATAAAATCTGGTCTAATCAAACGTGATGGTTAAACTTAAAATTGGTGTATCTGAACATCAGACTCTCCAAACTTAAGACTCATTCCCATTGTAATGGTTGTAGACCAAAAAGCACAGTCCATGTCTGGGTCTTGGACCTGTCAAAATCATGCTTTTCCTAAGAGAACGGTCTCCCTGCTCACATGGAGACAGACCATTTAGTGTATCAATCTTCTCCTGCAAAGAATGTCAAGTGATAAGCCTCTTTAGGCTCTTTCACTCAGTCATGCCAAGAACACATTTCAGTTCTTTCCCCAGCCCAAACAGAAGAGTAATAACTCTAGTTTTCCCTATTTGGAGACCCTGAAAGCTTAATTTCAAGAAATCCTAGTTTGCAATGTTGATTTCAATAAAATTATTGGTTCAAGAACTCCACCACCTTGGGGGTGGCTGCCTGCACACTCTGCCTGTGCTAGTCAATGGCCCATCTGCATACTGTACAGGTTGTACCTTCTAGTTCTCTGCAGGCTCTGCAGCCACTGATCTTTCCATCCCTGTTTGATTTGGAGGCCATATTTCAGCTTTGCTAGACGAAGCGCTGCTAGGTAAATTTTTCAACTACATGGGATAACCTGTAATGGAGGTAGTTTTTCAGAGAGCTCACTGGTTATGTAGCTCCTCAGATACTTTTCGGTTTGGTAACCTGCTTCACATCTCTTTGGCTGAAGGAACGATCAAGTGAAGCTCTCTTTCTACCCAGAACCTCGGTCCTTGGTAGCTTTCTTGGACCTCCTGACTTGTGTACGTGGTTAGTGTAGCTGAAGTGAGTGAAGCTGAGTTGTATTTTTTTATTTTTATGGTGTTTTTATAAAGCACGCACATCCCTGGAGGCTTCATGTTCTGTGCTTTAAAACTCCTAAATAAATATGCTAAATGCTGTTAAAGATGGCACAGTGATCCTGAATAATAGAATGTTCCCTGATTGAGAAGATTATTTCTGCCTCATTTCTGTTTGGAATCTCTAATTGGAGATAGTCTGTCATCAAGCAGGGTTCTTCTGGAGTATGGTGTCTTGGTGGCCTTGACAAAGGATTTTATTTACTTTTTAGTCGATCAGAATGAGGGTGTGGCAATGGAAGCATCTTCACTCCTAATCTAGCTAAACCCACACATGGACCACTTTGAACACAAACACACTTATAATTTACCTAACCAATTTAGTAGGCACATTCTAATCTGACTAAGATAAATTGATAATGTCTTTAGGATTGGGACAGGCATTGAAACTGACCTGGAAGCATGTCTAGATTGGCTCAATACCTGCTGCTCCAATATCAAATTCAGAATTACTTTTGGCAAACACTGCACTAGTTTCTTTGATCTCATTATCAAGTGGATTGCAGTACACAGTAAACCACACTGTTCAGTAAACCAACTGAACAAAACACTACCCTTGCACAGTCCAGCTATCAATCTTTTCAGTCTGCGTGATAATCTACCTTTCTGAAGGAATTTCAGATCACAACTGAACTGTACACACAACTCTTTAGCAAGCCCGATATCCTTATCCATAGCCTACTGGATAGAGGCTATCGAAAGAGACTGCTGAGAAAAACACATAAGTGAGATTGTTTGTGTCCCCATGAAAGTCTGCTTGCAACTAAACAAAAAAGTAAATTGTAGACAGACTGACATTTGCCACCTTATTCAACTCGTCATACAATATACTAAAAATCATAATCCGCAACCATTGGGGCATTCACTTGACATTCACTTGCACAATTCTTTTTGCCTTCAACAGTTTTAAAAGCATTAGGCACAGTGAGGCTGATGATGATCATTACCCAACAATGGGGTATGACAGCAGTCAATGGCCATTTCGGATTTAGAAGGGACATTCAAAACTAAACTCTTTCAACATGACGCTGCTTATATCATGTTACAGAGCCAGACCAATTGTAATTCTACTATTATTATTTATACCATCTCTTTCTCTTGCTGTAAAATATGTATTGGACAGAGTGCAGAAAACCAAACCCAGAACTCTCCGACACAAGAGTAGGATACAATACTGGACCCTGAATGCTCCCTCAATTTTATGATATCAAACTATAGCTCTGAAGACATTCATTGTCAAGATGTTTTTACATAATTTTATTTATCATTTTATAAAACCACATTTAAATGTATACATCGATTATAAAATGTTTTAGAAACTGTTACTATTACAGTGTTGCAAACATTGAAACCTATGCAGGATTTGGTGGGGACAGCTTCATCAATCAATCAATCAATTCAATCAAAGATTTATAAAACGCGGCTAATCACATAGGATATCCAGGCACTTGCAGGTCCAGGAGGCTTATTCGAAAAGCCATTTGAAATTCTGGAAGTGAGGTGATGATCTGGGGGTGCGTGGGGAGCTGTTCCAGGTCTTTGCTGTGATGTGGGAGAACGAGCATTCTCCAATTCTGCTTCAGTAGATGCGTGGACTATGGAGGCAGAGCGTAGTCTTCTTGATAGTTGGTGGAAGTTCAGGCGGTGGTTAATGCAGGCGAGTCCTTGGTTGTGTAGAGCCTTGTGTGCGTGGGTCAGCAGCTTGAATTGGCATCTCTTCTGTACAAGGGGCCAGTGGTGTTGCCTGAGATGGGGTGTGATGTAGGTTTGTCGCGGAAGGCCGAGGATGAGTCTGGCTGTGGCGTTCTATATGGTCTGAAATCTCTGTAGGAGGTGTGCGGCGATTGCTATGTAAAGGGCGTTGCCATAGTTGTGTCACGGTGCATCTCATGTGTAGAGATAGCCACTTGAAGATCTTACGTAGCATGCGCAGAGTGAGGTAGCAGGCGGAGGAGACCGTGTTGATCTGTGATTTCATGCTGAGCTTGTTGTCAGTGATGATTCCGAGGTTTCTGGCGTGGTTGGAGGGAGTGGTTAAGGGGTCCTAGGTCTGATGGCCACCAGGAGTCTCTCCATGTGTTGCTGCTGTTGCCAAAGATCAGTACTTTCGTCCTTTAAATTTTATTTTAATAAAAATTGGTTCATCAGTCCTCATATCATCACTGATAACCCGATAAGCACCAACCGAATTTCTGACACCCCTCATGCTCAGTATCAAGCTCAAATTCAATCAGGTTTACTGTGCTACATCGAGTGATCACAGCCTCCCCAGCCTTACTGATTTGAGAGGGTGTAGTTATTGGAAGAAATAACTCATATCTTTAAGAGTTCCCAGAATCCTTCTTCCTCATTCCAGTTATTCCTCCTCCTATCTATCTCCTTAAAAAACAAAACACAGATCTCTTCCAGGCTTGCCCGGAAGGGGCAGAAGCTTGGGTCCAAAGCTTACATATTTCCCTTCTTGCAATCAAAATTAAATAGAAGATCAAATGTTGGTACTTTGCATGGGAGAAGGGACCTCCTGTGTCCTGCTGCACTACCCCAAACATGATGAAAGTGGTGCTTACCTCTATAGTGATTCCCAAAGAGTAAGAAATGGTCTTACCCACGGCTATCCAAAATTCTTCCAATTTTGGGCAGGTAGCAAACGTGCACATAGTCAGCCTCACTGTTACCACACCACCTGCATTTTGAGTCTCCACTTCCTCTTATTTTTGCCATTTTTTTACAGTCCAGTAGCCTCTATGAAGGGTTAAAAAAAAGTGATTTTTTTCTTCTTAGAGCAGCAGGTTTGCCCACCAAGTAAAGTGTATACAGAGGTATGTGCTATAACTCTTCCAGCTCAGCATCGGGCAAGTATCCGTCCCATGCAGAATGTGGAACTTTCATCTTGTCATCAGCTGATACTGGTACCAGTGTGCCATTTCCTTCTTCATGACCCGGTGATCCTGGAGATCTATTTCCATTTGCTCAGACTCTGATTTTAAAAATGGAAATGGCCCCATCTGTCTTGTTGTTCCAGTAATCCCAAATTAACCTCTGTCCATCATCCATCATCCACCATCTGCCTCCATCTACTAATGCCATTCTGCTTCAGGGGCTTTGCAAGACTGACAAGCAGACACTCCAGAGTTCCCGGGGAATCCCATATTGAGGATAACCTGCTATAATAGGCAATACCCAGAAGTGATTTGACCTCATAGCATGTTCTTGCTGCTGCCTGTAAACATTTCAGTCTAACCTTTTTGAAGTATTTTGGTGCCCCAATGTATAGGAGAAGCCTTCCAAGGGCAAGCCTGAAATCATAGCCCTTAACATTACCCCTAACAAGGTCTCATCTGTGTGTAGGAGAAGCATTCTGTTATTTTTTTAGCTGAAAAGCCCAGCAGTAGAGTTGGAGGTCTGGGAGCCCTAGCCCTCATACCCCTGCTTTCCTCCTCAATTTCTTCCAAAAATGTTGTATTCCCTTGCTGCTAGCCCAAGTAAATTATGTGATTTTCCCTTGCAATTTCAGGAGAACCTTTTTATCAAACTTTTACGGAATGTTATTAAACAAAAAAGTGAGCTTGGGTAGAATACTTCCGTCTTGTCTGTGTTCAGCTGCAAGCAGTTGTTCTGCATCCAGTCTGCGACATTTGTCATGCATCTGTGGAAGTTGGTTCTGGTGGTGGTGGGGTCGTCGGTGAGTGAGAGGATGAGTTTGATGTCGTCTTCGTAGGAAATTATGTTGAGACCGTGGGATCTGACGATGTTGGCCAGGGTGGGGTTATATATGCATTAAAGAGCATGGGGCAGAAGGATGAGCCCTAGGGGGACACCACAGTTGATCTCCTTGGGTTCAGAGGTGGGAGGTTGATCCTCTGGGTTCTTGTGAGAAAGGAGGTGATCCAACTGAGCGTGTCCCCTTGGATGTCGATGTGGTGGAGTCTTTTGATCAGCGTGTGGTGGGATATGGTGTATAAGGCTTCAGAGCGGTCGAGGAGGATCCAAGCTGCTGTTTCTCCGCGGTCGAGAAGGGTTTGGATGTCGTTAGTGGCTGCGATCAAGGCGGTTTTGCTGTTATGAATGCTGTGGAAGCTGGATTGGGAGGGGTCAAGTAGCTGGTTCTGCCCCAGGTTTGTCATGAGTTGATTGTTAATGATATTTTCCAGTATGTTCACTGGGAATGAGAGCAGGGAGATTGGCCTGAAGTTTTTGAGTTTGCTGGGGTCGACAGAGGGTTTTTTGAGAAGTGGTCTGACATTGACCTGTTCCCAGTGGTGGTGATTGAGGTGTTGAGTGGGGTGGTGAGTTCCTGGCCAATCCTTTGGTTTCCGAGGTGAAGATGTGGGGTGGGCATGGGTTTGTGGGAGCTCCAGAGTGGAGGGAGTTCATGGTGGAGGTGGTGTTCTGGGTAGGGAGGATGTTCAGGTAATCAGTGTGTGGTTTGTGTTAGTTACGGTGATGGCGTATCTGTTGAGGAAGTCTGTAGGTGTGGGTTGGGGTTCGAAGTTTCTGTATATGGTTACGATCTTGTTGTGGAAGAAGTGGGTGAGGATGTTGCACAGCTTCTGTGAGGGTGGTGTGATGTTTTTGCTGGCAGCTGGGATAGAGAGTTCCTTAATAATGTTGAAAAGTTCTTTGGTGGTGTTGGCGCTGGTTTTCGATGCGTGCCGCAAGGGCTATATTCTTTTTTGCCCTCAGCTGGCGGTGGTAGAAGGCTGCCCTGTCTGAGATGTCCTTGCTGGTGCGCCACCTCCTTTCCAACTGTTTGCTGTCATGTTTTACTGTTCTGAGTTCTTGGGTGTAACAGCTGGAGGATTTTCTTTGGATGTTGCTCTTGATGGGGATGAGCAAATGGTGATCCAGGTTGAAGTTTTTCACTCCCTGTTCGAGGTTGGTGGCGCTAGCAGGGTTGGAGGTGTTAAGGGCATTTGCCCAGCTGGTCTCTGAGATTTTGCTCCACCTCCGGTGGGGGGCGTTGGTCATCTTGAGGTGGCGGTGCGGGGGCTGGAGATCAGTGTATGTGAGTTCTTTGACATGGCTGTATTTGACGCGGTTGCTGGAGGTGAAAATTGGGTCCAGCGTGTGTGCTGCGGTGTGTGTAGGGTCGTGGACGATCTGGGTCAATCAGAAGCTGCTGATACTGTCGTAGAGGTGTGCGTTGTTTATTTTGTTGGGGTCGTCGATGTGGGACTTTAGGTCGCCGAGTAATATGTAGTCCTTGGAGTCTGAAACAAAGGGGCGCAAGGAAGTCTGCAATGGTGTTGCAGAAGCTGGAGCACAGGCCTGGCGGTCGGTATGCGAGGGTGCTTCTGATGGTTGTCTTGTCAGTGTGGAGCTTGAAGTTCAGATGTTCCAGGCGGGTGTTGGTGGTACACTGTATAGTCTATACAAATGTGCCATTGTAATTTTTATATTGGGTTGGATCCCCATCACCATGGCAGTGACTAACACCGTTGAGTATCTTAACAATATGTCAACTGTAGCTTACCATCCATTATATTACAGGGTTTAAAGCATGTGACCTAATCATACAGTTGTATTTGCAGTGATATAACTAATTGTGATTGATACAGATTGTCCATTACTGTTTCCCTGCTGTAGCAGGAATAACGGGTCCAATAATTCCATGGCCTGGATGTTGAAGAGAGTATTGATGTATATACCTCTACCTTTTTAATTGCATAGCACTGAATGTTTTATCCATTCCTCTACCTTTTGACATGGACCTCTTTCCTTCCTTATTGCCACCAGTTGGGCAAGGGCTTTAAATCGCCTTCGAGGTCTCATTGCATTATCATCTTTCCAACAGCTCTACTAAGGGGGTTGGTATAAGCTCAATATCTATAATGACCCCTACAGTTTGATGCACAACGGCCCAATACTTCTCTATATTGGATATCTGCATGCCAGATGCATGAAGTCTGCCTTTGAGGAACCTGCATCTTTTGCATTCTTTCTTAACATTACGTCCCATATCTTTAAGCCATTATAGGGTGTAGTAGCACTTATCGATGTATTTTAATGCATTAATCTGTGCCGCCTGTTTATGTAGATTTTTGTAGTGTGCAGGCAGTAAAAGAACCATTGGGCATCTCTGATGGTTACTCCCCAATCATTCTCCAATCTCTGAGTCCCCCTGCTATTAACTGGCAATGTTTCCCGCATTTGAAAGTATAATTGTGACATTAGCTATGTGAGGGTATGGGTTGAAATAATTATTGATAGTAGTGGCAGTGTTCCAATGGGAACAACAGATGTATTTTAGATAGAATGCCTCTCAGTCTGATAAATAAAGATGTCAAGTGGTGTTCATATCTCCCAGTCATGACACCTTTATAAAAGCCTAAACAACTCCAAACGTACTTAACCACATTTTATCTAGCTTGTTAATCACTTTCGGTTCCACCTTGAGTAGCACAGCAGGGTGATACACCCTCGGATCAGTATGGAATACCTTGTCTGCAGCACTAAGCTTTGTTAACTTATACCACACCAGTAGGTGCACGCCACAGTGTCAATCTCTGCTATCTGCCTTCTCAAAGATGAACCCATATTGTTTCAAGAGGGACTGGGCATTCATCATCTTTTTCTACTGCTTGTTGTGAGACATGCCAAAAGGCATAGTGTGCTTTTGCAACTAGGTAATATATTCAAAATCTGATAGACATCTAGCCGCAGATTCGTTAACTTAGAATATCCCCAGGCGTCAGACTGGATCTGGAAAACTTTTTCCCCAGCAGTACCTCTGCACACTGGGGGATGGCGCCGCCCGGCTCCGTCCTGACGTCGCCCACGGAAGTGACGTCAATGGAGCCATATAAGTCCCCCCCCTGGCGCGCTGACGTCAGTTTTCTTCTTTTCCGCAGCCCAACGCGGATCCGGGAGAAGCGGTTCCTTGGCCTGTTTTGTTTTTCAGGTCTTCACGACGCCTTTTAGCATCTGGAACAGTGTGCCGATGCCTGCGGGCTTCAAGTCGTGTGAGACCTGTTTGCGGCTGATGTCGGCGACGGATCCACACGAGATCTGTATGTGGTGCTTGGGCGAGCACCACGACTCCACGGAGTGCGACGCCTGCCGGCAGCTGAAGCCAGAGTCCCTGCGGGAATGACGTATGAAGTTGATGTCCGCCTGGTTGTCCCGGTCAGAATCCTCGCGGCGCCGGCCTCCGTCTCCAGCGGAGGGGTCCAAACGGCGCAGCTCTTCATCCCACGCTGAGGTTCCTGTGCGGGACAGGGCCTGGAGTCGTTCCCGAGGACGTCGCTCGCCTGCCTCAGGTACGCACCGGAAGAAGTCCCGGAGGTCGTCGACCTCACGGAAGCGTGACGTCGGGGCCCGCTGCTCCCGGTCTTCACCGGACACGGGCCCTCAGGAGTCAGCCCCCGCTTACCCACCGTTTCCTGGTGATGGGGCGACTCGGACCCAGATGGAGGCCTATTCCAGGGCCCTGCAGGCCATTTTTGGGTCACCCCCTCTCCCTGGCGCGCCTTCAGGCCTCACAGTGGGGGTCGGGACTCGGGGCGGGGGTTCGCCGGCGGGTTCGCCCTTGGCGCCGACCGTGCCTTGACTCCGGTTCCGGAGTTGCTGCGACGTCGGGACACGGCCCAGAGGGACATCCCACTCTGACGTCTGGCCCTCCTGCAGCGTCTTTGCACAGCCCTGTGGGGCTTCCTGCGTCGTCGCTGGATGTGGCTGCAGCGTGGAGCTCGACTCCGAGTCTACGTCGTTCCTCCCTGCAGGTTCCCACCTCGGTGGAGGTAGAGTCGACGCCGGGCGGATGAGTCCTGTTCGGGGGTTGTCGATCCTACGCAGTTTCGACGCCGGTTCCGTCCCCGGCTGTTCCTCTGCTGGTAGAGGACGTGACCCCTGAGGGTTCTCCTCCCCAAGGGTTGTGTCACTGCTCCACGGAGCAGGTGCCCATGGGGCACTGGCCGGCTCATCATTCTGCGCCTCTGTCATTTGGTGGACAGATTAGCCTGCAGCCGTCCCCTACAGATGACTTGCTGTCACCACCTTGGATGGCCACGGAGGCTAGCGCAGCGTTTGCGAGGGCAGTTCGCAGGGCTGCGGATATCTTGCAGATGCAACCGCCCTCTGTCTCCCTGCCTTCGGATCCTTTGTTGGATCTTCTCCACCAGGGCACGGTGGACTTAGAGCCCTTGTTGCCTTTTGGCGGGTCATTGCATGATGTCCTTCTGGGGACTTGGGGCAGGCCCTCATCGGGGGACCCCGTGGTTCGTGCTATTGCACATCGCCATCGCCCGGCCCCAGATGACCCTGCCTGTTTGTCCCTCCATCCTAGGGCTCAAGGACTTGTGGTCCAGGCAGCGCTCCCTTCCTCTCCTCCTCCGTTGCTTCCTCCCACTCGGGAGTCTAGGTGGTTGGAGTCGTGTGGCCGCAATGTCTTTGTGTCCACCAGCTCGGGTCTTCGGTCCCTGAGCACGTCCTGCGTGTTTGCTCGGGCTACTTTTGCCCTTTGGGACTCAGTCGAGCAACTCCTTCCCTCTTTGCCGGAGGGCCCTCGTGCTGACCTGGACCGGCTTATTCGGGATGGCCGCGACATGTCGCAGTTTTCCATCCGGTTGGCCATGGACACCACTGACTCCGTGGGTCGAGCTATGGCCAGGTCAGTTGCTCTGCGTCGCCATGCGTGGCTACGCGATGGCAGTTTCCCGGAGAATGTTCGGGAGCGACTCAGGGATCTGCCCTTTGATGGGGCCAATCTGTTTGACGGGCATGCCGACTCGGCGATCCAGCGCCTCATGTCTGGATTCCCATGGTTTTTAGTCCTCTTGGTGCACTTTTGATTTCGTATGCAGTATTGTCAATGCTTTTCTGATTTCCGTCTCTGGGTTCAAGACGTTCTTTCCCAGACTGGCTGTATGGCTGATCTGCCGTGTTTTTCCTTTGGTACAGCTAGGCCAGCTGTTTATACGTTTCCTTTTGACCTCTGCCTATGAGCTTGTCTCAAGAGGTGTCCCTTGCTTTTTATAGGGATGTGACGTACCCTATTTGGGGTGTTCGTTAGCTATTATGTAGCTGCTCTTCCTTGCCCAGGAAGTTTCTGAGGCTCCCGTGGAGACTTCTTCGTATGTTTTCTGTCCCTCTGGGGACTTTTCCTATAGGTTATACGATAGGCTTCTCACTTCGTTCAGCCTTCCTGCTCTGGTAGGACGCCTCCTCTGAGGTGACCCACGGACTGGCGTGGCCCTCTCCTGGAGCTTCTGTGTCGCAGCCTATGGTTGTTCCGTAGCACTCCTGCGTCTGTGGATGTGTCTTGTTGGGGTTCTGCCATATCCGGCTCGCCCCAGGGGGTTTCACGTCCTCCTGTCTTGCTTTTGGCTAATCTTTCAGCCTTCATTCTGCCCTTGGCAACGTTGGCTGTCTTCGGCGTGAGTGCGCGTCCATGTGGGCGCATTGTTCCGTTCCGCTCCAGGATGGTTTCTTTCTGTGTTCTGGCGGGCACCACATGTGGATCCACACTGGATGTGTGCGCTGTCACGAGGGGCCCGTAGTGTTCCTTGCGCTACTGTCTTGGCTGCGATCTCTTCCTGTGGTATTGTCTTCTTCCCTGGTGTTAGGAAGGGCTTGGGCTTTTCGCATTGCTCACGCTCTGTCTGGGGTTTGCCTATGGGCAGTGGAGTCTTCGCCATACAGATCTCTGCTGCGTGTTGACTTGTGCCCTTTGCTTCCCTCTGCTCTTCCCCGGCCGGGGCTCAAGTTCTTCTGTTCGTTGCTGCACACGGCTCAGGTGTTTCTCCTCCTGGCCTCTGCTGCGCATTTCAGTAGACTTATTCTATCTCCGGATGATCTCTGGCATCATCCAGTCTCTATATATATACTTTTCCTGACGCTCTATGTCTGGGTATTACTGACTCCTTCTTCATTAATGTGGTGGTCAGTGTCCCTGCCTGTATTGCGGAAGCTCAGTCTTTCCTTCCCCGATCGGGGGGTTAGTTCCCCCCCATTTTTGGTGGATGGACATTGTACGTCCTGCTATGTTCCACATCGGTACCGTTGGTACCAATTGGGCGGCCTCCTATTCTCTAGGGCTGCTCTTCGAGTTTTCCCTTGGTCGTCACTTTCATGACTTTTTCATATATTTCTCTATGCTCTATATATGTTGTGAGGGGTACTCACATGAGAGGGCAGGCATACAGGGTTTTTTTCCTGCTGTGGTTTCTGGGTATTGTCCCAGATTCTCTCTCTCTCTTTCTATATCTCTCTCTCTCTCTCTTTCTATAGCTCTCTCTCTCTTGGGAGATAGCTCTGTGTGTGTCCGGCTTGCCGGTGACCTTTGGTTATTGCACCTGTGGGTACGGTTGGCTGGTTGACTACCTGGTGACGTGCCCGTCTTTCTCTGCCGACGCGCACATGCTGCTGCTGTTACAATTCATGGGGCTTGTGCATTTGTGTGGCACAATGTCTGCTTACGTGTATTCTTATAATACACATCTATGTATCCCCTGGTAGTCGTAGTTTGTATGTCTTGGCATGATGTTATCTGCCCTGATATGTCATTTTTTGGCATCCGCTGTTGAGCGTGCTCAATTTGTATGTTCTGACTCTTTGTCTCTTGCGGATCCTGGGATCCTATCCTCAGTTTCACTTGCTTTTACAGACGTTTATGGCATTTTGCCATTATGCACTGACCATTCTGGTTCTGTGATTTCATTTCATCCCTGTCTGGACGAAAGTGGGCTCGTACCGTCCTCTGACGGATTGTGGTACCTTGCTTTCCTTGCTCATGGTTCCACACTGAGCTCATGGGTCTGGTGTCAGCCACGCTGGCATTGCTGTCCCCACCTTGTTCTAGTCAATGTTATTGACGGATTACTTCCCCTGGGAACTTGGTGGCTTTCAGTCGCAGACCCTCCTCCAATGGGGTATAGCTTTGGTATCTATTCTAAGTTAAGGAATCTGCGGCTAGATGTCTCTATCAGATGAACGAGTTACTTACCTTCGGTAACGATGTATCTGGTAGAGACAGTCTAGCCGCAGATTCCTTAACGCCTGCCTATCCTCCCTGTTCTGCGAGGACCTTTCCAGGTTGGGTTCTACCCACTTGCCTCCTTACAGGTGGCCTTGGTCTTCCTGAGGGGTGCTCTAGTTCACCTCCCTCCGGGGCAGGATGTCTCATTCTGTTTTAGCATGTTGGCTCTCCACCCATTCTCGTTCTTGGGTGGTTAGGTTATGTGCCCTTCCATGCTTCTCCACCCGGGTTCTTTCGGCGTGGGGACTCATGTTATCCTCCCCTTCCTCCGCCCTCGTCTGTTTCTCCCCATTACTTTGGGGTCTCCTTGTCTGTGCTGCAGCCGATTGGGTTGGGGATCTATTGACTATGCTACAGTCCATAGGTCATTGTGGGGGGTGTGGTGAACATTCTCTGTTGTTGCACACTTCTGGTCACTTGCCATGAGTCCTGTTGTTCCAGTCTTGTTGTGCTTTACAGTTACATCCTGTGGTTACAGACTGTTTTTCATACAGTTCCATCCTAAGGTTGTTAACTGTCCTTCGTTTGTCATGCCATTCATTTCATCAACATGGTGATGTTTCTCATCATTCTAAGATTTCTTGTCATTGTTATTTCCAAGATTTTTGTTCTTTTTTTGGCACACTGTTCCCATACTCTCACAGTTTTTGTCGTGGCTCCTTGATGTGGCGCGGAAAAGTTTCACAGTAGAAAACTGCTGTCAGCGCGCCGGGGGGACTTATATGGCTCCATTGACGTCACTTCCGTGGACGACGTCAGGACGGAGCCTGGCGGCGCCGTCCTCCGGCGCGCAGAGGTACTGCTGGGGAAAAGGTTTTCCGGATCCAGTCTGACACCTGGGGATATTCTAAGTTAAGGAATCTGCGGCTAGACTGTCTCTCTACCAGATACATCGTTACCGAAGGTAAGTAACTCGTTCTTAAGGGGCTGAGAAACCCTCTGCATTATTTGGCAATGTCAGTGTATGCCAGCTAATCCTTGGCTGCTTCCCCACTCATGACAGTTTAATCATGATTGATCGTAAATGCTTGAAAATGTTCTTAATCAGTGAAATCAGTATGTTCTGAAACAGACACATTAATGTGGGCACTATCACAGTTTTCAGAAGTGCAATGTGCCCTGCCGTAAACAATGAGAGGGAAATCCACCTGTTCACTTTGATAGTGATGTTCTCTTTTGTGGCCCCATAGTTTTCCCTTACAATCTTTTCTGTGTCCTAATGGACTTGAATTCCTAAATAATGCACTTGGTATCCTTCCATTTTAATGGAAATGCTGTCTCGCACTGCTTTTTGTTCAGTGTCAGTGGCAGCATTACCGATTTGGACTAGTTGATGATGAGGCTAGAGCTTCCCCAAAGCTAATAAATTTCCAAATCAATGGACCTAGATTTGTGTTAAGGTTCTTAACTAATAACATGACACCATTTGCATATAGGGAAAGTAACATTTGGCTAGATCTAACACGTAATCCTCTACTAGAGTGACATTCCCTCCACAAACTGGCCAGTGTCTCGCTCGCCAGGTACCGCTGCCTCTTGTGGCTTGATATTGGAATTGGGTTAGTTTTCAGCCCATTTACTGGCTACTGCAACATAATTTAGGAAACCTGTCCCTATTCCACTTCTTTTCAATACTTCCAAAATAAGCACCAGTTCAATGGAGTTGAATGCCCTAGCCACGTCTAGAAAAACTGCACTTATCTTAAGTCTGATCTGGTGATCTCAAATTATAAGCACTCAAATATAAGCAGTTGATATCCCCTGTATGAAACCTAATTGATCTGGCAGTATCATTCTGAGGGATTCTTCTAACTACAGATTCCTCACCTTGTGAATATCTCCAGACTGGACCTAGAAACTCAAAAAGCAGTGCTCCTGCATGGTGGTAGGTGACGCTGCGCTGCTCTGCACAGACCTCATTCCACTATGGCATGACGAATGAAGCTCCATGTAAGCGCCAGCCATGTGTGCTGACGTCCGTTCCTTTCTTTCTGCACCCTCAGATGTGGACCTAAAGTTCTGATCCTTTTCTTCATACCATAAAGAGACTTTTTTTTTTCTCAAGTTTTTTTTTTTTTTATCTTAAATTCTTCCAGTGTTCAAGGGAATGTGTCACTTGCTGAGACTACAAGGTGTAAGCCTTGTTGGGACTTTTGCAAACTGATATCTGTGACCGATCCCCATGAGATTTGCCTCAGGTGTTTAGGTTTGTCGCACAACTCCAAGGCCTGTGATGACTGCACCCAGATGAATCTGAAAGCCAGAGTCGAGAGTGTGGACCCACTCGAAGTTGCTCCTGTGCAGCTCTTTGAGGTTGAAATGTTTGCGATGAAGTCCAAAAAGTAACACAAGTAGTCCAAGTGGGACTCTGCCCCTTCCCACTACTCTCGAGTTTCCGAGAAGGTGTGAGGGCATCAGCGTGCCTCCAGGTGTCACTTCCATTCCACAGAGGAGCCAACTCCAACCTTGATCCCGATGCACCCTAAGTTTCTGGGTCCATCTGTGACATTGCCACAGATCAAAGTCTTTAGAGAGGCCATGCTGTGCATCTTCGGCATGCTTCCAGCTCGTTCTGGCACGTCTTTATGCCCCAAAGATCCACAGGAGCCTCTTGTCAGCGTACCGCCAGCTGATCCATCCTCTGCCCTATCTGTGCAGCTTGACCCCCGCTTCGGGTTTAGCACCGGCATTTAGTTCCAAGTTCAGGCCCGGTTCTAAAATCCTGACCAACCCCTTGGACATAGACACAGACGCTACTGGAACTGGAGGGGGGGTCCACAATCTATTGTGTCGGACTCCGAGCTGAATTTGTCTCATCCTCAACTGAGGCCGATCCCGATGTGGCGATTCCAGTACTCATTCCTACGACTCAGACACTGTACCTCTACCACACACTCGCGCACAGACGCACAGATGAGTTTTGGCTCATACTCTGACCAGAGTCAGCCATATGAAGATGACATTGGGGATGATGTGAATGAGTTTGTCCCACCTTACAATGAGAAAAAGTGGTACATATATTTGCAAGAAGCTTCACCTGACACTGGGTTGGTATCCACTCCTGGACCAGCAACTGAGGAAAGTACATCCTTTTCTACAGTCATTAGGAGAGCTGCTGAAGTCATTGACCTCCACCTCTCCAATATGGAGGTAAAAACAAATGTCCTTACTAAGGTGCTTCAGCCTAGCCAGGCACCAGCTGAACTTCTGCTGCCTTTCAATGAGGCTTTCATTGAAACTCTCTTGGTCTAAACCACGTTCTGGTTCTCTGGTTAATCACCAAGTCACTCATCGCTATAGACCAGCTTCAGGTGACCCTGAGTGTTTAACTCCGCATCAAACCCCTGAGAGTTTGGTGGTACAGGCATCCACCAGTAGTGTCAACCGTTTCCTGCTACTACTTCGAATAGGGAATCCAAACATATGGAAACATTTGGTAAGAGGATGTTTTCGTCTGCCAGCCTATTCCTAAGGTAGGTCAACACCAGCTGCTTATTGGGTCTTTACACTCATGAGTTCTGGGACTTACTGGTGAGATCTTACCAGCTGTTCCAGATGACTTACTGGCTTCCTTGGCCCAAACCTTTCAGAATGGACAAGACGTGCCTATGTGTCTCCAGTATTATATATTTTATAGATTCACATGCTTGATACTTCCCCGTCGTCGTGTATTAAAAGAAGTACTAAATGCTTAGCATTAGTCTCCATTGTAAAACCAATACACATTGTTCGCCTATTCACATTGTTTTAAAACATCCAAACTTCAACCAATCAGAGCTCTGACCAGAAGCACTCAACCTCAGCAGAGCCACTATCCCTCATATTTCCAGCCGCACGTCGTGTGATGGGGAGTCTCCCTGACCTTCTCAGTCAGTGTTGAATGAATGAATTTAGCTTTATTTGGTTTTCAATATAGCGCACAAAAAACCATAAAAGCACAGTTTTGCAATAACACATCACAATTATTATACAATATTCATAAATAGAATTAATTTAAAAAGTTAGGATGATTTTACCATTTCATATTACAATTTTTTACAGCAATTGTATAGTATAGAAAGTTAAAACAACATATACACATTAAAAAATAGTTTAAAAATTAAAAACTTAGCAGCGTATTTTTTTTTTTTTAAAAAGGGGCGAAGTTCAGAGATGTTTCCTACGTCTGATCGTGCACTTCAAGAATAGAGCAATGATTCTTGCAATGCATTAGTTATCTAAATACTGCAATGCAAGATAGGCCGGGCGACATTGCCTCATACCCCATATTTTCAGTATAGGTTTTATCCACCTCTTCCTCAGTTCCAGATAAAATTTACAGAACAGGACAACATGAATTGTTGTTTGGGGTGAGACTCCGTCGCAAGGACAATTTGGTAGGATTTTAGACCAATCATTTATGGTCGGGAAGCTTACCAGACGATGGAATACATCGAGTCTGAGGCGCATAAGAACAAATCTGTCGTACCCTCGTGTTGTGTAAGATAAATATGGTTGAATAGCGGTGGTAGATCGCATCAGTTGATTAATTTGAACCGTGGGCCTTAATGCCTCGCTGGCAAATCTATTTGCCTCCATGTGGGTCATGCATTGTTTTTTGAAAACCTTTCTAGTGATGGAACCCATCATGGAAGGGTTGTGGTAGTATTCTGGCTGGCCCAGGTCAGTCATAAATTCTTTTATATATTTCAGCCACCTGATCTCTAAGGCATGTTCTGACTTAAGACTATCACTTAACACGTGCCGGTTGAATGTAGTTTTTGTCGAGGTCCAGATCCGGTGCCATAATAGGGCAGGTTGCACCTTTATTATGTCTGTGATGTATGGTAGCCCCAACTCAGTGTGGCAAATATAGGTTGATGTACAACGTGGGACAGCCAGTAGGAACCTTATAAATGCATTCTCTACACTCTGGATTTCATTTACATCGCTATAGCCCCATATCCCGGCCCCATAGGTAGCTGTGCTAACGCACTTGGCTTGATAGATTTTAATCAGCTCTTTTGGGGGCCTCTTTCCTAACTTTTGTGAGAAATTTACTAGGACTGATGTTGTTCTCATGAAGAGCAGTTTCCTAGCTTTAATGGCCTGACGCCACGAGCCCTTGTGGTCAATTAGGATTCCTAAATAGGGGTACGTTGTAGTAGCTTCCACCTTTTTACTCTCTACAAAAATGTCCCTCTGCTTCCTTCCGCCCCTCCCACAGTTCATTATAAAAGTTTTAGTAGTGTTTATTTTCAAATCTAGATTTTTCATGAACTCATTCTAGCTATCGAGGGCCCGTTGTAGCCCTAGTGGTGTTCGGGCCATGATTACAGCGTCATCCGCATAGAGTAGGGCGGGTATAGGGCGTTTTTGCAACTGAGGTAGGTCCCGGCACCCTTCCAGCATGGCTTTCTCCAGGCCATTGGTGTATAGAGTGAACAGGAAAAGTGCCAGGACACAGCCCTGTCTAACCCCCCTCCCCACTTGGAACGACGCTGTACATTCTCCATTGGGTCCGTACCGTACCCGAGCTCTAGCATTTCTATAGAGTTTCCACCCCCAGTGCCGCTAAGGTCCTCCATAATTTTTCATGGCATACGCAATCGAATGCGGCACTGAGGTCAACAAAGGCCAGGTACATTTTTCCCTTTCTTGCCTTTGTATATTTTCCCATAAGGATTGTTAAATTAAGGCCCTGTTCTATTGTGCCCAGTCCCTCCCTAAAACCAAATTGAAGGTCTGATAGAACATTATTGTCCTCGGCCCATTGTTGGCGCCGATTAAGAACTATCCGACCTGCCACTTTGCCCACAGAATCCAGCAGAGAGATAGGGCGATAACATGCCGGATTCTCTCTGTCACCTTTTTTAAAGATCGGTACCATAATGGAGTCTGACCATGTTTCTATGAGTCCGATCGTGCAACAGGCCGCTAACACTCGCGTTAATAATGGACCCCATAGTTCTATGTTGTGTTTGAAGATGTCAACGGGTACTCCGTCTGGACCCGGAGCCTTTCCCCCCTTGCTAGCTTTTAGTGCGGATTGTACTTCTTCTAGGGTGAAGGCTAAGTCTATTGATGTAGAACTGGGGCTTACAGCGCTTACAACTGTACCGTCCTCCTCCCTTGCCTGTCCAAAGATATTGGAAAAGTGTTCCACCCAGTGTCCTTCATCAATAGCGATTTCTATGGTAGGGGTGTCTTCTGTTGTCAGAAATGGGGATTTTACTACGCGCCAGAAGGCAACACTGTCCTTGCTGACGCTTGCCTTATGTAGGTCGGCCCAGGTTTTATTTTTTAGTTCTCCTTTACGTGTTTTCACGGCCTGATTATAGGCCTTCCTACGCTGCTTTATTTCAGTTCTATCCCTTTCCTTTTTGTGTAATGCATGTTTTAATTCTGAGTAAGCTTTTGCACATTCGCTGTTGAACCACCCCTTATTCTTCCCCTTCCCATTTTTTGTTTTGACTTTCAATGTATTCCTAATTATTTTCTGTTATTTGTACATAGGACCTCAGTACTTCCTCATGTGGTGTGGAGTTATTCAGACATTTCGTCATTGATTCAAAGCTTTTCTCGACCACTATCTTAGTGATCTTATGCGGTTCTACCATATCCCACTTTAAGGAGTAACCATTTACTTTATCAATTACCAAGTTTTGGGCCGCGTATGTCCTCTTATTAAGGTGGCTACGGGTTTTTGAGAGAAGAGATATAGTCACGCTTAAAGGAAAATGGTCACTTATTGCATTCTTATGCGTTTTATAGCTTAGTAGGCGGCGGGCGAACCTATTCGGGATTATTATAAAATCAATGATCGAGCTCAGTCCTCTCCCATTGTAGGTCTGAGTGAATGGGATTGGTGGTGAAATTAATACGTTAGCAAAACCCATATCCAAGACAAATCGAATTTCATTTAAGGCATCCCCATATGCGGAATGTGGAAAGTGGGGAAGATTACAATTATCTTCGTCCAACAGTCCGCATGTTACATCATTATTGTGTGGACACAAAGCCGTATTAAAATCTCCCCCCCACACAAATAGAAAATTCTCTATACAACCTATCTCTGATCTGCAATTAGGGATATCACGGATACCTAAGGAATTGTCTTCAGGAGTTTCACTCTGTTTCTGTGACAAATCGCCCTCTCCTGCAAGAACTCTCTAAGGACTCTGGTCAGTATTTTCTGGTTCGAAAAAGGTGTGGACCTGCGGATTACTCACGGTGACTTTGAGTGACTGGTCCAGTCAATCTATCTCCTCAAGGGAGGGGAGGGATGCGAACCGATTTCCCACCGGTACGTTATATATGTACTGAGTTCTTTCCTCAATATCTCTGCTGCTACCACCTCTCACCAGCCCAAAGGGCGGTTGGTAAAAAAAGCCGAGGGGTAGTATGTTAATACCCCCCGCGATCGTGATGTTATTCCCTGCCTTCCATAAAATGTTCTCCACTAGCTGGGGCGTTTTAAACGTTAGTACCACACAATCACCTGGTAGGGTTTTTCGATCTTTACCAACCCACTTGACCCTACGGGCCATCTTAAACTCCATAAAAAGTTGTTCCATAGACCCAACGTTTGCGCTTAACCAATGGAGTGCCTTATTCCTTAGGGATTCCCAGGATTCGCTATCTTGTGCCCTTAACCTAGGTACATTTGCAAGTACAACCGTATATGGTGTAACTGCTGGTGGTAAATCTAGATAGGATGGTTCGGTGAAAATTGTCCTGGCAGATAATGGCACTTTAGGTTGGTTACAAGGAGTCAAATTGGAACTATGAACTTGTGTGGCTACTCCCTTGTTTCCCCTATTTGGCATGTCATTTGAATGTTGGGCAGTCGTATTAAGTACGGAAGTGCATGGGGGAAGAGAGTGACCTAACTGATGAGGTTTAATCGTATTAGGCCTTATGGGTTCTCTGTTCTTGTTGATCTGTTGTTGATCGCTCCGTGGGTTAGCGCTCATACATATTTTGGACTTGCCATTACCCTCCTGTCTGTGGTCACTAGTTATGTATTTGACAGGTTCCTCCCTGGCTAAAAATTTAGTCAAACGTACCTCTATCTGGTCTACTCTTTCCTCTATCTTAACTAGTGAGTCTCTCAGAAAAAGGTCTAACTTTTCAACTAGCGTAGTTAGGTTCCTTAGGTCTATGTCCTGAGGATTCGTTTTTACCTTGTTGCCTCTCTCTTCTATGGCTTTCGGATTGCCTTTTTTTTACTCCCGTTGCCTTTTTGCCAGGTTTGGCGGGTTTGGCCGTGTTTGGCGCGGTGATCTTCGTAGTTATTATATTACGCGCACCCCCCCCCTCTTCGATTACCTCTGGTGGCTTGTCTGTGTATGTTGGATTTTTTTGCCGCTTCTGTGGGGGTTGTGTAAATGAGTCATGATTGCTAAGTATTGCTTGGTCTGACACATTTTGAATGCAACCATTCTGGGGAACGATATCGTGTCCCGCCCCTACGTTTACATTATTTGGCTCTTTGTTCGTGCCTAACGTGCCTAAGACTAATGACTTCTACAGAGGATATCTGCTTCTCTATTGCCCCCATTGCCCCCGTGAGGTAGCTCAATAGCATTTGCTTTGTATCATCCGGGGCTTTTTTTACATGCGGGCCTGAACAATTGCCACCTTTCTTTTCCCCATTCTGTCTATTTTGTCTGCTTCTCAGACCCCTTGACACCACACAGATATGTATATTATGTATATTAGGGAGTCAGTATAGCGTATACAGGATAGACAGGTTAAGACCCCTTTTCACGTGTGGTATTTTAACCGTAACGGTAACTGGTACAACTATTGGTTGTACAAGTGTTGATCTTTGCACAGTACCTTGTCCAGTTACGAATCGATCTACCACGCGGCTCGACAAGTGGATGTTAAAGATGTTAGGGGGTGGCCCTGCCCTGCCTCTTTCTGGCGATGACGGGCCCGGGCGCGGTCCGCGCGCGTCCCGCGCCGCGGGGGGTGAGGCAGCGCTTTGGAGACTCCTCCCCCTCACCTGTGGCAGCGGTGATGCGGCGGGAAAGGTCCGCGTTGCACCCTGGGACTTCGAGTCCCACCAAGGTTAGTGGCAGCCCGTGAGCAGTGGAAATCAGGGGAGAGTCTTACACCCTGGGCTTAGGCTCCCGCCAGGGTATTGTGAGCAGGGATAATGGCCAGCCGAGTCCCGCAAGAAGAACAGCGTCAGTGTTTCTCTTATAACCTTTTGACTTGCAATTTTTCAGTTAATCTTCAGCCATCCAAAGAACATCTAAGGTTCAGTCTAGAAGTGTTTTTCTGACTACATTTTATCAGAATGTCTGAGTCTAAAAAAGGCCATTCAGGCCTTGTTAAACTTGTGGAAAATCCAGGCTATATTCTGAGGATCCCCACAAGGAGTGCCTTTATTTCCTGTATCCACTTCATAAACTCAAAGACTGCAAGCACTGCCGTTCTTTTTCTGCCAAAACTCTCAAAGACCGAGAGGGTAGATTGCTTCTGTGGGTGCAGAAAAGAAAATTCAGTCTGACTCTGATTCTGAGGAAGAGGAGAGGCCTCATACCTTCTCAAAAACAGTAAGGATGGGGTGTCGTCATCCTCTGATAGAGACTCAAAAAGATCAAGGTCTCACAACCGAGAAGATAGCGTGGGAAAAGTTTGTGGCAAGGAGCCGGTTGGTCCATCTTCCTCTTAGATAAAGTCTCTCGCATCACCCTTATCTGCCTCTGATACTCCTCGTCGATGAAGACCCTGACAACGATTTCGTCGTCGATATGACCGTCTGATGGCGAAGATTCCATCATCTACGACATCAGTGTCTAAGGCCTCAACATCATCTGCTCCGTCGACAAAGTTTGTTTCCGGTTCCACGTCGTCAACGGTGCCGTGGACGGGCCCATCGGTGGAAAAACTGTTTTTATTTATCACTCACAAGTGCATAGTTTTTAATCTGCCTCAAGACATCTAAAAAAATATCACCCCCTTCCTCCAACATGTCTCCTAGAGTTCCAAGAATCGGGGGATGAAAGTGTCTTCGGTCCTGCATATAGTCCCTCCCAATTAAACATAAAATGTTAGCACATGGAGGTTGACGAAGCGGATCAGGAGCAGTCTGGATATATAGATGGTGATTTTTCCTTCTCAAATAGAGGTCAAACAACTGCCCAGGGATATGATACATTTCAGGAGCACTGTCACTATGAAGAGCAAGAAGAGGAACCACAACAGGTGCAAGAGTCAGCTATAGCTATTCCTGTCTCACTAGTAACGGACTTATGTATGATGATTAAAGACTACTATAAAAGATTCCCCAAGGCAAATGCTCATTAACAACCTGCTCCCAGGCAGGAGACCTCGGAGATCACTCCGGTGCCACAGAGACCTCAAAGAGTAAGATCAATTCCGCCTCCCATTTCTATTTTGAACACCTGTCATGACAGTGATGGTGATCAGCCTGAAGAGGGTGAGACTCAGTGTATCAGAGTGGCCGCCCTGAGTGGAATGATGATGTATCGCCTATACCAGCATCTACAATTCCTCTTACAGTGGATTCTCCACCAGCAGACATTGGTGGGTTTCATGACCTGCTTCAAAGGGCTTCCTAGCCCTTTGAGCTTCCACTACCAGCAATTCAGACAGAGTGCTTCCTATGTGATTGTAAGGCAGGAGCGCAACGTTCAACACGGTCTATTCCCATCATAGACTTCATCTGGCAAGAAGGCTTGAAACTTATGAAGACCCCATCATCAGTTCCGGCTGTGGTACCGAAGCTATATAAGAAGTGCAAGGCCCCAGAGAATTCCCCTACATGCCTCATTGGCCAACCCAGGCCTGATTTGGTCATTATGTGGGCAGCTCAGAGAAGAGCAAAGAACCCCTCTTTGCCTTGCACAGCTCATCCAGACAAGGAAGGTCATAGGCTTGATAAGAGATTTTCCGCAATGGCGGCTACATCCATCAGAGCCCCCAATGCCCTTGCTATCCTGTGGACATATGATCGCCAGACGTGGTTTGACATTTCATCTCTGCTAGAATATCTCCCAGAGGACAAGAAAAAAGAGGTCCAGGACATACTTGCTGAAGGGGAAAAGGACTAGTTTGAGATCAATGGCATGGCCTTGGACGTGTCATCTACAGTTTTCAAACAGATGGCTGGGGCAGCAGTTCTGCAATGCCAGGAATGGCTAAAAGCAACTGCATTTTCCCAGGAAGTACAAGCAAAGATTCTCCACATGCAGTTTGACGTAGCAAACCTCTTTGGGAAGCATGTTGATGAGGCGTTGCAGTCTGTTAAGGCTGGTACTGACACTTCTAGGTCACTTGGCGCCTTGCAACAAAGACATTTTCAGCCTTTTTGTGGCAGGGAAAGGGGTCAATTTGTTACCAGGCCTCAATTTCAACAGAGGTTTCAGCCCTATTCCCAACAGGGTTTTCGATCTCAATATTCTGCCCAGTCCTACAACATCATCCACCTACTCCAGGCAGCAGATGCAGCACCGGCCTTCAGGATAGGGAAAGGAGCAAGACGCCTCTAGGAGGCAATGATGGGAAACAGGCCCCTGTCACCGTGATCCCACTTCAATGCCACAATCTTTCTTCAAAGTTCTTGGATCGTTGGAAACTCATCTCTTCCGACAGATGAGTGTTAGACGTAATCCAGCACACTCACACCCTGGAATTTGTTAAAAAGCCTCCCAATCTACCTCCATCCATGTCATCGTCCCGTACTGAAAAAAGAGATTTGATCACTTACATCCAAGAACGCAATAGAGGAAGTGCCAGTCCATCAGTGCAACCAAGGATTCTATTCCAACTTCTTCCTCATCAAGAAGAAGTCAGGGAATTAGAGGCAGGTGATCGATCTGAGGCTCTTGAAGAAGTTCATCAAGAAGCAGACCTTTAGAATGCTTTCCCTTTAGGAGATTCTGCAACTAGTGGACACAGGAAACTATATGTCCTCCCTAGATCTATTGGATGCATATTTCCATATTCCAATGCATTAAAAGCACAAAAGATTTCTCAGGTTCGAGGTGGCAGGGTAACATTACCTATTCAAGGTACTCTCTTTCGGGTTGAAGTCGGCTTACAGAGTATTTACTAAGTGCATGGCACTGGTGGCGGCCTTTCTCAGACGTTCAGGTCACCAGGTGTTCCCGTACCTGGACGATTGGCTGATAAAGGGTCCCACTTTTTTTTCCGCAAAGGAGTCGACATCAGCGTGTCTTCAACTTTCCCAAACCTTGGGCCTCAAGCTCAACAAGGAAAAATCCTCTCTTAATCCTTTCAGATTGGAGGTGTTCCTGGAAGCGATACTGGACACGAAGTTGTCAAAGACATTTCTCACAGAGGAAACAATTTCTCGCCTACAAGTGCCATTACAGTGCCTTTCTGCAAAAAGGTTCACTTCTATGAGAATGATGTCATCCTGCATTCCATTGAATCTGAATTGCCGTCTACAGGTGAGGCCTCTGCAAGAACAACTCCATGCTCAGTGGACGCAATTTTGAGGGTCCTTCTGGGACAGGATTTCAATCATCCCAATAATGAAGCTGGCAACGTCCTAGTGGCTGATCAGGAAAAATGTCTTAACAGGGTCTTTCTTTCCTTCCAGTAATACCTCAGGCAGTAATGACTACTCACACCTCTCTCGAAGGATGGGGTGCTCACCTACAGGACCTAGAGGTTCACAGTAAATGGTCCAGTCAACAAAAATTGTATCAAATAAACATACTCGAACTGAAGGCAGTATTTCTCGGTCTTCAAGCATTTTTCCCCAGGATCAGAAACTCTTCATTGCTCGTTAGCACCGACAACACCACCACCATTGTTTTATCTCACAAAACAAGGGGCACAAGATTGCAGGTTCTCCCCGCCCAAGCACAACAAAGTTGGGAATGGCTCTTAGTCAACAACATCTCACTAAAGATAGAACATGTTCCAGGAGTGCAGAACGATTGGGCGGATTCTCTCAACAGAATGGATAAACAGTGTCACGAATAGGAACTCAACCAGAGTCATTTAGAGAGCGTTTTTCAGTCTTGGGTTATCCAACCCTAGATCTGTTCGCCACTTCTTTCAACAAGAAGTGCACGTTTTTTTTGCCAGCAGACGCCCACAGCCGGAATCTTGGGGGAACACCTTTCATTTCTCCTGGAACGGGAAGTTTGTGTATGCGTTTCGCCCGTTCCGACTCCTTCCAAGGGTCTTGCAAAAACACAAAACGGAGCATTGCCACCTTATTCTCATTGCCCCAGCGTGACCGAGACAATATTGGTTCACTGAGCTTCATGGTTTATCAGTGTGGTCGCACATCCCATTGCAGCCGTCGGAGGATCTCCTCTCAATGAACCCGCAGATTCAAGCTCTCAATTTGTCAGTCTGGCTCCTCACCTCGCTGTATTCGGACATCTAGGTCTCTACTTAGTGTGTTTCAGTTATGCATATAGCTCAAGCTCCTTCCATGAACAAATGCTGCTCAGCAAAATGGAGAAGATTTTGATAATGGTGTACATCTGTCTTACCATCCTTTCTCGTCTACACCTTAGCAGATTCTTCCCTATCTGCTGCATCTAGCCAAATCAGGTCTCACGCATGCTTCCATTAAAGTGCATCTAGCGTTAATCTCTAGATTCAGGCGGCGTTCCGGAAAGTTATCTCTTTGGTCCAATTGACTGGTGAAGGAGTTCATGAAAGGTCTATTCCGTGCTTATCCTCCTGTGAAGCCCCCACCGGTTCTTTGGCAACGAAACATTGTCTTGTCACAGGTTATGAGATCTCCTTTCAAGCCCATTTACAAGGCTAAGTTGAAGTTTCTTTCTTGGAAGTTGGCCTTTTTCTTAGCCATCACGTTGGCCAGACGAATAAGTGAAATCCAGCTATTCACAACCAAGGAGCCTTACTTGCAATTTCAGGAGGAAAAAGTCATCCTATGCACTAATTCATCTTTTATTCCAAAAGTGCTGATGGCTTTTCATCTCAATGAGCCTATCATTTTACCTTCCTTCTTTTCGAATCCGTCCTCACCAGTGGAAAGAGCTTAACATTCTCTGGATGTTAAACGCAGCTTGAAGTTCAATCTACAAAGGACAAGGGATTTCAGAAAGTCAAATCAGCTGCTCAATCAATCAATCAATCACGGCATTTATAGAGCGCGCTACTCACCCGGGAGGGTCTCAAGGCGCTGGGGGAGGGGGTAAGTTACTGCTCGAACAGCCAGGTCTTGAGCTGCTTCCTGAAGGAGAGATGGTCCTGGGTTCGCCGAAGGTGAGTGGGGAGGGAGTTCCAGGTCTTGGCTGCCAGGTAGGAGAAGGATCTTCCTCCGGCGGTGGTTCTGCGGATGCGTGGTACGGTGGCGAGGGCGTGGCTGGTTGATCGTAGCTGGCGTGTGAGCGTGTAGAAGGTCATGCGGTCGTTGAGGTACTTTGGGCCCAGGTCGTGGAGGGCCTTGTGTGCGTGGGTGAGGAGTCTGAACGTTATTCTCTTGCTGACGGGGAGCCAGTGCAGGTCTTTCAGGTGTCCGGTGATGTGGCTGTGTCGGGGGATGTCCAGGATGAGTCGTGCGGAGGCGTTCTGGATGCGCTGGAGTCTTTTTGAAGTTTGGCTGTGGTTCCGGCGTAGAGGGTGTTCCCATAGTCCAGTCGGCTGGTGACGAGTGCCTGGGTGACGGTCTTCCTGGTTTCAGTGGGGATCCATCTGAAGATCTTGCGGAGCATGCGCAGGGTGTTGAAGCATGAAGATGAGACGGCGTTGACTTGTCTGGTCATCGACAGGGAGGAGTCCAGGATGAAGCCCAGGTTGCGTGCGTGGTCCGTTGGCTTGGGCGCGGTGCCCAGGGCCACCAGGAGTCGTCCCAGGCGGAGGGTGATGAGCCCAGGATGAGGACTTCCGTCTTGTCTGAGTTCAGTTTAAGGCGGCTGTTCCTCATCCAGTCGGCGACGTCTCTCATCCCGTCGTGTAGGTTGGCTCTGGGGGTGGTGGGGTCGTTGGTGAGGGAGAGGATCAGCTGGGTGTCGTCGGCGTAGGAGATGATGTTGAGGTTGTGTCGGCGTGCGATGGCTGCGAGGGGGCTCATGTAGACGTTGAAGAGGGTTGGGCTGAGTGAGGATCCCTGTGGAACGCCGCAGATGACTTCGGTGGCTTCGGATCTGAACGGGGGAGGCGGACTCTCTGGGTTCTTCCGGCGAGGAACGAGATGATCCGTTCCAGTGCTTTCTCTCGGATTCCGATGTTGCTGAGGCGCTTCACTAGGGTGCGGTGGCAGACGGTGTCGAACGCCGCGGAGAGGTCCAAGAGGATGAGGGCAGCTGTTTCCCCGTTGTCGGTTAGGGTTCTGATGTCGTCGGTGGCTGCGATAAGGGCGGTCTCGGTGCTGTGGTTGGCCCGAAACCCGGACTGCGAGGGGTCGAGGGATCCATTCGTCTCGAGGAAGGCGGCAAGCTGTCTGTTGACGGTCTTCTCGATGACTTTGGCCGGAAACGGAAGGAGCGAGATGGGACGGTAGTTCTTAAGGTCGGTGGGGTCCGCCGTTGGTTTCTTCAGGAGGGCGGTAAGCTCGGCGTGCTTCCAGCTCTCCGGGAAGGTGGCGGTGTGGAAGGAGGAGTTGATGATGTCCCGGAGATGGGGTGCGATGGTGGCGTCGGCTTTGTTGAAGACGTGGTGTGGGCAGGGGTCGGTTGGTGATCCGGAGTGGATGGAGTTCATCGTGCGGGTGGTGTCTTCGGTGCTGATCGGGGTCCAGTTGCAGAGGGTGGTGGTGGCGGGCGTTGGTTCGGCGGTAGGGTGCGTTGTTTGTGCGTCGAAGCTGTTATGTATGTCGGTGATCTTGCGGTGGAAGAACGCGGAGAGTGAGTTGCAGAGGTCTTGCGAGGGGGTGATGTCGTTGTTTCCGCGCTGGGGTTGGAGAACTCTTTGACGATGCTGAAAAGTTCCTTGCTGTCATGGGCGTTGTTGTCCAGTCGTTCTTTGAGTGCCGACTTCTTGGTGGCACGGATCAGCTGGTGGTGTTTGCGGGTGGCGTGCTTGAGGGCGGTCCTGTTGTCTGTGGTCTGGTCGAGTCGCCAGGTTTTCTCGAGAGTGCGGCAGTTCTTCTTGGATTCCTTGAGTTCGTTGGTGAACCAAGGGGTTTTCTTGCTTCCGGGTCTGCTGGGAGGGTTTTTTAGTGGTGCGAGGTCGTCGGCGCAGGCGGTCAGCCACTTGGCGAGGTTGCTGGCTGCTTCGTTTGGGTCCGTTGTGTTGGTGGGTGTGTTCTGGCTGAGGGAGGCGGTGAGCTGCTCGGCGGTGATCTTGCTCCAGCTCCGGCGGGGAGCCTGTTGCGGGTGGTGGTGGGTCGTAGTCTTTCTGAAGCTGAAGTGGACGCAGCTGTGGTCGGTCCAGTGGAGTCCGGTGGCGTGGCTGAAGGAGATGTGCTTGCTGGACGAGAAGACGGGGTCAAGCGTGTGGCCGGCGTAGTGGGTAGGCGTGTTCACCAGTTGCTTGAGTCCGAGGTTGGCGAGGTTGTCCAGCAGGGCGGTGGTGTTTCTGTCGTTGTTGTTCTCCAGGTGGAAGTTGAGGTCCCCTAGGAGGATGTAGTCGGCGGAGGGCATGGCGTGCGGGCTGATGAAGTCTGCGATGTCTTCGCTGAATAGTGTGCGTGGTCCCGGGGGTCTGTAGATGAGGGTGCCTCGGAGGGTGGTCTTGGGGTCAGTGTGTATCTGGAAGTGTAGGTGTTCGGCGGCGGTGAAGGTCTCGTCGGAGTTAGTCGAGATGCGGATGGTGTTCTTGTGTACGATGGCGATGCCTCCTCCCGTCTGGTTGACGCGGTCCCTCCGGGTGATCTTGTATCCGTCCGGGATGGCTATGGCGATGTCGGGCGCTGAGGAGGCGTTCATCCAGGTTTCGGTGAGGAAGGCGATGTCCGGTGCTGTTGCGTCGACAGCATCGGACATCGCTGCTCATTTCCTTATCTCCTAGAAAAGGTCAAGCCTTATCGAGAGCTAGTATTGCTCGCTGGGTCCCGGCAATTATAGCCTTCTGGCACGAAAATGCAAGACGTCCACTTACATCTTTAGCCCTGTTTGCAGGTGTCGCACTTTCTGACATATGCAGGGCATGCCCACACCTTCACAAGGAACTACTGCCTAGATTCATGGAGTAAAGCTGACATGGCAGTCGGACAAGCTATTCTGCGATGCCTATTTGCATAAAGTAGGCAGGTTGTTGTTTCAAGTTTTATATTAAATATATTTTATTGTTTGCAGTGTTTTCTCTTGAAAGTTTATTACGATTATTTCTGGTTGATACGTTGTCTCTTTAACAGTGCTTTTTATTTGCTTTTCAAAATGGTGGGTTTTACTCTTCCTTTTAGAGTAAGTGTCCTGGTGGGATGGTTTCACCTTACCCACCTCCATATTTGGTGGGATACTGCCGACTAGTCTCATTCAAGCATGTGAATCTATAAAAGATATAATACTGGAGAAAAACAAGATGCTTACCTGTGCACTGTGGTTCTCCACTATTAATATATTTTATAGGTTCACATGCGACCCTCCTTCCTCCCCATTAGGGCTCACCATTTCAGATCTCAAAGTTTATATTACACTCGTGCTCGAAATCTGAGGGATGGTGGCTCTGCTGGGGTTGAGTGCTTCTGGTTTGCAGCTCTGATTGGTTGAAGGTTGGATGCTTTAAAGCAGTGTGATTAGGCTAACAATGTGTATTGGTGTTAAACCATCGCCCAGGCTCTCATCACCACCTGCCTGGACTATGGCAACGCCCTATATGTAGGGATCAACACACAACTCAGACAGACTCCAGACAATACAGAATGCAGCCGCCAGGCTTTCCTTGATCTCCCAAAACGAGCCCACATGACTCCCCACCTCAGAACGCTACACTGGCTCCCAGTCAGCAAAAGATTCCACTTCAAACTCCTCACCCACACTTACAAAGCCCTCCACAACAAGGGCCCAGCCTACCTCAACCAGAAAGTAAACTTCCACCAGCCCACAAGACTCCTCTGCTCCTCCTCGCCCACGCCCCCCTTATCCGCAGAATCCTTCTCCCACCTCGCACCCAAACTCTGGAATAATCTCCCCTTGCCGCTACGACCTGCACCAACACTACTGGAGTTCAGGAAGATACTGAAATCCTGGCTCTTCGACAAATAGCTCAGAGCAGCGAAGACTCCCTTCCCCCCCTGCGCCTGGATAACCCGATGAGTCGTGTTTTTGAAATCCCGCTGGATTGTTTGACAATGGAGACTAATGTTTAGCATTTAGCACTGAGTTTAATACTGTTACCGTGGGACTCCCACCATGACGACAGGGATGTGAATCTATAAAAGAAATTAATACTGCAGAACCACAGTGTACAGGTGAGTAACTTGTTTTTTATCATCCACTCCGGCCTAGACACCAATGATTATCTAGGAAGGGGAACTGGGAAAAGAGTGGTGCTTCAGCGCCACTCATGGACGAGATCCACAGGCTTCTCCAGTGATGTCCAGGCATCTCTAATGGACATGCCCTTTAACGGAACCCACCTGTTCGGCAAAATAGTGTACAGAGCCCTGGAACATTTTAAAAATAGCAGAGCCACAGTGCTTTCTTTGGGCCTTTCAGCACCGGTTCAGCAACCCCCCTCACAGTTTTGCCCTTTTCTGGGATATGCGAGGGACTTGACATATTGGCAGCTTCAGGCCTGCTCAAAAGGCCTCTCAGTACTTTCGAGGTCTGGGCTGTGGCCCCAGACAACGACCAGGCCATCCGTTGCAGTGTACTTCCCAATTTCCCAGCCCTCCAGCAACAACTTTAAAACCTCTTTAGTGCTTCTTTACGGGCATACAGGCACCTTGCAGGAGACTGGGTCAGCCACTTCCTTCAGGGTTGGGAGAGCATCTCATCCGACAGGTGGGTTCTTCAAGCTGTGTCTTGCCATTCCTTTCCAAACCACTGCACCTGCCGCCTACATCAGAACAACTTTCGAAGGACAATCTGTCCGTTCTGCACCAGGAACTGCATGCTAGTTTGGCCAAAGGAGCCATAGAGAGTATGCTAGCTTTGAAAGTAGTGACTGGATGTTAATTCCTGCTACTTCCTTGTGCCCAAGAAGGACGGAGGCCTTTGTTCTATTTTGGATCTTCGCCCTCTCGAAGCCTTCCTGTGAAAGGACAAATTTTTGATGCTCATGCTGGCCCTGGTTCTATCTGTCCTGGATTCAGGAGACTGGATGGTGGCGATGGACTTACAGGACACGTACTTTCACATCCTTGTCATGCAGGCCCATAGGTGCTACTTGCTTTTCACAGTGGGCTACAAGAACTTTATTTGCCGTGCTCCCTTTTGGCCTCATAATTTTCTCTTGGGTGATGGTATTAATCACTGCTCATCTTCAGAGGTCAGGGATACCAATCTGCTCCTACCTCAACGACTGGCTGTTGAAGGTAGGCAGGCATGCACAGCCAGTCATGGACCACCTCCAGATTACGGCAAACCTCCTGACATTGTTGGAGTCCATAGCCAATCTGCTGAAGTCACACCTTACTCCTTCACAGAGGCTTCCTTTCACCGGCACTCAGGTGCGGCCCGTGCAGGTAAGAGTGGTGAGGCGGTCGGGGGGGCGGGCAGGGGGGGGTGGATTTGACAGACGACCACGAGGGAAAATTAAATAAATAATTTTCCGTCGTCGTCTGTCGAAATCCCCCCCACCCGGCCCCCCGCCCTACCACTCTAACATGCACAGGCCGCTGCTACCGGCACTATCCTGGATACGGTGCACTTTTGGGCCTTCCTTTCAGATCGAGTCCCGAACATTCGGGCTGTGGTCCTGATGTTTTAGTCTCTGTCCTGGCTCTTATTGAGGATGGCTCCTAGTCTTCTTTGTCTACTGGTCTCTTGCTTCTTGCTCGCCGACCATGTCAGATGGCACAATCAAGCTCTAAGTGCGATCTGAAGTCTCATTGGGCCCAGCATCAGCAGCACTTGTCAGATTCCTTCCAGGCTTCGGAGCAGATTGAAAAAGATCTGCAGTGGTGGCTGCTTGACCTCAAGTGGCTCAATGGCAAACCACATTTCTTACCCCATCAAGGCTTGCCTGTGGTTACAGATGCAACATTACTTGGTTTGTCGGCTATCTGGAAGAGATGGAAATCCAGAGGACTTTGGCCTCCTGCAGAGACCCACCTCCACATTCATTTGCTGGAGTTGTGGGCAAGTCACTTGGCATTGAATGTATTCCTGCCAACCATCAAAGGGTGGCAAGTGCAAGTTCTCACACCATCCTTTTGTGGCACTGCAACAAGCATGGCAAGGTGGGGTACTTGATCCTGTGGAACTCTCTGTGTAACTGGCTGTGACGTCGGGGAATCTCCTTGGTGGGATCTTTGAATGCCAGGATGGACAAACTTTGAGAATGGCTGCTACATCCAGAGGTAGTGCAAGACATTTTTCAGCAATGGGGAGAGTCCTGGCTTGATCTTTTTGCCTTTGCCAAGAAGCCTCTCTTGGAGAATCATTCCGCATAGAGTGAAGCATGGAACGTTCAGAAGAAGATAAGGAGCAACTGGGCCCAAGTCATCTTAGCGGCCCCTGATTAGGCCAGGACAGTGTAGTGCCTGGAGCGTCTGGGCCTGAGTTTCTCTCCAACAAATAGGCTTCAGCTTCGTGAGGCTCTCCTGTCTCAACAGCAGGGCAGGGTATTGCACCTGGGCCTGCGCACCATGTACATCCATTTCAAAGTTGCCAATGCTATTCTGGCAGCCAGACACCCTTACACATAATCAGTGTATACAGGGCAGTGGAATGTTTGTGGCTTGGTGTGGCACTTTCCAGGCGGACCTGTTGGAAGCCAAACTGTTGGATGTCTTGCTGTTCATTCTATAAAAGACTTGTAGTGGGTACTGTTAAAGGGTACTTGTCGCACTCTAGCCCTTTTTATGTTTGTCAGGCCAGCTGTACTTGTTGAAATCACCTGTTCTGATGCTTTTTCTTAAACATATCATTTCACCAAAGCCCTTTGTGAAGCCACAGTGGGACTTAAATTTCATTTTCATTTTCCTAATGTACCCCTTTCAAGCCAATGCACAGTTGTCTATTAGGCCTCCTTACTTCCTTATTGGTCAGTTTTAGCCACAACGGTGTACGCCATCTTGACCGTATATTCCTTGATGATGTACGAAATCATGCAGCTAGGAGATTTCATGCATTGTACACTCCTCTTCTGCAGATACATCCTAGTCATGACCCTTGTTACTAAGTAATGTCTTTTGTGAGCACCACACTGCAACTCGGAATGTTGGTAGGAAATGCAATTACGAAGCTGGTAACAGCAATACCTAGGCCAGGTATGATGCCCTGGAGTACAATTTAAAATATTTATATAGACTCAAAGAAAAGAGAAATAATAAAACCACAATTTACTCAAGACTAGTATTTTGAGCGACTGATTCACTCAACCCCATTAACAACAAAAGCTAAGATAGCCAGCCGGAAGGATACAAATATGCTGCATGTAAACCTGTCCTTGTGGGGCTATCTACACGAAACTCATCGGCTTACTATAAATATGAGAAGTGGAAAATGATTCTACTCATTACGTAAATGTACCTAATCCTAAAGCTGTATTTGATAATAAGGAGGGTCAAGTTCTGATTGGTTAATGTAGTTGTGCTGCCATGCATTTACATACATCCTTATGTTGTGATCACATTCGTATGAACTCTTTCATACTAATATCAGAATATTTAGTGTGGTCCTTAAAGCAGATCTATCCGAACACATTGAGAAATGTCACTTTAGAAAAGTGGAGGTTTAAGCTCCATCACTGTATATGCTAATCGTCTGTGAGACCTAATTTTAATTTCTTTACCACCTCAAAACCAAGGTAAATAGTCAATACTGTGATAGGCTTCTTTTGTCACACAGGGTACATGGGGAGGTTGATATACCCTGATATTCACTGAAAAACCCTAAAACTCCATTAGAAATGACACCATTAACAGCATGGAACCAGAGGTTCAATAAATCAGTCATGCTCTTTATTTCAGTTTGTATCAAACCATTAAAGATGGCACAAAAAGCAAAATGGCAACATATAATTAAGAACCCAGCATAGATCTCTTCCGAACGACATAGTTTAAAAAACAGTCAACACAGAAACATACAATATATTGAAAACATAGATTGTCCTAAAACCCACAGAACATCATAAAATGCAAAGTATCTTCATCAGAAAATCAATCGCATGAACAAGGACCCAAATGTGCTACCTTGTTGCACCCCCTAGGAGTAGCCAACAGGCATTGAACTAAATTTAGCTTAAGCCTTGGTAATAGATATTGATGATTCATATCGGACACCCATGTTAAATATGGTTCCATAAACAAAGAGGTTCTTGATATGGCATGAGCATGGACAGAGGATTTACACAATTCTCTTGATTCTCTTTTCTCCTTAGCGTGGGACAAAAATCTTTCTTTTGTCCTGTTCAGATCCTCTTTAATGATCAGTTCGAGAGTATCAAATAATTCAACGTGACCCAAGGCCGCAAATGCTTATCTAATATACTTTAGCTAGGGAATATATGACTGCCTTCTAGATTCATAAGTCTCTTACCAACGCATGATTAAACTCGGTCTCTTAATTAAGCCAGATCGAAATCAATCACATTAAGGGGCGAAGGGCAAAGGTATCTGAAATATATCCCAGACCTTGCTCATCATTTATAATAAAATTGGAAACACACTTAGGAACTGATAACAATTGCCTGAGAAACTTATTTTTTGCTGCTTTAAATTCTGGGGCGTCTACATATCTCCAAATATAGCTCCCATAGCAGGCGGCTGAAACATATTTTGCTGGACAAGGGCTTTAATAGGTTTACTCCCCAACCTGGGGGCAAAATCAAAAACAGCTGATACAGACCTTGTCATCAATTTTTTTTTAAGAAAGAGTGGTGACCAGGTATTCATACAGTCAAATAAAACTCCTAAGTAGGGGAATGCCGCCACCTTAGTTATCTAGCGACCCTGTTGAAGATAACTTCTGTATTTCGTTGAACTGGGACCTACAATCATAATATGTGATATCTTACCATTAGTATTGCGGTTTAAGGAATGCATGAGGTCCTCAAAAGAATGGAGTAATTTCCTGAAGGCCAAGAGTGGTTCTCGCTATTAAAAAAAGTTTCATCAACGTATAAAACGTATAAAAGGGTGGGAATAAGTCTACTTCCCATCAGAGGCATTCCATGCCCTCCTTGTTTAATACGACCTCCAGATGATTGACATAACGGGTGAATAGAAGGGGGCAAGAATACACCTCTTGTCTCACCCCGAAGGGGGGCAGTACAGTTACCATCTGATCCATATCAGACAGCTACTGTCAGATCCTTATGCAGATCATGTGAAAAAAGTAAACTATGTCCTTGTACACCCCCATGTCGACCATTATGTTCCATAGTTATCTCCTATTCACCCTGTTGAAGGCTAAGGTCAGGTCCATGAATGCCATATGGAGAGATCCACGCTTGGCCAGTGTGTACTTGCCAACAAGCGAGTTCAAGTTTAGGCACTCGTCAACCGTGCCCTGACTTAGCCTAAAACCATATTGGATGTCCGACAGGATATGTATCTGCTCGGCTCAATTCATAAGACTAGATAGGACAGCCCAGCCCACTATCTTAATGAAAGAGTTGATCAGGGAGATGTGCCTAAAACAGCTTGGGTCTTCTTTCTCCCCGTTGTTAAAGAGTGGAATAATTATACGCTGCGACCAAGGTGGTGGAATCCAATCTTCAATTGCAGCGTTAATAGTATTTTTAGGGGGGAAGGGGCTAGTAGAAGGATCCAATTTATACAGATCTGGGGGCGTTCCATCGGGACCTGGTGCTTCATTCCTTAATAAACCAACAATAGCATCGCTTATTTCCTCAGACTGAAACTCATATTAGACATCCCCCTGATGCAGCAGAAGTGTTGGAGGATTTTTGTCTGCTTACTTATCCACACCAACCATTATATAAAAATCAGAAGCGTAACTCTAATGACGGGCCCATAAGTCATTATCACTCAATTAGCAATATCAAAGGTCCTCCGATAAATCTTTGGTAGAGCTAAAAGGGACTAAATAATGAAAGGCGGAATGCTATTTCCCCGTAAGGACCTACAATGAAGAAATACGCTAAACATTAGTCATTACAATTATTATCCAAATAACTTAGTGACTCAATAATAAGGACAAACGCTATTCTTTTCTATTAGTTTTCTTGTTATTTCATAAATGAATGGTCAAACGCAATACAATACAACTAGAATTTCATAAATTGGTTCATAGAATAGATTCACAATAATCTTCAAAGATCATTCAATAAACATCAGAATATCCGGTATAGAGGAGTGAGAGAGTGAGAAAACAATCAGTGAAACAATTCTTCACTTCACTAAATAGAAATACTAATGCACAGCGTGCAATTAGTCTGAAAAGCTCACCCCACGGCTGTTAGGGTAAAGCAAAGACAGCACCACCAGCCGATGATGTGCAGAGTCTCTAGGAAAGTCTCTTAGGAACAGCAGGATCTGCCAGCCAGAGAATCGGGAATCAGCACGGCATGCAGCATACCACAAACGCAGGGCAGGTCACCATTCTTGTGAGCGAGCCGAGGAACACTTTCCCACAGGAATCTTTGTAGTATGCTACTTCCTTTCTTCAGCTAAAATGTTGCTTTCTCTCTCATCAGCAAGCCTCTCTATTGGTTATTCACGATGGTCCAACCACCATTTGACAGTGACTTTACTACTATTTTCTAAACACTTTGTCTAAAATTTGTACAACTTCCAAGAGAGGAAGAAGGAAGAACCTAGATACATTTGTATAGTAAATCTAGCAATAGTTACATTCATGCCATCTACAAACCTCGCCTAGGCAGGAAAGAAATCTAAAGTTTAATTCAGAAATAGGCTAAAAATCTGCACTCTAAGGAAGTATTTGAAACATTCTGGAGGACAAAAACTCTAAGGAAACACTTGATACATTTTGAGGGACAGGAGCACGGAAGCACATCCCCTAACATTTCTTAAGGCCTTCATTTATTTTAGCAAAAGAAATAATTATTTCTAAAAGCCTACACTATTTTCACGAAGAATAAAAGCAGATTCTTTGTCGTTTATTTTTCTGCAGTTAGGAAGACAGAATAACATTCAGTTAGCAATATTCACATTATTTTAGCAAAGAAAAATCAACTTTCGTGCCTTGTGCACATTTCACGTGTTATACACTCATGTTATATTAGTAGTTTTGGGTATATTATTAAAATACATGCATTTGAGTGGATTTCATTGAGCAGATTTTATTTTCAAAAATCGTGCTCCATCACCCCCATATAATCATGTGCTCCGTATCCTGAAACTATCTTCCTTCTAAGACATAAATACCTTAAAAATGTTTGATCCATTTCTCAGAAGGTATGTGAAACCATGCAGTACAGTTTTAAACCAGGGCAATAATCCGGCAATTTACTATTTCCCGAAAGAGAGCACTATTTTTGAGTGTGCTTACTTGAAAATTTTAAACCCATGCTTCACATTAATTGTCTTTTTTTCCGTTCTTTCATTGCCCATTTAGAGCTGTGATAACTGACCATAATATTGGTACTGGATCTTGGTGTATTCTTATGAGCCTTCATTAAATCTAGATGAGCCCCTGAGCTTTTTCAATCAAGCCAACGTGCTGGGTCTTCCGATTATGGGGGCACAGGGAGGGTAATACCATAGGCACCTAGGTACAGATCCTTTTGAAAGAAAGTAATACAGAACTCTTATCTGAATTGGCATTCTGGCCGATATTAAAGTCATGTTTGCAAATCTCTGACAAAGTGGCTTGAAACCTCTTGGGGGTTACCTTGTTCCATTTTAGTCTACAGCCTTGTGCCTTAGCCTCCACCAAATTATTGGTATGTTGACCATAACAAGTGTCAGGTTTGATAGAATTCTAGTCGAAGTCAAGATGTAAAGAGTTATGGTCACTTTGCTGACTCTGTATTACCTTATAATGCTTCATCATCTTTGCGACGGGAGCGGAAACAAATATATCATTGATAATTGTTTCGAGCCCTCTTTCCATAAAGGTTGGGGTGCAAGTCTGTCATGTAGTTCCTACAAATCTAAATCGGATCTGCGCTTTTAGACAACATAAACTAAGGGATCGGTGTCCAGACTGATCCCAAAGGATATGTTAGTCTGTAGACCAGCTAGCTGACAGTGCCACTATAAACCCCCCAACCTTACCAAGGAGTGAATAGCTTCTGGCAACTATCGAACATGACAACCCTGATTCCTCAGGGAGCGTGGAAACAGTACAGTACTTTTCGCTCAGTCACAAGTGCTCACTTTGTCTCAGAGAAATATACAGAATAAACGGTGGGGACGTTTTCAATAAGCATTTATTGAACCAGCATCATTCTAGTATAAAATACATGTGCCGCAGCAACCATTAGACAGAAACAGATCTATACGTTATAAGCACCAGCAGAGTAAATAAAAGGTAGAATTCTACCATGGTGCTAAAACAATGAATATATGCAGGCATATAATTAATGGCAATAATAATGAGTACTCCTATGATGCAAAACCCTAACTAGATGTCCCTAAATGTACCTAGCATGTATGTAGGTGTATAGTCAAGAATCCCCCTAGGAAAGAGCCAACCCTGTTACCTAATGTGAGAGAACAAAGAACTCTATCTTGGTCTCGAGTTGGACACCCCGCGAGGGATGTCAGACCACTGCGTGCTGAAGTGTCTGCGTGCAGGGACTTCAGCGTCTCGTGTCAGCATGGAATCTTGTCCTCTGGCTTGCCCAGCGAAGATTTGGTACTTATATACCCGAAAGGTACCCTCCGGTGTTCTACCTATATGTGTCATGGTATTGTGGGCATGTCGGCCAAGGATGACGATAGTGGTGACCCTTATAAAGAGTTATTTTGCAAAAGATGGTAATCCTGCTGTGGTACTGAGAATTCTCATGCATAATAAATTAGGCTAGTTTTGGGAGAAAACCACACAACATTTATTCGGCACCTAACTAGGTAAAAGGTCAGCGCCAGAACCGTTATGTAGAGCAAGGTAGGACAAATGTAGGTAAAAGGTCGTGCAACTACCTAGGCCTATATTGGGGTACACTGGGGTTCATAACACCCACTCCTAATCCAACTGGACGGCAAATTAACCAACTAACAAATGCTAAAATATGCCTGTTTTAAAAAAAGCATAAAAAACATTCCTAAAATACGAGTATAAAACATCTAAAAACATGGTATGTGCTAAAAACGACGCAAAAGTAAAAAAAACTCTAAGTCCTCTAAATAGTCAATACACAGTTAGATCAACTGAGCATGCCGAAAGCCATATTGCTCAGTGAGAGCAAAAAGAGGAAAAATAAAACAAAAATGGTGTTGTTGAATTCCAATTTGTGTTTGTTTTGGAAAAAGGCCGAAATTTTCTCATCACACTGAGAGCCAAATGTTTGTGTCCTGTGTGGGAGATGCAACATCACTGCTGCTTGCCTTCGCAGACGACGGTCCCTATAACACCTTTTGGATCAGATCAATGGACAAAGGTGATCTTCTCCGGTTCCCACAGCAGGGCTGAGGAAGCACTTGATGCCTGTAAGCCTGTTGCAGAGCCAGTGTCCATTCCGACAGGAGCTGAAGCATCCCGTGGTGGCTCTAAGAATGCCAACATCAACATTGGAATACGCCGAGGACACTGCACTACGTGGGCCTTTATTGGGTCCAGTAGTACATCCATGTCAGAGGGCGCAACCGATGGAAGTGTTAGACAGATGTTCAACATGCATTCGTATCCGCAGAATAGGCAACGCAGTACAGGCAAGACGCAGTCAACCCAGAATGATCTCAACGAAAGGAACCAATGCTCACTTAGCTCCCGAAGCCGAGCGCGCCCAGATGGAGTATCATCTGTTCACGGCAATGTTGCACAAGGAGTGCTTTTTCCATCTCTTTGGAATCTGGGACGTCCATTGCGCAGCAGGAAAATAAAACCAGGATACCGACTACAAGTAGTAGGACCAGCGGAAGCCCTCCAAAAACACTTCCCAATATGGAGTGTATAAATGATGGAATAACTCCGAAGATCATCTGAAAGGTGCTTAATTGCCCAGAGCCTATGCTCTAAAATAGGTGTACTATCCCACTCGTATCAGACATGTTAAAGATACGGTATACCATTTCCCCGAAATGGAGCGGGAAGTTAGTTCGGACTAGTGCCTGTATCTCAGCTGAAGACCTTGCAACCTGGAGATCAAAAGTCTCTGGGGCTGAGATTAAGGTCACATCCTTCTGTAAAAGTATGGCTTTCAGTCTGCTCAGAGAATCAAAACGTATAAAGGAAACATTCAACGAAGGCCACAGCTCCGCCTCCCTGACTGTGTGGGTTGGTGGAACCAATACTTGCATACAACAAGTAACCCCGGAACTTACTGTGACCAGATAGGCAATGCCTGGCACTATCCCACAACAACCCTGATCATTCAACCTCAAATAACATCCATTCGAGAGAGCAGTTTGAACACCGGATGAATCACTCCAGCTGGGGATTCTTTTAAGTGACATGATAGGTTTGCGACCGAAGTATTACAAGCTCCGTGAAGCATAATATCCTGACAAATTAGAGACCCACTTAACAAATTCTCACAGTCTGAACCGCTGAGAAAGACTTCAGTGTCCTCATTCCTGCATCTAAATCTGTACGGTAATTCCCGAGATTCATGTATATATATTCCTTACCGAACGCTTCATACCTGCCTACTTGGTGATACTGTAGACAGTATTGGAATTGGAATGTTGTGATTGGCAGTGTAATGTGGCCATGGGTTAACATTCTGTGGAGGGTGACTCAGCCACGGTGAAAGGTAATTGGTCCAATTTTTCAATGTGCAGCATTGTATATTGTGCATCCCTTCGTGCCACTGTTGTCTGTCTTTCGGTCAGATTGTATGCTGAAAACAGAGCCGTACTGTTTATATATCCCCAGGGCACATGACCAGAGCTCAGTGATTGCAGTGTCTAGCTCAATAATAGAATGGATCGCAATTGCGATTGCCCATGGTGAAGGATAGACCGATCCTGTTCTATTATATCTATTGCAGAAGACACAATGTTGCCCAGTGAATAAATCCTGGATGTTAGTGTGATCATGCCATTGTCGACCACTGCCAAAGCCTTTTCTAGGTTAACCCTGTCAATCTCACACAATCTCTCTGCAGCTTCCTGTTGAAAGATTTTCCATTATAAATAGCATATAAGAAGTGTTTACGACCTGGCTTCTGGGGACCTAACAGAAAATCCCTAACATCCATGTCTTCTGAAAGTAAGGACAAGTATTGTTTCACCTGGGACAGTGTTGAGGCTTTTAGCCACTCTAGGCTTAGCTTCCCAACACTATAGGTTGTCACCACCCCCGGGTGTTCTCGTTGTATGTAGCGTTGGTCAGGCCTGTGGATACTAAACCCTTCGGTGGTACCCTTGAATCTTGACTGACACATATTTGTGTCTATAGGCCAAACCAACCATCCCTTCCAATTGGGGTCTGATGAACTGTATGAACCATCATGTAGAATGTCATTAAGTGTATCCTCACTATGTTGTGTGTGGTTCTGCCATCCCTCAAAGTGTGTAGGTGAGGGAATCCAAGGTATGTTCAAATCCTTGATCTTGGCTAACCCAAGACAGGAAGTCTGTTGCACTGAGTTGTTCAGGAAAATAATTTGCTGTAGTATGAGGCATGCTCTAAATAAAGCCTCAGTTCCCTGAACTTGTCATTCTTTAGTCCCCCAGACTGATTTTATGTTTATAATGTCTTTCCGTAAGTCGAAACCCTGTACAGACAGTTGGGATATAAAGGATGCAGAGTATATCTGTTTCGTGTTAGTAAGCATATTTTTCTTTGCAGGTGTAGGTGCAAGCTTATAATATAAGCGCGGTCTGATATGTTAAACCCAGAAAAATAAGCAAACTTCTGTGCAAACGTTTGTGAACTGGCTTTTGGCGGTGTTGGGAAATGTTCCCATTGGTGGTAAGCGAAAACTTTACGTGGGATACTTGCTTTGTGCAGAAATTGCTGACAATAATGTTGGAAACAATACATGGTATCAAAATCAGATGTATCATCATACAATTCATTATTAGAGAATATCAGTAGATTGTTCTAAATCAGACAGCATACTATTCACAGTTTCAAAGTCCCAATCGTCAGAGAAATTACTGGAGGTGAAGATATCATTTAAGGAAATTTTAAATAAATGTGAAATTTTTAAAAGTTCAGTGGGACCAAATACATCATATGAAACCCTACCTCAAACTATTCCTTCAGGAACCGGAACTGCTGTAATTTTCACAAAGGACAGGTCTCTTTGTTCACGATGACATGATGATTGTGGTTTCAGGACCAAGTTATCATATTGTACTGCGGATCGTTCTGGGAGATAATGTCCATTCAGGAGCAGGAAAAAGACAGTCACTACACCTATGCAGAGTACGAGGATCAGTAGATCAATTGCAATCCAGAGCTGTAGCCAGGGAGAAACAAAGTTAGTCTTTTTCAGCCAAAGGTAGATATCATATATTTTTTTCTTTGTGGGAAACAGAAGCAGGCAGTGACTTGGGTTCACTAGGATCCAGAGAAAAGGTGTCAAAATCGATGAAGTAGCCAGACTCTGTTCGATCTATCTTTGGTAGCTCAACAGGTTTTGTTGAACTGGCAGATGACTCGTTATGAGACATATTCACGTAGATGTCGGTATTAGGCCGAATTGAGATCTGTGTTTCATTTGTGTTTTGTGGCTGTTCAATTTCAACAGGTACGAGTTCCATTCCATTGTTGGTAACTCTATTACTTTGTATAGTAGAATCTTCAAACGTTATTAGTCTTTGTCTGAACTGTCTGAACTTCTGGTATGGTAGCGAGAGGAGATCGGCGGCTACACAGGAGCCCACGCAGCCCACTAATCAGTATCGGCCACATAGTGTGGTTTGATCAGATCAATAGAGACAAATCTCTTTTCTTTCTTGCCGGCAAGAGGCGGAAGAAGTACTGTTCTTGTTCCTTCGACAGCCAGGGCAGGTACAGGAGCTCTGCAAGATGGCCCAAATTCTTTTTTGTCCACAATCTTTTCTCTGACCAGGTCCCCGGTCTTTGGGACCCAGGCAGGTCTTGCTGAAACAGCTTTCACTTCCCCAGTGGTGGTGTGTTTTACTTGGACGTTGCTTTGTAATGCCCGGAATTCATTGAGATCCTGTAAAACAGCCAAATGATCATTGATATCAAATGCTTTTTCGTCCGCCACTTTGCTGCTACAATCGAGGTCGGGTACCCACATTCTCGTCCCAAACTTGACCTTGTAAGGAGTACGGCCTCCTAGGGAACTTCTTGGCATGTTATTAAGTTCCCTCTGGACCCCATATAGGTGATTGACCTAACTGCCACCCGAGCCAAATACCCTTGCTGTTAAGAAGTGCTTTAAGTCCCGGTTTTTCCTCTCTACAATCGAATTTTCCCTCCGGATGATACGGAGAGGAGTACCGCAAGACCACACCCAAACTTCCCATAGCTTCTTTGTAAGCCCGAGAGCAAAACGCAGGGCCACGGTCAGACTGTAATGTGGCAATATCGTATGTCCCTATGAAGACTCGCAAATCCTTTATAACAGTTCGGGCGTCAGCCGAGCGCTGGGGCCAAACCCATAGGAATCTAGAGCATGAATCCACTGCCACCAAGATGTACTTGTAAGCCACATCGATTAAGGGGCCACAGTGGTCCAAATAGACAGATGCGAGAGGTCTGTCTGATATCAGTAGTGGTGTGTGGCGGACGTGCTATGGTGGACCCTTCATCTGCTGACAGATGTCGCACTTAAGGACAAAGCCCTTGGTCTGCTTGGTATGACCTGGCCACCAATAACAGTGTTTCAGTAGTGAAACTGTCGCAGTAATACCTGCGTGTGCTGAACCCAGACCGTCGTATGCAGCTAGTATTAAACCTAATCTGCGATCCATGTTTAGTATTACTGTATCCCCCACTCCTGGAATTTGAGCATACAGAATATTTTGTGCATCTAACTTACAGGAGTGCTAGAGTGGAAACCCTTTTGGCAAGGTTGAGCTGTTTTTACGCGTAGCGATGACAGCTACCATTAGCTGTCCGTCTATCCATGTGCTAGAACAAGTGATTGCAGCAACAGCAGTAGTTCTCACTGTTGCCTTGGCGGCTTCATCAGCCAATGAATTCCCTTCAACATGCACGCCAACGCGCTGATGACTCAGTGTATGAATCACATGAGCTTGTGGCAGGCCTTTTTTCAGCTCTGCCACTTGTTCCCAAAGCAACTTGTGCTTTATTGTGCAACCTTTGGAATCTCTAAACCCATTCTGACCTCAATAGTGAAGATATTCGTTTTATGACTGGACACAGTAAAATGAATCGCACACAATTAGTGTGGGGAATTCTCGATCCATATTTTTTTAGTGCCAGTATTAGTGCTTTTATTTCTGCCAGCTGTGCCGTGCAATCTCCTAGAGTCTGCGTATTGCTAGGGCGGAACTTGCCGTCCCGCATATGTCCCTTTACAATCACACATGCGGTGCTGTATTTCTGTTTACTTCATTCGGCATGTTGAGCAGAACTGTCATTGTAAATAATATATTCATACTGATCTAGAGGCATTATTTAATTCGGGAGAGGATATTCTTGTTCGTACTGCAGAAATGCTTGTGTTTTTAATGTATAATCACATTTGTAGTCTACATCTGTTGCAGTGAGAGAATTAGCCCATTGTATCCATCGTGGATGCAGTGCTTTTGCGTTTGGAATGCTTTCCTTTGTAGCGGCCTCTAAGGCGGTACTGGAGTCACGACAATTATACACTTCCCCTGAGCTAGTGCTCTTTCTCTCACGGTCAGTATTTTTTCAGTTGATGCAAAACACATTTCAGCGTTTGTGTACAAATGTGATTTGTATGCAATGGGTACAGTTTCGCCTTCATTGAAGGTGAGATAAGTATACCCAGATTGACCCGCGACTACACGAATCACCAAATTCGTGGTGTTTGGAAGCTATCCTGTCTGCTTGTAAGGAACGGAGAATTTCAGCGCGTTCCTGTGTAAAATGACTAACTGAAAAATTCCGTCTTAAGTCGTAGAAAGGTTTTACTTTTTTTGCATAATCCAAAATGTATGTTCTGCCAAAACTTGGGAATCCTAAAATGGATTGTAAATTTTTCAGAGTCTTTGGAGATTGGAGCAGTGCACTTTTTTCTAAAAAATTAGCTGCTAGGCTTTTCCCTTCACTTGAGAGCTCTTATCCTAAAAATAGGACATTGAGGTGGGCAATTTTTGATTTTTTTAAAGTTAAATTTGTAGCCCTTGGGGGCGAACTCCAGAATTATGTTGTTCACCCTGATCAAATGATCCAATAGTTCATCATCCATCAGATAAATATCATCTACATAGGACAATGCCTCCTCATCTAAATTTTGAAGTATCTCTGATACTCTTGCTGAAAACAACCCGGGGCTATTCTTATACCCTTGGGGCAGTCTACAGAATTGATGCTGACAACCTAGGGCCGTCAAATGCTGTCAAATATCTGCTTTCAGGCGCTATATTTTGGCAAAAGAATCCATTTGAGATATCTAGTGTTGTTTTGTATTTCTTCCGCACAATGTTATTCACTAATGCAGCACTATGTGCATTTTGTACTGCAAATGTCTTTGTGCATGTGTTCAAATGCCTGTAGTCTAAAACTAGACGGTATGAATTTTTGGGTTTCATTACGGGAAACGAAGGATTATTCATTGAAGAGGTGCAATTCTCGAATACACCTTGGTATTCAAGTTGATCTAAGATCTCTCTGGGGTATGGGCCCTAAAATCAACCTCTCACTTATAGCTTTCCACCGCCCCTCGAGAAGCTTGCGTTCAGCGAATCTGTTCCTGGCGACAGTACCTAAAACCAAAAGAGCACGTTCTGGAGGCCGAATGTTCGCCTATAACGCTGCAAAACTATGGAATACGCTCCCCATCGACCTCCGCTCAACGACCCACCATCTATCGTTTCGGAAACAACTAAAAACATGGCTGTTCCAGAAGTGACCGTGAACTGTATCTGACTGTCGGCTGTCGTAAGTGCTGGGATGCCTAAGGGTAGCCATGCGCTCTATCAAATGTTAATTAATAATAATAATCTCCCTGACCTGTTTTTTTGCGTCATGTTTTATTGGGTACTTTCTCTGTGGAGTTGGAGTAGTTTTTAAAGGGATTTCATGGTGAGGTGACTCAACATCCCACCCTACTTGATTGCAGTATAATGCAGGAGCTAGTGCTACCGCCAACTCCTGCGCATATGAATGTTTGTGATTCTGGAACGAGGTTGGAGAAGGCCGGTAAATTACTGTTTCTCCTTTTGGGCAGTCCATAACGAACTCAGGTGGCCAATCTTTTTCAGCCAAAAGGATATTGTATCCAAAAGTCAGGTTCTCCCAAAAGAGACCTTTCACTTTCTTTGGTATGTCCCCCTCCATATGGAGTGTTATTTCATGTAACTGATGCCGGACGCTTACCCTTATATCAGGTGTTTCCACCGTGATATGTTCATTCAACGCTGCTGTCACCAGAAATTCCATCAGGTTCTGGCGAGCTATTGTTACTTCTGCTGCGCTGTCTAGCATCGTCAGAGCCCAGTCCCCGTTCAGAAGTTGAGTCTTCAGTAGCCTGGGCATTTCTTATTTTAAGGCCGGCTACCTTCTTTTTAATTTGAGGTTTTGATTATGGTTTATCTTCTTGTTTGATAATATAGTCAGAAGTGCGATGTGTGTCTCTTGGCTTGGCTTGCTCTTCTGATCTGTGTTCTGACCGTCCTTCCCTCTCTGAGTTTTTGGATGAACCCTGAAAGGAACGTGTATCAGTGTCCTGATACCTCTTAATATTGTCACAGTTTCTAAGGTTATTTTTCCTGTCAGAGGGCTCCTGTTGAAGATACTCACCCCGTGATTGTGATGTACTCTGCTTGTTTTTTGATTGTTTATTATTCCATTTTTTTTAGAAGAATCGGGTGCTTGCTTTGAGTTGTCCTTTTCAAGATTACCCATTAATTGTGGTTTTACAGGTTAGCTCCCAAATTATCTCTACCCAGTGAAGCCTAGGTCTCTTCGATAATTTTAGGTAATTCCCGCTCCTGTTGTGCAGGAGTGTATTCCCTCAGGCCCTGGCTTATAGCCACCGCTGCTGCCTCCCCTTTTATGTTTGCTAACATAATTGTGGGTACCTAAGTCCAGGGCAGGTTCTGCCCCATAGTCGTTCTGTATTTGTTTTAATACTTCTGGCATGACTATTGAGGGGGTAACATGAGTCCTGGAATAGAAGGCAGCGAAGACTGTACCCCAAGTGATACTATCCTCTATCGGGGGAGCTATCCCCATTGGCAAGCAGATTGCCACTATTCTGTGTTTTTCTTGTGGGCAAGTGTGTGGAAAAACTGCCTCAAGCTGTGCTATTTTCTACGCTATCCAGAATGGCATTTGCTCAAGTTTAGTGGGCATTCTTCCCATAATCGCGTTCAGCGTTTGTTGGGTGATTTTTGTTGCGGTCCCTTGTAGTTGACCTGTTTGAGTAACCCTCGTAGGTTGAAGTATGAGTGTTCGCATTACGAACTGTGTAAGATTTCTGTATACTTTTATTATTTCATTGTGAAGTGGATGCAAGTTTACTGGTGGCAATGTGTCAATTTGTGGGTGTGGTGTATAAGCAGCTAGAACCGACCAAGTCGCTCCGTCTCTGCTGAGTGGACAGAGTCTCACTGTTTCTTTGGTATGTGGGAGGGCGCCTTTAAACTAGTTTATATGTTCCTAGTACGTTAACGGGACTTCTGTGTCCTTGTATGTATTGTATTCATCTGGTATTTCATCCGGTATGTATGAATTAAATGTATTTGTGCGTGCATCTGCAGGTGTGAATTTGACCCACGAGTAGAACACCACTGTTCTGTATGCCTCGTGTGCCTCAATCACGAAGGTAACAGTCCCGCCTAACACTGAGAGACCAAAATGTTTTAACTTTATAGCAAGTGCATTTCTGCAATTTTCTGAAATGTTTATTGCACCTTCTTGCTCAGCTTCTCCCTACTAGTGCCACTATCCCCTGTGTCTGTCCTTTGAGACATTATGGGTGGAAGCTCTATGGTAAAAAGAGATAAAGTTTTTCACAATGTGGGGAACTATGATCCTTCAAGCTTGAATAAACCTAAAGCCAATACATAGGGTAGGCCTACTCAGCTGTGGTGGATTTTCCCTCCCCACTCCAGACGTCTCTGGGTAAATGTGAGTAAGGGTCTTCTGAGAAAGCACGACTGAACTACTCAGATTTGACCGTTAAATAAGAATCAAACCAAAGTTGGCGGCGACATGTCGTGTAGTTCCTACAAATCTATATAGGATCTGCTCGTTTAGACAACATAAACTAAGGGATTGGTGTCCATACTGATTCCAGACACCACCAAAGGATAGGTTAGTCTGTAGACCAGCTAGCTCACAGTGCCACTATAAACCCCCCAACCTTACCAAGGAGTGAATAGTTTCTGGCAACTATCGAACCTGACAACCCTGATCCCTCAGGGATCGTGGAAGCAGTACAGTACTTTTCGCTCAGTCACTCGTGCTCACTTTTTCTCAGAGAAATGTACAGAATGAACGCTGGGGACGTTTTCAATAAACATTTATTGAACCAGCATCATTCTAGTATAAAATACATGTGTCGCAACAACCATTGGAAGGAAACAGATGTATACGGTTATAAGCACCAGCAGAGTAAATAAAAGGTAGAATTCTACCATGGTGCTAAAACAATGAATATATGCAGGCATATAAATACATGGCAATAATCATGAGTACTCTTACGATGCAAAGCCCTAACTAGATGTACCTAAATGTACCCAGCATGTATGTAGGTGGGGAAACAGCCTTTACAACGAAGGCTGAACGACGAGATGCCTTTACAACGAAGGCAGAACGACGACAATGTCTTTACCACAAATGTTTTTACAACGATTTTTTTTACAACGTGTATGCCTTTGCCGCGAATGCCTTAACAACAAATTTCAGTGTAAATGCATTAAAGGTAAAGGCATACTCATAGTAAATAAAAATTACATTTAAATGTAAGTATTTTGGTAAGTATTAAAAGTAAGTATTACGTGTATTTTATTTATATATATATATATATTCTTTATATATATATATATATATATATATATATATAAATATATAATATATTGGCAAGTGTATTTTTAAGGGTTTAGGGTGAGTATGGGTTTTTGGGTAGCAAGGGTATTTTTAGGGTTTAGGGTGGGTGTGGGTTTTTGGGTGGCAAGGGTAATTGGGTGAGTATGGGTTTTTGGGTGGCAAGGGTAATTGGGGGAGTATGGGTTTTTGGGTGGCAAGGGTAATTGGGGGAGTATGGGTTTTTGGGTGGCAAGGGTAATTGAGTGGGTATGGGTTTTTGGGTGGTAAGGGTATTTTTTAAGTTTTGGGTGGGTATGGGTTTTTGGATGGCAAGGGTAGTTTTAAGGTTTAGGGTGTGTATGGTTTTTGGGTGGAAAGGGTAATTTTAGGGTTTAGGATGGGTATGGGTTTTTGGGTTGGAAGTGAATTTTTAGAGTTTAGAGCGGGTGTGGGTTTTTGGGTGGCAAGGGTAATTTTAAGGGTTTGGCTGGGTATGGGTTTTTGGGTGGCAAGGGAATTCTTAGGGTTTTGGGTGGGCTTTTGGGTGGCAAGGGTAATTTTAGGGTTTTGGGTGGTATGGGTTTTGGGTGGCAAGGGTAATTTTAGAGTGGGTATGGGTTTTGGGTGGCATGGGTAATTTTAGGGTGGGTGGGTGTGGGTTTTTGGGTGGAAAGGGAATTTTTAGGGTTTAGGGTGGGTGTAGTTTTTTAGGTGGAAAGGAAATTTATAACATTAAAAGTGAGTATAGGGGTGTGTGTGTGCGTGTGTGTGTGTGTGTGTGTGTGTGTGTGTGTGTATATATATATATATATATATATTATAATATAATATAATATATATATATTTTTTTATACTTACCTGTAAAATAGATACATTAATGGAGTAAAGGCAATCGTGGTAAAGGCATAGTAGTTGTGAAAAACAGTTGTTAAAACTTTAGTGGTTTAGACTAAGTAGTGGTTAAGGAGTCGTTGTTTAGACTGTAGTTGTTCAAGTGGTCGGTCTTCCATCATACAACCATGTGGGTGTATAGCCAAGAATCCCTCTAGGAAAGAGCCAACCCGATTACCTGATGTGAGAAAACGAAGGACCCCGTCTTGGTCTCGAGTTGGACACCCTGCGAGGGATGTCAGACCACTGCGTGCTGGAGTGTCTGCCTGCAGGGAATTCAGCGACTCATGTCAGAATGGAAGCTTCTCCTCTGGCTTGCCAAGCGAAGATGTGGTACTTATATACCCGAATGGTACCCTCAGGGGTTCTACCTAGATGTGTCATGGTACTGTGGGCATGTCGGCCAAGGATGACGATAGTTGTGACCCTTAGACAGCGTTATTAGGCAGAAAATGGTTATCCTGTTGTGATACTGAGAATCCTCGTGCATAATAAATTGGGCTAGTTTTCGTAGAAATCCACACGACATTTATTCGGCACCTAACTAGGTATAAGGTCAGCGCCAGAACCGTTATGTAGAGCAAGGTAGGACAAATGTAGGTAAAAGGTCCTGCAACTACCTAGGCCTATATCGGGGTACATTGGGGTTCATAAGTCGGGGTGAAGTTACCATCTCTTACCAAATCTATTGTAAAAACAAGGTTATAAGCTGCTATGATTTATTTGAGTATTTCCCCTGGGCAGTGATTTGAATGTTCTATATGATCTTGGCTAACCCAGTCATGATAGTAATAGGTGTGACAGGGTTCCAGCACATGGATGTATGTTGACATCTCCTACCAATATCAATAGTGAAGAGGGCTTTATGCCTTCCCAATATCGCTACAATAAGACATTCAAAGCAAAAAGATGCTCTGGGGGCATTGGCATTAGACTAAATTTGTTTGTGCTTAATTTGTATATTTGGGGAGAAGAGCTCTCAACCGATTGGAAGTAGACAGATCTAGTATCCAACATTGTCATTTTACAACGTAATTACAATGATATGAGGGTGACTAGACCCCTTTTGGTTCTGCCAGTCACCACACGACATGAAAGAAGAAAGAACTGAAACCATCTAAAAACGGCGAGTTGGTGGTTGGCCAAGTTTCTTCTAAACTGATCATGGAAAATAACTTAAAGTCCAACCAAAGGACATAGTTTTTCTTATTTCCCAAACCATTAATGTTCCAGCACTGGAATTCAAAGCTTTGCAGAGTCTCCCCTGTTAAAACAGTCATCCTCTTGGCTTACTGGTGGGTCTGTTGTTGACATAATTAAACCTAGGGGTATTCATTCATTATACTCGAGAACTGAGAGCTGCCAATCTGTGATGAATGTTCAAGAGCAAATTAGCTGGTCACATGGTGTTCCTTTTTAGGTCTCGCCTAGCGTTGCAGGGCGCATGCGCTGCTCACTTTGCGAGGCATGCAGTATACACTATAGCGGGGAAGCTTCGTTTAAGCTCCGCCCACTCTCCGCCCATCTTTTTGATTGGCTTACATCCTAAATGCTGCATTCTGATTGGTTTTCGGCTTGTTAGACCCTCCTCCTGACGGCCATGTCGTCATTTGTGTCCTTCCATGGCTATTGGCCCCTTTACTTTCAAAAGTATTTTGTTCCTCTGCCTCCCCCTGTTCCCTCCGCAGTCCGTGTCTGCTCGGCGCACGGGCCTCCCCCTCCAGCCCCCCCCACTCCAGTTCGTGGCTTTTTGGACCCCCGCACTTCTGTTTAGAATGCAATAGGTCTCGCGTAAATACGAGTCCTATTGCATTTTAAATGCTTGTTTATCGTGGGATTGGCTGGGTGAATTCGCACTCTTTTTTTTGTCTCGCGATCGTGGCATGTCGGAAGTGGTAGTCCATACTGAGCTGAGGAAAAAGACAAAGATACGAAAATAAACTATAACCTCCATAAAGCACCTTGAACAACGGAGCCAATGAGAGCGTTTGTTGAAGGTGAGAGGCCGTTGCTACATCACGCATACGTTTCCGGTTAGTGTTGCATGTGGAAGTCAGCGCTGCGCTCGCACACACCACTCGCGGCGCGCTGTTGTTTAATTTATAATAGGCTGGTCTCCCTGTGCCGTGTTTGCCCACCCCCAGCTCCCCTCCGAGATTGCTGCTTTTTTTTTTCTCCCCACCAGCAGGTCGCAGTGAGGCTCCCAAGCAGGAGGTGGGGAAAGCAGCGGTGGCAGCACGGAGTCTCTGGATCTTTTTATTTACCTTAACATTAAGCTGCATGCTTAAGACTATTATTTGCCCGGGATGCTAGCGCCTTGCGGCATGGACTGCTGTTCATGAATAAGTGCATATTCTCAAGGCGCTATACGCTGCATTACCCTTACTTTCCCCTCCTCGTGTATGCGCAGTTACCTCCTCGCGCCAAATATACCAACATGCACCTTGTGTGTTGCAGATACCGCCGTGCACAACAGGGTGCTGAGCGTGGAGCGGCCTCTGGAGAAACAGGTAGTGACATTAAGATCATGCTGATGTTCACTCGGTTCATCTTCTTTTCGCACACACAGTCGGTAACATGTATTATAATTTCGTTTCTCGTGTGCCTGAAAAGTGTGATGCGAGCAGAAATCGATGGCGCTTCCTGACTGCAAACAGAAAGGCGACGCCACTGCTTTAAAAGTTTGTGATGCACACATTCCTGCCAGGCCTACCTCTCCGGCTCCCTACTGTGTGGCTGGAGTAGGTTAGCAGTAGTAACTGGTTTTATTGTTATTTTGGGGATTTATCATTCTGGTACTTTCTTTTGAATTCGGAGCAAGACCCTTGTTTCCAGCACACAGCTATACCTGGCACTGCTTGGGGCAGATTACGTCACACGGGTTCCTTCTGAGCTGTCAAACATCCAACCAGTGCCTTGGCTAAACCAAAGAAAGCAACACCCCGGGTGGAGAGGGAGGCTGGTCATTCACCACCTTACCTTGGACCCTTCCCCGGCTCCCTCTCATCCTACCCCACATCCTTCCTTTCAAACCTCTTGTCGCATAACACTTCTTTTTAGTCACAATTCGGCGTCCACTGTTCCCAACATTATCTCTTAAATGGACTCAAGAAGCGCGTGCACAGCTAAAAACATTCGCCTATTCGAGGCTTCACTGTGCGGACCAAATGACTCTCCCCAGACGCCACTCCCTCTGTGAGGCTGCTACATGCGCCCCCCCATCCCTTCCCTCCCCCATCACCTTTCGCCAGTCACAGCATTTCCACAGAGCTCTCTGATAGCACAGCTGCCAGACCTGGCTCCTCTCGGTCTGCTGCTGCTCCTACACATAAGAGTCCCGGCTCGTGGCCTCTTTTCAAAAACTGGGATTGATCGTGGGCCAGTGGGATACTTGTTAAACAGACAAGAAGCCCCAGTGCTGGCCATACAACGTAAACATGTACCTTTGTCCCATCGCCATTGACGTGTTCACCTGAAGGCAGAGACAAAGCCAGATTTTTTTTTTTTTTTTGCAGTTTTATATAGCGCGAACTTGACCCGGGCGCTTTACCTGAGCACCACTTACTTACGTTACACAAGCACACATTCATTTTTGGTAGGATGTTGAGCCGACACCGCGACTCGAACCGAGTTCCCCAGTTCCAAAGTTGGCAGCTCTGGTCGTTACGCCACACCTTCACCTCATAAGAACCCCCCTGGAAACTGCCTTCAGAGTGTAGCCGTTGTTTGCGCTGCTGTCTTGCTGTGAAGGGAGTTGCCCGCTGCAAAAAAATACCAAACCCAGAGCAAACACTGGATTTCTTCTTGGGGAAACCCTTAAAGGCCGAGCATACACAGTAAATCAGCCCTGCAAGCTGTCATATCTTGTAGCATCCATTGGCATTCTGAAATATAGAATTTATACTCATTGTTTTCTTTGTCTGCATAGCTAAAAACGTATAAGGTCCCAAAGGCGAGACCGATTGCATTGCAAATGCTTGTTCTGCAGGCTGTCAAGAAGTTATGATGTTAGAGGGGGAAAACTGGGGATTAAAAACAAAAACAGCGCTTAACCCTGGATTCATGCAGAAGGCTGATAAGCCTGACCTAACTGGTCCATAAAATATCCAGCTAGATTATCAGAATTGATAACTACACAATCGAACCCCACTGATTTAATACCATGGCCAACTCACTCTACTCTTCTGACCATGATAATGTTATTATACAAACGTTACCTCCCCCGGTTTGCTCGTTGCACCAAAGCACTACCTTGTTTTTCAATTGCTGGGGGGTTCCTTGAAGTCTTTCTCCAACGATGGTACATTTACTAAAATGGCCACTAACGCTGTGGATTCTGGTGGTAAATGTAAGCTATTCTGGTGGGATAATTCCTTATGAGCGGGGTGGGGGGGGTGAGGGGGCCTTGGGGGAAGGGGCAGGTCCCCTTTCGAAAGCCCTCGTAACAAATTACCGATGTGCAAATGTGGGTTCTGAAGATGTGAAGCTCACTGCGGATCTTTTGTGCAACGCCAGCATTCCTTTTTGCACCTAAATCTTTATTTTTTGTTTTGCCCACAGACGGCTCAGTTTCAGGTGATAATTCGGGGTTTCTTTGGTACAACTCTAAGATACTTGTGTCTGTGGCTCCGTGAGGTCCGTATCTAACTTCTGCTTTCTCTACAATCCCTTTTTGCAACCGGGGGGTGGGGGGGGGAGGAGAGTGGCATTAATTATTACAAAGTTTCTCTTCTACCGAGGTTATTTCCGCAGTCAAGGCCCCCTCTGCTGAAGTTACCAACGAAATAAAAGACAAGCTCTTGTAGGTTTTATTTGTAGTGGAAGTGCAGGTGGTGGAGGTCAATTTACGCTTACCCATATTAGGTCCTACGACTTTGCACGGATGAAAGAGATGGCCCTGGCTGTAACAGGCACCGGTTGGCCCGTACTTCGCCCTGGCACACCCCGTGCAGCAGTTTGCCAAAGTGCGTTTTATAACTCTACTGCCCCAGGTACAGCTGCGTGTGGGCTCCTCCATCCTGCCCCAGTGCAGGCTGGATGTTGCAGTCCTCGAAACAAGAAGACGGGTGTCCCACGCAAGGATGTGTTAAAGCGCTTTTTATAGCGCTACTGCTTCAGGTACAGTTAGTTGTGTGAGTGCCCCTCCTCCTCCTTGCCTCCGGTCAGACTGGATGTTGCAGTCGCGAAACAACACAATAGGCTTCTACCATAGGTTCTTTACCATATAATACGCGCAGTAGATCCAAATAAAGTACATTAACTCAAAAAGAGAATGGGCATCAATCTTGATTATTCTTATTTTTCAAAAATAATTGTATTGAAAATTATCGACCACACAATGAAAAACTTCTAGATATCACAGGTATGAGTGCTTTGAGTTTGAGGTAGTTTCTCATTTTCTCTTGCATTAACACTTATTATTATATAATATATACATATAATATAATTATATAGCTGGTATAACAACTGTACGTAGTTTTGCTGGAATATTTGAAGGTTCGGGGATTTACTGCCTATTCTAGCAGCAAACCATCTACGTGGTTTGCACAGAGCAAGTTTTCAAAAATGTTTTTAATATTGAAAGAAACTCTGAGTTTGACTTTTATTCCTATAGTTAAAGGACATACTGTATATTATCGGTCTGTTGATTGTATGTTTTTAATTCAGTTCTGTGCCCAGAGTAGTTTTTTTCCTCAGTCTGTTAGTTCCCAGTCTCAGCCTGTGGGTACCAGAGAGTTGAACACAGTTGCTTGTAGTCCTAGTTAATAAAAGCTTTGGTGCCCTTGATCCCCATGAATGAGGGTATGTGCCATATACTGGAACAACCCCACCCCTCTTACAGGCGTGCACCTTTGCAGGCATCCTTTCCATACAACGATGGAACCTGCTTCTCTCACTCAATGAGTTACTTAGCAGGTCTTTGACCCCCGTTTACCCTTTCAAATGCGGTGCTATTTTCCACTTCATTCTTCTCTTCCTTCAGCTTGGCTACTTTATCCTGCAGAGCTCTGGTTTTAAACCATGTACATGAGACACTTTGCAACAGCTAGTCTGCACAACCGTGGCATGTTTGAGAAACAATTATCTTGTGCACCCATGTGCGCTTTGTACCACTATTGGTTTCGGGAGAACCACCTGGTATGCATGCACTGTAAGAACGATTCTATGTCACATGACTCATACGAGTAATAATAAACAATGGGAAAACGCATTGGAAGATGCCTGCACGCATGTAAGCATTGGCAAAGCCAATAGCTCTGTAGTGCGGAAAGCCAGACATTGTTAACTTAGTAGGATGGTTAAATACCAATGGTCACAACTTCTACACGTGAAAAAAAAGTCGTAAATCGTATATTGAGGTCACTGTTGTCGAAGGTCAAAGGGGCATAAAATTCCCCTTGAGGTTTTACTTTTTACAAAGAAATACTGGGGTTGGCTGATTTCTTTTTTTTATCACACAACATGCAGACGCAAATTCCACCTACATTGGGGGGACCGTTCAGGCAGTTTCGAAAATAGGCCCAGTGAGAACCACACGTTTGTGGGTGGTTTGGGCAGATTTTCTGGTTTTCTCTGAACCTGATTTTGCAAGCGAGATCCAGAAGAGCTGCCCGTACAAATCGGCCTGTTTTTCTGGTTCGCCTGCAAAGTGATTTTGAGTGAATTATGTAGACCAATTTCACTCCCTAGTTAAATAAAAAAAAAAAAGTGTGGGTTTCGTTGCCTCCCCCCGCGATGACCCGTCTGCATACATTCAGCGATAGTACTAAATAGAATATTTAATTCGTAAAATCTGTTTGTCTTCTTTAGAATCAAATTTCGTTCTGAATTAAGGTCGTAACCCATAGTAATTTGCATACTTTTAAAAGTAAAGTTTGGAACATTTAAGGGGATGATGCAAACTGACTATTACTCAAAATAAAATGCATCCAGCGCGTCCCAGCAGACCTTAAATGCCCTTTAAGATGATTATTTCAATTGTCAATCTCAGTATTGCGGTCTCCTTTCTTGTCATTTCCTTGAACCAACATTTGTTAATAAATAGCTTCTGTCGCATGAAGTTCCCCCAGCCTGTCAGTGGCCCATTTCCTGTGGTGCATTGAGGGTCAAATCCCCCAGGTCTGTAACATTTACCATCTTTTTTTAAATCCAAAGCTCAGAAAGGACATATTTCTGGTGATCTATTTTCTAAGCTGCTGCTGCAATTCAGTGAAATCTTTTCCGTGAAGCAATTGAAAGATTTAGAAAGTCATTAAAGAATGTGCATAGCATACAGCATTTTAGCAGGGAAATGAGTGCCCTGGGTTGAAGATTACAAACTATGTAAAAGTCGAAAGTAAAAAAAAAAAACTATCCTCAGTGAGTGTAAGAGGTAAGAAAGCGTAAATATATTAAGTGGCAAGTAAACTAAATTTAAAAGAGAGAAGGTGGAGTTTAGCCTAAAGTGTGATTCTAATTTCCAGATTATTTTGCAGAGGAGAAACCTGCAGTCGCAACGTAAAAATACTTGACCTTAAGCTTACACTCGAGTGTCTAGCAAGATCTGCCTTAGTGGGCTGAAGAGAAGTAGAAAGGAAAACTGTGAATCAGCGGGAATTTCTTTCTTTCCTTTTTAGGTCGAGCCTGGGCAGCGCATGCGCTGCTCTGCGAGGCACGCTGTATTGAGGTATGGCATAGAAGCTCCGCCCATCTTTTCAATTGTCTCCTGTTACTGTCCATGCGAAATAGTTGCTTTTCGTTTGTGAATAGGCATAGTAGTCCCTCCTTTGTACCGCCTTGTCTGCATTTGTAACCCCCTATAATAACTGGACTTTTTACTTGTGTTGTTACACGGTCTGCTTTATAAGTCGGTGAGCACGATTTTATTTAATGATCTTTTCGTAGTCCACTCACGACATCGCAGCACGCCGCACACTTTTACTAATGTATTTATTTAAATTACAGAGCGGTCCGCTTTAACTATAGCGGCCGCGCTTATTTAATTTACGGCGCTCTCCGCTTTCACTTTAGGGGCTGCGTTTATTTAATTATTTATTTTACAGCACAGGCCGCTTTTCACATTAGCGGCTGTGCATATTTATTTATTTAATTAATAGCGTGGGCCGCTTTCCCTTTTGTGACTGCACTACAGAACCTTTCTAAATAATATATATTTTTTCACTTTGGATGAAAGCGCCCCATACATGCTTTAACTTAAATATTGGCCACACCCCTTTCTTTAGACGCTGCTCACTGTAACCTGAATATGTGAGCAGCATCTACAGAAAGGGGCGCGGCCACCATTAAAGTGCTCTCGCATTTGCGAGAGTTTGAGCTATTGGCATTAAAAATAGCAATGCCTTTTATGTATGTGTTTCTTTTGAAACACATAAAAGGCTTTGTCATTTACAGTGCCAGTAGCTTAAACACTCGCAAATGCGAGACCTATGGCATTGAAAATGCTTGTTAAATACATACTGTTTGCTTCGAAATACATGAAAGAGGGGCTATATATTAAGCGTACAACGTATGAAGAACTTTGAAAACCTGTGAGAGACAACTTTAGGGAAATCTAGATTTCAAAGCAACAAACACTTGTTAAGGAGATTAAACATTGCCTTTGATAGACAAGGGACACTTACATTCTAATGTCCATAACCCGGTTTGGTGACTTTATTGCTGTGATCTGCCTTGGATAAAATGAGACAAACCGTTCAGTGTTATGTTGGGCTATATGATGGCATCCATAAAACAGACGGGTCTGGAAGTTAAATATCTAATACTTATCACGGATGTGGAATTCCTATAGCCCGACGCCCAGGACATATTGTTTGGGGTCAAGAGCAACACGTTTTCATGTGTATTTTGTCCTTGGGACAAGTAGGCCCAACCCCCTGCAGCACAACCCTTTGGCTGCCAGTTTGCAGTACCACATTATGGATCAGGGAAGGGCACTGTCTGCAGTTAAGGTAATATTTTTGCCCATATGTTAATGCTGTTCAAACTTGTGTTTATGGTTCATTAATTGAAAGCCTTTATTATTATTAGGGTGAGCGCTCTAAGTAAATGTTGTAAGCTCTGACTGCACTACTGACAGTGGTTCCAGTATATAAATGTGTACTCACGTTTTCAAAGTTTAGCAATATGAGGCTATGAATAATGCTCCCAGAATGCTCTGATTTGATGCAAATATTTGCAGAAGCTTATAAGCAAGGTTGATGATTCTTCGCTTTCAAAATAAAATGTTCATAAAAAATGAAAGCAGGAAAAAAAACATTTCTCTAAACTACTGTAAAATTTCAGGTACCATTTCTTTGCAGCATCGTTTAGTAACGTGTTGATGCATGCTAGTATTTCCCAAAAATATTCATAATGGAAAATCAGTATAAACAGTTTCAATAGGATTATGGGAAACAAAAATAAACATGCATTGACAAAGCCAATAGGTCTGAAATTGGTGGTCAGCTTTTTAGTTTTGTCAATGTGTGAATTGTTTTGGAATGGTTTTTGTAAAACCCTATTGGTGTGGGAGCTGCTTGGCCCTCACCATAATAACAAACATTTGCAAAAGCAAAAATTGTTTTTGGTCTCAAAAAGCACACACTGCTAAAGTAGTTACTGGCACTGAACAAAACTACTTTGTGTGCCGATATGCTCCTTGTGAAAGAGCAGATTGTTGTCACTCGCAGTGAAGCCAGCCGATACAGAGACAGAGAGACAGAATTTTAATAAATGCAAAAGGTCATGGTCAACGTCAGACACAATTAGGGGCCCAATTATTAAAGTGAGTTTCAAAAGTGCACCCATGGTATATATCCTTGCATTAAGTGCAGCTATACAACTTTCATGAATTCCCAAGAATTTACAGAAGTAGGACAAGAAATAGTACTCCTAGAAAATATTTGTGAACTGCATTTTAGCATGAGCAAATGTGCATGTGTAGATTTGCTCATGCGAAAATCTGAGTGTTTGCAAGTCCACTTTCCCTCCAACCACTTTTTTCCCAACTCTGGAAGAAGGTTTACGTCTGCCGTTGTCAGGAGTTAATTTCCAACATTTTTCAGTATGGGAAAAGATTAGAGAAGAGTTGTTGAAAACGTTTGAAATATGCAAGTTAGTAGGTTTGCACAGATTCAAAAGGGCATTATAACCCTGGAACTATTGCTTACCACTACCTTCAGCCGCAGTATGTAGTTCTGCGGAGACGTGGCAACATACGGGGATTGCCAAATATTCAAACACTACTATGGTATGAGCCCTTGCATAATCAGAGAGGCTATATCAGAGCTCTTATATAATGAGATTGCTGTCATAATTTGTTGCCGCACTACATGGCACCAAAGGGACGAGTGGATTTTGTTACAGGACAAGTAGATTTATGACGCAACCTGCCCCATGGACAAGTAAATATTTTAAAATCCCACACCCCTGCTTATGCGTGGCAGTCCAAAGACTAGATGTAGACCTGCATTAAAAAATGCAGTGTTTTACTAGTCACTTAGCTCACTGTCTCCTTTGTCTCTTTGACTTCTTTGACTGACTCGCATGATGTTCCGGATAAGACCATTAAAGACTCCAAGCATTTTTGGTAGGACCAAAGATTGAACCCACGAAGGAACACAGGAAAAGAATGTGGGTCAAGACGGACGAGTTAGAATTAATCTGAGCACCAAAGTAAGCAAATTCGCTCTGAGTAATTTATAATATGTTTGAATCTACTGCACATAAATGTTCAGGAGGAAAAGCAGTAATTCATGTAGGGCACATCACTGCAGGGAACACACACATAGGGAAATGTTAAAAGATTTTAATGCTGCTAGCTCATTTTAGAAATGAAATGCATTCCCCCAAAAGTGAACAGAGACCACAAAATGAAGCAATACATGGGAGTAAGAGCTGATGAGAAAAGATATATGTCCAGATGTTGCTTATCAGTTGTTACATCAGAGTCTGTTAAATTGTGAGACATTACATAACAGTTTTTACTTTGATAGTGCCAATACATCATGTCATTACATTCGGGAGTACCTTTACATTGCATGCCTTTACATCTGTAGTCCAGGTAAGTCGATGAGTATTACTTTTAACCATTTATAAATTATATTTAGTTATCGTTATATTCATTTATAATATATATTGTTACATTTATCTGTATATACTATATGCATACATTATGTGTTTATATATACAAATATATACATATACAAAGAAATTCGTACCAAAATTATATTTTTTTAATTTACTTCATTTTATTAAATAAAATTTCAAAGAAATTATTTCATGTTTAAATGCTTTAAAATCAATGTTGCTAAGTTAATTCATTTATAGTGATTTTAAAATACCACTGCCTATACATTTAAATCATCTTACTACCCCTATACACAATCCATCTCTAAGGCCTAGAAACTTCTTACTACCCCTGAAGACCATCTTTATCCGTGCCTCTTAGGGAAAAAGGATGCAAATCCCCAGAGCAGGATTAGCACTTTGTATTGCCCCATTTGTACAATTGCTGGGCTAGACATGGTTTCAAACTTATCTTATGCTGTACATTTTCTGGTTTTATACAGAGGACAGAAATAATTTGAAGGAGAGATGAAAGCGCATAATTTGTACGTTCATCAGAATCTCAATTAAAACTCCAGTTACTGTACTTTAAATTGTTTGTAATTTTCCGGTCACTTGTTAAAATCCTGGTAGGATGGCTCATCCTTTCGTCCATCAAACACTGTGAGACTGTCTGCGGGTTCTTGCAAATATCACATGCAAACTAGACATTTTGAAAAAACGATCTTCTTAGTATCAATCAGTGGCAACGTAGGTAGACTGTAAAGATATAATTTCCAAAACGCTTTTCACAGTGACCTAGACTCTCACTATCCCCCAATTTTTCTCACTCATTTCCTCTCTTTTTCTCACTCTGAAGTGTTTTTAATTGTACAATATAAAAACACGTCTGTCTAGGTCTAGATTACACTGCCCAGTGAACTCTGGAGCATTCGATGTACCAAATGATGTATCAACAAATAAACTCGCTTAGCCTGGCCCCTAAAAGGGAAAGCATATATGGCTGAACCCCCCATAGTTGGTTAAACTGGAAGGAATTTCAGTAGGAATCTTGCACCATGCTCTGATGTTCTATTCAAATGTCACAAAGGGAAGAAGGAAAGTATTTCTACCCACCACATAGTGCAATGCTTACTTTACAAGGATTTTCGAAATTTCTTGATTAAAGCATGCTCTTTCGCTAATCTTCCCAGATATTGGACCAATGAGTTTTAGGTCATATGAGGAAATATTGATCAAATTAGGGATTTCAGATAAATATTGTGTATGTTAACAAACATTTTCTCTGGGAAATATAACAGCAAAAATGGGCTTCAATAAAGTCAGCAGAATGTCCAAGTGCTAAAAAATAAACGTAGACATGCAAGCATATTTTGGATTATACAGACCCGCATGCGAGAATGTTGGGCATTATTGGGTCATGGTATCTAAGCTAATGTGGTCTATCAGCCGTAAGAACATTAAAATATATTTTAGTCATTTAAATGAAAGTTGATGCAGCATTGTTTAGATTGTGTTGGGTACTAAAAAGTAATCGACTCTAATAAGTGTCAAAATTGTAACAAAAATAATGGCTTACTGACTTGTGTGTTGAACCTGTCCCAAATATCACTTCCTTTTTTTGATTGAATTCATACAAACAGCTGAGCTGGTAGTACGGAATTAGCTTGTATATAGGTATTGTAGAACACACTGCTAAACTTACTTGAATAAAAGAAAATCCAGTCTTGTGGATTAAAAAAAAATTGTGCTAAAAGGGTCTTAACAAATTTGAGTTCAAATTGGAAAACCCAAATGGGTGTATGAATTGAAAATGTTAGGGCATATTAGCAAGACCCACGTTAAAATTATCGCCGTTTTAGCGGCAGGAAACTGCCGCTAAAACGGCGATAATGGGCTTGCTAATATGCGTTATGGAATTCAATAGAAGCCCAGGTTAGATGTCCTGCACATCTAACCTGGGCTTCTATTGGAATTCTATAACGCATATTAGCAAGCCCATTATCGCCGTTTTACCGGCAGTTTCCTGCCGCTAAAACGGCGATAATTTTATCGCCGGTCTTGCTAATATGCCCCGTTGTTTTGCCAGCTGGCTTATATAAGGATGTCTTACAGAGTGGAAAATAAGACCAGAACATATGATAATGTTTGGGTCAGTTTTACTGAACTGCATATGACAACTTTTGACATTATTTTGACTGGATATGAAACCCTTCTAGGTGTCCCATTCTCTTCACTGTTTTCCCTTACACCTTCTAATCTATTCTTTACTCAATTTTATCCTTAAACATGGATTCACAGTAAACGAATATGGTACTAGGTTAAAATGTCGATGATGTGCTATATGATAATATTATGGTTTCAGTAGTTTGTAACAAATATTTGGGATAGTCTTTTCCCAATGTTAATAATTATTGAAATTACCACCAGTGTTACCCAATTAAAATAAGTACATTTTCTTAACATTTTTGTGAAGCCCCATTTTACCCTATTGACAGCTAGGTTGACATAGATTTTTTTGGGTGCTTTTCAGGTCTCTGCTACCAAACCTTTAGCTGTCTTTTAGGTGACTTATTGTTTCCATTACATAACACATTCTTAGAGTGCGCTGGGTCAGCCCCTTGCTCATGACTGGTTGGCTTTGTTGTCCATCTTAGGTGCCTACTTTTGATTCAGTTACTTGCTTCCCTATTCTTATGTTTGTCCTGCCCAAGGGACATTTCAGTCTCACAGTGATTTGATGGATGAGTTGTATTTTTCCCCTGCTACTTTGAGGGGACGGGGACTATATTTTTTTTGAGGTTTCAGCACACAATGCAAGTGCTTGTGTTCTTGGTGTCTCACTTGATTGTTCCTCAAACTCCCTTACCCAATCCTTTGCACTGCATATTTACTCCTCTTTCTTATCGTTCTGTCCCACTTCAATAATGTTTTTGTACATTTATTTTTTTAAGAGGGCCTGACATCTTACAGGCTGATTGTATCCTTTTTTCTTATTTTCATGTGCAGTTTTTATTTTTAATTTAACATTATAAAATAGCCATCTGCCATGTAAGAATGGTAAATTAAAAATGCCAAAATAGCTCTAGTGAAATAACTTGCATGCATGCACACACATGCATCATAACACCCACCTACTCATATGTCGCTTTGCATACGTTTGGCCGCTATCTTAGAAAAGCTTTTCTTTAATAGAAACATCATCCTAAAATGGTTGGCAATTATAATTGTGATCCCCTGGCGGCCATTTTTGCATGTTCATGCCAATGAAAAAAGCATTGGCAAGACCAATGGCTCTTTGTCTTTTAGAACAGAGACATGTTGGCTTTGTCAGTGCTGTTTCGAGTGGTTACTCTTTTTGATGGGAAAACGTTAGACAGCACAAGAGAAATAATAAATTGTTTCTGGATCCATTGTTTTACATTACAGGTAGAGAAAGACCATAATTAGCGTGTTATGCTGTGAAGTCTATATAGCACAGGTTTGCCCATCAACTGAAGGGAACCGTCCTTGCATCTCAATGGCTTGCAGATGAAGAAAAAACACCTTGCTGATCTTACAAATAATTGGATTCGTTGGTAATCCGCAAGAAATGTCCTTGGTTTGACTTCTTAGTGATGAAAAGACCAACATTAACAGCACCTATGATGAATATGCAGATGCAATATATTCTGTAGTTGGATAGCTATGATCAAGAATTTGCTTCAACAGGACATGCTAAAGGTATCGAGGTTTAGACCCAAGTTGCATCCTTTACCTAATTCAAAGGTATACCCACGCATTTGAACAGAATCTGGTGTACTTGAATGAATGAATACAATGCATTAGATCATTTAAAAACAATTATAAAAGCAAAAAATATACATACATTAAATACGAGGACATCCTCCAATACAGATTATCCAGTAATTCATTCTTATATAAACAAACATTCAAGGTTACAGCAAGAAGGTAAAACAAGAGTTTCTTTCTGTGGCACAAGGTAGATTTTAATAAAGAACAAACACTAGAGCTCACAAGATAAACTAAGTTGTTGAAGAAATTGTAGTGCAGGCTTACATTTAACAGAAACAGTTCTTCTGAATACAGGGATTAAGAATCTTTTGGTATATACAAAATAACATTTCCAGAAAAAAAGTAAAATGCAGAAAGGTTTGTACAGAGTGCCCATCGCAGGGACATATAATAATAGTTGACAAAACTGGCCCAATGGGAAGCATAACTAACTTCTAATGATTCCAGACCTGAACTTGGTCAGTAAAATCCAGTCCCGTGTAATATGTACCATATCCAAATATTGCTCCACACCCAAAGGTGTACATATCTTCAGATGTGAAATATTAGCTAGTCTTAGAATTAGTCTTAACTAATTTCTCAACTTTCCTAGTTTCCTTCTTCATGGCTATATAATTTTTCAGCCACCCTTTTTCTTTGGGATTTAATGCCCTGGGATTAGACAAGATTCATGGCCTGCCCATTTTGGCTGTAAGAGAGCAAAGGGATCCAGCAACCTCAGTCACAAGGCAAGCAGTCCTCCATGACCTCCATATTAAAGGTGGCCTGCGAGTTACACCAAATTGCCCCTATGTTGTTAAGGTGCTCAAAGGTTAATAAGATCTTCCACATACGCAAGACCCAGCTCCTCATGAATTGCATATGCGGGACCTGTAGATGGAAGGTCCAAAATGCGTCTGCAGACCCTGTTTTCCTCAGTCTGCAGAACCCTCACATTCTTTTGTGCCAACACTCCTGATCCACAGATTTAAATGGGTAAACACTTTTTAAAATAAACTTCTAAAAGTAAACTGACGAGGTTTCCTTCCAATTGAGGATGCCAAATTAAACAGAAACCCCTCTGCGTTAGAGAATCTGTGTCTGTTTTGTCACGCACTATGCCCAGGATACCTGTCAGTGAAAAGTTACACCCAAGTAGGGGAACTCATACGTTCTGACAATGGGCTTACCCTGTATGGTCAAACAACGAGACTTAAGATTCCTAGGCCCACACTCCATAACATTTTTGTTCAAGTTAGTGTTGAGATTCAGTTGGGCCATACAATCAACAAATGTATCCAGTAGATGTTTAAGCCCATTAGAAGTTCTCGCCAGCAAAACGGCGTCATCTGCATATAATATGGGCACAGCTGTGTTCTTACCCATGGCCATATTTTTGCCCTGCTCGATTAAAGTTGTTTCAAGCCCATAAATGTACAGCAAAAACAGCACTGTGGCATGCACACACCCTTGCCTAACTCCCAGAGACAACTTAACAGACTCTGTACATTCACCATTTATTCCATATCAGATGAAGGCTTGCAGGTCACAGTGGAGAGCGTGTAAGAAAGTAACAATGCCTTTATCAACCCCCAAACACTCTAGAATTTCCCACAGTTTAGACCTCACGACACTATTGAAGGTACAGGAAAGTTCCATGAATGCCAAGTAGATGGAACTACTCTTTGCAATCATGTACTTACTGATCAAGAGATTGAGGTTAAGACATTGTTCCATCTTACCTAGGCCTTCACGGAATTCAAATTGCACCCTAGATTGAAATTGGTTAATTCATCCAAGCTGTTAGGCGATCGAGCCCCATCCTACCCATAATCTTCACACCAAAGTCCAACAATGAGATAAGATGATAAAAGCTGGGACTTGCACGATTTTCCAACTTAAAAACAGGCGCGATAATCGCACAGTGCCAGGAATGAGGGAAACTGGACTCGTAGGTGGCATTTATAAAATTAGCAAGTAAAGGTGACCAAAATTCTAGGTTAGCCATATATAAATCCACGGGGACTCCATCTAGGCCCGGGCTTTATTAGTAGGGCTGTTTGTTATAGCCTCGATAACCTCATCCAAAGAAAATAATATCAATGGGGGGGGAGGAGGAGAGGAGGAGGAAGGACTTCCAGTAGCCACAGTTGCACAACTCGTTGGTTGGATTGCATATTTTGTAAAAATGTTCCACCAACTTATCTGGGACTATATTGTCTCAGATGCTGTTACCAGCACTTGTAGACGGCTTATTACCATTAACTACATGCCAGAACAAACTGGTATTTCGGGTTTAACAAGATAAAAACCAGGCTGTGCTAAATATCAGTCTGCACATCCCGTTTGCTTCTCTGTAGTGCCTGCCTGTGTAACCTCCGACAGTCTGCAATCAATCTCCTATCTCTAAGGTTGGCATGCAGTGCTTCCCGAAGACATTGATTAGCTAACCTAGCAGTGCCATCATACGATGAAGGCTGATGTCAAGCCTAGGCCTCTGTGGCTTCAAAAGCGCCCCCCTGATTACGTCTCCCAATTTGACAAAAGCCTGAGTTCCTCTCGGGTATTCCCGTTCAGAGCTAAGACAGCAATATATCGGAGTCAAGTTGTTGCTGCAGAGTTTCTCCAAGAGCTCAACCGTATTAGCAGAGCGCCAAACTAATCTTCTCCCTTGGTCCTTGCTAGAGATGTTCCCAGCAACATCCCCGGGTTTCCTAGTGCCATCATCAAACCCATATAGGATGATAAACAGGGGCTTATGGTCACTTAATACAGTATTAAATGGATCCAACAATGACCTGTTTCAATAAATGCTGTGTAACAAAAATATAACCAATAGTGGCAGCACCCCCCTAGCCCATATAGATGGCAACCGCTGATTGAGAGGGAGTCGCCACCTCGATAGCATTGCAAAGATCAAAATCTACCAAATGTTAATAAAGCACACTACCTCTTTGATCCAGCCCTTCTAGCCAAGCAGGCTTCAACAAATTAATCCCATTACCTCTTCTGCATTACCATACTCACTTTACCACGTGACACGGCTGAGCTGCGCGGGGTGAGCAGCTGAGTGAGAGGCAGCAGCGAAGTGCGGTCGAGGTGCTCCGGTGGACCGTGACATCCCCCCCCCCTCCCTCGCGGAGGAGCACAGCATCTCGGCAGCTGCGGACGGCGTTGTACTTGCGACCCGCGAGGGGCTCAGACTGGGAGAGAGCGGCAACAGAGGTGACCAGAGAGCACGGTCGCCATTAGCGGCGACCGCTGAGTGAAGAGCCCGGCGAGACCGCAGAAGCGGCCCAACTAGGTTGGGTGCGGCTTGCGGTTCGCCAGTGCGCCCTGCTCGAACCCCTTTTTTTCTGACCCGGCCCCAGGTAGCTGCCTGCCAGCCCACCGGCTCCACTCAGCTGTATTTGCCCCCGCATTGCCTTGACTCAGGCACCAGGCATTCATCAGGTTCCTCCACAGGTTCCTCCAGAGCTCCTGCTCGGGACCAGGACCAGACGAGATCAGACGTGAAAGTAGAGTATATTCTGTGCATATTCTGTGCGACTTGGAAACAGACTTGGAGCCAGAGCCAGCAGCCCATGACAAAGCTGCACAGTCATAATCAAAATAAGCCGACAGTAAGTTAAAAACGCCATTGCAGGTGATCCGCGAAAAAGCAGTCAGTGGCATCGTCTCCTCCTTCCTCTCCTCCTTCCTCTCTCGACACACTTCACTTTAAAAATCATACAAGCTCTTGGTCACTCAGTCATTCAGTCAGCAGCCGAGAGGCCTCAAGTGGAAATTGGCAATTTGACATGACTGAAACAGTACAGACCGCGCAGTACTAAAAGCACCGTTAATCCTGCGGGAGCCGGGTGCGGCCTGTGGTTGTGGGTCCATCTCGAGTGCATCGCTCGCCCATCTCGAGTGCATCGCTCGCCCATCTTATCTGTTCTTCGCTTTTCTGCCACAAGCCCACCTGCCTACCTTCTTACCGATAAGGCAACAGGAGCAGCAGCAAGGCTACAGAGGCTGCTGAGAGCGTCTGAGCGAAACATTCCATCGCATATACCAGGCGACAAGGGAGAACATGAGGTCTGGTAGAGTAAGGCAGCCACCTACAAGACCAAAGCTCAAATCAACAAAAAGGAAAGCCAAGTGCGAGGACACCCTCGAATTAGAGCTGGTCCACGATAAAACAAGTAAAGCGATACAGCAATGGGCAGCAGGGATACCTGCATCCCTACAAGCTCTGCCATCGATGGAATTAGCCCCTGTAAAATCTACGGCTCAGTGACAACAAATCTCCAAACCACAACTGACCTGAAGTCATCACCAAGAAGCCAAGAACCAAAAGATCTCATAAATATTGAGGGGGTGTCTCAGAGAAAAAATCCTTGTACCCTCCAACCAAAGATTTATACTAAATTCTCCTTCCTGAAAAACCCCGGAACAGTAATTTACTCCAAAAACGGGAGCATAAAGGGACTGCAAACTCCCCTGCAACCAGGGAAACTCGATCATACTCCATTGATCAACATCAAGCCGGTCGAGTCACCGTCATGTGTAAATGACAGCCCCTTCAACCCCTACGGAACGAGCATGGCAACGGAAGGCACAGTTACCCGGATAGATAGCGAGGCCAATAACCTGATAGGGGCCAGAGTCAGTAGAGACGGTGGCGAGCCAGAGCAGGGGACCCCCAGCAATGTCAGGGAGACGCCCTGCAACGCAAAAGGCAGCCCGATGAGCCACCAAGAGGCTGACAGATCCCCTAAAGCGGATACCAATAGTCAGCCAGACACATGCACCACAAAAAACTTGGGGCAAGCAAAAATCAATGACTGGGTGGACCCCAATGACTCCCAAGCCCCCATTTTGGAACCACGTCAGCGGGCAGATCAAAAAGTACGTGTCATTATTGGAGCCAAAAAATAGTCCCCCCTCCCCCAGACTCAAATCACACAAGCTGATGCCCGGGGAGCCCTGGTAGCGTTTAACGATTAAACAGACAACATACCTCCAGTGTGCCGTACGCTGCTTCCTTACGAAGACTCCCACTCGATGAATACTGAAATGACCTTTCTAGCTTCACAGGAATTGGAGGCTCTTGTTGCCTCTTATAACCTAAAACCCGCTCCGCATCACCCCCGTGGCAGTCACAAAAACGCCACGGGCAGAGAGAAGCAATCCCACTGGACGTTCAAACCCAGAATCCATCTGGGTAACAATATTAAGCACTTTGCAATATTCAGCTACAGCGCTTCAATATCAATCGCACAAATTGGACCTACAGCTCACAGTCCTCCAAACCTTGGCAGACTCTATTTCAGGGATTGATTGGAAGTTATTAGAACTTAATGGCCTTATAAAACGAGGGCAAGAAGTGGCTCACAATAACCAAATCCCACAACTAGAATGCACTTGTGTTCCAATAGTTGACAAATTACTAACGTTACCATTAATGATATGTGATCTAATATCCGACTTAAAAACAAATGCCCCATCGAGCATCTATCCGAGTGGCAGACCTTTTAGGGCAGAAACAACAATACCCGAGCAACCAAAAACGGTGCCGACACCAACCAGCCCGCACCTTCCTCCCCCGCCCCCCCAGATGGCAGCGGAGCAACAGTAACCATAATAGAGAGTGCAGCTAACAAAAACCACTCGCCTCCAAAAGTTTGCCGGAAACAAAAAAGGAAGGTAAGAAACAAGAAGTTAGCAGACCTGGGTCTTCGCGCCAAGAATCAACCCCAGGCAACTCCAACTGCCCCTGAATCCGATTTTGAGGCCATCAGGCACGCTCCTACTTCCACCTCGGCTGATAAGCCAAAGCACTCCTCCGTAAGATCTAATACTATCCTGCCACTGGACGAGGGCCCATCTCTAAGATTACCAACACAAAACGTGCCAACCGATGATAACAAGCAGGAGTCAACTCCAATTAGAAAGGAGCCAGTTACACCAAAGCAAGATCTAAGCAAGATCACTAAAGTAGAACAAAATACAAAGTCGAAGCACAGCGATGACACACAGATTAATCACATGGAGTCACTACAACAGCCAACAAGAGGGAATGAGAACATATTCTGCGAGTCAGGGAAAATAAGGACACAAAGTGACCCTTTGCAAACCTTCCGTACTAATGACAACCTAGGAGCTAGCACAAGCTGTTTCTTCCAACCAAGGCCCCCGCCACACAAGGAAATTTCCACCCAGGAAACCACCATCACATTCATCCCCGAGTATGAATCCCGGGGAAGAGCTGATATACTAAACAGAGGGAACGTATTGCGGCTCTTACATTCCATTACGAGCCTCGAAAATATAAGCTCTGTAGATCTCCTCTCCATAGAATTCCAACCAACCAATAATCCGCAAGGCCCAGAAGCAACTTAAACAAGATGGAACTCCGGCGAGGTAGTCAACAAAATCATGAAAGAAGAAAACAAGTTTAAACATTGGGGGATAAAACTGAAAGCAGAATCAAAACCACCTTACCCGACACCCTTTTTAAATATCCACATCAACAAATCACCCAAAATCACCACCTCAGTATTAAAAGGAGCCAGGAGCAGTACCCCCGGCGCGTACACCGCTCGTACAAAAGCATTTACTATGAATGCAGATCTTAGGGAACCATGTATTGCTTCATCAACTATACCGAAAAATTGGACGCAAATACGGCGAACAATAATAACATAGCGAACTAACTGACGAGAGGAGTGCAGTTCGCTGACAGTCCCGGCAGAGTTGGGAAAAATTAGCATATGTATTTGGAATATCAATGGCTTAGCCAGTAAAACCGAGGACCATGCGGTACTAAATTATCTAAAAGCATTTGACATGATATTGCTCCAAGAAACCTGGGAAGACAAGGCTTTTGAGCTTCAGGGGTACACCTCCCATTGCGTTCCAGCAACAAAGGGCTCTGACTTTGGTCGTCGCTCCGGGGGGGATTAATGATACTGGCGTCTATAATCAAAATAGGAGATATTATACCTATAGAGGCCCAAAATGCACCTCCAAGCTCCATTCAGGCAGTGACGACAACGCTAGAGTTCAACAAGGTACACCAAGAAGTCATAGTAATTAACACCTATGTGCACCCTAAACAGAAATTGAAAGCAGCTAAAGAGCTGATTGAAGAAATAAAAAGAATTATGGATGAGCAAGACACTGATCACATCATTCTGGCAGGCGACTTCAACATTCACCTTATAGGGTCTGGAACAGACGCTGCTGATGCGCAAGATCTTACTGCTGCATGGGGAATACCGAACAAGGGCTCAGCAAAATTCGAGAAATCCACAAGATGCTCGAAACACCTGATCCAGCAACTCGAACATCTTAACCTAAGAGCATTGAATGGCCGCTTTCAGGGGGATAATCCATCGGCAGCCACATTCCACTCATTAAAAACATCTTCCTACTTAGACTTTACGTTCACAACCCTAAACATGTTTAGTAAAATCGCTACCTTTAGAATAGGCAACAACGAACATAGCGATCACCTACCCCAGGAAGTGACGTTAAAAGCCAATACAGCCTTTACACTAGAGTTAAGCAAAACGATCAATATAGAAGGGGCCTCAAATATCAAGCGACTAAGGTGTAACACTAGTAACATTGATGCAATATAAGCCACTGCTAAAACATTATATAACCAAGGGAAAGACACCCTAACCCAACCAGTGAAAGCATGGTAAAGCTTTATTGTGACTCTTGGTGGAAAACTGTCATAGGGGGTAGTGACAAAGTCAGGTCAGCCAGAGGACACCTCGACAAGGCTGTCAATCAGCCCAGAATCAAAAGAACTCAAACGTACCATAAACCAAACATGAAGACAGTTACGCAAAAATCCACTAAACCTGGACCTGCAAAACGCCCTTCGGAGAATGAAGGCACAAATAAAAAGGAAGAAATGGGAAAAAAAAGAGCAAAGAACGACGAACTATGGGCCAAGCTACTTCATGAAGCCAAACAAAAAAACAGTGCCAGGTTTTGGCAAACAATCAACAGAATCAAGCGTCCAAATCATCCTGGAATAAACTCTAACATAACAGAGAAAGTCTGGGCTGATTATCTTTTCAATCATTTTAACAATAAAGCGGAAAAAAATGACGCAGACAAGGAAACGGGGAATACGAGAGAGAATAGTGGCGACACTAGCAGGGAAAAAACAACGTGCAACCCCACTCCAGCAGAGCAGCATGACCCACACAGGAAAAAACAACACAACAGGGAGGGAGTCCCGGCAGTAGGCTCAAACCTCTCATCCTCCGTCAAAGAGGAAAGCCCCGGTCCAACAGCAACTCGGATAAAGAGGCAAATAGCCAGGGGCAGACTTACAGGTGCCCCAGGCCCTAACGGCATCCCCCCTATGCTGTACAAACACGACGCAGAATTTTGGAGCAAAGCATTATCACCGGTCTTTAAAGACATAAAAGACACAACAGTAATCCCGGAGTCCTGGAAAGGATTAATCATCAGTCCAATTTTTAAACAGGGCGACAGGAAAGCCCCAAATAATTATCGACTAATCGCTCTTATTGACGTAGAGGCAAAGTACTACGCGGGAACAATTCTAGACGAACTAACATCTTGGGCACTTGAAAACTCCATCATCCCAATAAATCAAACGGGGTTCTGCCGGGGCCAAGGAGCCACAACAAACATCGTGGCACTAGCCCTGTTAATGGACGCAGCTAAAGAGGCTAAAACCCCCTTATTTCTCTGTTTTATCGACTATACTGCTGCCTTCGACCATGTTGACTGAGTCAAACTTTGGCAAAAATTGGAAAGTTTGGGGGATACCAAAACTACTCCTGGACCGGCTCAAACTGCTACATACAGATACTTGGATCAAGATCAAACTAGGAGCAGGAACACACCTCTCTAAACGAATACCGACATCCAAAGGGTTAAAACAAGGCTGCGTACTAGCGCCTCTACTATTTAATCTTTTCCTAGCAGACCTACCAGGGGTACTGGATAAGTGCACATCACATGCTCCAAAATTGGGGAATACGCCATTGTCAAATCTGCTATATGCGGATGACTTAGTGCTGATAAGTCGGACTCCCATTGGCCTCCAACATCTCCTGAACACGACTAACAGCTTCTCAAAACGGAACGCCCTTCAAATAAATCTTAACCAAAATCATGGTAGTAAATTATTTCAAAAAGAAAAAAATCAATTGGTATATAAACGGGCAATGCCTGGAACAGACAACCACCTATAAATATCTTGGAGTACTTCTGGACCATAAAAACATTTAAACCACAGCTGGAGTCCCTTCGGGGAAAGGGAACCATGACTTACCTGGCGATGAAATCACTGAAAGAAAAACTACCCGATTTAACACTTGACCCCTTGCTACAGGTATTGCGTGCAAAACTGCAGCCGACTTTAACATACGGGAGTGAATTTCTTAAAGGAAAAGATGCTGCAGCTCTGGACATAACAATAGCCAATTCCTATAGAGCAATTTTCCATCTACCAAAATGTTTCACCGGCCCACATACGGTTGGAATTTGGGCTCCAAAAACAATCGGTGGAAAGAAGGGGCGCGTACGTAAACAGTTGGCATAAGATCCGCAGCGCCGAGGTCGGATCCTTAAATTCCCATCTTTGGCTCGAGTTACTCCGCCACGGAAAATCACCAGCCAGGGAATATTTGTTTGACTCCCTTAAAATACTGGGATTGTCGGATTTTTGGGGAACCCCAACTGATCGTTTATCCTTTAAAAAAAATTGTGAAAAAATCAACACGAATTGTATCTGCCATAGAGGACAAGGAAACGCTTGCTAAAAGGGCACACGACTGAATAGTGCTCAGCCATTATGAAGAACTGCAACCGCAATCCTACCTCAAAACAGGAGTCAAAATAAGGACAAAGGAAAACATTTTAAAGTTACGATTAGGCGTCATTCAGATTACCCCACATCTTCCACCTTGGGAAAAGAAAGGAAGTCCGCCGTCTTGTCGCCTATGCGGAAGTGGTAAGGAGGACGTTCTCCATGTCATTTGCATTTGCCACAATTTAAAGGATATAAGAAGTATTTTATTACGACCATTCTTCAAGCGGCATGGTATCCGGACTTGCAGGCAGGCAGTAAAGCTGTGCTTCAATCCAGCCGAGGTACAGCTAAACTGCCGGCTCCCAAAATTTTTTGAGACAGTAACAAAGAGACTCAAAAACACGCCGCATGTGGATACACAAAATATAGCTGAACAAGGCACTGCTTGATGTTTGCACAAAATACCAAAATTGCACTTTTTAGCTGCACTGGCACTTTAATCAACGAAGGCAACATATGCAAAACAATGGCCTTGAGGCTAGACCCTTAATGCTAGAAACAACACCTTACAGTCGCACTGGCACTTTAAAACCAATGATGGCCAAAAAGCGCAACAACACTCTTTTAATTACGCCGTATAAGGACTGCTGCCCAATTCAGGACAACTATAACCAGCTTACTTTTCCCTGAAGCACAAGCACTTTAAGACTTGCTGACGAGCTCTAAACCCAATTGTGTAATTTTAAACAATGTTTAATGAGGGTTTTAATACTGTTTTAATTATTGCAAAGGTTTTAATTAATCATGCATAATAAAAAAATTACTACTTACTACCATTACCCAGGGGAATATTCCCCAATTTTGCATTAAAATCACCTACCACAATCAAATTAATTCCTTTTCCTTTCTCGGTTTTCTTTACAACCAAGTTAATCTATAACTTAAAAAAGCGAAATAAAATTTGTGTTGCTCTTATCAGTAAAATTAGCATTGTAAAAGGTAATAAAAACACAAAAATTATTTGGGTAACACAAATAAAAAGCTTGTATCAGACCACACTTATGGGGGATGGGGGAAATAGTGCAATCAATATTAGTCCTGAAAGAGGCAGTAGGCCCTGCCCTCACCTGACCAACCGTAGTGGAGATAGTGGGAAGAAAGTAACAAATAAAACCCTCCACAAAAGGCATCCAAAATTGCCCAGGTCTCCTGCACTAGAATAATATCAAACAACTGAATAAATTCCACCCAGTTTACCAGCCCTAATCTAGTTTGGATACCAGCAATATTCCAACTCAGTTGCTTAATTGCATTCAGAGGAGCTGCAGTCGAGGTAGAAGCACTTGGGGCTAAACACTGGGCCACCGGCACAGGATCCCCATAAATAGCAACATCACTGGTGCATTTATTAGCATTTGATATGTTATCAGTAGTGCAAGTAAGTTGATGAGGCTGCAACCACTGGCCACACTTATTTAATAACCAGGCCCCCTGTTGTCAGTCATTATCTTGTAAATCAAGCAGAGCAGAATACCTATTGGATACTGGTAAAGAGCAATTTGGAAGTGAGATTGGGGGTGGGGGGCATAGTAGCTGGCACCTCAGCTGTTTCCAGGGAACACGTCCCAAGATGACTATAGAAATAGTTCGACAGCAGAACCTTAAACTCTGAAACTCTCGTTGGGCCTAGTAGTGGGGCCTGTAATAGATCGCTAGCAATGAAGGGATTTTTCAAATTAACAATAATACAATCCTTCAGACTCTACTTATCCAGGGGTCTCTCTCACTCCACTCTTTGTGCAAAAAGAACACAAACAGCCTGCTCTTACACCGAAGATGAGTGTGGAACCAGTGCATAACCTTATTAATTAGCTGTCCTGTAGACTCTCTCACATGCTGGCCTAGTCAAGGGACATTACCCAGAATCACCATATATGGGCAAGCTGCTGGTGGCAGATGACAGGTAAATTTACTTTTACTCCCCGAAACCCCCAATCCTCCTTAATGACGTGGTATATTGCTAGGATCCCCCTCACACAGTGCTAAATTAATATTCTCCCCAGTGCCCAAAATAGTCTCATCATTGGTCTGGACAGCAGTAAATATTGGTAGAAATGTGTGGCCCAATCCCCCCACACCCTCACCCCCCTCCATCCTTACTGGGATCAATTGAGTGTAGCCGCTCGATCAGAGGGCTAATACAATCCTCCAATATCATCTTGAGCTGGCCACAGATATCTGGTCTCTCTTAAGTACATCCAAGTTGCAAAGGGGCGTAGGGGGGAGACTGAAAAAGAGGCTGAGAAAGAGGTCTCCCGGAAACATTCTCTACAGTTTGAGTTTTTTACATTTTTGCTTTGCTTTGCTCGCTGCGCGACACATACTGGGGTTGTGGAAAACAAAGCAGTGTCAGCAGTGACAGGTATTGGTTCCCCAGCAGCTTTAGAGGAGGTCATACTGAGGTCAACACCAGCCGCCAGACCCAAAAGAGCACCCCTGAAGGTGCTGCGGACAGCTCCTCTTTGTCCATAGTCAGTTAAAGGAGTCTTTTGGACAGCTGAATTTCCTAGTCAATGACCCCCACTGCCCGCTGAAAGAATCCATCCACCAAGGTGATGTTTTTACTATCACTGGGTTTGTGAACGTCTAATTTGCATTTCACCATGCTGTCGCCAGGGATTTGGATCAGGCAACTACAAATAATAGAGTAAAATAAATACAGTCAAAACAAACAGCCCACAGGAGAGCCCCCAGTACTAGCCAGGTAACTCATTAAAATATAAGAAGACAAGAGGGGTCACTTGATGTCAAACTGATTAAGATCTCCGACCCAACATCCACAAGGAAGGGCTTGACCTCTTCCTGCTAAAGGAGGGCCTGACCTTGCTCTGGGGTTCGCCTGGGCTCATCCCGCACTGTGGGATATGGGGCCTTCCTCTACAGTGCAGACATCAGGCTCTGTCCCTGCAGCCGGTGATTATGGGACTTGAATGCCTAATGCCATGGAAGTCCTCTGGTTGCTACTCGAGGTGTGAGATATGGGGCAGTGCTGTACAGCGCAGATGACGGACTCCGTCCCCTACAGATGTTGATTATGGGACTCAAAGTCCCTAATGCCACGGAAGTGCTCTGTTTGCGACCAGAATCTGATGTAATCTGTGTATATAAAAACAACTGCTTCTGGAATCAGCAATATTGTTGTAAAGACAACCATGTCATGATACAACTGGAAAATTGTACATATAGGCAGAAAATTAATCATTGTGATGAAACAATGTGCCAGGTATACAATACGTTTGTACAATTCTAATTAAAAAAGGATCCTAAAACGTTGCATGAATTGTGCAAGTTAAAAGTGTGCAAACAAAACATTTTAACAACTTCAACTATCCACAGCAGTAGCGTTATGGTATGGGTCTGTCATATTTACAGATTGCACACACTGCTTAAAATAATCAATAGGAGTTGTCATGAAGTAAGAGTCGACAGCGTTTTCATGCTTCGGTTTATGATCCTTTTTAAAAATTTAAATCTAGCCTGGGTGTAATCTTGGGGATGTAGTGAACTTCACAAAAGGTACCAGACCACAATATGCCTTTGCTAAATATGCACGAGTAAGGCTTTGTTTATGGACAATTTGGAGTTCCATGACTTGTACATTAATACCAATCAATCACCTAAAGATCTTGCTAACTACCAACCCATTTCTCTTCTTCCTTTATGGGGTAGGTTGTTGGAAGGCCCAATTAACATCCAACTCATGGAACATCTTGAAACTAATAAGTTGCTGGACCCGTCTCTGTCGGGCTTTAGACCCATGCACAGTACCAAGAGTATTCTTGTAGCAGTGTCTGACCAAATCATATGCTCCTTAGATAAAACATTCCTTTACTACTTATGCTGGTTAATCTATCCGCAACATTTGATACTGTTTCTCATTCCTAGATTGCTGCAAAACCTGCAGGAGGTAGGAATCCATGGCACTGCACTATTATGGTTCAAGGACTTTCTAACTAACCCGACCCCAGATTATTAATCTGGGATCTTGAAACTTGACAAGGGGGTGCTACAGGGCTCTTGTCTGAGCCCTACACTCTAACATCTATGTGGTCCCCCCTTGTTAACCTTGTTAAAAAGTATTGCTTTCAGCCACTGTCATATGCTGATGACATGCAGCTAATTATCACCCTCATTCAAGATCTGAACAACGCTAAAGCTGGTTTCTCAGCAGGTATGACAGCCATTGTGGCCTGAATGACTGAGAACTGTCTCCAATTAAATGCCCCGACTGGTGGCCCCCTGAACTTGGCGTAGCTCCAACCCCTAAATGGGTTGTAAAAAAATGTAGGCGTTCACCTGGATCAAGCACTCACTATGAAAGAACAGATTGCCACTACCACTGGCACCTGCTTTCATATGCTGCATCTGCTACGGATTGTTTTCCCTGTCCTCCCACATTAAGTGAGGAAAACAGTAGTCCAAGCATTGTGTTGTAACGACAACATGACACAGAGACAAGAAGCAGGTTCAAAGGTTTATTACCAAGGCAAACACAGAATCAGCGCACCGTCTCCTTCAGCCAGCAGCCGCTCAACTGACAGGTTGCGAGCGCTCCAACAGAATCCGAACCTTCGCATACCAACATTCCACCGTGGCGCGAGGAGCGGAGCCACGGTGTAAACAAGATTATAACATACCCCCCTTTCCTCTACACGCAGGTAGAGCAGATGAATGGACTGTAAAAGGAAGGAGGATAGGAGGGCGAGGGAAAGGGAAAGGCCAGGAAGGGGAGAGACAGGGAAGCAAGACGGAGGGCGGTGAGTTAACCCACCATGTACTCATGCAAATGTTGAGGAAGTCTCCTGACCCGCAAGGGTCTCTGACCCGGTAGAGTGCCATGAGGGCCATGAGACTCCTGGTTTTCAGTATTAGATCTTTGGCTAGTGCTCAAGTTATCGCCACCGGGGCCTGGCGCTCTTGTCTCGGCACCGGAGCGAGCACTGTTGAGTAATTGATGATCATGAGCCAACATGTAGCCTGAACATGAATTCTTTCTGACAAAGGCTTTGGGAGAATGGACTCGTGAGCAATACTTAGCTACTCTACGTAAGTTCCATTTTTCTCCATTTGCCAGCACAACATAAAAGGGATGCACCTCCTGAACTTTGAAAGGACCACGAAACTTGCATAGACCTTTGACCCAACGACCAGATCTGACTTTGACCCAGTCGCCCACTTGAATGTTAGTTAAGGTCTTCTCCTGGGTGTGTCCTTGAAAGGATGCGTGCATGGAGGTACTCTTGCCACTACTACTCACATTCTTCCCTTCTACCAATTCTCTGACCCATGGAGGCACTAATTTAGAAGATGGTTTTCTGCCTCGCATGGCAATGAAGGGAACTACCCCAGTAGTGGAATTCTCAGTTGTGCGATAGGCCCATACTAATTCGTTTAAAGTTTCATCAATGTCAAGATTATTAGTGAGAGCCAAACTTATAGCTCCTTTAATCATACGGTTGGCCCTTTCTACAATACCATTGGCTTGAGGGTTGTACAAAGTGGTGAGTGAGTGTTTAATACCACACTCACGAAGAAACTCCCTCATTTCATTAGAAGTCAATTGGGTGCCATTGTCCGTAATAAGGACAGTGGGAAAACCTTCCTCTTTGAAAATGGTGCGTAGCACTCTAATGGTAACTCTAGTGGTTATTTCAGGGAGAAGGTACACAATAAGCCATCTGGAGTGCACATCCATTATGACCATGCCAAATCTCTTACTGGGGTGAACGCCTGGCATAGGTCCAATAAAATCAAGGCAAATGCTGTGCCAAACCACCCCAGGATCATGGATAGAACTCGGAACAAATTGGGGTCCCACCTTAAGCCTTTTCTCACTCTCACAACATTCACTGCATCTCTCTACCCAATCAACCACTTCGCTATCCATACCTGGCCACCAGAATTCATTCCTCAAGCGTTTTTTTGTAATGGTCTGGCCTAAGTGTCCTTCATGGGCTAAGTTGAAAAGTCTCTTGCGAATTCCGAATGGGGGAATTATCTTATCACCGCGCATGATAACTTGTTCTGCGACTGTGGATAATTCGTCAATGACCGCATTGAAGAGTCTAACGCTAATGGGCAAAGTGCTTTCCCTACGTCTGCCCTTCAAAATGAGGTTGAGGACTCCTTTCAGGACCTCATCTTGAGACATGGCCTCTGCCCATTCCTCTTTACTGACTACACCGCAACTCCACTGAATCACATCATCAATACTGGAGATGGCTCCTTCTCTCTCACTCTTAGCCACGCCACTCTTGTCTACTTCTTCCCAGTCTAAGGGCAGACGCGACATACAATCAGCTTGGACATTGCGCCAGCCTGAAATGTATTCAATGTTAGTTATATTCCTGTAGTCTGGAGGCTAAGCGAGCAAGTCTGGCTGACCCTTTCCCTGTTCCACCTGGTGACAGTATTTTTAGCAATGGTTTGTGGTCGGTGCGCAGCAGAAATCTGCGCCCCCATACATACGTCCTGAAATATTCAACACCCCAAGTGGCTGCTAGGGTTTCTTTCTCTATGACAGAGTAATGTCGCTCAGTGGAAGTCAAAGTGCGTGAAGCGAACGCCACAGTTTTTTCAGAAGTGCCATCATTCTGCGATAATACAGCACCTATGCCAGTATCACTGGCATCCACAGTGACAACAGTCTTTGCATTTACATCAAAAGGGACCAAAATGCCTGCATTACATATTTCGAGTTTGATGTTATCAAAACAGTTTTGCTGATCATCTCCCCACCAAAAGTTGACACCTTTCCTCATGAGTACCTTAAGGGGTTCAGTTTTACTTGCAAAGTTCTTCACAAACTTGGAATAATACTCTATTAATCCAATGAATGAATGTACTTGGTCTTTGTTAATGGGAATGGGAGCCAATTTTATAGATGCCAGTAAGTCTCTCTTTGGTTTTACACCATCAGACGAGATGGAGTGTCCTAGGTACTCCACCTCAGTTGCAAGAAAGGAACACTTTTCTCTGCGTAATGTTAACCCTGATTCCAAAATCCTGGCAAGAGCATCTTTCAAAGCTATGTTGTGACTGCTCACACTATCACCAAAGACCAGGATGTCATCTTGGAAGTAGATGATATTTTTCAGATCTTTGAAGATTTCAGTGACCATCCTCTGAAAAACACTTGCAGCCGAACATAACCCGAAGGGCATCCTGGTAAACTGAAATATGCCTTCCGCGGTGATAAAGGCTGTCAAGTGCTTTGAGGAGTCATGTAAGCGTATCTGATGATAAGCATGACGAAGGTCAAGCTTAGAAAAGTATTTGGCTCCTTTAAGCAACACCTCAGCTCATTTATGTTTGGAAGGGGAAAGGTGTCGGGAATGATATTTTGATTCAAACTTCTCAAATCAACACAGAAGCGCAAATTTCCATCAGCCTTCTCTGAAATTACAACGGGAGAAACCCAAGCTGAGCACTCAACCGGCTCTAGATAACATTTCGTCTAACATTTTCTTGACCTCCCCTCTTACCATGATGGGAACTTTCCTCAGCTTGTGTTGCACAGGGATTGCGCCATGTTTGAGTTTTATTTCGTGAACATATCCCTCCAAATTACCTAGCTGGTCTCTGAAAACACCTTTACCTCCCTCCAAAATGTCTTCTACTGAAAGATCGTCCACCACCATAACTTGTTCAACAGCTCGTGGGTCAATTCTAATATGGAGGTCATATTGGTGATACCAACCCAAAATAGGGGCCCGGTTTCAGCTATATAAACTTTACCTTTTACGGACCTGTTTTTGAAAATGATATCTGTAAGTAAGTAACCCAGTATGTCTATCTGCTCGCCTTGATACCCACCGGGGTTGATGTCTTTGGGTAATAAGTTCATGTTGGGCCATTCCTGCTGGTAAATTCTTTTAGGTATGATGGTATATAAGGACCCTGAATCAACCATCAGATCAATTTTCCTCTTTGCAATATCAAACTCAGCTTTGGGTCTGCGTCTCCTCCTATCATCTAAATTGTGAGGGTCGGTGAGAAGGATTTCCCCATTGTCAACAACATCATGTAGGGAAGGTTCCACACACAGAATTCTATCTGGTCTGTAAGAACATTCATTAACATTTGTCTCTTCCGACAACATTGCTACCTTTCCCTTGTTTGCATCTCGACACACTTGCAAAATGGCCTTTACGGCCGCACTTTCTGCATTCTTTGCCAATGGCCCAGCAATGTTTGGAGTCTGACGTGTGATAAGTACTACCGCACTTCCCACATGTCTTACTGCCAAACTTGTTGGGATACAACCTACCACCCCACGTACTCTTACCACTTTTAAATCTTGTAGAGGCAGCTACCTCCCCTTCACAGCCCTCTACAACAGAAGTTTCACTCTCATTAGTAATGTTAAGTTTTGAATCTCTACGATCCATTTCTTTCATACAAAATTCCGACTCTTCAACTATTTTAGCAATGTCAATTGCATCCTTAAGAGAGGGATCTTTGGCAGCCCATAAGCGTTCCTGTGTCTTTCTGCTCCTACATTGAACAATGAGTTGGTCCCGAATCATTTCCTCAGTCATTGGACCAAATTTACATTTTATAGAAAGCTCACGAAGTCTAGTAACAAAGTCATCAATGGACTCTCCTACTCTCTGGGGCTGTGTATAAAATTTGTATCTCCTCATCACTATATTTGTCTCTTTGGCAAATCTGGTTTCCAACCTTTTGCGTGCTTCTTCATAAACATCCTCAATGGGTTGACCGCGTTCATTGTTGGCAACAGTTAAGTACTTGAAAATATGTTGTCCTTCTTTTCCTAAATTAGTGAGCAAGATTGCTCTTTTCCTGTTGCTACTGTAATCTTGCGCATCCAAAGCTTCCAAATAATTGTCGAACATTTCAAGCCACTCATCCCATTCTATGCTGGGACTCCCTGGTTAGTTAAGGAAGTGAGGAGGAGTCGATACCGCTGAAACATCAAGGGCTGTGACATCCATAATGAATCACCAAAAGATGGTACAATGGTAATTGGGTTATGGTAAAAAAAATGGTGTGTATATTTGCTTTCTCCTCCGAATAATGAAGTGTTTCTTGCCAATTATAAGGATTGCCTCCAGAAAATGAAAGAGAACTCTCTAGACAATTCTCTTCTTTGTTCCGGTAACAGCTCACTGCACTCACGCTTGTACACACAGCTGGTTTTATTATAAACAGTCTGAACAGTTCGGTGAAGAAACGTGCTTTTCCAATCTATGTCCACTAGATGGCAGTGTTCTCCACTAACTTTCTCGTCAAGACCGCGATTCTGACAGAAATATTATTACGCGCGTCAGTTCTAGTCAGCTGGCACACGCGTTATCTCCCGCCGGACAGCAATGTCGCTCCTCTCCCCATGCTCACAGCAGGACAACAACTCTAGTTCATGCGACCTGCCTCGCTACTGGCCAACAAGCTCAAAATACAGAGGGGCCTCCTGTCACACACGTCAGTTCCACTCAGCTGACGCTCTACTCGCTTCTCGCTGGTCTGTGACTCTGCTTGTCACACCACTCTTCCACAAATGATTCCTCGCTGCTGCGCGCAGTCTACCTCAGCGATCACGACGCTGTAAGGTAAATTCTTTTCTCTCCTTTCATTCCCTTGTTATTTTTACTTCCTATGCTTGACTGTATCCGTTTTCTCTCCCCTGTCTGGCCAAATCTCCCTGATGAGCATACGCTCCTTTACTCACTGTTGCAGTCTCGAAATGCCTCTTTTTGCTTGCGCTGGGCTTGCGACACGTAGGCTGTCACTTCAGATGTTAACTCGCCTCACTGGAGATCCTTTTTCCCTTCAAGGACTCTTCGCCGTTACCACCTCTTATAAACTGCACACGTGGATTCTCCGCTGTATACTGTGTTGCCCGCTGACTGAAGAACCCTCGTCGCCAAGAACATGTTGTAACGACAACATGACACGGAGACAAGAAGCAGGTTCAAAGGTTTATTACCAAGGCAAACACAGAATCAGCGCACCGTCTCCTTCAGCCAGCAGCCGCTCAACTGACAGGTTGCGAGCGCTCCAACAGAATCCGAACCTTCGCATAAACAAGATTATAACACATTGGTCATCAGTCGCTTAGATTACTGCAATGCTTATTGGCGTCCATAAATGAAACTGTCCTAAATAAACTGCAAGTCATTCAAAATACGGCAGCATGGCTTATCAATAATCTTTCTGCCAGGGCGGCCTCTACCCCTCTTTTGTATGCGCTCCATTGGTTGTCGATTCGCAAAAGTCATAAGTCCTTTTACGGAAAAGGGCAGAGTTACTTTTCCTCAAAACTCGTTTACTATTGGCCAGGCAGATCTTTAAGATCTAGTGATAAAGCCTTGCTTACAGTACCTTTGATCAGTAAATCTCGTTCAGGAGGTAGATCCTTTTCTTACTTAGCCCCTCTGCTCTGAAACAAGCTCCCATTCACATATGTCAATACACGGACCTCTATAAATTCAGAAAACTTCTTAAAACAGTGCTATTTGTGGCATAATTAGTCGGATTATCTGTTTATGTGCTGCATTACGCCGAGATACCCCTCCCAGGGTGATTTGCGCGCATTATAAACTAAAATTAACATAACCTAATATTACCACGACTAATTTAAATCTCGGAGTTTACACCAACATCCTGTTTCTTGCTTCTATTTTTTGTAATGAATACAAGATATTGTCTTCCAGAGGGGACGAATTCATATGAGAACTTCTTGCGTTCTTCTTGATGTCATCTTTCCTTCTTCCTTATTAGTGGTGACTTTAAATGCCCGGCCCCACTCGCGCATGTATTTATGTAGTTAGCATTTATTTTTCTACAAAAAAATAGAATAAATAAAAATTCTTTACTTTATGTTGACATTTTGTATGGGGTTGTTTTACAGTTTTTACACAAAATTCTATCCAGTATTGGCTTTAAATGTATACTTTTTTAGAATCGTTTTAATGAGTTATATTGTGGCGTTTTTTGTCCCTCTTTTTTTTAGGATTGATGATGTAGCAGGTGGTTGTAACTCTTCTTCTGTGATTTGACATGCTAATCCCCCCTACTCACAATCTTTGCTAGGGTAATGGCCCCAGAGAGGGTTAAATAGGTTTGGGTGCTGAGACTAGGTGAATAAATGAATGCTTTTTTTAGGGTAGTTTAGATACAGGAATTCACAGTATTTTGAGTTGGCTAGTGTGACTTCCATTTTGGTTACCGTTTGAGACAGATGTGGTAGCACTGTTACCAAGGTATTGGGTAACAGAGAGTACATGGCCCTCGAACCTAGCCAGGAAATTAAAATCAGAAACAAAAATGCAAGGCAACACTGATAAACTCCTACTTAATATCTCACCTGTAGTGCGTTAAAAACAATTTATTTCTGCACCAACTAGAGGAAAAGCAAAGAAAAATAATTATCAACACGTTATATAAAAGTTTGAGTGACAAAATTCTCCAATATAACCCTTTCCTTGTAACTGAAGAACAGTGAAGATCATAGTGGCGAATTGATGTCGGACGTAGCTGCTCACTCAGGAAGTCTCTCTTAGGACAATGAATGACTACCAGTGTGGTGGTGCTGCTAAACCCAGTCCAATAAGGGTAATGATTCTGGCATCCACGAGAAGTTAGCTTGCAGGGTTGAGGAAGCTTCGTGTTCGACAGAGATAATTAAGCCCACAGCACACTCGGGCCACTGCTCTCAGCTGTACAGATTAGATGAAGCATGGCAGCTGCGAGCGTTATAATGGGGGAAGAAGGGTGCTAGTCAGGTCTTCAATGGGTCCTTCTTACTGTTGGTTTAGCAGTTGGCCTCCAAGGAATAATAAAAAATATCATCTTTCAACTTTACAAATGCAATATTTTGACACCCTTTTATTAGAGGTTCTGTGCTGATATAACATTTTCGCATATGTAAATTGTAGTACAGAAAATAGAGTAAAATGTGAATATGTAAGGAACATCGCACAGCACAGTATGTAAATTATGACGTTCAGTAGAAGTACACCACTGCCTATTAAAAATCAGTAACAACACATTTATGGGCTTTCCATAACAGTCTTTATGGCAATGACGTTTTGACTAAATCTGGAGAGTATTTTTCGTTAGTTTAGTTAAACTGTACAGTACAGAACTAGCAGTATGCTTGTTTCTGCAGTTGTCCATAATAGTTCATCAATGAATGAGGCCATCTAACTACTTCACTTTTACGGAACTCACTGTCCTAAGGCACAAAGTTCATGCCTTAGCAAAGTGATATCGTCACTTACCCTCTGGGGTCCACCGCTCAGAAAGCTCCAAAGAAGAGTGGGGAAGTTGTAGTGGGGTATGTTGTTTAAACGGACTTAGCATTACATGTCCATCAAGATTTAGGAACTGACAGGCAAAAAGTCTTGAAAGTTCCGTTTCTAGTTTCATGGTTATTCTTTTCTGCATGTCCTTGTTAAATGTGTCTTCCTGGATGCGGTGCTTCAAGACAGGAAGCTACCAAAGGTGTCCTGCAACATCTTATGGGCCCATTGCAATCCTCTGTGTACATTAAGGTTGGAGCTGTATGCAATTGTGTTAATGATCGCGTCTCTCAGGGCTTTGGACTACAGCAGTGACTTGAGATCTGCCTTGGTCTTTACCCCTGGTGAGGTGTCCAAGCCCCTGGATTCTCCCTAATCATCAGGGCCTCACAGTTTGGGAAGGGAATGGACATCATTCAGCTTTCATTCCTTCACTTGGCTGTAGCTACGAATAGACTGCGGTTAGGGAATCCACAGGCTCTGCAGAAGCAGACTAGCTGGAAAATTAGAGTTTGTAGTCTCTAATCCTCACAGACATGGAGTGGCACATATCCCACTGAATGACGAGAAAGGCCTTTAAGTCTGAAGGAGTGGCAGCAGGCGGAGTGTAATCCTGGTCTGAGAAGAGAAACTTGTTAGTAGCTCCTCGTATTCAATTGAGTTCACAATGAGAACCGAACCCCCTGCTCGATGTACTCTTCATTGCATCTCTTCCTCACATCTCCGCCACCGACGACATCAGGACCCTGCTGGACAACGGTGAGACCGCGGCCCTCATCCTCCTGGACCTCTCCGCCGCCTTAGACACCGTCTGCCACCACACACTACGCGCACGCCTCCATGCCGTAGGTATCCGAGACAAGGCTCTGGAATGAACCACCTCCCTCCTCTCCGGCAGAACCCAGAGCGTCCGCCTCCCCCCATTCCGATCCGAAGCCTCCGAGATCATCTGTGGCGTACCCAGAGATCTTCCCTCAGCCCGACACTGTTCAACATCTACATGGCCCCGCTCGCACACGTCGCCCGACAGCACGACCTCAACATAATCTCCTACGCCGACGACACTCAACTGATCCTCTCCCTCACCAAGGACCCAATCACCGCCAAATCCAACCTCCACGAAGGAATGAAGGCCGTCGCCGACTGGATGAAGATCAGCCGACTGAAGCTGAACTCGGACAAGACGGAGGTCCTCATCCTCGGCTCCAACCCTTCAGCCTGGGACGACTCCTGGTGGCCGACGCACTGGGGGCAGCCCAGACACCCACCGACCACGCACGCAACCTGGGAATCATCCTCGACTTAACGCTCTCCATGACCAAGCAAGTCAACGCCGTCTCCTCCTCCTGCTTCAACACCCTCCGCATGCTCCGCAAGATATACAGGTGGATTCCGACAGATAGAAGAAGAACAGTCACCCAGGCCCTCGTTAGCAGCAGACTTGACTACGGAAACGCCCTCTACGCGGGAGCCCCGACCAAGCTCATCAAACGACTACAACGCATCCAAAACGCCTCTGCACGACTGATCCTCGACGTACCACGCCACAGCCACATCACCCCCCACCTGAGAAACCTGCACTGGCTCCCCGTCAACAAGAGGATATCCTTCAAGCTCCTCATCCACGCACACAAGGCACTCCACAAGACCAGCCCAGCCTACCTCAACAGACGACTTTCCTTCTACATTCCCAACCGCCAGCTCCGCTCCGCCGGCCTCGCACTCGCCACCGTCCCTCGCATCCGAAGAGCAACCACCGGCGGGAGATCCTTCTCCCACCTCGCCGCCAAGACCTGGAACACCCTCCCACTGACCCTACGACAGACCCAAGACCTGCTGACCTTCAGGAGGCTACTCAAGACCTGGCTGTTTGACCAGTAGCGCCCCTCCCAGCGCCTTGAGACCGTGGCGGGTATGTAGTGCGCTCTATAATTGTCTGATTGATTGATTGATTGATCTCTTCCTCAGGATAATTGTTAACAGGAGTGTGTCAAACATTCTTAAGGAGACTACCACCCTGTTCGCAAAGCGTCTGTGTGATTTTAACTACACCACCTGACCATGGGAACCAGAGAGGTCATCTCGTCCAGACTTCCTTAATTAGGAAAAACAGTGAGAACTGGGATGGACTGTCCACGGAGCAGAGAAAGTTTCTGATGAGAATTATATAAAAATACTCCGACCTCTTCTGGTGTGTGAGGAAAGAGAGGGTGGAGACCTCAAACATAACCTTTCTGCATTGAGCATGGCAGCGAGATTACGGTGCTCTCCTGCCAGGGAGGAAATGCCCACCTTTTGTTCACCTTTACCTATAAGGGGCATCTCTTTCACTGACATTTGTCATGCATTTAAGTAGAGTGCCTACACCTTTGTTATCTCATGGAGCCGATCGATTTCTATTTGAGCAGCCTTTTTCCCCTTGGCTGTAGTGACTGAGCATCATTTGTACATCATCGAAGAAGCACATCTTGTCTGATGAGTTGGGAAACTGCCTTATCCTTCCACCGTTTCACTTTCAAAGAAGGCCAAAAGGCTGAAGTGTTTTGTTATGGTTCAAAGTCACCAACGTGTGTAGTGTAGTCCCTGTGCATTGTAATGGATTTCTTATTTTGAATCTGTTGTGCAACTGTTCATTGAAGCAGTCATGGATGTCGGTAGCATTGTTTACATTTTACTGTGGCACCGGAAATCTTGGCTCACTTGTAGTGTACTTTGGCCTAAAGGATCCCCTGAACAGGCATGGGTTGATTTTTTTTTTTTTTTTTTGATTTTTTTCCTTTCAGTTTCAAAAAGGTTTAAGTTTTACATAAACATAGAGAACTTTTTATCCTCTCATACTCCTACATTACTCTGTATCCATTGATTTTGGCTTTAGTTTGACTTTGAATAATCTCTCAGATCCATGCACTGTATGGTTTTCCTCCTCTGCGAAAGAGAGAACATATTTTACTGGTATGCATGTGAGCCACTAGGGACTGTAAATGAGGAACAGTATGAATGTTTGTTCCCTTACTGACTTGTTGCACGCTGCTTTCCCGAGAGCCATGGTGGTTTACAGTTATATTTGCCCTGCCTCAGCAGCCAGTATCAGAAAATAAAATCCACAGGGAAGCAAGGTAGTATGTGTGATTCTTTATTGGAAGTATGCACACTGAAAGTTATGAGTGAGGTACTGCAGGTGTTATTTGTGATATTGTATTATGTCACTGTTGACCACAATTCGCACTTGAAACTTGCCCACTTCTGTTCTGGGTGGCAGCAACCAACCAACACCCCCCCCCCCCTATGTAAGAGTCTCTGAAGTGGGTACATAGTGCACTATTGGTGGAAATGAAAGCTACTGAATGGAGGCTCTGTTGAGAAGTGCTTGTCTTTGCCAGACGTACCTCTTTGATGGTATGTTGTGAGGAGAAATTGTGTATCTGTCCTCCTCTGCTAAAGAGGTGGAGAGATAGATGGCAGCTGCTCATACCCACAGCAAGGTATAACTTGTAGACACAGAGTATGGTGTCAGTGTCTGGGAATGGGTGGATACAGAGTAGTTCCACAAAGTTCTGTGCAGTTGTCTCTTGCATTTTAAAATCTTGTGAGCCCCTGCTTGTTTTTCAGTAACCTCTATTGAGTCTATTCGGTTGTGCCAGAGCTGAAGAATCGTGCATGCCTTCAGCCGTGCTGTAAGGCAAGCGACATGCTTATGCATGATGGGCCAAGCTTAAAGAAGAAGAGTGGTGACAACCAGTATCCAGTGGGAGTGTTGTTGCTGCTATCAGAGTACAGGGCTGGTGGGCAAAGTTAGCTCACCTAATTTGCATGGCCCCTGCACAAAAGAACGCACATGAATTTCAGAGCAAGAGCGATCCAAGCTGCAGGAGGAGACTTAGGTTACAAAACAGAGAGTGCGAGCACTTCCCAAAACTTGAGATGAAGTTCATGGTCCAGATGTTTGATTCTGAGGAGCCGGTTTGGATGCCTTAGCAGAGTTAGGCAGAGGAGCTGTTGGAGTTGTGAGGGAGCTCAGTTCTGACGTTTGCGGGCATGACTGACTATTTATAGATGGATGTATAGTTGAACCATCAGAGTCTTGGGTTGTACTAGTTTAAATTGCAAATGAGACAGTTGGTATGTCAGATGAATGTCCAATATGGGGACTGCTGAGGTCTATTTAAATTCCTGTAATTACAGGTGCGAGCTTGTGACCAATTCAGAGAATTGGCCAATATTTAGAAGAAGGAATGCGGTCTCTTTACTACATGTATGTGCCAGTGTGCTTTCAGGGAGCTGTGTGACATCAGCGTAGCACTGTTAAGCTGAGCACAAGGTAACCCCTGTGGATGCCTTGGAAGAAGCCTTCAGACATGAGTGCCTGCCCTTGGGTGAGGTAAGATGAATGCATGAAGGTTTCCAGTGGGTGAGGAATCGAAAGTTGGTTCCTGAGCAGCAGTCGTGGGCGTTGCACACAGGACCTTCATGTACAGCAACCAAGCAGGACATTTAGTGGCAGCGAACAGACATCATAGTTAGTGGGAGAAACCCTGATGAAAACCACTGGATGCAAGAGCTGAACCCCCAAACACTAGGCCGCATCAAGGCACCAGCAGACAGATTTTCCAAGGTTCACAGTCTCAAACGGCACGCTCGCTGCATACTTTTTGAGGCAAAACAAAAATTCAGATGGCCGTGCTAGATGTAAGGATTTAAATAGCAAGTGAAGATTGTGCTTTACTTTGTAACATTTATTTTTAAGCATAAAATTGTCAAAAGAATCCGCATGGCACTCGGCAAACAATTTAAGATCCTCATACTCTGAAGAAAAAAATTACAACATTACAATCAGTTACTATTATCTAATTTGTTTTATTATTATACGCATGTAAATTGATAATATTGTTCCTCGTGCAGGGCTACTCATGCAGACATGCTGTGCATTATTGCAAGTAATTATATCGTGCCCTTAGTAGTGTGTGTGCGCTAAAGTGGTCTTTCTTTACCGAGAGAAGCTGCAAGAAAATAGTGGATGGCAAGATGCTGCGAATAATTAGGAGATGGCATCTATGTTTTACCTAAAAAATTAATTATTTTCCATACAGTGGTTAATTTGGGACGGTGGGGGGCACCGGCACTTATTTTTATCCCCATCAGATATTTACCTAGTGCAAGAGATGGAAAACGCACAGATCGCAAAGACAAAGGAAGAAAAATGTGGCAAAACCTTCATAAACCGAAAGCAGGAACCTGCGAGTACGAGAATAAGAGGCAGGGACTGTTTGATAGGGATCAAAGATTACCGGTCTTGGTAGTAATCGCGCTCACGTTTAATTGCACCGCTGTGACCAGAGCACTGTATTTCACAAATTAAGCACTATGCCCATACCACTGAATTGCAAACCGATAGTTGAGCATTAACTCTTATTTAACTCTCAACAGTCTACACCTAAGAAAAGCCTTGGCGAGCGTTTCCTAATGTAAAGGTTTACTTTACTGTTGACATTCTACAAGCACAGTTTTGTGTTTCCTCCAGTATAGTAGGCATTCAGTCTATTCCTTGAAATACCTGCACACTACTTCTTGATCTGAAGTAAATACTGGTATCCTAGAGATGATGTTACGCTTTCATAACATAAACGACTTATGAAACTGTTCTTTGTAAAAGGCTACCATCATATTCATGCCCACCCTTTAAACTGCAAGGAAGTGGTTAAAAAATCCTCTGCAAAGGTTAGTATTTATCCTAAAGGTCAAGTTCGAATTTTTGTTCCCACTGAGCCTGCCACTATATGAGGTTAATAAATTAAACGCAGTGAGCCACTAAAGATGCTATTTGGTATCAGTCCCTGAACGCAACTCTTTTCTCTGTAATTTGAGCATGTTAGTGTAGTACTTTTGGTTTCTTTTATTGTGTGCGACTTTCCAATGTTTCTGTGGTTTGCAGGAGGGGAATGATTTCGACTCTCGACTGTAGGTGTTTGTGAGCTGCCTGTGAATAAACTTATATTAGATTATACCATTTTGTGTTAGCTGGAGTTGATATAAGACACTTTAAAAAGAAAAAAAAGAAAACCTTTACTTCGGCGAAAATAAATATGAAATTTAAATCGCCTAAAATAATTAATGGGATGAAAACAAACACACCTGGGTTCCTAGCATAGTCGTGCTAGGTTTTTATTCCAGCTATGGTCTGCTCTAATGTACTTTGCAAAAAAGTATTAGATCAATAATAGGATTAATCCCTAGAGAATATATATAATCTTAATGTATGTTATATATATTTTTTTTTAGACCGTTTTATATAGCGCGAACTTGACCCAAATCGGGTATCAGAGCGCTTTACATAGCACCAGTTGCATTACATGAGGACACATTCATTTTTTGTTAGGCACGGGGAGATTAAGTGATTTGCCCAGAATCACAGGATGTTCAGCGTCATTGCCGGTTCCCCAGATTCGAAGTCGACCGCCCTAGCCGTTAGGCCAACTCCTCTCCCCAATATGTATATATGTATTAAAACCAGCACTACTTCCTCAGATCTACTCTAAAATGTTCTAGAAGTGGCATAATTGTATTATGATCCTGTTGACCTTGTACTTTCTCGTCAATTTCCTACAGTTTTCAAAATTAAGATAAAAATAATGTTCTGTTTACTTTCTGTTGAAAATACTATACTTGCTGGATATTTTAACCTCGCTTAATACCGATTTAAAAATAGTAAAAAATAAATTAAAAAAAACTGTACAATGTGTTCTCATACTCCGGGTTTTTATGCAAGAAAAGTCATGAAATAATACCTTGTAATCTAAATTTTCTTGAGCAATTAAATCATAATTTTATTTTAATCGCCTACATAATAAAAATACATACATAATAAACAGCTTACATGCCATTACAGATATTTAATATAAATTCATAGTTTTATATGCAAGTGTAAGATGGAACCCTAAACATTCATGTAATGCACTTTGATGGCCCAAGTCGCAGAAGTACGTAAACTATACATTGTAATGTTGTGCCCATGGTTTGTGTGCTATTCTGCAGTTTAGGGATTCACACCTGGAATTCTAGGTCTTAAATGTGTATGTCATAGATTTCCCTAATTACTTGCACATGAACATTTTATGAATGTCACATAATGCATTGCGGAAATGTGCATTTGCACATTTTGCTCTTTTTCTTTCATAATTTGCACTTGGATGCCCTCTGTTATTAGCACCAAAATTCACAGCGCCCATTGAGTGTGAAAAGCCACTGGCAATGTCCGTGAATTCCCCGAATGTTATGACCGATAGGTTCCTGATGCTCTCCTTACAGCAGTTATGTTAACTATTCCAATTCTAAACTTAGTACTGTGGAAAATTCACCATACTGAGAGATTTTCATCAGTGGTATATTCCGCCTGCGAGCGTAAATGTTCGAAGATCCTGATGGTACAAATTAAATCGTCACTTGTGCTTGTAATTTCTTCTTTGCAATTTTGGGATGGCTAAAATATTTTTGAAATAGTCCCCAAGTGAAAAGGGAAAGAGAAAAGTCTGTTGGCAGAAACATGATTATGCAAACTCGCTTAGAAAAGCTTGACGCATATTAAAACCTCACATTCGAGACCTTATAACTAGCGCCTATTTAAGTTTGTAAAGAATTAAGATAAGTTATCGCTAGTTTTCTGTCATGTTATAACATTTGTGCTGTAGCATTCGTAAATGACATTTCGTAGAACAAATGTGAACCTTTTTTTAGTGTTGCAAATACGAATATAAAAAGTTTAATCAGAAGATTTTAAGGCTCAACATAAAATAGCTATCCAAAAGAAAACCAGAAAATGAAATGTAGAAATTTTGGGCGCGCCATTGGTGGATATGAAGTGGTTTCAGTTGCATGCAGATAAACGTTGCCTCCGTGCTTGGTAGTACTGTACCACCTCTGCCAACACACTGAAAGGAGGAGTGTTCGAATCTGAGGTTGCACAACTCACAGTCAGCTCAAGTGTCTGTTTTGTCTAGACATCCCTTGACCAGCATTCTTGTTTAAAAATTTCAAGGTCTCAGTCTGGGGCATTGGGTCAAAGCATGTGTCTCTTTGAAGGGGTACACGGGAGGTTTTTTATTGTAAAATGAGATACTACTTAGTAAATACATTAAACATGATTTAGAGACCGCTGGAGTGATATTTTAACACAGCTTTAAAAAGATATTTGTTTTTTAAAATACCCTTCCCTTATTATGTGGTTTACTGTGGTTAGACGTGTAAATCATGCTTGTAAAAGTTGCTTTAAACCAAACCATACATGACTCATTGGAAGGTTTCGTTCTCCGGATTCTAATTCCTTAAAAACGTTTACAATCGCCTTTTAGTGAGAAACCTCAACCCTACAGTGGTTTGGTATCCATGTTACCTCCAGGTTCTTATGTCCCTTTAGTTTAATTACAGCAGTATTCCTTCGCAAATGCTTGATTACCAATATTTTACTGCTGACATAATTGCTATAATATCTCGATCACTTTGGGTCTTTAAAAACGTGTAATCCGCTTTATTTATACATTCATGCTTTTATCTGTTTTTATTTTTTTGCAGTTTTATGGAGGGCGAACCGATTTAAACAGATGACTGAGTTCCTTACATCGGATCGTTCAGTTACCTGAGAGAGTTAAAATATATATATATTCTCATCTTGTATATGTAAATAGCATGTCTCCCTCTAGGCACATATAAAAGTATTGTACACCGAGTTTTAATCCTTATCCTGTGTGAATTTAATGTGTATTCTGTGTGTGTGTATAATATATATGTTGTTTTCCTAGTCTTCGCAGTAGAAGCTGCCGCTCCTCTGTCACAGAAGGCGGACTTCACGTAAAATGCGTTTCTCAAACAGAAAGTCGCACAGTCGCTGAGATTTGCTAATATCCAAGTGTATTTGACTTGGGTATTAGCAATATATACACATTGCTAATATTCACTGAAAAAAAAACAAAGGTTACAGGGACGTTATAATTAGGCTGACATTTCTTACTTTGGATACTTTGTAAACTTTTATTAGTTTCTTTGCACAGTAAGTTAAAACCATTGCACTGGAAGTGCCTCCAAAACATCCTTACATCCTTGGGAGCAGAGCCAAACTGGCCATCACATTTAAAAGTCCTTATTCAAACAAGGCATCTTACTCAGTGGCCTTAACTACGAATAAAAACGTTAAAATTAGAGATGAAATGAATATAGTGACTTAGTGTAGTGAGAGAACTCTAGGGCATACTATAAAATAGTCAGTAATGAGTTTTTGAGGAGCGGGGACAAGATTGGGAGAGGCGGCACGAGGAAAAAGTAGGTCTTCCAAGATTCTCACGTATTTTCCGGACCTTGCGAGCGTTTGAGTGTCTGTTTGTGTGAAGCAAAGTGCAGATGCCTCCAAGCATGTGTAAATGCCCCTTTTTAGGTCTCGGCCTGCACCAGCGCTTGCGCTGGTCTGGCCGAGAGTTTTAGTAAGCGGGTTTTGGAAGTGCAAACACTGGCTTTTGGGCTGGCGATCAGCTTGCGTTCACGGTGGCGTGCACGCGCGCCATCCATTCCTCGCATCGCTGGCGAGGCGCCATCTGCCTTTCCTCCCCCTCCCTCACCCCTCCTCCCCCTCCCTCACCAGAGAGCGCGTTTCTTGTTTACTGTGGCTCAAATATTGTATTGAAGACAGTAAGAGAAGTCGCAGACAAAGATCCAATTAGTTCAAGTACAACATGGTAAATATTAGTGATGGCCTCGCTATACTATGGTTTGTGGGGGCTCTTGAAATGAAAGCCTGGCTTAACTTAAATGTTTTTAGATTGATGGACCATATTTTTCATTCCTTAAGTTTAAAACAAAGTTCAGTATATTTAAGGAACTGAAAGATGCTTCACGGGGCAGTGCTCTCAGTAGCTCAGAATGTCAAAAGTGTAAGGCGGCTGCCTCAACTCTTCGTACATGTGGCATTTATTGGAAGAAAAAAAAGCAAAGAAAGGAAAGTAATAGACTTGGAACTTCGCCCCATGCTTCATAGGACGGTCAAATGGCATTTTACAGTTTATGTGCTCCTTGCATAAATTTAATGCTTTTGCTAATGGCAACAGGTTTTTGTGCGGGAGCTTGAAAGAATCTTGCTTTGCTTTAATAATCACCTGTTTTTTCCCAGTCAGCTTTTGAAAGACCCACAAGTGTTGTTTGCAGGATACAAGGTTCCACATCCTCTAGAGTATAAAATCGTAATTCGAGTTCAGACCACTCCTGACTACAGTCCGCAGGAAGCATTCACCAACGCCATCACTGATCTCATCAGCGAGCTTTCCCTGCTAGAGGAAAGATTCAGTGTATGTCTTTTTGTTTGTCTCCTTTCGTTCAGGTTTAATTTATTAAATAAAGTGTTTTACTTTTATTTAAGAGCTTAAATTGTAAGAATGTTTTGAATAATTGTTACTAAACAGTCTTAAAAGGCTTTACACAGTTGTCACTCTCTTCATGAAAGAGCACTTTAATTCCAGTGGCATGCTTCAGTTACATTGCAATAGTCTGCGTAGTCTAGAATCTTGAGATTCAGAAGGGAACAGATAGTCCCAGCCACTTTAGTTGAAAAGTAGGAAAAAAGCTATAAAGGAACAAGCATTGGCATAGCCAAATAGGTCTCGCCTTTGGGACCTTATAAGTGTTTAGACATGCAACAGTTGATGTTGTTGCACCAAGGAAATTGTACTGCATAACTAAATACTTATAAGGTTCCAAAGGGCGAGACCTATTGGCTATGCCAATGCTTGTTGGTATAATGGCTTCAGGAGAACTCTTCTGGGGGCATCTAAGACACAAAAAATGGAGCCATGATCCGAACCTGTAGTTGCACAGTCTACAGGCCCCCTCCTCTCCAAGTGGGGCCCATCGGTTAAAATCAATGGTTCGCAGGCCTAAAAGGTGCATAAACATAATATTCCTGCGAGCCAACGAGTTTAAGCTGTCAGAAAGGTATGGTTGCGGTAACCCTGGGAGATATGATTCATTCAAAGCAAGCAAAATGGTAGTCGATTTTAATGCCAGAAAGTCCATCTGGTAGGAAATTTGTTTTGCCTGCTTGTTTTTGGCCCTTTTCCAGACTGCATAGGGAATAGAGTCTGCTTTTAGCGCTGATTCATCAATTTGTAGGGATCTTATGGCCTTTGCAATTTGTCGATTCTATGAATTCCAGGGACTGGCTAAGGTTTCTTTTAGGCGAGCTTTAAGGGTGTTGTCTGCAGCTTTTAGTACCCTTATGTAGTACTTCAAGGTGTCTGCTTCGCATGAAAGGGATTGTCTTGTGAGGCCCAGCTCAAGTCGTAATCTTGCCCTGTGTGTATATTTCGGGAGTCGAAAAATTCATTTGTAGGTCGTGTTCTGGGCATAGTCTTAACTTGCCGCACATGCGTCTGGAAAAGCCTGATGCCCATAACTTAGGGCGGGAAGAAGGGTAGCTTTAATCACCTTCAGTATGGGTTTGGCTGAAGGACTGCTCAGGGTCTGATTGAGACTGGTCAGGCTGTATGTTATTGCTCCGGCTCTCTTTTTCAGGGCGGCTAGGTGGACTGATGATCTAGAGGACTCGCTAAACCATACCCCCAGGTAGTTATACTTTGGTGTCGATTTGATCTTTGTGGACCCAATGCTCCATGTTAGAAATTTTTTTTTGGGCAGCGGCCAAAGATCAGGACCTTGGTCTTGTCCTGATTGATTTTGAGGGCATTAGCTTTATTATATATGTCAAGCTTGCTCAGGGCGCGTTGGAGGCCAGATTTAGCCTGATCCATTATGACGATATCGTCAGCATATTGTAGAATGTGCAATTTCGATTTTGCGTGACCCAGTTGGGGCGGAAGCAGGCTACTGTGCTCTAAGAATCTCCCAAGGTCGGCGCTGTAGAGGTTGAACAGGAGGGGTGTGAGAACGCATTCTTGCTTAAGGCCGTCTAAAGTGGGGATTTTTGCAGAGACAGTCGTGGGGCCTGTTCTAACTCGCACCCATGTGTTCTTGTGCAAGCAGATGAGGGCTCCGAGCAGATCCCCTTGGATCCCCCACGTGTCTAATTTCCGCCAGAGAGGGTTGCGAGACACTTTATCGAAGGCTGCACTATAATCTATGAAGCAGCAGAAGAGGGGAAGCTGACTTTTTTGGGCTGCTTGGTGGCTCAGAATGGCTAGGGCGGTGATGTTATCAATTGTGGAGGCAGAAGCATGAAACCCAGTTTGAAGTATGGTAAGATGTTATTTTCCGCCACCCATTCTTCTAATGACTTGAGAAGACACCAAGCATAAACCTTAGCCTCAAGATCTAATAAGGCTATGAGTCGGTAATTGGCAGGAAGGGAGGGATCTCCTTTTTTAAGAATTGGGCATAAAATCGAGCCTCTCCATGAATCTGGTATCTGGGATGTAATGAATACATGGTTGTACAGGGGGGATAACAGCTTGGCCTAATCATCCGGCGCACATTTAAATATGGTGGATAGAAGGCTATTGAGCTCGGGGGCACCGTCATTTTTCATAGTTTTCAGAAGCCTGCAGACCTGTGCAGGATTGGTCAGCTTGCGGATATCCATCGACATGTTATCAAATGACTCCCTATTTTCGACATCAGTGGAGCCGGCGCTTTTGCAGCAGTATTGTTGAGTGACGTGCCGTGACCAGGCCATTTCAGACACCGCGTTCCCCCTACTCTTGTTGGAGGAGCGAAGTTTATTAATGTGGTTCCAGAAGTGGGCCAGATTTTTATCTTTTAACAATCCATATATTGTTAGCCACTCCTTCTGTTTTTGTTTCTTAGCTTCCCATATTGATTTTTTATATAGTTTACGTAAGGAGACCATATTTTTGGCGGAGAGCACTGTAGCGTAGAGTTTATGCAAACGCACGTCCCTCCTTAGGGCTCTTCTTGCGTTCACTGTAACCGTGTTGAGAGGCCGCCGTAAGGGAGGACTGGTGTATCTATCGTGAGCTCTAGGTCCCGTTAAGAGGTCTCTTAATTTGGTTATTGCAGTATCCCACCTGTGATGGTAGTCAGTGGGGAGGTATTGAGTGAAATTTAGGGTTATTTCCTTAAGCCAGTTGCCCACTTAGCGGCACCTGAGGAGTCCCATTTAATTCTTCTGACTAAAGTATGGAATTCAGTCTGTGTTGGCTGACATTTCACTTCTATAAAACCATAGAAATTTAGCAGTTGTAGTTAGCTGAGCTAACTATAACTCGCGCCCCCACAATGCACTGCTTATGACCTCACAAATTACATCACTCCTGGCATGGTTGTGACATCACTCGTGACATCACTGATGACATCGTCCAGTGACTGTTGGTGTTTTTAAAACGTTTGAGTGTTAAATATATATACGAAGGTGTATTGGTGAATCAGTGGGTGTAAGAGTCCTTGAATGGATGATTCAGTGGTTGTGTGAGTGGCTGTATAATTGAGAGAGTACATGTCTTAGTGAATGTATTGGCGAGTGACTGGTTGTGTGAATGTCTGTAACAGTCTGTCAGTTGGTGTCGAAGTGGCTGTATGGGTGTGTGTGGGTACGTGTGGGTACGTGAGTGACTGTATGGTTGAGTGTTTGGCTGTCTGAGTACCTGTATGGGTGTCTGACTGTCTGTATGGCTGGGTGATGGCGTGTGTGACTTGTATGGATGAATGAGTGGGTGAGTAAGTGGCTGTATGGGTTAGTGAGTGCATGTGTGAGGGGCTGTATGGGTGAGTGAGTATGTGTATGGCCGTGTGGGTGAGTGATTGGATGTGTTAGTAGTATATGGTTGAGTAAATGGTTATGTGAAAGGCAGTATATGTGAGTGATGGGGTATATGAGTGACTGTATGGGTGAGTGAGTGAATGTGAGAGGGGCTGTATGAGTGAGTGAGTGTGTGCTTGTGTCACTAACTATAGGTGAGCGAGTTCGTGTTAGTATCTGTATGAGTAAGTGGGTGTGGTTGTAGCTGTTTGGGCGAGTAAGTGTTTGTGTTATTGACTATGGGTGAGTAAGTGTGTAAGTAGCTCTATGGGTGACTGACTCAGTGTGTGAGTTTGTGTTTGGGTCTATGAGTGGATATGTCAGTGGCTGTATTAGTGACTAAGTGGGTGTATGAGTGGCTGTATGGGTAAGTGAGTGGATGTGTGTGTAAATCTATGAATCAGTGAGTGGGTGTGTAAGTACTGGTATGGGTCTATGGATGGGTTTGTGAATGGTTGTGTGCGAGTGGGTGTATGAAAGGTTCTGTGTGGGTGTGAGTGGGTGCCTTAGTGATTTTGTGGATGATGTCATCAGTGATGTCATTTGAAATGTCATCAGTGATGTCACTAACCATGTAATGAGTGATATAATATGTGAGGTCATAAGCAGTGCTTTGCAGGGGCGCGAGTTATAGTTAGCTCAGCTAACTAACTGCTGAATTTCTCTGGTTTCGTACGAGTGAAATGTCAGCCTAACTGTAATGTCCCTGTAACCTTTGGTTTTTTTCAGTGAATTTCTATGGTTTTACAAAATCTATTTCCTAACTACAACGTCCCTCTAACCTTTGTTTTTTTCAGTTTTTTTAAAATTCTATTTCATAACTCTAACGTCCTTGTACTTTTTTTCTATAATTAGATATTGAACATTACAAATGCATGGTGCACCACTTATTGCTGTATTTGTGAGCTATTTATTTTCAAAGTACATTAATCATCTTATTTCAAGATAATTTTTGTTTTCGTGACAATGTCGCGATTGCTGAGAAGACACAGTGAATACTGCATGTTTTTGACAAAGTGTAAAACACATATATAGACATATTTTACATAAAGTTTGAGCGTAGGTCTTTAGTAAGATATTGATTTAACTTTCCCCTTTGTATTCAATTGTCGAAAAAACAACACCTGAAATGGATTTTCCTAGTTCGCGGCGACACTGGAAGTCGCGATGATGTCAGTAGTCACGAATACCGCCTATTTTTGACAAAGTGTTAAACACATATATAGTCATGCTTTATTTAAAGTTTGAGTCTAGCTATTTAGTAAGGTATAGATTTAACTTTCCCCTTTGTATACATTGGTCGAAAAAAGTATATCTAAAATGCATTTTCCTTGTTCGCGGCGACACCGGAAGTCGCAATGACTTGGGTAACCGCAACGATAGCGCCTTTTTAAAGAGGTGTAAAACACATATATGCACACATTTTACAGTATTTTAGACAGCAGGGGTTTATTACTGCACTGTTTAAAGTAATATTTTTATAGGAAGTTTGTATAAAAACAATCTTTTAAACTGATTTTCTGTTTTCGCGATAACTCCGACAGTCTGGATAACTTCGTTAACTGCGACAATCGCGCCTTTTTTTTAAAAACGCATATTTGCACACACTTTACAGTATTTTAGACACTAGGGGTTTATTAGTGCAGTCTTTAAAATCATATTTTTCTAGGCATTTGTATAAAAACCATCTTTAAAACCAATTTTCAGTTTACGCAATGATGCCGGCGCGCCGCAATGATATCGGAACCCGTGATCACCGCGAATACGTTGCGAAAATGCAAAGCAAAGGCAGGAATTCAATAGCCACCACCACATACAAAACATATAACTTTAAAATAGATTATAACCAACACACTAAACACATTACTATGTAAAAGACTCTATAATAGCATTTATTACTTCCTAATATCTCTAAACACATTGTATAACTTTCAGTGATACCTGTGACTGCGTACATCACTGTATCAGTAAGTCTCATTCACTGTATAAGTATTTCAATGGTTCTGTAACGAACTGTGTGACTGTCTCAGTGCATCTATGACTGGGTGCATCAGTGTCTCAATGGGTCTGTGATTTGGTCGCATGAGTCTCAGTCGATCTGTGAGTAGGTGCATTAGTGCCTTTGTAAGTAAGTATATGACTATCTGACTGGATATGTGAGTGGATACTTTAGTGTCTAAGTGGGTGTCTGAGTGAGTGAGTGCACGACTATCTGAGTGGGTCAGTGAATGAGTGCATGAGTCTCTCAGTGGATCAATGACTGGGAACATGAGTGTCTGAGTGGGTCTGTGAGTGGGTGTGTGAGTATCTGAGTCTGTATGAGTGGATCTGTGAGTTGGTGTATGAGTGTCTCAATGGGTCTGTGAGTGAGAGCATAAGTTTGAGGGGGTGAGTGAATGGGTGCAAGCATGAGTGTCTGAGTGGGTTTCTGACTGGGAGGGCTAATGTCTGGGTGGGTCTGTGAGTGAATCCGTGCGTCTTTGGGTGAGTGAGTGAGTGGGTGCATGTATATCTGACTGAGTCTGTGAGTGGTTGTATGAGTCTCTGAGTGTATAAGTGAGTGACTGAGTGCATAAGTCTCTAAGAGGGTCTGTGACTGAGTGTGTGAGTGACTATGGGATCTATGAGTGAGTTTATGAGTGCCTCAGTGGATCTGTCAGTGGGTGTATGAGTGTCTCAGTGAGTACATACGTGAGTGGGTCTGTAAGTGAGTGCGTGAGTCTGAGTGGGTCTGTGAGTGGGTGCATGAGTGCCCAGGTGGGTCTCTGAGAGGGTGTAAGAGTCTCTAAGTGGGTATGAGACTGCATAGGTATGAGTAGGTCTCAAAGTAGGTGCGTAAGTCTCTGAGTGGGTCTGTACATGGGTGCATCACTCTCCAAGTGAGTCTGTAAGTGGGTGCATGAGTACCTGAATGGGTATGTGGGTGCATGAGTATCTGAGTGGGTATGTGACTGGATGTATAAGTGTGTAAGTAGGTATGTGAATGGGTGCATAAGTGTCTGAGTGAGATTGTGAGAGCGTACATGAGTCTGTAACAGTGACGGCAAATGTATATATATTTTCACCACTATTCACAAAGATGTCGCAATAGCCGCAACAGTACACAGGGGGGCCACGCCGGCGGTCGCGGCATCGTTGCGAATATTGCGCCTGATTAAAAAAAATCGGCCACCTAACTTGTCATTAATACCCCCATTTCTCAAACATGAGGTTAGAGTATCCCCAACCTGACCCCTTAAGTTAGCATTGACTCAAATTTTCAGCCCCGGTAACCGTTCCCAATCGATAAAATGGCAGCTGTAACTTTCTGTTCAGGTTGCGTCCAGCCAATCGGAGCATTCCGGTTGGCGTTTGAGATTTACCGCAATATCGTTGCGATTTAATTGCATCAATGCGAAACTGACTCGAAATATCCGCTGCCAGAGATACCACTATATTGTTCGGATTTAATTTCACAAAAACTACTCAACGGATTAGCACCAAATAACAAAAAGCACAATGTACGTAACGGCATCAACCTTCTGCCAAATTTGGTGTATTTCCGTCCAGAGGTTCGGGTTGTAGATTCGACAACGCGTTCCTATAGGAATTACCATTATTTTGCGCCCTTATTTCTCAGTCCCCACTGCACGGATCACCCCCAAACTTTCCATGACACACAGAACCTACTTTGGTACTTTTTTTGGGGAAATTTCATGAAGATTGGTCAAACGATGCCAAAGTTATAGGCAAGTCAAAGAATGCTTAAGCGCCATTAGGATATATATATATACACACACACACCCACACACACCCCCACGGAAATGTATGTCTTATACTCCATATGCTTAGTATCTACTACTATCTTTGTCTTCTGCCCATAATATTATGCTGCATTGCATCATTGCCAGTGATGAAATATTCACAGCTCATTAAATGTTCTCTTTACGGTTTTTCACATAATTGGTACTTCACTGCTTTGAATGCTGATTGATTTGTAAACTAACTTATGAATTGAACTGTCAACACTTTGCGCTCCGGAGTTTGGTGAGAAACAGAAAATGGCGGCCAACTCCAGAGCACTTTGTAAATACCATTTTGCAGTCTAGCTCTTTGTTAGTTGTTGGTGGTGTTGGAGAGGTTGTTCCTCTTTAAAAACACTGCACATTATATAATCTAGGGCCAGTTAAAAGCTCTCTCTGAAACACCTCGCCAGACTTGCACTGTTGGCACTATGGAGAAAAAATGATCTAATAAATATGGTTTATTGAACCTGACCTGGCTGTGCTGCTGGTTTCTTTGAACTACCCTGAACGATTGTACACAGTCTGTGAGAGTATGGTGTGAAATAAGATTTCCTTGTAATATATATATATATCTCTATATCTACCAGGACCATAATGCACCGCATATGATTCCATCATGGAGGCTCATGGGAAGCCAATTATTTGAATAATAATCAGGTGTGAATACTCTGGCAGTTAAAGAATGACTAGCCGCTTGTGGAAAGCACTGATACGCTTTGGCGAGGCTCCCATTGGTCCATGTTTTTAACCATTAAAAGAAGATTGCTACCAGTCTGTGAGTTCATCTCGGGGCTTGAGAGAAATATATCTCCACCAGTTATAGTAAGCAGAGCTAACTAGAACTTGCCCCCTAAATTAGATAGAAAAGTAATATAGTTGTAACCCTCCACTATGTAAACTATAAAACAAACTAACACACATTGGGTGATGTCATCAGTGATGTCATAGAATATGGCATGAGCGATGTAATATGTGAGGTCATAAGCAGTGCATGGCGGGGCACAAGTTATAGTTAGCCATTCTAATTAACTGGTGAATTTCTGTGTCTTTTTTAGTTAAAAACATTAATGTTGTCACTGACATATTAACCTAACTATAACATTACTTTAACCTTTGTTTTTTTTACAGAATGTGTAGGGTTATTTCGACATAAAGTTATAGTTTATTACCATACTTAAAGCCAACCCTCCCACTGCGCATGGCCGGCGGGGGGTTGGCCACAGGGCCTTCGGCTTCGACGTGCCCCCTCCTCCCCGAGCCTCATAAAGCCCATCGTCTTCAAATTTGTGAGAAAGTTAAAACTGATGAAGGTTCATGCACTCCATAAAAAGAAAAAACCTAGGGGTGCCACAGGAGATGTCATGCAGAACTGATCTGCTTCCACAATTGCTGACCTATCACTATTAAAAGGGTTGAAAGAGCTTGAGAATGAAAGTCTGGGAATAACTGAACCTGTATTGGAACAGGACATTATCAAGGAATGCGACCTAGACGTATGGGGTGATGCAATAACCCCATTTAAGCCACCATCATTTCCTGCAAGTAAGACCTAGAGACGCAATCAACATATTCAATGACATCATGGTAGAAGGGGTCAAAATGATCAATAAGCAAGCGAACAAGAAAGGCCCTGGAAGGAGTGCCACTGAAAGAGATATCACAATCGGATAACAAAGCTGCAATGACCAGGATCGTTATAAGAAATTCCGACAAAGGTGGAAATATGGTGCTTTGGCCCATGAGCATGTATCTGAAAGAAGCTCTTAAGCAACTGAATAACACTGACTGTTTTGAAAGATGTAACCGTAGTGACATATCGGTGGTCAAGCAGCAGTATAAAGCCGATTTGACAGAGTGGCGAAATGAAGGGTTGATAAACCAGGATGAGTACATGTTCCTGCGCAATGACCATCGAAGAATACCTGTGTTGTATTTGTTTCCAAAAGTTTAAGTTGTTAGGTCAGATTATGCAAGCATACACAGATGCTGCTTGCAATGACCAAGAGTTGTTTGGAGAGTAATGTTTTTTTTGGGAAATGAAGTATTTCATCAACCCCGCTGAACTGCGATGGGCACCCGTTTCGCCTCCAGCTATGCCTGTTTACATGTGGGCTGGTGGGAGGAACGGGTGCTCTGCAGGAATCATGGGTGGGCATGGGACAATCCTATAATTGTCTGGACGAGATTTATAGATGATCTCTTTGTAGTGTGGAGAGGATCCATAGAGAGTGCAGAACTGTTTGTATGAACATGAATAGCCTGAATTTACACTTCACAAACCACATCAGCAAATCTAGTGTTACATTTTTAGCTCTGGAAGTAGCTACATTAGTGATATGAAACTTGAGACACGGTTATTCAGGAAGGAGATTGCTGGGAACACGACCTTGCACGCATCCAGCTTTCACCAGTGACACATCAAAATATGTCTTCCTTATGGTGAGATGCTGCGGGACAGAAGGAGCTGTAGCACATGTGTTGGGGAGAGATGAGAGATGGGTTCATGCGAAGAGGTTACAATGAACTGGTAATAGATCAAGAGCAAAGGGCAGCAAACAAAAGAGAGAGAGATGCCATTGTGTTCTCAAGACCAAAAAACTACGGAATGGGGGGTTGGATTAATAACTCCATAGAGCAGCCAGGACAAAGCACTAAGGCCTGACTCGGAAGGCATTGGAAGATAGTAAGATCAGATTCCGTAATTGGCGAGCTTATACCAAGGAATCCTCAAATCACTTACAAGCATGCACAGTTGGTGAGGGATGCACTGGTAAAGCGTATCCCTGATATGGTTAGCAAAGGAGCTGGTTGCAACCGGGAGCAGGTTCTATAAAATTATCTAGAAGCAAAGCCAACACAACAAGAGGATGAACAGAGTGCTGGAACTTTTCAACCACTCACCCCCAGTCACAGATCTGGGTTGAATCCATTGTTCTTTTGCTCATTATGCCACCCCCGCTTGGACACAGACATAGGCAATGCAAATCAGCCTTGACCCTGCTCCTAATTGAAACAATCCAGCTCGAACTGTCAGGCCAGGTCCTCCTTGGACTGGAAACAAGCATCCTGGGACTGGTTTCGGGGTATCACCCCTCACCAGCCAGCCTAGCTTGAATCCAGAGGTACAGCGAGCAAGGGACCCACGTCTGGCAATACCCTTGGCCACTTAGGGCGAAAATAGCAAACACAACAAGATGATGGACGGAGTGCTGAAATGTTTCAACACCTCACCCCTAGTCACAGATCTTGGTTTAATCCGTTGTTACTTTGCTCACTTTGCCATCCCAGTTTGGACCCAGCCATATGCATATCAGCCTTGACCCTGCTCCTCATTGGAATAGTCTAGCCTGAACTGCCAAGCCAGGTCCTCCCTGCGACCAGTTTCAGGTATCACCCCTCATCAGCCAGGCTAGCTTGAATCCAGAGGCACAGCGAGCAAGGAACCCACGTCTGGGCATATGCTTGGCTACTCACTTGGGGCGAACATGGCAAACACAACAAGATGATGGATGGAGTGCTGAAACTTTTCAACCACTCACCCTCAGTCACAGATCTGGGCTGAATCTATCGTTCTTTTGCCCACTATGCCACCTCAGTTTGGACCCAGCCATATGCAAATCAGCCCTGATCCTGCTCCTCAGGAACAGTCCAGCCCAAACTGCCAGGCCAGGTCCTCCCGGGGCCGGAAACGAGTGCCAAATGCATTGAGTTAGCGCAAGGCGTCGCACAGCGCATGTAGAGCGCATCCTCAAGTAGGCCCTATCTGTGCATCCTCTCTGGAGTGCGGTATAGCCTGTGCAGATATTTAAAATGTACAAGTCACAGTCCAGGGCTCGAAAATTCCACTCGACCGCTCGCATATGCGAGCTAAATTTAACGAGGGCGAGCTGTTTTTAGGTCCTACTCGCCCTTTCTGGCGAGTAGGAAGACAAACTAACTTTTGTCCTCTCTCTCTGAAAACGGAGCAAATGTGACAAGATAACAAGATTTAAAGGCATTTTTATTGCTCACAAAGTTAATGAGCAATAAAGATGCCTTTAAATCTTGTTATCTTGTCTCATTTTCTCCGTTTTCAGAGACGGAGGTCAAGTAGGTTGCAGTTAGGTCGAGGAGATTTTTCAAGGTACTAGACCTGCAGGACTAGTACCATTTTTTAGATTTTTCGAGCCCTGCAGTCTATAATTAGGGGAGAGCACACACGAATGGGTGCAGCAATACCACCATTGGTCATCCGTGAGGGTAGGCATTAGGTTTGTGTCCAGGCGCTTCGGCTATTAGGTGAGAGTATCGGCATGGTCTCCTGCATCCTGACATATAGGCGGGTGATTAGTTGGCAAGGGGAAAGGGAGGTTAGAGCTGCTTCAAAGACTTGAAAGATGGGTGGTGTTTCCGGAAATGAGTTAGGAGTCACACAGACGGCTGCTCGTAATTGATAGTATGTGAAGGTATCCAGGAGGGTGACTTCGGGACCCTGCAGCACCTGCTCTGGTAATATAAAGGTACAGTCGCTATATATCGACCCCATAGAAGTCTGTGCCAGATTACGCACTCTAGTGCGAGTGTCAGTATCAGTGGTAATGGGATACGAGGGGTGTCCTTTGATTGGCACTGTTGGAGCATACAGATGTTCCAAGGGGGTGCACCGTTGGAGCTTCCTCCACACCCACACCGTGCATGCCACCGTATCTATTTGCGTGCACGGGTTCCAAAAAGCGTACTATCTGGAGAGGGCACGACAGTACCTGGTCGTGTTTAGGAGCTGTGTGGGTCTGAAACTCTGTAGGGAAAAGAGCCAGTGTTGTGCAAATTGCACCTGGGCACTGTAATAATAGAGGTCCATATCCGGAGCACCTAGATCTCCCTGCTCGAAGGGGAGCGTTAGAATTTCCCAAGCAATCCGGGGTTGCATGCCCGCTCACACGAGGGATACCAAGTGCGAACAAAGCCACCGACCAAAATGGAGTGACAGTGGAAGCGGTAGGGTAATAAACAGATAGAGGAATTTAGGAAGGATCACCATTTTCGCAATGGCTAGCATTCCTGTTAAGGACAGTGGAAGCATCTGCCAGCTCACCACATGCTCATCCAGCCACATCATCAAACACTCATAGTTGTCCCTCCATAGAACATCAATATCTCTGCTAAGCCATACACTGAGGTATTTTACCAGTCCATCAGCCCATTCAAGCAGATGTTATGGGGAAAACACCGGGGCATCGTCCGTCAAGGGAAACAGGACTGACTTTGCCCAGTTAATGGTAACCTCTGACAGGCCCCCAAAGCTAGTGAATTTCTTTATTAATGGGTCTAAGTTGGCCCAGGGATCTCTCACATCTAAAATATAGGGTGACATCGACCGCATACTTTGACACTATAATTCTGCAAGGCGTAAATACTAGATCCCTGTGTGCATGGCACTGTCTCAGCTGGGGCTTCAAGTGGCTCCAGAGCGACAGCAAATAAAATGGAGGACAAGTGGCAGCCCTGACGAGTTCCCCTTGTCACGGAAAAGGAGGCTGTGATCCTCCCATTGACCTGCAGCTGGGCCAGAGGCTGACTATACAAGAGCACAACAGCAGGGCAAAGAGAGATGGTCACTCGAGCAAATCGAACTCCTTGGTGGTGTCTAATTAAACCACCACTGCGCTCGGGGTCGTCTCACTTGGTTGTTTCAGCGCTGGGACGCCCCGTTGCTGGTGGCAGCCATGCTCTCTATAAATACTTTAACATTAACATTAATTGTTTGTAGCAGAATGAAGAAGTGACGCAGATTGTGTGAGATTGACCTGCCCGGAACAAAACCGACTGGTCCACTAGCACTGTATTCGTCAGGAGTCAAGAGGCGATGAGTTTAGCCAGATTTTATTGTCCATCATGGACAGACGGCGATATGATTTGGCGCGCCTGGGGGGGGTTTTAACCAGGCTTAATGATCATTACAATTAGCGCCTCTCGTAAGGATGATGAGGGGCCAATAAATTGGCATGTTCTTTATAAAATGCAGCTGTGAGGCCATCTAGACTGGGTGATTTGTCAGCTGGCATACTGGCAATAACCCAGAAAACCTCCTCCACCGAGAAGGGTTTGTCTAGCCACAGAAACTGTACAGAGTCAAAATAAGTGTTGAGATTCGGGGTGGTGGGGTGTTCGGCGTAGTCTGATGAAGAGAAAAAAATCAATCATCACCCTTTGGATAGCCTCAGTGCCTATGCACTCATTAGAATGTCCATCCTGCAATTCCACTATGTAGTCGCTTGCTCAGAGCTTGCATAACGTGAGCCAAGGTGTTGCCTGCTCTGTCCTTTTCCCCAATACCGCCGAGTGCCGGCCTTCCAGCCAAGGAAATTAGTCTCCCTCTGTGCATCCTTCTTGTACTCTGCCAGTTTGCTCCGGATGGATGATAGCTTTGTCGCTCTGCAATCTGCAAAGTACTGGAGTTATAGCTCTTTGATCTCCTTCTCCAAGCACCTCGTGCAGCATTCGCAATACCCCGGCCTGCTTCGCTATGCATGTACCTCTTATTACAACCTTAAAGGCCTCCCAGAGAGAGGATTGCAGCATCTCAGAGCTGTCATTATGCTCAGAGTATTCTGCGACTGTGGATCCGATTTCCTCTCTGAACATTTGGTCACGTAAGGCTCCGGCTAGAAACCTCTATGTGAATACATGCAAGGGACTATCTGGGAGGCATTATTCAAGCAGAACTGGGGCATGATCGGCCATCGTCTGCGGCAAGTTGGAAACTCTCAGGGTCCAGGCATCAACATCACGCGATGCCAACCAATAGTCGATACTGGGCCATGTGGCATGCGCCGTGCTATATACGTTCCTCAAGTGTCATTTGAGTGTTGGGTGTGCCAAAGATCAATTAGATCAAAATCTTCCATGAGCAGGTGTAACTGGGCTGCCGCCCGTGGATACGGATATCTGGAGTCACTGGATCTACCCGCCGCAGGGTCTAAAACAACATTGAAATCATCTCCCCCACATAATTATACAAGGCCTAACGAGTCCACGACCCTCCACATCTCTGCGAAAAACTGTGGGCCTTCGACATTTGGTCCATACACAGCAATAAGCTTGATCGGGTGGCCACGTAATACTCCGGATAGCAGAACATATCGACCTTGTGGGATGCAAATCACACGTCGCAGGTGCCAAGCCAACCCCTTGTGAATAATTATTGCCACGACATGGGCATAGTTTGAATAATACGCTGCGTGTCATTCTCCCACCCATCTGGCCCAGAGCCGCATTTGAGTACTCTCCGTGAGATGCAGCTCCTGCAGGAAGCAGCTATCACTGAGTTTCTCTTGCTGGTACGCAAGTACATTGTGCGCCTTGGGCTAATCATTAAGACCCAGGATGTTTCACGTTCAAACCTTAACTGACTGCATAAGTAGCGAGAAATTGGGATGAGGTCATGGTTGCGCGAGGAGCAGTCGTCAAACCATGCAAGCTGTGTCTACATGCTGAGTGGACCTAAGGGAAAAGACAGGAAAAACAAAGAGCAGCCAAGGGGCTGGAAGCAACAGTGGCAAACATACATTCCCCCCACCTCTCACTTTGGCCCCCCAATCAGGCCAGATTCCACTAATCCCCCTCCCCCCTCTTTGCAACACCCAACAATAAGCAAGAAGACCTCTCCAGGGACTCGTCCCGTGGGGTAATTTAGAGGTCCGGCTTACTCCCAGCCACAGCGTAGCTGGGTTGCCGGAGAAGAAAATGTCATAGGGGCCCAGGTGCACTGGGTAAGTTCATCAGGATCCCAAGTGGTCTATTGCCACCTGTTACCCTGCCGCCACATCATAAGATATAAATGGCAAAGTCAACACATGACCCAGGTCTTCTCCCTCTTAGCAGAATCATCAGTACAAGGAGTACGGTCCACAAGTATGTCCCTCTTACTCAAAACTGCTTGTGATCAATCGTCTGCTCATCTGTATAGGACGTACCAGAACAGGGATGAGACAGTCTTCCATACAGCTGACTAGCCATCTCTCATAGAAGAATCATGGAGCTAATCATTGTCACTTAGGTGTTCCGAGGGTATAGCAGAGAGTATTTGGCGTCTGTATGCTGGAGGGTGCCCCTGACCAGCAGGAAATCTCTTCTGGCGGCCTGCACCGCCATTGTGCCCCAATTGTGAAGTCTGGGAATATGGGCACTTCATTCCCCTGGTACTGCAGTGGTCGTCTCTCTCTCGCCAGGCGCAAGGTCACGTCACGGTCCCTATAGTTCCATAGGTGATCTATTATAGGCCGGGCTGGTGGGAGCCTCTGTTCAAGGAACCTGTGGGCTCGCTCCATGGAGAACATAGCGGAGAGTGCTTCTCCAAAGATCGCTCGAAGCATCCCTTCAACACAGTCCTCCATTCTGCCCATGGCTGTCGACTCAGGCACTCCCAGGATCCAAAGAGTTTTCCTCCTTGAGCACGCCTCTAGATCTTCATTCTTGTTTTGTATCACCTCTAGCACTTTCTCCATGCGCAGAAGCTTTTCTTTGTCTACAGACTGCCCATCTTCTACATCCGAGGCACAGCGTTCAAGCTGCTCAATCGGGTCATCATGCTTGTCTACTTTTCTTTAAGGCGGTCAAACCTGTCTAAAAGGAGATCCATTTTCGTACCGATTCCTGTTAGGCTCTGTTTCAAATCCAAAAACATGGATCTAATATCTGGCTTTGGGGGGGAGAAAGGGGGAAGGAGCGGACCATCCTCGGCCACGCAAAGGTGTAGGAAGCCGGCTCTCTATATACTATACTAAAAAGAGGTATAGTGTGCAGAGAGTCAGGAGGATCCCCAGGTGCTTTATAGAGGCTAAGATAGATCATACTGATGCTCTCTTTTGTGGTAGTGTGGGCAAACATTTAGGCTTATCAAAGGGCAGTGTTAAGCATTTGTTGTACACACAGTGGCAATAAATGAGAGACACACTCAATGAATAAATCCGAGACCAATTTATAAAAATAATACTTGATTATATTTATTTTGCAGAACCACAGAACTTCGTCTTAGTCAAATACGTTTTGCAATAGAAATACTTTTCAATATCAAATGTTTTCAGACTTGGCAATGTTAATCTATGGGAGGAAGAAAACATTCAGCATACAGATAGGTAACATCGACTTACAAGACCAGTCTTCAGGAGTTAAGGTCAGTATTGGGCAAGGTTCAGTTCAGCACCAACAGCGGCACAGGGGTGGCCGAGTGCAGGGTGCAAATACAGTGTTGGAGTACCAATACAACTCAATGAAGAATGCGGTAATCGAACAGAGGCTGCTTACAGGTAAGTAGCTGCGACTTGGGGAGCCAGTCTCTGGGGATCGAAGCAAGCATGGGGCAGGGTCCAAAGCAGCACCAACACTACACCACCAGCGGCACAGGGGCAGCAGGGTGCCAAGTGCCAACACTGCATCGGGGTGCCCGATGTAAATCAATGAAGAAAAGCAAACAGCTGGAGAGATAAGTTGCGATGCTCTGGGACATAGGGACACCTTTGATCCGCTTCAACAAGGCCCAAGACTGGCAGGGGTGTCTTTTGTTGTTGCAAACTGCTTACCAAAGTAGGTTGCGGTTGAGAGGGGTCTCCGTGCAGAATGTGCAGGCGATGTCGAGGAGTTGGGGAGGGGTCAACCTACGGTGGACTTAGGCGCTGAGGAACGTCACTGGGACCGGTGGGCGTCGGGTGCAGAGGTGGAACCGGGAGCAGGGTTTTGCATTTCTTCAGGTCACAGAGGCCTTGCTTGTAGTTTGTTGCTGCTGAACAGATCTGCTGTTCTTGGGAGATCTTGATCTTTGTCGAAGGCAGGCAGTCCTCCCAAGGTTTTGGAGGTCGGTGGGCTGCAGGACGAGTCGTCTTTTGGTGCAGGATCGTTGAGGGCTGCAGACATGCCGCTAGGGCTGAGGCCAAGTCAGTAGTTTTCTGCAGTCTTCTCTGCTGGTGCGACTCTGTGGTGTCCAGCTCTTCTTAGGTCGTCAGGAACTGAAGTTCAGGGTCTGGGGATGCCACGTAAGTACTACATTTAGGGGCATTACAAGGGAGTGACATGTAGTGGCCAATGGGCCCCTACCTGGCGTGTCTACACCCTCTATTATGCCCACCTCCGGTGGGAGGGGGACATAGCCCTAGCCCTGATAAGATAAGTCCCACCATCTTCAAGATGGTGGGCACTGAAAAGTGTACTTCACCTCGCCTCCAGCACCTGAGGGGTGAAGTTGGCAAAGGGGAGCACACCCTCCAAGTTTTCCTGCATGTTCACCCGCCAAAAAGGTGGTGAGGACAGGAAGGGGGCTGCTCCCTCTAACAGGAGAGGCTGGGATCGCATTACAAAGGCAGCAAGGCCTTTGAATCCCCCGTCACCACCCGCCCCACCCCCCCTCCATAGATGGCTCTTCCTGACCAGGGGATGCATTGTTCTCGAATTCTGAGTGTGCAGGCATTCACCCCATGAGGCCAGAGCACTGTCTGATGGTAGCAGGCAGGCATAGGCCAGGCGGTGACCACACTAAGGGTTGGTAGGTTTCAAGAGACCTCTTTAAGGGCTCTCTGTGTGCAATTTTTAATGAATCTGACACTGGAATCAGTGCAGATTTATTATGACAAGATGTTTTGTACCAAACATCTCATACTTCAGTGAAGCCATCATGGAGCTGGGGAACTCGTGATGACGAATGTCCAGCCCATGTTCTTACTATGGCTTCCATGGTCACTTACAGTATAGGGAAAGAGCATTACTATAGTCCAGGTGCTGATCATTAGTGCCTGCACTAGGGTTTTGCGCATCGAAAGTGGAAGTAAAGGAAATACTCTGCGTAGTAGACTCATCATATGAAAGCAGGTGCCACTGGTAGCCACTTCCTGATCTTTCATAGTTAGTCTGGTCCAAGCGTACGCCCACATTTTTTACTGTGGATTTGGTGGTAGGTGCTGTGTGTAAATCTGTTGGCCACCAATCCGGGGACCAGAGCAGTCGGGCTCTGCCAAAGAGCATGATCTCGGTTTTACTAGCATTTAATTGAAGGAAGTTCTCTGTCATCCAAACCGAGGTAGCTTTCATCCCATTTGCAAAACGGGCTTTCGTATTGTGGGAGTCTTTATCAAAGGAGATAAGAAGTTGGGTCACATCCTCATAGGAGAGAGGTGTAAATCCATGGGCTCTGATGGTTTTAGTAAGGGGGGCTACATAGATGTTAAATAATGTGGGGCTAAAACATGAGCCCTGAGGCGCACCCTCTTGTTGAGCTCTAGGGTGCGGGATTTAAACGGACCTAGATTGATGGTCTGGGTTCTCTGCGATAGGAAGCTCATGAACCATTGCAGAGCTGTACTTCGAATACCTATCTCCTCTAGTCTTTGGAGTAATCTAGGATGAGATACCCTATCGAAAGCTGTAGACAAGTCAAGCAGCACTTACAATGATGGCTGATTATTATCCTGGTAGCATCTGCTATAGTCTGTGACTGGTATGAGAGCAGTTTCGGTACTATGCATGGGTCTAAAACTGGATTGGGAGGAGTCCACAAGCCTGTTGGATTTTTACGAATAAGAATGATCTGGGCGGCTTCCCTATCTAATGGAATCCTTCCCGAGCTGATAGAGACGTTTAGTAAAGAGCAAATGGCCGGGGTAAGCTGATTAGCCAGTGTTGCTGCGATCCTAGCTGGAACAATGTCTACAGGGGAACCTGATTTCGCTGCTGACCTAAGAGGTACAAAATTCTCAAGGGTCCCAGTCCTACCATCAATGGAAAGGGTATGGTTGGGTACTGATTTCATTTGAACCATTGGTCTGGGAAAGTTATTGTAAATCAGATTAACTTTTTCTTCAAAGTGGTTTGTGAGGGCATCAACTACATCTTGTGAAGGCAGGATATCTGTTGAACAGGCCTTCGTATTCATGAAGGATTTAACGACTTTGAATAACTCTTTGGAGGAGTTTCCAGCCTGTTGAAGTTGTAACCAGGCTCTCTAGAGCCTCCCCCCGCGATGTTTTTTAACTGAAAATTCACCCTCTTTTTTTCTAAAGAGAATGGAATGTTGGTGTGCTAGAGACTGCTAACATCAATTGGTAGTGTTTTTTTGTTTTTGTTTGCTTGGGCGAGATTATATTCTTTGTTGTGGAGATTAACATCTCCCCAAGTAGCCAATGTAGGTGTTTGTTATTGTTATATCTGTGGAGTGCATTAAGGGCTCTCTATAGGCCTGACTTTTTATGATCCATCACCACGATGTCATGTGTATACTGCATGATATGGAGTCTTGATGTTCCCAGCCTCGGTGTGATTAGGCTGGTGCCCTCTAGAACTTTTCCTAGGTCTGCTGTGTACAGGTTAAACAGCATGCACCCCTGCTTAAGACCGCTGTTGGTTGGGACTTTGACAGGTGCAGTAGACCAAGTTTTTATGCATACCCTAGTCCCCTGGTGTAAAGATTTTATTGCCTTTAAAAGCTGGGGCATGGCCCCCATGCCTGTAGTGGGGAGGAACTATCAAATAAGGAGTAGCTGAAAGCAAGAATAAAACATATTAAGCCTCCTGCAGCGCAAATTTCAGATTCACGTTTCAGTTAATTCATCTTAATAATCTGATCCCATGTACCATAGACCACCACTAAGTAGATGGATCGGAAAATGGTTTGGAGGCTCAAGAAATTGGATGGAGGTCTCACTGACTGCAGATCATTTTTATAGGCACTACTGTATGAAATGAGGAAAAAAGTTTTAAGATTGGGATGTCATGGTGGTAGAGGGATTGGGCAGCAGAGGTGCTCAACAAATCTGCTAATACCAAAGGAGGATTAAGGAAATGAGTCTCAATCATCACACTAAGTATGCATTATGCTGTACTTAAATGCTTTTATTAGTTTAACCACAATTGCTGATCAGATTTGTTATATGCTTCGATGGCCTCATGTGTTGTATTTTTTTTCTATTTTTACTTGAAATCTGGCATCATTGCATGTGGTTATAGTATTTTCCCTGCACACACAACCCTTTGGGAACCCAACATCATGAAAGTTGGTGCAGCACATTATAGCTCGTATATTTGTAGACTTCTGGATTGGAAAAAAAGTATAAAAAGAAATTTAAGGCCAGTCAGATTTGCTTGATTTGTTTAATTTTAGATCCGCTGATTATCCATGGACCTGTGTTTCCAGTCCATTAAAGGACCGAATGATCCAAATATCCCAAAATAAATTCTTTGAAGCCCTCTTACACCCCTTTATAACAAACATCTCAAGAACTATTGACTAGCGTACCATTAATTTTAAAAAAAAAGCATTGGCAAAGCCAATAGTTCTGGCCTTTACCAGCTAGCTTTTTTTTATTTCAAGCATGACACAAAAAGGAAAAAAAAAAGCATGCTATCACCTAAACGTTGCTGCCATGTTTGCAGTAACATTTTTAAATTTAAAAAAAAAGTCGCTGATTGTTTTATTAGTGTTAGTTTTTAAATAACGAGCCTTTCAGTTGTGACATGCACTATATAATAATTATTAGTGAAGGATACTAGAACTCATGACCTATAAACCTAGCACTGGTATTGTAGGCAGCTACAATGTTACATCAGCAACTTTAAAAAGGAGACAGAAACGAAATCACCATCTAACTCGGCATACTTGGAAGGAACAAATTGTAGGCGGATGTGACCAGTGTGCCCAGGCCAGTGACTAAAGTGTGCCCATCCGATTTCCCCATGCTGTATGCTGTGTTGGGCCGAAGGAAAATGTAAATAAGAATGTAACAGGCCAATGAATATTGTATGTATATTATGTATAAATGTTTTGAATAAACAATAGTCAGTGAGACAACTAACTTTCCCTTAACGGTCAGATTTCAACATTGATAATTTTGTGTGAAAATTGTGGGGTTTTTTCTCAAACTGAATGTAGTACTTACTTCATGCCGAACGAGGCTTGCTTTCTGCAGTTTTGGCTGATGTGCAGACCAGAAATTGCTATGATTATTAAAATGTGAAATACTTCATTTGGGTCACCCCAAATAACATTTAAGAAGCATTGAACATGAGTTTTGGATAAAACTTTTTTAGCTATCCAATTGTTCTTTTCCTGTGTGCTAACCACCTCAACCATAACTGCAGAGCCCCTATCCCAAACGATATTACATATTGTAACCAATAAAGAAAGTCTGCTGCGTTAACTCATATAGTAGGTAATCACTCAATTTTGTTTCATAATGTTTGGAGAAATCTGTTATTTTTTTAGAATTTGAAGTCTTCGGTTGTATTTTCACCTCTATGGTCTGCTACGTGTAATATCTTCTTTCATTCATGGCTGTTTGTAATTGAGTTGTAAATACACATAAAATCATGTTAACATCTAAACTGGTTTTTAGGAATGGAAAGTAGATTTACTCTGATGAACTCTGTGGAACGTCTGTTTTTTAACCACCTTCTCATTTTTCCTTGTTCTAAATGAAATTTTCTTGTCTTGGTGCAAAAGCATCACTTGGATCTGTCAGATTTAGCACAGAGCAAAAACTATTTATTTTGATAGAAAACGTTAGGTATCCTTTTCTTATGATAAGACGGTGCTAACTGTTGAGGTTAATAAGGGGGCTAGTCGCAACCGGGTGTAATTACTAAATCCAGCAGCCTTTTTGCGGTTTTATAAAGGTAGAAACTAATTATTCTGTTTTTTCTTTACTTTGGTGGCATCGTGCCAAAAGGAAGCAGCTGCTCTCCTTCAGAGTAACTCTAATTTACCATAGACACAACTGTCACAGACACAACTTTTGAACTTGAAATACAGCCACAATAGTATGAAACCTTTTGTTTAGAGTGCCTGCAGAAACATCCTTTGTACAAATCAACTAGCAAATGATAGACAGTGACGAAAGTCTGATGCTTTGAAGTACTAATGACCATTGAAATGTGTGAAATTTTCCTATTGAAAGTGGGTCAGTCTGCAGGCTTCTCAATTCTGGGTGGCTAGGGAAAACTTGGTTCGAAGTTCATTTAGCATTTGCACACCGACTTCATATTATGTTTTTTCCTTTACTTTTACTTGGAGAAAATGCCCTTGGCATGTTACACATGAGCTCTTGCCCATAGAAAAACTTATTTTGTTGTCTTTGTTGCTATTCAGTATTTATTTCTTGTATATTTAGTATCTGATGCCTTGATTGTTTCCATCATATTCATTTAATATATTTTGTATTGCATGCATTACTTTATTAAGCTTCTACAAAGTATGCGGTTTGTCTTTTAATCCCCTAACTGCTGTGATCACAGCGCAGCATCCCCCCCCCCTTTTTTTTTTAAATATCTGGGGCACTTTGTTCTTAAGCCTTCATTACTTTTTTCCTACAAAATGTATCTAGGCCAAATGGGTGTCTTTGTTTTCCCTACACGTTGGGCATTCTAAAGGTACCCTGGGTTTGTGGATTTCCATGACGGGAACCAAAGAAATTGTCAAAATCTAGCAACATTTTAGGTTTTTATTTTCTAAGAGTGGCATCAAGAAAATGTTTGCTGTACTAAGATCACCCATCTTTCCAGCTTTCGGGAACAGGCAGAGATGTTTAAAAATAATTTTTTACCCGTTTTGTTCATTTGTTTTAAGTGTTAGTCAATTTTTTTTAATGTTTTACATAACTTTCCCAGGCACTAGTGGGCATCTCCTCTCCCCTTGCTCCCCCCACCCTCCCCCCCACCCCAAAAAAAGGGAGAGTTACTGCTGGAGAAGGGAACATTGTCCCCTTTCCAATGGTACCTCTTCCTCATTGCTCGGTACTTACACTGCAAGCTGATCGTCATAAAATCCTTCTGGTGGAAGTTTCAAAAGGGTTTTCTGCCTCTGTGTGGTGGACGAGACGTTTACATCCTCCGCATTAAAGAGGTTAAGCCTATCCTTAACAGAAAAATCAACAATCAGTGCCCCTCAAATACAAGCATTAATTGATTTGGATGCTAAAGAGATTATCAAAGCCTGTGTGAGTGACATAGATAACGTGGGTTGTGTGTTGGCACATCTGTGAGAAATGTCGACATTTCTCACAGATACTGTTTTGTCCTAAACTGCAGGTCACCAAGGATAATTCCATATGTTTGCGACTGGAAAATCCTACTTCTATTTTTATCAACCTTAGGCTTGTTTCAACTGCTGCATTCATTGTGAATTTGTTTTGTATTTAGTAATCATTAATCACCAAATTTGCAAAACGTTTCCCGCTTGTATCATTTAGATGCACAAAAAATGCTAGCTTAAATGACAGATCATGCCTGATTCATTGATTTAAGATCTGCAGCCATTTATGTCCATAAATGAGGCTGATTATCACAGAAAATCTGGTGGCAGGGCCTGTTGTCTGCACAGTGCTGTGTCTGGATAGTCGCTAAGGTTCCCAGAACTTTTAACATCCCATTTGTGCCCTTTTGCAGAATAATTGGAAAACATTACTTCTCTCCTCCAAATTTTCAGGTAGGAGAGGGTAAGGCATTTCTCCATCTGGAAACATGTTTTATGTCAAGAAAAACAAGTCTTGGCAAAGCTGTTTTGTCTGGCGTTGGCTGCCAGCTTTTTGGCTTTGTCAAGGGTTGTTTTGCCGTGATTTGTACAAAACATTATTGCATGAAAAGCTGTTAGTCCCTCATCATTCTAAAAAGAAATTGGCTAAAAGCGAAATTATTTTTTGGTCTTAAAAAGCACACATTGCCAAAGTAGATCCTGGTACTTAAGGGAATTACTTTGTGTGTGAATGTGCTCCTTGTAAAATGGTAGAACGCAATCAGTCACTGCGAAGTTAGCTAATGGCTGAGATGGGCTTACCTATTGTCCAATGCTTTATGCTTATTCTGTAGTGGGTCGAACAAAAATGTGAATGACACAGTGACAGACCAGTGTATGAACATGGCTTGGTAAAACTGCCTATAAGTAAGTATATTTACATATAAATTTTGTAAATCAAAAGGTCTTGACTGTCACAAGACCTAATAACGCGATACGTGCAAATTTATGTATTAGAAGCGCAGACCGTTTGCAGTAAGACTAGACAAGGAAATCTACAGTTTGCCTAAATTTATACGTAGACATTTGAAGATTTTTATCAATTCTCTAAAATATGATTATTTTTATCTCTGGAAACTCAACTAAACCACCATGCAATATGGAAGTGAACCATTCACTACCTATAAAGAACATTAAATTCACCTTTTACAATAATATTTTTTTGTGAGTTTTATAGGCTAGGACACTATGTGCAAGCTGCTGTGTGTGGGACAGTTACAGAATGGGATATGGAAGGGATATGATTTGATCTCCACAAAAACAAGCCACTTGCAGACACTGTGGTGCTCACATTGAAAACATATTTTGTGTTATTTGGCTGCAAAATGATGACATTTGAAAAGATAAAACTGTGACACCACTGATTAATCTTAATAGGTCCAGTTATGACCACATAAGTGTTACATTTCCTTTTTGTGTAAAAACAAGGAAGTGACTTTTAAATGGAAATTTCGCAGATATAATGCATTTTAAATATTAGATTATTATGTTAGCAGTGTAGGGTTGTTATGATGTAAAAAATTAGGCTATTTGTTGTGAAGGATGTGGATCCTTCACACGTAATAAGTCTACATTCTCCGTCTACTGGGAACCAAGTGCCCCTCTGTAGCACTTGCCTCGGTCAGGGTAGAGAAACAGAGCAGTTCAAGGCTGACACTGGGGGTTAAAAAGTACTTTATTGCGCACACACTAATCAATACTGCACATTAATTAGAAATATATGCATGATGGCAGGTGTAAATGTCTATGGTGATACCCTGTTAACAGTTCACACTCCTAGCGACCCCTGAGCCATGAAACAACAATACCCGCCCACATATGTTACACACAACATAATGAGGTGCAGTTATGAAAATGCTGGTCGAAGTCTGGCCCAAAATTCATTCATAAAAGCAGAAGTGTCATAATTAACCAACGTAACACCATTAGCGTCACTAAGAATGGTGTCATCTTATCATGGTGTTCATTAATACATGTAATGTTTCAGTGTTAGCAATGTCATTGTTTAATAAAGCATTTCCATGTTCAATGAATTGTTTTCATGAGTCTTTTTTCTACTTTTATACATGCTGCAAAGCAGGCTTTGGACTCCCTCAACAGGGAAGCCTGCACTCTAGAGTCATCAGGCTAAAAGCCAAAGATCTAAGAGTGCTTGAATTGAATAGAAACGTCTCTCCAGTATCCCCTGGGAGCCTCATGGTGAGACTAAGGCTTTGGGACAAAGCTCCCTTTAGTTTTAAGGGGGCCAACCTCTGTCCCAGAGTGGCACCCCAACAGTGCAAACCTAGCACCCTAGTGCGTATGCCCTCCTCTGCACCTCTTGTTAAATATTCCAGTGAGTTGGCCACAGTGGCTTCTGGGGCCTGCCTTTGCCTTTTTTTTGTGTGGTGCAACAAAATGCCTTTTGCTTTGAGTTTCCTACTTCTACACTTGGCTGCAGGTTTTGCTCAACGATGACTTGTTTGCTGAAATGGAGAGCCTGCGCTGAAGCTGGCTTCATGCTTCTATCCTGACCGCAGCTGGCATGGGCAGCAAATACTCAGAGCGCGGCAGGCGATCTCCTTTCCTATCTTCACCCCTGGGGCAGATGATAAGATTTTAGGAGTGTGGTGGTTGTTGTGTTTGTTAGTGTGTCATGGGTTCTCCGTATCAGTTCCCAGGAATTGGGGGTCCCCAGGAACAAAATCTATGAGGAGGGGGCCCACGCACTCCCCCCTCCCTGCATAGAGTCCTGCCTCACCAGGGTATGGGAACTAGGAGGGAGCAGGAGCCAAACAAGACACTCCCGTAAGAGTCTGTGAATGCCATGGGGATGTTACCAAGCCTGCCGGCAGCTCTTCTTCAATAGGAGACAACAACAGCTGTTTTCTCTAGTCCAATGGACCATTTTTGATTGGGAAAGTTGCATTCTGCTCCTGATGGCCAGCACTAGCCACTAGGAGCATGTATTTCAGGCCTCCTAGCCTCTAAAATGTTTCAAATTTTATGGGAGGTGATTTTTTTTTTATGGTTCTCCCCCGATGATGCAGACCCCAGGGCCTGTTCTCCTGCCCCTTTGCTCCTGTCTGGGTGCCTGCCACTTTTCCTAGACACAGAGGCCTTCCTCAGTAGCATCCCCAGAACCCAAGGCAGAGCGCCCTCCCTGCCTGTTCACAAACACCCCCAGACGCCTGAGGGCACCTCTACTAGTGGAAGTCGGGGAGGGAGAGTCCCTCCTTTTGGAGGTCACACTCCTGCAGGGCCTGTCAACAGAAGAGTTTGAGAACCCTCAAGTGTTCCCAAAGCAGGTGCATCCTTCAGAAGGTAGAGGGGGCAAAGGCCACTGGCCCTAGAGAAATAAATCCTAGTCCCTGGTGCCATCCAGATTTCATAAGTCCCGGCGTCCATCTCTGCAGGAGTCAGGGCTCTTCTGTTTTCCCAGCTGATCACTCCTCTGTTATTGTTTCGTCCAAGTCCATACTGTTCTTAAAAGTCTCTCCCTTGTACAGGGGTTTTAACTGGGGTGGAAAGTTCTAGAAGGTAGGCACCTCTGGCCACTTCTAGGGTGACACAACATCATGCTACCCCTCCCGTAACTGTCCTGCACAGCATTTTGGGACTTTCCAATAGGGTGTCTTCAAGTGGTCTGTAGAAAGACCTTCCCTCATAGACCAAGCCCTGCTGCTAACTGCCACAGCTGCCTGGTCCATTCTGTCTAAAACTTCAAAGAGAAATCCCTCTTGTGACTGTCTTCTGAGAGTTCTGGTTATCCTCTTTTGTTTCTGTGTGGTTAGGCCTTCGCAGACCAGGTGCAGTGTGAAAAGTAATTAACACATGTAGGATTCCATCCCTATTCTTTCCTGTCTAATCACTGGTAAATGGCTCTATTGTGTGGGGATGCCTTTTATACTCTGGATGGCCAGCAGTCAATCACTGAAGATTTACATACTCTATGAATGCTCAGTCATATTAAAAGGCATGCCAAGGCCAGCACTAATCTATGAAGGATCCCCTCAGTGACAGACTACCTATGGGCAGACACCGGACTAAGTTAGCCTGTACCATGCCCAGCCTGCACAGAGGGGGCTGCACAGAAACGTACAGAATTTTTAACCCAGCCGAAAATGTATACATAATTTCGCTTCCTAAAGGATGCCCACTCTGCTCTTTTTTTCGAGCAACGTCGCTCTCAAAGGTCTGCAGACCCCTCTTCAGCCCCAACAGCTGCAGCAGACTTTACATTCTCCACAGCCCCAAGAGACGGGCAATTAGCTCAGTGGAGACCCCGCCTGCTTACTCTTGCTCAACTAACCCACGACAACTGCCACGATACTAACCACCGTGGACCAAACTACCTGCCCTCTTTTTCAATCAACCTAAGACAACCGTTACAACACTAAACACCATAGACCAAACTTTGCCACAGTCCGGGCATACAGGCTCTCTTGCTCAACCAACCCACGACAACTGCCACGATACTAACCACCGCGGACCAAACTACCTGCCCTCTTTTTCAATCAACCTAAGACAACCGTTACAACACTAAACACCATAGACCAAACTTTGCCACAGTCCGGGCATACAGGCTCCTCGAGCCCCTGTGATCACCAAGCAGCATATGAACAGGAGGAGGACCAACCCTCAGCATCCCCAGCATCCTCAAGGGCATCTCCCTCAGCCGACATGCTCTCGCTGCTATCAACCAAGACTAAGGAAGGCGCTCTCCGGGGGCATAAGCAAGGAGAGACCCCAAATATACACAACCATATAGAAGCTGCAAACAGTGAGAGGAGGGTGCAGAAACAACAACTAGAACTCCAACCAGAAGAAGCCCTTACCTCAACTCACAACAACAGTATAGCCAGCTCGGCCTTTGGGGTCCGATTGCTCAGAGCCAACGCTTCCACACCATCAGGGCCCAGTATCCCACCAGTACCAACCCACGTCCCTCAGGCTCGGTCGACCCAGAACACCAAGAGGAGGGGCCCTCTCATACCTTAATACGCAAGAATGGGAGGACATGTTGGCCTCCAACCCGCAAGACCCTCCGCATGTGGCCTCCCCAGCCAAAGGGCCCAGTGGCAGCATAGGAGGACTCAACCTGGACACCACAGGGACCCAACGGCGGCAGGGGCGCCGAATCGCAATTTGGCACAGCGTGGGGCTCCCTCTTGAACACCATGCAGCTGTCTGTGGAGGCGCTCCAGTAGCAACCGAGCAAGATGGACATTCAGGTGACCCTACTGACTACCTTGGCGCTGTTCGTTGTTGGCATTGACGAGAAACTGGGGGATCTTAACTGCCTAATAAAGAGAGCCCAATCCTAGGCACAAATAAGCTGTGGATGCGGCCCAATCCTGGACAAACTGTCCACTCTCCCCTCCATGCTCAGCGCTGTGCTAAACGATCTGAGGAAAGAACCAACAGCTTCCTGTTGTACACCCTCACCAGGAAAGAGCACCCACACAGGCCCAGAAATGGGACAGTCCGACAGGGCAAATATTCTGTGGCAGCGCCCAAGCCATCAGCTGGAGGGAGTAGGCCCATTAACCACCACATGGCCCAAAGGAACCCCAAAGAAGCATCTTCGGCGCGACCAGCGGGAACAGTAAAACCGAAGTCCAATGCCAAGCAGTGACCTCAGCAAAGAAGGAAAGGCCGTAACCAGAACACGCTCCCAAATCAAACGGCCTTCTATCCTATCTTTGGCCAACAACGAGATCGGAGACCACGCCCTGCCACGCCCCAAAATCAGGAGCTGCGACCATCTAACAGTCGAATTAGGCCAGGTGGTACGTCCCCCCACTGCAACTCCAGGAGTACAATCACCTCAGGCACCGGGGTCGTCCACCACGCAAGAACTCTCCACACAGAAATAGGTGTCACCCAAATCAAGCACCAGGATACACAACTGGGTCACCTACTATGTCCACCCCCAGCCCCGACCCGTCTAGGCACAACCCGGGAAGAGCCTTCGACCGAGACCGCGTCAGTGGACACCAGTGGTCTCGGGGCAGCAGGGGAGTCGAGCAAAGGCTCATCCTGTGTACGGACAGTCATCAAGGGCTGGCCTAGCACAAGCATTGCTACTTCCCCCCCCCCCCCCCAGCCACGGTCAAAACTTCAGGGTGCAGTAGCAGCTCCCAGCCCAGGACCACACACCAGAAGAAGCACACTCTTCTGAGCTGGCACTCGTAGGACCGCCCAAAACTGACTCGGAAATTATGAACGCAAGTCCTGGAATTTCAATGGACAAGGAGCAAATCCAACTAGACGGGCAACGTTTAGTCATGCAGCACGTCAGAGGGCCGCTCCAGCCAACACAGCCCCCCCATAAATATGCAGCCTGCTACAAACTTCATACTGCTTAAGCCTGAGTAAATTTCCAAAGGGAATCACGACGTTCTGAACAGAGGGAACATCCTGAGGCTACTATGGGACACCCCAAATTTAGCGGACTTAATTTCAACCGAATTACTTTCAATAGAGTTCATCCGCCCTGCAGTTCCTTCGGAGCCTGAAGCTACTATGGCTACTTTGAAAATTACAGCAATCGCTCTAAAGGTACTAGCTGAGCACCGCATCTTCAAAGCCTGGGGAATAAATATTTTCCCTCATCAAAACCCAGGCTATCCCTCTCTGCTGCTTGGCCCCAGTCAGAGCACCATAGTGGCTAGCCCATCCAGGCGCACCGCTTAGTGCTCAGAGGGGCTTTGGGGCTGTCACCACAATGGAGGCCGGCACCACCCGGCCATCAACATAGCAGGCCCCGGGCAGCAACAGAACCACGAAGCACGCATCCAGTCCTCTGGCAGATCACAAGAACTATAAACGCCCTCCCTGGCACCCAATGACCAGATTCACAGAAGGATGCAGACATCACAGACAGTAAAACCACCTTCCGCCTCGGCTCATGGAACGCTAATGGACTGGCAAGCAAAACATCTGATCCAGAGTTCCTACAGGACCTAAAATAGTTTGAAACGATGCTGCAGGAAAGATGGCAGGCAGATCCGTTCCACTTGCAAGGATTTATGTGCTTCGCGAAACCAGCAGTAAAGGGAAGGAGAATCGGTCAGTTATCAGGAGGACTGGCAACTTATGTATCCACAACCTTAGAGCAAGTGGATTCTGCCTCAAAGGCCACCATTGCAGTCAAGATCGCCCTCTCCCTCATGGGAGTACAAGATGAGGTAGTAATACAACCATCCAAAATGCAAAGCAAAAGACTCTGAACACTTAATCGACCAATTACTAAGGTACAAAAGCTAGTCGGACACATACAATTTTATTCTCGGTGGACCTAAACCATCACCTCCTAGGTGCGTCGCTGGGGGACGAAGCACGCAATCAATCCCTACACTGGAACATACCGGCTCAAAGTGGGAACTCCCACGGGAAAATGAACAGCAAAAGTAGACGCCTACTAGACGATCTAGAGCACCTCAACTTCAGGGCGCTCAATGGAAGACTCTCCACCAGTGGCCACCTACTACTCTTCCTGTACTTGTTCAACACTGGGCCAGGGGCGGCTCCTCCATGTGGGCAGAGGTGCGTCGCCCCACTGCATTCTCTCAGTGCGAGAAGCAGAAACATAAAATCGTATTATAAATACCATTTTATGTTTCTGCTTCTCGCACTGCGAGAAAGCAGAAGGGTTTGGTTGGGGGCGGGCGGGTGGGCGGGCCTGCACGGTTGTAGGGGGTAGTGGCTAGCCCAATGCTGTGGGCCCTGACTGTTTGGTCTGCCCTATGAGGCCGACCAAACCAGTCATGCGCACTCCATTTTCTTAATGGCCTCCCCATAGACGCCTGTGCGGTCGGCGTCCCAGCCAATCACAACGCTGCCACTGCAGCGTTGTGATTGGCTTAGGGGAGGGAAGCTGCCTGCTTCCTGCTGCAGAGGACGACATGGGACTGACAATGCGGGACCGGGCCGGCAAAGGTACGTTTTTTATTTTAAATTAAACCTCCCACCCCCCGGCCTGCGAGTCATGCCGGCCGCAACTGCACTGGACTATATTTAGTCAGCCTCTTGCTGTTCCACTCCATCTCTGCATTCCGATTAGGGGACAAGGGGGACAGTGACCATCGACCTCAGGAAATATTCTTCTTAGCAACTGCACCCCCACACAACCGCCCAGAGGTGCCCCCGACTCCATTTACACGATTAACTTAAAGAGAATCAAATTTGAGGGAGCAATCATAGAGACCCTGTCAGTGTCAACAATGGACCTCCTACAACCTCAAACAGAAGCACCAAACAGTTACATAGTCAGATGGGAAAGCTTCACTGCTAAACTAGCAGATCGCCACGTCACCCAAAACAAACTTCAGTCAGGACCCCAGTCTGGGAAGTAGGATGACGAAAGCCCAACGGGCACAAATAAAGCAAATCAAAAGAGCCATAAACAGCACTTTAAGATCTCTGCGACTCCACCCGGGGAGAATAACTCTCCATACACTTCGACAACAAAGAACCTCACTCAAAAAACTGTAGTGGGAACTCAACAGAGCGCGGGAGGACGAGGCCTGGGCAAAGCTACTACATGACATAAACCGCACCGACTGTGCATGCTTCTGGGGAACGGTTAACAAGATAATGCATCCGCAGCACCGCAGAATTGCGTCTCATATTTCAGAGGAGACCTGGGTATTTTTTCTAAGGGAGCACTTCGACCACCAAACTGTGCAAAAAGGGCCAAACCAGACAACCAGGAAAATGCTAGAACACCCCATTACAGAAGATCTACTAAAGGGAGACAATGCCACAAACATGTTGGACGCAGCTGACGTACGTAAGTATGCATCCAGGGCCTCGAGCATACACCTAATAAAGCAACAAATCGCAAAAGGAGGCAAAGAAGGGGCCCAGGGCCCCAGTGACATCACACCTGCACTGTTCAAACAAAGGGCGGAAGATTGGGCTGGAGTCCTGGATCCCCTTTTTTTGGAAGTCAGATCTCTTGGCATAATTCCAGCTTCATGGAAAGGGTCGACGATCTCATCAATCCACAAAAACGGAGACAAGTTTCTATCCAAAAACTACGTCTTGGTGGCGTTGATTGACAACGAGGCAAAATATTTTGCAGTTACTGTGCTTGTGGAAATCGCATCTTGGGCAGTGGAAAATGCAATAATAGCACTAAATCAGACGGGATTCTGAAAAACGTCAGGTGCGACAACGAACATCTTGGCAATTTCACTACTAATAGATGCGGCAAAGGCCTCTAACCTTCCCATACACCTCTGTTTTATTGACTTTAGTGCAGCCTTTTACAACATAGACAGGGCAAAGCTGTGGGAAAGCTGGGCCATTGAGAAATTCTTAACACTCTATTAAATATGCTAATACTTCTCCATACGGACACATGGGTACAGGTGAAACTAGGAGCAGGCACACCTCTCCAGACGAGTACCAACAACCAAAGGTCTGAAGCAGGGGCGGGTGCTCACTCCCACCTTTTTTAATTTATTCTTGGCCGACTTGCCGCAGGGAGTCAACACCAGCAACTCTCAAGCCCCTAGGCTGGGAGAAAAAACCCTAACAATCTTCCTGTACGCTGACGATGTAGTCCTGGTCAGCCACACCCAGGTGGGCCTGCAACATCTCCTTAACAAAATGAAGGACTATACCATGGAGAATAACTTGAATGTCAACTATGGGAAAACACGAACAATGACCATCAACAAGAGGAAAAGGCCACGGACCTGACACCTTGGCAACACACGAATACAGTAGGCAGATGATTACACGTACTTAGATGCATTATAGACAAAGAAGGGTTCTTTGCTCGTCGACAAGAAGAAATCAAAAGGAAATGTCTGGCACTAGCAATAACACTAAAAAACCTCAAATCAAAACTGACTGGGCCCACATTATGCCCCCTCCTAAGGGTCGCACAAGCAAAAATTCTTCCAACACTTACCTATGGCAGTGAATCAATGCGAGGCAGAGACGCCAAACTACAGAACAGCACTTTAGTCAAGGCATACAGAATCATGTTCAGCCTCCCAAATTATACCTCACCAGCTCAGATAAGGCTGGAGTTCGGCCTACTAAAACAATCTCTGGCCAGGCATGGAGCATACATTATCTGCTGGAATAAGAGCAGGTATTCCACCCCAAACACCTTAAAACAACTACTATGGCAAGAACTCCTGCAGAGAGACACATCACCCACAAGAAGCTGTCTCCAAGCGTCCCTGGCAGTAACTGGGCTGTCTCATCTTTGGAATGTACAATCCATTACTCAGCTTTTAAGAAACTTGCATGGAAATCAATAAAACAGCTCTCACTTGTGGAGGATAAGGCTACTTTTTCAGCTAGAGCCCATGCCTGGATGACCTTAAACAACTAAAGATCACTTGCACCTCAAAAATATTTCAACCAGGGCTATGCTAGATCTATTAAAAAAAAAAAAAAAAAATTCCTGAGGCACCGCTTGGGCATACTCCAGTGCACCTTGAATTTCCCACCTTGGCTGAGGTACCCGACTCAAACCTTCTGCTGCTTGTGCGACAACGGAACAGAAGATCTTTTGCACCTGCTCTGTACCTGCAAGAAGCTGCTGAAGGAAAGGAGGCAGCTGCTAAAGGCTCCCTTTAACCAAAGGGAAATTTGCTCGCGGAGGCAAGCAGTGTTGGCCTGCTTTAGACTGGGGGACCTGCAGCTCAACTGCAGACTGGTAAAAGTTCTTATGCTAGCAAAAAAGAAAATGCCACCGGCCACCGCCGGAACAGAAGCACAGTCGCAAGCTGACTGCGCATTAGGAACGAGTACACCGAGGATAGAGTGGACACTGATAATAAACTCTGTCAAAACACCGGGCCAAGAGTATTACTAGCTTGCACAAACAACCTTTATTGCACAGCAATTAGCACCAAGAAAAGTTTTACGATAAACTGTTTAACATTTTATATATATTTAATCTTTTATGTATCCTTACAGTTTTAAACTCGTTTGATTGTATCCACTGGTTTTTATTAACTATGCAATAAATTTAACTTGATCTTGACCCTCCCATGAGGACAGGTTTCATGCCCTGTAAGGACTGTTACAAACACAGATCTGTGACTGATCCTCACCAAGTTTGCCTGTGGTGACTGGGGTCGAGCCACAACTCCAAGTCCTGCAGTGACTCCTCGTCATTGAACCAGAAGGCCATGTGGGATGCAAGTTGAAACTCTACGTCGCCATGCATCAGAAGACCCAGCGTCGTCGTGGATGAAAGACCATGTGTCCATTTCACTGCAGGAAGTGCAAGCCCTTTTGGCCAAGGGTGCTATCGTGAAGTTGCCTGCATCAGATCAGATTGGGTTGTAGTTTTTACTCCTGCTACTTCCTGGTGCCAAAGAAGACTGAGGCCTTCATCCTACTTATAATCTGTTGCCTCTAAATATCTTCCTTTGGAAGGACAAATTCAAGATGGTCACTCTGGCCCAGGTCTTGTCTGCCCTCGATCCTGGAGACTGCATGGTAGCATTGGACATGCAGGCCACCTACTTACATGTATCTGTCATGCAGGCCCACCGGCGCCACTTTCGGTACGTGGTAGGGCAGGAGCATTATCAGATTGCTGTGCTCCCCATTGGTCTCACTAGCGCCTCTCGGGTGTTCACACCATTAATAGCAGTGGTGGCAGTTTATCTTCAGAGGTCATGGGTCCCAGTCTTCTTTTACCTCGACGAATGGCTGATGAAGACTGGCTCACCCCAAGCAATATTCAACCACCTCCAGACTACGATGAACCCCCTGTCATCTTTGGGGTTCACTATCAACATGCCGAAGTCGCATACGACTCCTCAGACGCTCCTCTTCATTGGAGTCATTCCGGACAAGGTTCAGTTTGGGACCTTTCCTCCCGGAAAGGAGAGTCCAGACCTTTCAGGCTATGATCCTATAGTGGACTTGCTCCTTCCACAGTGCAGCGCCGTCCGGTAGCCGCTGCTACTGTCCCCAACTGCTGCTGCGGAAGAAATCCGCATTTGGCCATAGGTAGCTAGTGAAAGTAAACCATATTATTTGTAATCAATCTTCAAGAAGCTGAAAGATGGATTCAGTACTCTAAAGGTCTTCACGCTCAGACATGGCCTGCATCTATGCCTAAGGACAAAACCAGACAAAATGCGCTTTAGAAATTGTATAAAAATGGAACTCTTCATGCTCATCTGCAATTAAATTCGAATCACACAGTGATTTCTCTTTGAAGAATATCGGATTGGGAACTTTTTTGATGATTGCCCTCGAAATTTCCTCCTTCGCCCCTATTAAATGTACTTCTGACCGTCCCCTTGTGCTCTGCAATACCCAAAGGCTTTACAAAGCAGGTTTTAAAACTCCTTATTAAATAAGTTACCCTTAATGGTACAGTATTGTTTGGCAGACATTTTTCAGAATAGGGGACAGCTTTGGGTGTTGTACAGGCCAAACGTAGTTCCGAGAGCAGCTTAGCGGTTCAAGAGATTGTGAACATAGCAAGGACGTGGACACTATTATTTCAGTGGTGGATGGTGGCAATGGGAGTCTGGTATGTTAGTCTAGTGGAAGTTTAGGCGCCAAAAGGAAAATACACCTTGAAGATAATAGTATTTGGGATCAATCGAATAGCGCCACTTTTGTCTGCATTAGTTAATCATGACTTTGTACAGTGTGCTACAAAACCAAAATTGGATATTGGCAGGTGTTCTTAGGCTTGGCCTACATGAAGATAATGTTAGGTTATCCCTGGACAGGTGGTAGTGCTGAACAGGATTTCTTTCTTGTTTGATGCCAACCGCAGGTGCTAGTGGCATATGTCTGGTTGAAGTTGGTGCGTATCATTTGGTGTTTTAGAAAAAAAAACACACAAGTAAACCCTTGCTCATCTATTTTTACGCCAACTTTTAATACTCTAATCTGGTCGACCTGATGTTACCAACAGTTGATATTGGTAATGCTTGCATAAAGACCGTCTGTCCCACGATCCTTTCTCTGTCTGCTACAGTTTCTGCACCGTCGTTTCTCAGAGAATGCGCGTTGCAAAATACTGCTGGTAAAAGTTCAGCAATTGTTTGGTGAAGCAGTTATTGTCGGGGCTCATATTTCGCTACATATGGGGACTTGTGTTTTTAATTTCTGTTAAGGGCTAATTAGTACCATCGAATTGAATAGTTGCACAATTACATAGCCCATTAAACTAAACACAAATTGGCAGCCACTAAATTCCGTGGAGGTGTATAGGTTACATTCATAACGTTAGTGCATATCAACAAGAAATAGCCCTGAAGACTGATGTAGTTCCAAGAACATTACGTACGCCAGGTGTTTTATCATAATCTGTTCATTAGTTGAACTCTAGTTCAATTTAAATTGAATACTAAGAGATTTGGAGATGATCATGATGATGTAAAGTTTTAAATTGGGATGTGCTTTTTCAATTAACTTAGCTTGGAATGCGTGACTTTTTCTCATTTTCTCATCAGTGTTCTTGGTTCTTGCACCTGTTGGTATGTTTGTTTCCTATAAAAATATAAATAAGTTGATAAATGTTCTCTTTTATACCTAGATAGATTTTTAGGTCTCGCCTAGCGACGCAGCGCGAAAGCGCTGTCGCTAGCGAGATCTATTGTTACCGACTTGCTTCGGAAGGGAGACAGGAGATGTGCACGCGCAGGACGGACTGCAATTATGAACGCGCCCGTGAACACGCACGTACAGACACGCGATGTGCACATCTCCTGTCCCCCTTCCGTCCTCGCCAGCCGCAAAACATGAGCTGTGCACGCATAATTAAATCTACAATCCCCAGCTGTCCTTGCACCCCTCCAGTGTCAGCCAGCCATGCGCCATCTGCCAACCCCCACCATATTCCTCCACGACTACACACTGACGCCCTCTCCATGCAGCTACTCTCTCCCAGCATTCCTTACCGTCGTTCCGCCATGCTTCAGTGCGATGCCCTGCAGCGTGTCGCCAGAGCTCACAGGGTGCTTGGTGTATCTCGCAGCCCATGCGGCCGCCGTCACGCTGGCCGTGCGTGTCTTCTCCGGCGATCCTCAGCTTACGCCGGGACAGCCGATGTGCACGCTCTCGGCGTCTCGTGCGCTCCCACCGCGCTTTCACTTTCGCGCGCTGAGACAGTGCCCCCGCTGCACTCCTGACAGCTCCGTGGGCAATGCAATAGGTTTCACATTTTTTGCTTTCTAGGCTAAAGGGGAACTCGGAACCCGGGAGGGGGCGGGTGAGATGTTTGTGATAATCTGCGTCTATCTATAGCCTGTTAGCCTTGGGTTATGTAAGGAAGAGTGTAAAAATCGTCTCTCTGCAACCAGCATATTAATGTTACGCTGGCATCACCTCCGTGCGGCTGAAGCTTGCCTCACAAGCCTTTGATCTTGGTGAATAAAGGGGCTAAGAACCGAGGGCGTTGAATAGGTGGGTGACAGACAACCGTTTATCTGTACGTCTGTCTGTCAACGGCCCTCCTCTCTGGATACGCTGACTCTTCTAGTGCTGTTACCTTATCTCATACCCTACACCCCTGTCAGCTGCTTAAATTACGCGCTCAGGAAATTGTAAAGCGCCTGGGCTGGCAGACAGACAGCAGTCTTCGTGTATGCGTCACTTTACGGACGACGAGCTGCGGCCGGATAAATAGGCAACTCGCCTTCCCTCGTGAGCATAAAAGGTCCCAGGCACGCGCCGTAACCGTGCTTTATGCGCACAGGACGAGGGGCAGCTGAGAGGGTGAAAGGATGCCCCGGGGCACCCTGCAGCCTTTTCATGTGCACTGTGTGTGCACAGTGCACCTCCATTTGCACACTTGTAGCAGCGCTTTCTGCACACCGATGAAGGCATTCCCAGCTCAGTATATTTCGCTACATTCTCAGTAAAATGTTATGAATGTTCTTAAAAAGGGTGTCATTTTGATATCAGGCGATGCCTATTCATTTCTATGACAAATTGTGAGGGGTGGGGGAGTGAGGGCCGGTGCAGGTCAGCCTGGCTAGACGAAGGGGTATGTCTGGGTGAGAAAGGAAAACAGAGAGGAACAGTCCTGAAACTAAGATTAGGATGGGGGGGGAGGGGGTGTTGAAAAAACTGCATTGGCACAGGGTAGTTAAATAGGGTCGGATTCATATGATATTAAGTGGGTGGTGAGAAGAACATTGACAGAGCTCATATGAGGCCTCGTGTATCAAGGACAAAAAGAATAAAATGATTAGTGGAATGGTTGAATTAATCTCAAGCCCAGTGCCACTCTCCAGTCTATCATTGTTTGCTCACTCTAGACAGAGACAAACCATGTGAAATGTGTCTCGGTCCTCTTCAATAGGAACAGGCCAATGAACTGCAAAGGTAACCCCTCTCTAAGACAGGAATAACAAGCATTTGCAATGCAATAGGTCTCGCATTTGCGAGAGTTTAATCTATTGGCATTGTAAATGACAATGCCTTTTATTTATGTTTTAAAAACCAACACATAAATAAAAGGCATTGCCATTTACAATGCCAATAGCTCAAACTCTAACAACTGCGAGACCTATTGCATTGCAAATGCTTGTTGGACCTGTATGCAATCTGGATGCGAGTTAAGGCCCTAATGTTCTCAATGTTACTGATAAATAACCTATTTTTCTAAAGTTATTGGCAATTGGTCTACTGATAACAGTCTGGTCAGATCTTTTTAGAGGTCTGACTAGACTGCAAGAGCTAATTTAACCTGAGCGAAGTGTGTGGCAAAAGTTCAGCCCCATATTGATTGGTTGTTTTATCATTCTCATATTGATCACACCACGCTCGCCAGCCAATGGATGATTGGGACTGCCATTTATGACATATGTAGTTTTTCCATTACACTAATTTGTATAATCATACAATCAAAGTCATTGCTGTAGCAGTTAGAGCCCGATAGGGAAGGGAGTACTCTTTGTTTTGTGGAGACGGGGAGTAGCACCCACCAGCCCATGAAATAGCCCCACCCCCAAAACACACAGACACCATCTCTGCTAATGTGCTGGAGGACCTTTACATGACAATAAGAGAGCTCCTACTCCTCATCCCTTACTCTGACACTCCTTTACTTCTCGTCCCCACTGGTGCAACAGGTGCATCCATGCTCTGAACAGTGCACGTCATAACAAACTATAGCGCCCTGAGTTTATAAGTGCATTGCAGAGCAGCTGCAGTCTACCTGTACCTTCATATCAACGACCTAGAGGGGTTTACCATTTTACAGTGTCTGGAAACTGAACTAAATGTCAATGCGCCCCATCCTTTCCTCTGTGCAGAACAGCTGATCTTGGCAATTGTATCGACAAATTCACATAGATATCACCTTCTGTACCATACTGTTATCATCCTTTTTGGGGCTACTTTTTACAAAGAAAAGACGTACGCCGGTCTGTCCCAGGAACTCTAATGCATTCTGGAGCTCTTGCGCTAGTTAGATGTAGAATGATTTCCAGCAGTCTGAGTTTCAGAATACAATGAAGGGTTCTCTCGTATTTGCTTTAATTGGGTTGACAAGAGTCTTTTTTTCTCCCCACTACACTAATGATAATGTTGGTATATGCCAAGATTATCCTTTAGTTTACGATTATTAAAAGAAGTGTGTACCTTGAATTATTGTTAACGGGTTTAAATTTTTACAGTGCTCAGATGCCACTGGCCTTATTGCCCTTAACATTATTGCTAATAACCGTGAAAGAGCATTTACACGTAAACGAAGCATATTGTAATTTCTTTATCTTTACTTGGTTTTCGTTAAATAGGATATTAGTTCTTTTAGCGGTGTCCCAGAAGAGCATATCAAGACCAGAAAAGTTCACATCTTTGTTCCAACTCGGAATGCCATGCAGTCTGGTGTGAATAACACCAAAACATGGAAAATGGAGTTTGACACAAGAGAACGCTGGGAGAATCCATTAATGGGCTGGGCATCAACGTAAGTTGCTTTTCAAGTCATTTATTTATTTTTTATATGATTGGTACATCTATGTATTTAAATGGTAAGCTAACCATTCATTGTTATAAGTAAGGCTGTTTCCATTGCTGTACTTGAAAAATGTCTAATGTATGAATGTTCTTATCTGATAGAGACTTATAGTCCCAGATTCCTTACTTTAGAATATTCTCCAGGTGTCAAACTGGATCTGGTCAAACCTTAAGCAGTAACTCTGTACGCTGGTACGTGGTGGTGTTCGGTTCGGCGGCATCCACGCCAGAAGTGTCATGTGCGGTGCCTATATAGGCGCCACCCCAGCGCACTGACATCAGTTCTTTTCTTTCTGCGCCATCAGTTCAGATCTGGAGAGAGTTACCTCTGTTCACTTCTTGGGCGACTTTTTCGACATTTTGTCAAAATTGTTTGAGGCATTGTCTCCTAGTGTGCTCGGGATATCTCCTGAAAACCTGTGAGGTTTAAACCCTGTGGTTCCTGTCAGACAGATGCCTGTGACAGACCCCATTCTGGTTTGCCTCTGGTTTCTGAAGCCAGGCCACAATTCCAAGGCCTGTGAAAATTGTCGTGCCATGAATCCCAAGACACTTTGGGAGCAATCCTTTAAATTCCTGGTTGCCCGCTGCCAGTCGACTACTGATGCTCCCGGTCACGTGGAAGGTCCTGGGCCCGTTTGTGCAGCCGTTCCTGCCGCTCATCATTACGCTCAAAGTCGTCCGGTAAGTGACCTAAGAAATAAAAAGAAATCTAAGTCGATGCGTCCTTCGACTGTCCCTTGCTGGTCCAAGTCATTGGACAGGGGAGGGAACAACGTCATCACTTTCGAGCCATGCACCCACGTGTCAGCCGCAGAGCCTGTGTCTGGGCTGCTCTGCGCCCCCCCACCCCCAATTTGCCAGAGTGAACCCCGCCTAGCTAAGGGAGTTTTATGAGGCCATGCACCTTCTGTTTGGGCAGGCTAACTCCTCTGGAGGAGTGCCTTTGGGCATATATATATATATGGGGACCCCCTTTAAATGTACTTTTAGGTCTGGGGGGAAAGTAATCAAAAGCAAGCTCAACACCTCCCACTTGACCTATATTTCTTTTGTTAAGGCTAGATCAGCTCAATTGGGCCATTTGCATGAGAGAAGATTCACAACAATTTTATATTTTTATTAAACCATTATTTTTATTTTTTCCTTATGATAATTTCATTTTTTTATCAAAAAAGAATAAAAAACATACATTATATTCAATAATGGGCCCCATGGGTTCAGCGGGTATCCCCACTAGATATCTGCCAGGGGGTCTGCCCTCTGCGTCAGTCGGGCCCCCTGGACCCAGTGCTGGATCCGGACCGACTCCAATCGCGAGACTGCGACCTTCCATGGAGCCTGTGAGTGACGTTGTGCCTAGTGCCGCCAACGACCCCTTCATCATACCCAACTTCAGTACAGAGCCAGATCAGCATTGCCTGACGACTCCGGCCAGAACTCAACCTTCCGAGTCAGAGCAAGGCCTTTTTTCAACAAGCCCTGTGAGGAGTAGGATTGGGGAGGATCCCTATGGCTACCATAACCCCATGGAAGAGCCCAAACACAACTGCTATATGGAACTGGCAGGTGCCAGTGGTGTGGAAAGCTCCCCAGACACTGGATTAGTCTCCCCTCTTACTATGTCTATGGAGGAAGGTGCTTCCTTTGTCATGGTGCTGGGAAGGGCGTCCGAGCTCCTGGACCTTACACCACCCTCAGTGGCAGTGAAGACTAACGTCTTGACAGAGGTACTTCAGTCAGGACTTTCCCCCCACAGAGCCTCTCCATCTTTTAATGGCACTCTCACAGATGTCCTGCTCAGGGCATGGGCCAAGCCCTGAAGAGAGGCTCCAAGTTTAAACACTCGCCAACTACTCAGCGAGCGTTTAAACTTGGAGCCTCTCTTCGTTTCATACACAGATTTTGTATTCTATTTCCGGCAAAAAGTACCCGCATCCACTGGGGTCTTCAAGTTGAAGCAGTTACAGCCATTGTGTGCTTGACCAGAAAGTCGATCTATGGACTAGTTTTTTCCAAACATTAATCTTTCCTAGCGCGAAGGGTCTTTTTATCAACATAAGCAAGGTCCTGAGGATGGTCTAACGGACAAAGACAACATTAGACCGAAACGTCGACTATTACACCTATTCCTTCTTTTATTGTACTACAGGCAATTTTGGCTTTGTGTAAACTCTTCAAATTGCCTACAAACATTTTGTGAAAAGGTGTTCACAATTGTAACTATGAAGACTATTTAACCTTATCTTTTACTTCTGGCTACATTGTGTTGATTTTGATTCTGTACCCTTTATAACTAATGATTTTTCAATCAATATAAAATCAGGTTTTTGAATACATACACCCGTGTTTTTCTTATCTCTGTATCTCTACGTGAATGATTTATTCTTTGACAAATTAACAGAAGTGTTTTTGGAGTAACCTAACTGTAAGCGACTTTGATAGAGCTTACCTAAATGTAATTTCTTAATTGCTATAAATATATATTTGAACAAATCCCTTGTAGGCACACTTACCTGCTTATTTAATTGCCCAAGCCTCCAAGGGTCCATTGGGTTTCTCATTTTTTGAGAATTATTTGGCGATGAGGCAGATTCCCAGCTGGAGCGCTTTAAGGACAGCAGGGCCACGCCCTGTCGCTGGGTCTCTCCGTGGCCCCACACCAATCCCATTTTGCCTTTTTTCCCTTCTGTGGCTACGGTGTGTCCAGTCTATTCCTGCCCAGCCACCAAGGCCAGCAGGCATACGCGGCTCACACAAGTCCAGTGGGACACACCGCCATAGATCTACCCAGTCTTTCACTCCAATAGCCACAGCCTCCAAACATTTTAGTTGGCCCTCCCACTAACACGGGCAACCAGTTGGCAGCAGGATTCAACACCACCTGCCCCGCTGGCAGTCCATAACTTCGGACAAGTAGCTTTTCAAATTGTTCCACATGATTGCTGCATCCCTTTCATAGAAACTCCATTACCCATGCCACCAACCTCAAACCGGTTGATGGGGCAGCACCTCTTCCTGCTCTGTCAGGAAGTGCGGGCTCTTTTGGCTGAAGGAGTCATCAAGAGGGTGCCAGCATAAGAAGTAGGTGGTGGTTGTTATCCCCGCTGCTTTCTGATGCCCAAGAAGGACTGAGGCCTTCGCCCTTTTTTTAGGCCTGCGCCCTCTCAACTTCTTCCTGAAGAAGGAGAAATTAAAGATGCTCACATTGGGTCAGGTCCTTTCTGCCCTGGACCTTGGAGACTGGATGGTAGCGCTAGACTTGCAGGATGCCTACTTTCATATAACAATCTTTGCTACTTCTTGCTGAGGTGAAATGGACTTCTGCAAGTGGCCTTTCCACTGACTTAAGGCATCCCGATATTTAACAGCAACACCTACACCAATCCTTTCCATCCTTGTTCCATTTACCTAGATAGATCTTTGTGAAATCGAAACAAACACAGAGCAGAAGAGTTGTACTTTTCTATTGTGCTCTCTATCTGGCAAAACGGGCCATTCTGATTTACTAAACCTGGACCAATATTCCTTATTCTAGGGCTCTATAATTTTCTTTCTCCTGAACCCAAATACTTCAGTTACACCCTCTCCAATGCTAATGTTTTCGAAATCCTTTGATTATAAATAAAACTAAGGTTCAGATGCCTCAATTAAATGCCTACACACTTAGAGAAGCAAAACCTCCAACTGATATTCTCTTTTAACCTTCCTCTGAATTTTTATCAACCAATATCTCTCATAGTCTACACTCATTAAATTCAAAATTAACTCCACACTAAACCCACTGATACACGCTAGTTGAGATAGGGTCGACCTAAAACTGCAACAAGAAACATTCACAACATACATCAACAAAAACCAGGACTACTTCTTAAACGTATTTGCAGCCACATAACCTACACCAAATAGCTGTCCATTGAATTAATCAAAAATGGACTAAAAACCAGTCTTAAATAGGCTGTTTTTCGGCTATTCAAGAAGTAAAGTTGGCCAAATAAGCTACTTACGTGCGCGTCACTGCAGCTGTGGGTCAACTGAAATGCTTCTGGAAGGAAACTAGAAAACTGCCAGTTACAGTCTTAACATCCTACTAGCTGTACGTAGCAGCAGATTCCTTACCTTTGAAAATAGATACCGAAGCAATACTTCCCCGGAGGTAGGTCTGCGAACAGATTTAGACCAGGAAGTCCTGGAGGACTGACTGGACAAAGTGCCTGTCACAATGGACCTGAATGTCCAGGCAGTAGTGCTTGGTAAACATGCCAGCTGGTCACAACAGGTGACTTTTACAGGGAGGTCTGTTCCAGCAACCCCAAGAAAGCAGTTCTGCCCGAAAGCAAGAGACTGACTATGAGTCTGCTGGGCCTCATAGCTACCTGCATCCTGCTTGTGAAGCATGCCTGCTGGCATATGCCGGCTCTGCAGTGGGACCTAAAGTTCCAGTGGGTGCAGCATCAGGGTAATCTCTCCGACATGGTCCAGATCTCAGAGGGCACTGCAAAAGATCTGCAGTGGTGGCTGACAAACCGTGATTGGGTCAGTGGCAGACCCCTCTCCCTTCCCCAACCAGTTCTGACTGTTGTGATAGATGCGTCACTCCTGGGCTGGGTCGGCCATCTGGGAGAGGTGATTAGAGTATTCTAGTCTCCGGCCGAATCCAGACTCCACATCAACCTGTTGGAGCTTTGAGCGATCAGGTTGGCATTGAAAGCCTTTCTACCCTCCATCAAGGGAAGGCTAGTGAAGGTGTTCATGGACAACACCACGGCCATATGGTACTGCAACAAACTGGGCCGGGTGGGGTTGTGGACCCTCTGTCAAGAGGCCCTGCAACTCTGGAAATGGCTGGAAAGTCAGAGCATTTACCTGGTTGTTCAACACCTGACGGGCTCTCTGAACGCCAGACTGGACTAACTCGGCTGAAGATGCCTAGCGGATCACGAGTAGCGTCTCCAACCAGGGGTGGTTCTTACTTTTCTAATGTCCGCTTCATAACTGCCTCTTGGTTTCCTCACCATCAAGATGGCCTTTCTGGTGGCAATTACATCTATTCGGATTGTCACTGAACTGCAGGTGCTGTCATCTCAGCCTCCTTAAATCTCTTGTTACCAAGACAAACAGGTCCTTCCGATTCCAGTATCCTTCTTGCCGAAGGTAGTCATCCCGTTCCACGTAGGCTAGACGATCGCTTTACCGACCTTTTATGCTCCACCTCATCCCTCTAAGAAAGAGGAGAGACTCTACCAACTGGACCCAAAAAGAGCGTTGTCATTCTAACTTGACCTCTCACAACCATTCAAGGTGGATGATCAACTCTTCGTGGGCTATGTCGGAGCCAGGAAAGGAAAGGCGTGCAGAAATTAATCATCTCCCAATGGATTGTGGTCTGCATTAAGATCTACTATGCAGTGGACAAGAAGTAGCCCCCGGAGGGCTTGCATGCTCATTCCACCAGAGCAAAGGCTGTGACCACTGCGTTAGCACACGGAGTTCCGGTCCTGGAGGTCTGTCAGGCTGCAACGTGGGCTTCACTGCGCACGTTCACCTAGCACTACTGCCTGGACAGTCAGTTCCGTCAGGATGGGCACTTTGCCCATTCGGTCCTGCAGGCCTTTCTAGTCTAAATGGGGTTTTTAGACCCTCCTCCAGGGAGGTATTGCTTTGGTATCTATTCTGAGGTAAGGAATCTACGGCTAGAAGCCTCTATCAGATGAACAAGGTACTTATTTTCAGTAATGCCTTATCTGGTAGAGAAACTATCTAGCCTCAGATTCCTTAGTGACCCGCCAATCCTTCCAGCTCTGGAAATGGATTTTTAGGTACAGGGCTGTTCCCTTTTCAGGGCCCTAGTTTCACTCGCCAGCGGTCAGTGTTCTTCGTGGCCCCGCTCACCTGGCTTAGAAAGTTGCGTAAAGAAACTGATGTCAGCGCACTAGGGTGGCACCTATAATGGCACCTATAATGGCACCGGGTGCGTCAATTTCAGCTCAGACGACGACTCCACGTCGACCTGAACGACGCCACCTACAGGCGCGCAGGGGTACTGCTCATGAAAAATGTTCATATCCAGTATGACACAGGGTATAATTCTAATGTAAGGAATCTGCGGCTAGATAGTTTGTTTTTTTTAACCTCTTTTTATTAGCATTTTCAGGTCAAACAGGCAGTTACATAGAAGCATCTCCTGCTGCGGAGCCGATGGGTAGCCATGTGGTCTTGGGAGCCTCCCCTCAGCCAAGTAGGAGACGAGCGGAACAACTATCTCGATGTGCTGGTGTGCTTTGACTGAGGAATTGTGACTAATCCACCGAGTGACAGGATCCGCCAGCCCAGTTCTGACACAGGGGAGGTCGATTTGCTCTCTGGCAACATGCGTCCCGCGGGGGCGAGCCTTTGGCAAATGTTTGAGAAAGTCCATCACTTGCTGCAGGGAGGTGAAGAAATGCTTTTTCCCCTGGTGCCTTATTCTGAGCCGGGCTGGATAGAGCATAGCGGAGGTGATGTTTGCCTGCTGCAGTTTTTTTCTTGACCAGGAATAACTTTTTCCAGACTTTCTAGAACGCTAACATGAAGTCTGGGTACTGTGCGATGTTGTGGCGCTCAAATGAGATTGCCCGCTGTTCCCTTGCCAGAAGAAGAGCTGCGTCACGGTCTTGATAGTTGAGTCTAGCCACTATAAGTTTGGAGGTAGAAGCTATGACTCTCAGTAGGTGGTCCATTTCGCGCATCTGATCTCCTCTTTGGAAAGTGGAGTCCTCCAGTTCCGATATTCTGTGCTCTGCCTCACCTATCCTCCCATCGTGTTTTTCTAGCTTTTGAGTTATGAAATCCATGTGGGTGCATATGGAATCCATTTGGATTCTATCGATGTGAGGCTTTGTTTCATCATTAGTAGGAGGGTCTTCATGTCCTTATCCCCAGCCTGCTTGTTCTCCGTCCCCTCTGCCATGGTCGCGGCTTGCTCTTGGCTCTGGCTACACGCTGATTTGCGGGGCTCAAAAGGCAGTTTCGACTGCCTGCCTTCTGCTTTGCCCACCTCCGTGGGTCACAGCGCCCTCACCTCAGTAGCACAGCAGCTCTAAGGGCGGCGTGGTGCCGTAACGTCTAGTCAGCCTCTGATGTGGTGTTCAGCACAGATGTAGCTTGTTTGGTAGGCCCAGGCTTTCACCCCACTCCTCCTAGAACCTCAGGGCGGGCTCCACCAGTTCCAGCAGGCCCGTTTTTATCTCCAGCAAGCGGAAGTGGTGCCCCAGTTATCCTTCATGTGGTCCCTCCGACGGGTGTCCAATCGAGCCTTTAAATTCGTGCAACAGGCCTGGTCATTAGGGAAGCAGCAAGGTCCTTGCACTGGGATTTGCTGATTTATTTTTTTTCTTCTTTTTTTTTCTTTATTTTCCTCCCTTTATTAGCAATTGAGGTCTGTATAGCACTTGTGCCTTTGTTCCTTCTTTGGGCTCTGAGAGGTACTCTCGCTTATGTCTTCACCGCATTAACGCGGTGGTTGTTCCTCCACGGACTCGCAATTGCAGCCTGCCCATCAGTCGTCTTGGGTGAGCAAAGATGGCGGCCCTGTCTGGGTCTCTGCAAAGGCCCGGCGTCAGACTCTGCGGTGTCGGCCGCGCGTCTGTGCCTCTCTGTCCCTTAGCTGAGCCGCCATCTCCTGTTAGCGGTATCCTGCGGGTTGTCTCCTTTGGCCTTGTGCACCATCTAGGTGTCCGGGGAGCCTGCACTTTCCCAAGCGGGGCCTCTATCTCCCGGAGTCAGCCGCGGCTCCCCCCCCCCAGCCCAGCCTGTCTCCTTACATCCTCGATAGTCTGCAGGCACCTCTGTCAGCCAGCTCCACGGAGCCTGCAGGCGTTATACTGCTGTGGCCCTCTCCCGTCTTTCAGCATCCGCAGCAATCACGTAGTGGCTGCAGCGCAGGTATGGCTCGTCCTCCGTTTCTCCGTCTTTGGCTTTGCCGGCCGCTCTGGAGCCCCATCTCCGCTTTGTAGACCTCACCGTGGCGTCCCCATGATCAGCAGTTGCCCAGCTGGCCAGCACAGAGCAATATATTCCCCCGACTGCCTCGATATTTTACCAGGCTATTCCAGTCATGTTTTGCTATTTTTTAAGGCTCCGGGGACAGGATTGTTCCGTTTTGTCGTCCCGGGCTGCAGGAGCCTCACACCGTTGTGGCTATCTTGCTGGCCCGCCCTTGAGCACCCTCCCCTCCCCCCCCAAATCTGCGGCTAGATAGCGTCTACCAGATAAGGTGTTACCGAAGGTAAGCAACTTGTTCTTTTGTTTCTATTTCTTTCATATGAAGTGCTAGTGCACTCTTCGTTTACACGTGTCAGGTCCGCACATTGTAAATGTTTTGTAACCTGTTAAAAGGTTTTGTTTTATCAGCATATAAACGGAGCAATGTTGTGAAATGTGATTTTTTTCAAGTCTGTATTGATCGCCTGTGATTGTCTAATAGCAGTTAATTTTTTTGTGTTATATAAAGAGACTCTACAGCCACTTAAATACTCAATCTTTTTTATTGGATTTTTGAGACACTTCATCTATTTCTCTTATTGCTGTTTTTGTCCTTTGACCAGATCATTCACCTCTTAAGAAGTTATTCCACTTACTGTGGGATTAAGACTACATTTCCTGTATTTTACATGTTGCAGGAGACAACTGGAAGATCAAATGTCGAAAGGATTAATCTTTCATGAATGCCTTTTCTATTCTAAGCTTTGGAAACGCAGTGGTCGATCCCTGTTTTATTAGACCTCAAACTTTGGAACACCCTAGAGCCCCATATTGGAGCCGAACCAAAGTGCTCCCCCTCGGCAAACTACTTAGAACTGAACTCTTCAAGAAACCATTTGCCTAAATTCACCCTTAGGTGCACACTCAAACAATGTGGTTTGATTGTCTTCCCCCATTGCATGCTGCTGGCTTCTAACATCCAATTCTAACGTTACACTATTACCATACATTGCTATCTTTACATTAGCACTTCAGAGTTATTCGCAAGTTAATAAATTGTCCTCTACGAAACACCTAAAGAAATATGTTCACATTGAGTGATTGTTATTAGATGTGAAGTGTTGTAGTTCTTGACGTTGGCCAATTCACAGAAAACTCTCAAATATCGAGCATTCAGATACATCTGCATTCTCCTCTTCCTCTTTTCCTCTGTTGCTGATTCTGGTACTGTGCAGAAGAAATTTGAAGGAATCTTGATATCGGGGAGAGTGAATGACTAACCATGGATGCTTCAAATTGGTAGCTCCTTCAGATTACTGATGTATTTCTGTCGTTCCAAGAGCCTGCTCTAAGTCAGATTTCAGTTTTGGCCTCTACTATGCCCTGTCAATGAGAATGTGGTTGTTGAATTAATTTAGTTTTGTATTGTGTGCTTATCTCCCAAAATAGTGACCATATTTAAATATGGGTCAGTACTTCCTTTTCAGTGTTCGTATGAGAACAATAAAGCAATTGTCAAAAACCGTGTTAAACCTTCAAAAGTACATGGAGTTGGTGACTTAAGTATGTACATGGTATTTCTGTACCAGAAACCTAGCCAAAAAGTAGCGGTTCGTTGTACAGAGCCAAAGACCAGCATAAAGTCAATGAGGGATAGGAGAGATGACTGGTTTGTAGACTGTTAATGCATTGTGTTGTAGTGTTCTTTAAAGAAGAGGTGCTTTGTGTATGTGTTTTTTTTTTTTTTTTTTTTACTCTTCTTAGTCTGATGTTCCGGCTACGGGTGTGCGAGAAACACCAGAGATGGTCTGCTAGATGAACGGGGCTGCTGGTCATGATTGCATTGTAAATGATGCAGGTTGTTTTGAAGATGGTGTGACTGGCAAGGGGTGCCAATGGAGTTCATTTAGGATGGGGGTGTGGGTAAATGTGATCATATTTTTTCAGGCCTAGGATGAGAGGTGCTGTGGTGTGTAGGATACTCTTGAGTGGTACCAGTGTGGAATCTGGGAGGCCATGGAGCAAGGTGTTACCACCATTCAAATGTGAGAGTACGAGGGCTTGAACATAAATTCTGAAATCACTTTCTTGAATAAACAGCTTCACTTTCTTAAGAAGGGAGAGCTGGTTGTATTGGTTTTTTAGCTATGTGTTCCTTGTTGGAGAGGTTTGTGTTCAAGGTGAATCCAAGTGACTTGCCATTCAGTGAAAGTTGGGGTTCGAAGCTGTCAAGGTCTCTGTCATTAAGCTAGGTTTGTACTGTATCTTGTTTATTGTTCTTGGCATATAATAGGAATTGTCATTGTGAATCTTGATGCTGTTTTCTGTGAGTAGAGCTTCTGCATGCCTTACCAACCTTATTCTATAAATGTTTTCCGAAAAGGCACAGACTGAAACACAGTGGCAAAATGTTGGGCCTGCAAATGCACTGAACTTCTGAATGAGTTCTAATAATCCATTTTCTATGCCGTGCTTTGGCATAGAGTATTGTGTTCTTCAACCACAATGTAAACAGTCATTAGATACTGGCAGATTTTTTTGTGCCTAATAATAACTAAAGTGAATCTTTTGTGTGTGAATTATTTTCAAATTCTTGATTTATATGTTGCTATGACTTGGTCAGGACTAGATGTCTGATGTGGTTTACTTAAAACCATAGCATCATGAGACTGTCTTTTTCATATCACTGTAAATCCTGTTTTTCTCCTCTGCATAGCCATGATTGGTGACACTATCTCCTACTTTGGGATCTCATACCATCTATATGCCTATAATGCACTGAAGAAGTTCTCCCATTTTGCACCTTCCCACCTCTTTTCAGACTGACTAGTTTCTATTTGAAACTGAGAGTCTTTTCACTCCTATGCTTAGTTCCTCCAAAACAGAAAGCATCTGCATCCCTGCTTTAATTGGCTCTGAAGCCCTCTCATTCCCTTTCAGATATCCTTCCCATTTATGGACACATTGTCACCTACATCTTCTGCTATTGAGACCTACAAGGTGTTCTCTTCACCTCCGCCATCACCTATTCACTATTAGAAAACAGTGCCTTGTCCCTAATCAACATGCTGGTAGAGAATAAGCTAGAGTATGTCAACAACTAACTAGTGGGGTTCTCCCACCCCCATATACATTGTACCTTTTCCAATATCATCACTATGGAAACACGCACATATATGCACACACATACACACCTTCATTACCATCCTTCCTCACTAACAGAAGTTAGGTTAGTTTACTTCCAAACACAGAGCCCACTGAAAGCTACTGATTCTGTTGTTCAAAGCTGTTCATAAAACAGTTGCACTTTAAAGCTCTCAATTTGTCACCAATGTCCCAGTCCTTTTCTCTACATTTTGCCAAACTTCATCTTCTAAAGTCTCTGTGGGCCACAACATTTTTAGCTGGTTAGAGGGGCAGGCTAATGGGCTTGATTGAAGAGCATCCAGTGGTACCTCTCACATTTTACATTAAAGGATTAATGAAACTCCCAGGTTGACTTAGTTGCGTAACTGTGTCTGTGAGACTTATGCTGCTAGAGCCTGCAGACGCAGCAAAGGAGCACTCGTGCCGTTCTGGCTTTCTCTGCTGGTACCCTTTCTTTCTGGACTGGCCTGGCTCATCCTCCCACCCCCTTAGGCTGCCTTTTTTCTTCCTGCACGGTCAGCGCAGAAAGTTTGACATGCTTCCCTGCATAGTTTAGGGTACACTGTGAGTGAGCATGAATTGGGACTGGGACTGGCAGACCGGTTTGAGCTAGGGTGGCATTTCGGAGGGCTGAGAGTGGTTATTTATTTATGGTATTTGTAAAGCGCAAACACTCATCCCCATAGAGATATCACTGGGCTGAATTTCTGCATGTTCGATGGGCTGAGGCCCTGGGATTCTTCTGGTGAGGGCCCAGCTAATACAAAGGGTTTAATCTTAGAAAAGCCAGGTTTTTAGGTTTTTTTCTAAACCTGATATGATTGTCAGTGAGGCGGAGATCCAAAGGCAGTAGGTTCCAGTGGGTCGCTGCCAAATGGGGAAAAAAGCGACCACCAGTTATTGATTTTATGCGTTTAGTTTTGGCTACTGCTAAATTCAGTGATCGCAGGGTTTGCGCTGGTTTATAAAACTCCATTTTTGATCGTAGAATTGCTGGGCCAGATTCGTAGAGTGCTTTGTGCGTGTGGCAGAGGAGTTTGGATTTGGCTCTTTTGCGCATTGGCAGCCAGTGAAGAGTTTTTAGGCAGGTCCATGTCGAGCTGTAGCTGTCTTTGTTACAGATAAGATTGGTGTCTGCATTTTGTATCACCTGAAGTCGTATGATGGGATAGTCTGCCATTCCCACATAAAGTGCATTCCCATCATTCAATCTACTAGTGATTAGAGCTTTATTTACTATGGTTCTGCGCCAGTCAACGGGGATCCAACGAAAATGCTTTCTTAAGAGCTTGAGTAGGCCAAAGCGTTTGCCACAGGTGGCGTTGGCTTGCTCCTGCATGGATAGTGAGTAGTCGATTAAAACACCAAGGTTTTTTGCCACTTTCTTAGGCTTGGGTACTGAGCCCAGTTAGGCAGGTCACCATGATGATTCCAAGATCTGATGGGCACTGCTGAAAAGTAGAATCTCCGTTTTATCGGCGTTCAACTTCAAACAGTGTGCCATCATCCAACTTGCTACCTCAGAGAGACAGCAGGTAAGGTTTTTCCTGGTTTCATGATCTCTCCCCTATCAAGATTACCAGCTGGGTATCGTCGGTGTATGAACAGGTCTCAAAGACCCATTTTCTGACAATTTTCGTGAGGAACGAGACATGCACATTGAAAAGTGTTGGATTTTGGGAGGAGTCCTGAGGGACCCCACATTTAGATACCTGGGGGAGTGATCTGAAGGTATTTAACTGGGTAGACTGGGTTCTCTTACTCAAAAAGGAGCCAAACCATTTTAGGGCTTTGGAGTGTTCTCCGATCGCATGAAGTTTTTTTTTTTAGAATCAGGACAGTGGCCTTGCCCTGATCCATTTATAATCTGATATTGTCTAGCACAGCACAGTGAGTGGATTCTGTGCTGTTTTTGGCTCGTGATGGATCTAACAGGTTGTTATTCTCAAGAAAGGCTGTTAGCTGGGTATTGACTAGTCTTTCCAAGACATATAGGGGAGCAGTGATATAGGTGGATAATTGGATAAGATGGAAACATCTATCCCAGATGTTTTACCTAGGGGAGTATTAAAGCATGCTTTCAAATATCAGGTACTCTACATTTAACAAGGAGAGATTGAAAATCTAGGTCAGGCAGGAACCAGACGAGAAACAAATGAAATGAGGACAGGGATCAAGTGGGGAGCCGGATTTGACCTCTGACATTTCGACCTGTTCCACAGAGAGCTTTGAGAAATTCCCCAGGTGCGCGCTAGCTTCTATGTGGGGGCCAAGTTGTTCCCGAGGGAGCTCATCTAAGGAAGGTTGTGAGTCAAATGTTGAGTACATTTGGCAATTTTACAGGTGAAGAATTTGCCTATTTCTTCGCAATGGATAGCTGAATGGTTGATATTCATTGATAGACAGGCTGAGAGAGTTCTTTCACGATTTTAAATAGTTCTCTGGACCAACTGCTGTTTTCTTCAAGTCTTTTAATGAAATAATCTTTCTTTGCCCTCTTAAGTGCTCTGTGATAGTGATTCAATACTCTTTTATATGTTTGTCAATCCATTATGCATTTTGAATGCCTCCTATTTTGCGCTAGCGATTTACATATCCTGTTTTTCGTTCTTAATTCTAAAGAGTACAATTTTTCTGATGCCGAACGTCTCAATGATTTGTTCACTTTCAATGGGGCGCAGTTATCAAAGAGTTGGAAATGGCAGAGTTGCCGTTATCTAAATACGTGTCAAGTAATGTCTCTTGGTCAAACCCCAGTGGGACAAGTTGATTTTAAAAAAGAGTCTGCGTTTATTTTGCTCCAAGCTCTTTAGGGGGTGGGGGACGGGTCCGAGGGTAGTTTTTGATTTAATGATAATGTGAGAGAAAAATGTATTATAGGATGGTCAGACCATAGTAATGGATTGATGTCATGAATTCTGGTAGTTTCAATATTTTAGATTAATAGATCTAATGTGTGGCCTGCTTCATGGATCGGGCCAGTGATCCATTGTTTGAGTTGGAGGATTCGCATATCACTCTCCAACTGTCTGAAAGAGGGTCCTCCATGTTTTCAAAATGTAGATTAAAGTCCCCGATCACTAGATACTGATAATGTTTTAAACTTAGTGGGGACAGTCAGGAGAGGAGATTGGCAGCCATTTGAGAGTTTTAACCGGGGGGTCTATAAAGAACCGCACCTTCAAGCAGCCTCTGCTCTTTATAGGAAAGTTGGAAGGCTAAAATTTTGCATTCTGCTGTTGAGGAGCTAAGTTCCAGTAAAAGTTTAGTAAGCATCAATAAGAAAACGTAATGCAATCACAGAAAACACCTCTAAGTTGTCAAGAATCGATGATCTAATCAATCTGCTACAGCTGCTTCCACTGAAAATCTGCATAAACTTAAAAGCAGAGGCCCTTGCTAGCTCACAGACCTTTGCTCCGCCTCCTTAGGGAGTTATGCCACTCCTCCAAAAGGAAAGTGACACCACTGGCTCACCAACACAACAGGTTTGAACCCTCATACGCTCCCAACATCAATGCTTTCTTCTGATATGCCAAGTACTAGTCAAGCAAGTACAACAATAACCTCCGCATTAAATTTGCTCAACAGGTGACCGCTCTGGGAACTTCTCAGGCCCAATATTGGATTCTAAAGTTTTTGAAACTCACATTCGTAAACGACGATTGAAAAGGCTTATAAGACTAAACAAAAACTTGTCTAAAGCTAAAGCAAACAGGGCTTCTTTTATGGAATCTACCACCCTTCAGTCGGAGCAAAAATTGTATCCCTTTTTAGGTCTCGCCTGAGCCAGCGCTTATCGCTGCTCTCTGCGAGAGTTTTAGTAAGCGGGTTTTGGAAGTGCAAACAGCAGTGGCTTTTGCTGGCGACCAGTTGCGTTCACGCGAGCGTGCACGCGCGCAGCCGCCATCTGTATTTCCTCCGTCACGGGTCATTAAGTGCATCGCGATCACTTTCACGGCTTTGCGGCCGTGCCAATGCTTGTTTCTATTTGTTTACTTTTGCTATAATCGCAGCACCCGCGCTTTACTTTTAACGTTAAAAGTAAAGCGCGGGTGCCGCGATTATAGCAAAAGTAAACAAATAGATTATTTTTCTATTTCTTTACTTTTGCTATAATCGCAGCACCCGCGCTTTACTTTAAGCGCGGGTGCCGCGATATAGCAAAAGTAAAGAAATAGAAAAATAATCTATTTCTTTACTTTTGCTACAATCGCGGCACCGGCGCTTTACTTTTAACATTAAAAGTAAGCGCGGGTGCCACGTTATAGCAAAAGTAAAGAAATAGATTATTTTTCTATTTCTTTACTTTTGCTATAATCGCGGCACCCGTGCTTTACTTTTAATGTTAAAGCGCTTTACTTTTAATGTTAAAAGTAAAGCGCTGGTGCCGCGATTATAGCAAAATAACAAGCAAATGGTGTAGCCAATAGGTCTCGCTTTTGGGACCTTATAAGTATTTAGTTATGCAACTGTTGCTTGGCTAAACACTTATAAGGTCCCAAAGGCGAGACCTATTGGCTATGCCAATGCTTGTTTAAAAGCAAGCCACCAGAAGAAATCGAAGCAACTCCACTCAGTGTTGCACTAACAGCACAAGTCAAACCAGATACCAAAGGAGCCCCAAATGAGAGCTCAGACTGCATTATTACTGACTCCACTGACACTCTAACCTATAGCCAAGCCGTGGCAAGGAACATCTCACCTGGCTTACAACCATTTTCAGCCCTCTCGTCACTAATCAATAATTGCAGTGCTCCATCAACAATTGAATCTCAAAGCATTCTCTGAATTTAATCCTGCAACTGGTGCTACATCTACAGTCCGGTCTCGTAGGATCAATTCTGATTCTCATCCTGCCAAACCCCGGGAAAACAATGGGATGCTCATAAAGATTTTCAACCGCCGATGATGGATTTATTACACCAAATTGAGGATAGCTTTTCACTCTTAGTAAACACGCTGTGTAGCCATGATTCCAAGTCCAACCAGCCGTTGATTAGTCCTGACGTGCCTAGGGCTCCTGACTCAAGGCTAACAGTTGCCACTCCCACCATTGTTCCTACTCCTGCTCAAATAATTATCTGAGCGAAATAGCTCATCTTCTGCATGCTGCTCTGAACCAAAGGAGTCTCCACCTAATAGCACTAATAAAGACCAAAATCCTCACAAATCTGTTAAGGTTACAGGATATTCTTAACCAGCAGAATATCTTACAGATGATTGGATTCGTTCCTGACCTCAATAACGTAGTCTCTTCAGATCTTTTAGTGGTGGGATTCGTTTGCGACAAAAACCTCAGAATAGAATGAACCCGAACAACTTGAGCCTTTGAACAGACAACATCAAGAATCTGGGCTTTGAGAGAGGCATTAGCGGAGTGTGAAATCTCTATTTCCCAATTGAAAAAGCAAAATATCTGCCCCATGTTTGTTTTTTCCAAACCTACATTCCATTAGACTGTCTTCAGGAGCACTCCTTACCGGAATGACATCGGCACTAGGAAGCAGCATACCTAACATCTCTAAGTCAGATACTGAGGTCCACCATCAGTGTATCCAGTTATGCTAATGGGATATTGCCGGGATCACTTGTCAGCTCAACAACTTTTAAAATGATCTACTTCCCTTCTTAACCCGTCACCACATAGTATGCCTGCAAGAATATTGGGAAACTGTAAGTTTTAGCCTGCCTAATTTTACATTCTTCAAGGAGATGACATCTGTCTGGACATCTACTCACACTGGTGAATAATGCTATGATCTCTTTAGGAAAGTAATTCAAACACCGTTGAGTTACATTTTAGCTGTTATAATCAAGAATTTCTCTAGGAACCAACTTCTAATTATTAATCTTTATGTTCCTCCTTTGTTGACTGGTTCAGCAATTCGTACTTTAATCCTCAACGAACTTGAGTCTTACAACGGAGCATCCAAGTTACTATCCATTTATTTTAGCCAGAGATTTTAATGAAGATCTATTGGAACTATTTCCTTCTCATGATGTAGAGAAGGACGGGCCTTACAGACCTGTGGGCATCCCGGCTTCGGTTTTCTACAGAAGCGGCTGAAGACAATCTCTAAACTCCTAAGAACCTTTCTACTAGAAACTGGTTTCTGCTGGTTTAATGGCCACTTCACAAAAGATCAACTGGCCAACAAAACCTTTTCTACTAGTAAAGCAGAGTTTGCCGTTGACTTTACACTAATTCACTTCTCAAATTTTATTTGCAGAAATTTTGAGATAATGACAAGAAGGGAAAGCGATAACAACCCCCAGTTGATTACCTTACTTTTTCTTATTCTGAGTTCTTTCTCTCTCCCTGCGAGTTAGATAATGACTGTCCAAAACAAAAAAACTATGTGGAGCACCAAATTGACTGAGAAACTTGAGCCACTGGATCAGAATCCGAAGGTGATTCTCAAACTGTGAAAATTCCATAAATTCAATCCAGAAGGCCACCGGTGGATAGCTTCCTTGGTAGCTGTAATGAAGTCTGTTTTTGACCATTTATCAACCTCTAAATGCCAGCAACAGTCCATGATCGCCAAGAATCTTGGATCCCATCAATCTGTACGTGGATTTCTTTTCCTGAAGAGGCTTTGCAGAAGATCTTTGAGACACTTTTTTCAGCTTCTCATGACATTTTGAGCGCACTAATAACATAAAGGGCCTAAAATATTTTTACCAAACTTCTGTCATTAGTGTCTAAAGTAACTAATTTGACAAAATATGGGTTGCACTCCACAATACAATTGTTACTAAGAACGTAAAACAATTTTGGCTGTTAATCGGAACAGGCTCCACTGCCCCGTAACAGACTATTATATCCCCTTTTATACCTGAGAAAAACAACTAAACAATCATTTTTTGAGTCGAATTTAACCACATCCTATATCCTTCCTTTTCACACAAAACAATATGGCTATCACTGAGAACATGACATAGCATTTATAATAAAGCAATCCAAGCGCACTCGATCCCCCGGCCCCAACGGGATTCCAGTGGCTTTAATGAAACATTTCCCACAATTATGGTGCCAGATTATAAAGCCCGTCTAAGACTGTGTCCTGCCTACCAGCCAGGTTCCTGTGTCCTAGCAATGGGCCATTATTCAGTGCCTGCACAAAAAAAGGTCCTAAACGTGATCCTGAGAATTTTCACCTGATTGCCCTTCTAAATGCGGAAGGCAAATTATGTGCTAAACATCCATAATCATTACTAATGGAGTGGGCAAATGAAAGCAACCTTCTGTCAATATTCCAAGCAGGCTTTCGAACCGGCTGTGCGACAGTAGACAGTATTATGGCTCTGGTTCTTCTGACCAGGAAGGCAATGCACCTTGGAAGATTTCTAAATGTCTGCTTTGTAAGCTATTCTGCAGCCTTTGATAAGGTAAATAAAAACAAATTATGATCTGAACTGTTGGCCCTTGGTATTAAGACCGCACTGGTGCATCTGATTATGGCGCTTCATACCAACACCTGGATGTGAGACATATTTTCAGGCAATGCGGATTCTCCCCAGGTCATAAACAAGGCTGTGCCGTGACGCCACTTCTCTTTTCATTGTACATCTCGGACATAGGATAGTATATCAAAGAGGCGTTTGGAAAAGCACAATAAATGTATGTCGTCACAATGCACCAGGTGGATTGGTAGACGAGTTTTTAGCCATCAAACCGGTTTCTGCTTTGAAATCCTATATAGGTGCATACTTACCACTCCAGGCTCGCACATTGTAAATAAAATGTAGGATCGGCACTTTGCAAGTAAATAGGTTTATTTACAAGTGAAAATCAAATTCAGACAAATGCCTACACTGCACACTTGGCAACTATGTAATTGAGGATGTAGAATATCTACGGTGTTTTTTACCCTGCGCATTCAAGACCTAGGCACTCTTGGATCAAGCCAACCTGCATCGCCATGGGTGTGATGCATTTCAAACTGGCCTGTCGAATCTTTCGGACGAATAGCAATCCCCCTATAGTTTTAAGTCTTAGAAGTTTGCGTGCAGTTTGGCTATTAAGAAAATATATGGGTCTTTCATTGTAGCTTAAGTATCAATTGTCTTTTAACTGCTGTTTTCATTATTCGTTGGTTTTATGTGGCATTGTGCATGTCAGTATGGAATTATATTATGAATCTAATGCACACTGCTTTTATAGACAACATTTATTAACTATGTATTTTAGGCTTTTCTTTTTGTTTGTGAATTTAGCTGATAATTCAACAATGCACATATGAATTTTGTTTGCTGGATACAATGTAGTTAATTGTTTTAGGTCTTATGCATTTTAATGAGTTTGCTGTATGATTGTTTTATGGACCAGTTCCCGAAATAAACATAATAATAATAGGCCAGGCCAGGCCATGTATCCAACCCCACTCTGCCCACAGTGGAAGATCAAGTACAGTGGGTGGTTAACCTTGGGCTAACCCCGTAGTGCCACTGCCATTTTTTTGTTACCTCTGCTCCCTCCTTCCTCCACTGTCATTTGTGTGCGTGCTCTCAGCCGCCCACTTTCCCTGGTATGTTGCTTTGTCATTGCCACTGCACTCAGTTGCTGTCCTTGACCATTTCTTCTCTTTCTGGAGGGAGGGGGGAATGGGGTTTTAATAACTTTTTTTGGTACAGCATACTCCTCCAGTACTGTGCAGGTCTCCTCCCACGAACAATAGGCGAAATGGATATTTGCCTCGGACTGCAGTACCCAAAAAGTTCATTGAAAAAGATTTTTATTGAAATATCTAGTGAGAATGATTTGCATGGCGGTTAGTGTAGGTCATAGAAGACAATGATACCTAAAATGAGATAACTTCCCCCTGCTTTCAAACAGATGTCTGAAACCTCCGAATCAACGATGCAAATGACAACAGATTTCAAGCTGGGATAGTGCCCAACACCGCACAGCACACGACTGAAGGCTGTGGTGTACAGCGGGCAGCTGGCTGCTGGCTGCATGCAGGGGTTCAATGCAGGCCTTGCTGCAGGCCAGGCCATACAGCCGATGCCCTCTGTGGATGGATGGCTGCAGCGTCGGCCAGCTCAGGTAAACACGGTGGGGCGGGGCAGGCCGCGGCAGGGGGGAAAGCCAACAGACGACGGAATAGGTATTAGTTATTTATTTAATTATACCTATTCCGTCGTCTGTCGAGTTCCCCGCCGTATTTACCTGTGCCGACCGCCACTGCTGCACACACAAGGTTGGGCACAGTACCTGCCCAAGGGCCGAATGCTGTGCTCAGCAGAGGGTAGGCCATCTGCAGGGGGTTGGGCGCCCAGCCCTACTCTGCATATGGCTGACAGACATAGAAAACAACATAAACCTTTTTTTCTATTTTTCAACCAGGAAAGGTGCATCCAATAGGAATGTGTTTTTTTCTGTTGTTGTGAAAATGTTTGACTTTTTTGTGTGATTTATTTTGTATTGAACTTTAATCAAAACAAAATTTAAAAAAATTAAAGAAAACGACTTTTTATAAACCTCCCATGAGCAGTTATTGGACATGACATCCTTGGCATGGTATTCTCCCAAACTTTGTGCCTTTGCCCCCCCTCCCCCCCGCCCCCTGTGTTGCTGAATTGTTCCTGCTGGCTTTAGAACCCTGTGCATTTTACCACTGCTAACCAGTGCTAAAGTGCCTGTGCTCTTTACTTCATCAATGGGAAAATCGGCCTACACATATTTAGCTCATTTAATTTATTTGTCCATAGTAAATAGTACTCCATGTACCAAGGGCCTGTAAATTAAATGTTACTAGTGGACCTGGGGCACTCATTGTGCCACCCACTAAAGTAGCACTTTAAAAAGATGTCTCAGGCCTGCCTCTGCAGACTGTACTGCTGTTTCGAACTGCCATTTCGGCCTAGCAAAATAAACCTTTTACATACACACATCAAAGAGGTGGAATGCATACCAGTTTCTTCATAAATTATTTCATGCTTACTAGCTTTGTAATGCGTGCAACCCTGTTGGCGCGCTCCGTCCGTGCGCATCCCATACAACTGCACAAATGTTGGCACCTCGTCAGGACCCAACCCAGGGTGCACTGCTTATTTGGTATTTCCAAGTAAATATATTCCAACAAAACTTTGTCAAATTTAATCCGTTTTTATTTTATTCAATTCCTCCATGGTTCATGTTTGATCTGATTTATCCGAAAGTTCAACCACTGCCTATCCAGGATTTTCTTCTACAGACATGGAGATTCACTGTACTTTAAAATACAACGTATTTGGTTCAACCCAATGCATTTCGGGCATGAAATGCCCTTCTTCAGGGGTAACTACAATACAGAAAAGCCTGGATAGGCAGTGGTTGAACTTTCAGATAAATTGGATCAAACATGAACCATGGAGGAATTGAATAAAATAAAAACGGATTAAATTTGACAAAGTTTTGTTGGAATATATTTACTTGGAAATACCAAATAAGCAGTGCACCCTGGGTTGGGTCCTGACGAGGTGCCAACATTTGTGCAAAATAAACCTTTTGCCAGGGCAACATCATCCTTTTAAATATGTCACCCAGAGGGTAGGCCCTAAAGGCTCATAGGGCAGGTTGCAGTGTATTTAAAAAGTAGGACATGTGTACTTAAGTTTTACATGTCCTGGCAGTGAAAACCTCCTGAAGTCATTTTTCACTGTTGTAAGGCTTATCTTCCCATTGACTAACACTGGGATACTTTAGATTGGCTAAATTTATATTGGGAGCATATAGGAATATAATGTTTACACTCAAATGAATTGCAATTTAAAATTCTCTTTAATGGTGAAGTTGGATTTTAGGTCACAATTCTGAAAATGCCACTTTTAGAAAGTTCAAGAAGCAAACAAGCGCCAGTCCTGACTCAGTTTTAACAACAAAATTATTTTAATTTGTAATTACACAACTTAATTATTGTGATCACCTTTTAATTTTCACATTGTACATCAGCAATTATCCATTCAACATATAACTGTCAGTAACAGATGAGAAACATCTTCATGTAACAAAGCACAAAATCATAAATTACATCTCCGACATCAAAGCATTCAAACTACTACGAATTGATAGTACTGGCGCTTGTTTGTTTCTTGGATATGATAGTGGCTTAGCCTTGCTGACGTTAAACAGGCCCCACCCCTTGTTAGTGATTGAACTTTTAGAAAGTTGTCATTTTCTTGTCTTAACCATCTGTGCCTTCTGCCAGCATCCTGGGTAACATGGCTGTGATTTGCTGAGCTGTTGGGGTTTATGTATTGCTTCCAGATAGTAACAGAAAGGTGTGGACAGGATGGGACATCCTGGCAGGATGACTGGGGAGGGGCTTTTCCCAACCCCACTTACACTTCACAGGGGTTTACCTCCTGAACACACCTAGTAATCTGACACCAGACCTGCCCTGCCTTTTGCCACCCCCAGACAGTTTGGAGCCTTGACAGGGGAAGAACCTTCCAGATGTGAATGTAGGACAGGGAGCTCCCTCCCCTCCCCCCCCCCCTCCAACCACTACCGCACAAAGGATGGCACCAGGTATAAATATTAGACCTCCAGGACGACTCATCAGAGCACTCTTGGACCAGTGGAAGTTACAGAAGAACTACCATGCTGCTTGAATGACTGCCTTGATGTCTTGGATCTGCTCACCTTCATCCCAGGCTACCCAGAGTGACTCCAGGGGTCAGTTGGATGACCTGTGTGAGCTACAGGGACAGTACCTGCTTCAGAGGCCTCCTTGCAACTGCCCAGCTGACCTGCAACTGGATCTGCCTGCGCTCTGCTGCTGTCCTCTGCTGGAGTTAGTGCCCTCAGGTCCTGGACCCTTGGTTGACATTAGAGAAAACTCCTCCTTGCCTAACTGAGGGTTCCATCAAATCTTATGCGAAGCCTCGCAACGCCTTGCAACACAACTGAGAGCTTCATCAGAACCGAAGCCGAGCAACGCGAAGCCCTGGAAAGCCGAACCATACAGATGAGAGCTTCAGCGGGACCGACACAGAATGACGCGAAGCTTCACCACCCAGCTAAGAACTTATTGAAACCCACGCAGAGCGGCCAGTGCCCCATCGCAGACAGCCTGCATTTGTGACTTTGTCCCGGTCCAGCACGACCAGCTAGCAGCAGTTGGCACTTTGCGCCTTTTGGCGCTACTTTTACCTAAAACTTTAAAATTCAGTGCATCTCTGGTTCTACTGATTGGACTTTTGTGGTCTTATAATATTTTATTTATTAAAAAGCACTTTATTTTTCTAAATTGGTTAGGGTTTTTTTCTTATTTTCTTTTCACTTTGTTACTGTTTGTGGGTTGCATAAATGCTAAGTTAATCCTGACTGCTTTTGTGCCAAACTACTGGAGGGTTAAGCTGAGGTTAATTTAGTGACTTTTGTGGTTCACTCTGACAAGGATTGTGGTTGTTGCCCACTTAGGGCTTTCACCCCTCCCTTCCATCCAATAGACCAGTTTCTTACAGCAGTCAACAGCTGGTCTCTTTCTCAGGTACTCTGCTCTACAGAAGGTACAAATTTCCCATAATCCATACAATATAGTACAATGCAGTATAAAGGGGGTTCCAGTCATGGGTCAAGGCAGCAGCATCGGGAGGAGCAGTGTCCTAAGCCTGGAGATTGGGTAGAGGAGAACTGGATGTGGAGGCTCTTTCATTCTCCTGACATTTTTGTTTTGCAGTGGTTAGCTGCATGCTGTGGTAAGGTAAGCATATTGATTCCCGGTTCCACTGGAAAATTCTCAACAGCAGATCTTGCATGTGGTTATCTGTGCAGACACTTTTCGTCCCTCAAGAATCATAACAAATTGCCAAACAATGGACTGTTGTGCAGTCTGTAGTTCATCCTTCTGTTCCCTTTCTTCCCTGTCTTCTCATCTTCTCATGGAGATGCAATTTTTATAGTTCATTCCAAAAAGAATTTGGAGAAAGGGAAAAAAAATGCCGGCAGAGACTGCAGAGGGTGTGAATGTTCTTAAGTACTGCTCCCTGATAACAGTAAAGTGGGCAGGACTTCCTGGAAATGCATCACACTAATGACATTAAGACCTGTGAGGAAACGTCTAGGCTCAGACTTTAAATTAAACTACCTCTTTGCCTTCATAGTCAACAATTCTTTTTCTTTTTTCTTTTTTGAAGTCCGGGTCTAAAGGTACTGGAAGTAAACCCATGCACAATTCCAACGGGACCCTCCCCTCTTATTGTTTGTGTGGATCCCGCAGGAGTCCGCAGTACCTTTTGGGAGGTAAAAAAACAAGCATTGGCACAGCCTATAAGTCTTGCCTATACAGGAGCTATTGACTTTGGCAACTTGTTTTTGCCATGTTGTACACGAGTGTGGCTGCTGTTCAGCATACCTAACGGTTAGTGACGTGGAGTGTCCTACAGTGGAGTGGGAGCAGTAGAGTGTCATAGAGTTGAGTAGAGGGGAGTAGAGTTCAGTGGCAGAGTGTGTCGTGGAGTGGGGTGAAATAGGGTGGAGTGGATTGAGTTAGTGAGATGGATTGGATTTGGGTTGAGTGGGTTGAATTGAGTGGGGTGGATTGGATTGGAGTGGGTGGACTGGATGGGGTGGATTGGAGTGGGGTGAATTAGATTTGGTTTGGGGTGGATTGGAATGGGACAGGCAGGGGTGGATTGTATTAGAGCAGGGTGGTTTGGAGAGGGGTAAATTGGAGTGGAGAGTGTGGGTTGGACTGGAATGGGGTGGGATGGTTTGGAGTGGGGTGGATTGGATGGAGTGAGGTAGACTGAACTGGGCTGGATTAGGGTAGAGTGGGGTGGATTAGACTACAGTGGAGTGGGGTGGACTGGATAGGATGGATTAGATTGAAGTAGGGGTGGATTGGGGTGGGTTGGACTGGATTTGGGTGTATTGGAGTGGGGTGTATTGGAGTGGGGTGTATTGGAGTGGGGTGTATTGGAGTGGGGTGTATTGGAGTGGGGTGTATTGGAGTGGGGTGTATTGGAGTGGGGTGTATTGGAGTGGGGTGTATTGGAGTGGGGTGTATTGGAGTGGGGTGTATTGGGGTGGATTGGAGTGGGGTGGATTGGAGTGGGGTGGATTGGAGTGGGGTGGATTGGAGTGGGGTGGATTGGAGTGGGGTGGATTGGAGTGGGGTGGATTGGAGTGGGGTGGATTGGAGTGGGGTGGATTGGAGTGGGGTGGGGTGGAGTGGGGTGGGGTGGAGTGGGGTGGGGTGGAGTGGGGTGGGGTGGATTGTATCGGGGTGGGGTGGAGCGCATCGGATCGGGGTGGAGTGGATCGGATCGGGGTGGAGTGGATCGGACGGGCACTGATTAAGTTGAATCAATCAGTGCTTGGTCCCTGCTCCACACAAAGGAACCGAAATTATGTTAGGCCTGCAGTGGCAAATTACAAGGCAGTAAAGAAGAGTGCCACACAAGCCAACAAATGGTAAGCAACAGGCAAGCTCCAAGCCCTTTTTGGATACAAGAGTGTCTTGCAAGTGAGACGCATGCTCTCGCAGGCTCGACCCTAAAATGGAAATCAGCCATTTGATTCGCCAATCAGAAGACATTACTCAAAGAAGCCAACCCTCTTTAGAAATAATGTTGTATTATTTTGCTATTCCCCATTACATTATTGGTGTTTACCAGAGATAGTTTACAATACAATCCTAAGCCATCATGGCCTCAGACAAAACTGGAGACCAGCAGACTCCAAGGGCATCATCCACCAGGCCTCTGCAAGATACACCATGTGAAGGTAATGACATTCAGTGTTCTTCCACGCACTTTCGCAGCACCACAAGTAGCAAGGCCAGCAAAGGAATCACTGGTGTGGCAGTGTTTTTGAACTTTCAGCAGGCAAAAAAAATATATAAGTGCAGACACTTACTGGCACTTAGTGCCAGTAAGTCCTGCATAAAGGGAAGTGTGGACAATATTCAATGGGAACCACTAGAATGTGGAACCATCTAAGTGCAATGCACCTAAACAACAGGGATAAAGAGAATCTGAAGATGACGGCCACTCACAGTGGCTTCTGGGGTGCACGTCTGACATCATGGAGGGATGAACATATCACCATATGGTTACAGAAGACGCCCAGCAAAAAGAAAAGAGAAAAAGAGCACTAACCAAAGATTTCTGGACCCAACCACTAGATGGTGGAAAAAGGCTCACCATGCGAATCCAGAATATTCTTCAAGCTGCAAAACTACTTCTACTGATAAGTAACCATCTCAATACTTCTGTGAAACGGGACTTGAGAGATGGTACTTCTGGACAATGCAGCAGAAGTGACAATAGTTCACCAGACTCTCCCCCCTCCCCAGGGACATGTAAACATTACAGATAGGGTTTATAATGTAGAAATGCAGATTGAGGGGGATATCTCGCGTAGCATAAAAGCAATATTCTGGCCTCATTAATTGGACACTTAAGATATTATTCTTACAGAAGATATAGCTTCTTGGTTTTTATAAGGGATGAACCTTGAGGTGAGGCATGATAATGCAGCATTCTCCTCCTTAGTACCTGAAAAGCTCAGAAGAAATTGCAAGCGAGTGGGCTATAAAACAGGCTCCCACATTATATAGAAACCAAGCAGGGTGGAACAAAGGATTGGTTCCACATATCATTCTTTTTAGGAGTGAGCCACAAGTGTAGGCTCAGTATCATCTGAAGCCAGAAGCTAAACACACCAAAAAAGCCTTTCTAGATCAGCCAGAATATCAAGAAATAATAGTGACTTATTGTTCTTTTATGAATACCCCTATCTTTACAGTATTGAAACACAATGGTTCATATAGAATAGCTTTAGATTATAGGCATTTAAACACACACAGATGCTGTAAAAAAACAAAATGCTCACAGTACAAGACAAGGAATGAACTTAGTAAGGAAAAAATATAAAACGACCCTGAATATAACAAATAGTTTTTTTTTTTTTTTAGCCAAAACATAGCACCTGAAATGCTGTTTCAAACTGTTTTTCCATTCAGTGGGTTTCAGGATGCCTATACGAGATTTCCTTTGGGCCATAAGAACAGTCCTGGTTTATTTGCAGCAAGAATGATAGAGATCTTGCAAGAAGATCTTTAGGCGCTATCATACATTGATGATATATACATCACAGAAAATGACTTGACTGAACACGACTAGATTGGACAGGATAGTGACATTGCTAGTCCAGTATAGGCAAACAAAATATATAAAAAGAATCCCAAATTGAATATTTAAATGTGGTTTTTCTCGGTTATGAGAAATCCAATCAGGGTGAAGGCTTGACACCGAACTTCCTGCAGAAGTGTGCTACTTTACAACCTCCAAACACGTTAAGAAAATTACAAGCCTTGATGGAATTTCTTAAGTACAGGAGAGCTTATTTGCCACATTATGCTGAGCGAGTGAAGCCCTTGTAGGAGTGGATTACACCCACGGTTTCTGGAAAACATTGGAATAAAGAGCACATAGCTATATAGCATTGATGCAAGAAGACATTTAGAGACTAAATATTTACAGACTAGAGATAATTAAACAAACCTAGCAATTATAGTTGTTCCCAATACCTCAGGCTGCACTTGAAGAGTTTACAATGAAGGACAGAAAACTCCAGTAGAAAACAGATCACATCTGTACTCCTCTGCTGAGGGGCGGTTTGCCCCCAGGGAAAAAGTCTCTTTGGTGCAGGCAGCCTTATTGAAAGAGCACCCTTCGGCACGGGAAACAAATGAAATAGTTTATCCTATAGCTACACCTGAGGCAGCGACAAAAGCAAGTATTCCCAATGCTTGTGCTGTACACCTGCATTAGGTGCAGTGGGCTTCTTCTTTAAAAATGCTGTTGATGTCAAATTTGAATAGGACCCTATACACCGCACACAAGAACTTTTGCAATATACCCAAAATGTTCCACAGACTCCTAATGCTTTTGCCACAGGTGAGTATAACAGCATGTTCTACATGGTCGGGTCTGCACAGCCTGCGGTTGGTACCAAACAAAAGTATTACAGTGGTTTGTCCTGTTTTGTAGGCAGCATTTTCAAAACGCTATGATATATATATGTTCGAGGCATATGAGCTGTAGATCATATGCTTTAGCATAGATCGCCATCTGGTGTTGGGTCTGGATGTCTGCACTTTGTTTTTCTTCGAAGAAGTCTTTCCAGTCACAAGGTAGGTGACTCCTCCTTTCGGTGATAGTGCGCATGGGCATCGACTCCATCCCCAGATTGTTTTTTTCCGCCATCGGGTTCGGATGTGTATTGCGACGCTCCGGTTCGGTATCGTTCTCGAACTTCTTCGACACGCAATTCTCTACCCTCAACGGTATTGTCTTCGATCGCGGTTCCCCATTCGTTCCAACTGAGAAAACCTTCGATCGGATAACTCGAGGCGGGCCGTAGGGCCTACCCGTGCCGCCGGCGCTAGCAGTCGATGGAACGGACTCCATTTAAACTATGTCCCTGGTGTCGTGCTAAGTTTCCACACACCGATTTGTACGAGGTTTGCAACCTCTGCTTATCCCCGGAACACAACGAAAAAGACTGTGAAGCGTGTCGATCGTTCGGGCTCGACGCCACGAGATGCAACACCACAGCGGCTCCGTACCGGACATCTTTGGAGAAGATCCAGATATCCAACATCCAATCGAAGGAGCCGAGGAAGAAGAACAGGTCTCCGTGTCCGAATCAGACTCCGACATGGAGGAAGAAGAGCACATCACTCCGGGTCAGCGTACCGTGAGAACTGATCCCCCTGTAACCTGTCAACATAAAACAAAGGCTCCGGTACCACCTTCGCCTCCGGTACCACCTTCGCCTCCGGGCTCAGGTCGGCACCGACAGAAAGTTTCCGATGCCCCGCCCTCCAGCCCGGCTAAGAAACATAAAGAAAAGCCTTCCGGCTCGGGCTCGAGCCGCCCCCATTCCGGTGCCGAACCAACACCCTCGGCACCGAAACATAAGCCGAAGTCTCTACCGGTCACCACACCACCGGGACCGAAGACTATATCTTCCATACCGAAGGCTTTGGAACATAAGGCCTCTAAACCTAAAAGTTCCCCAAAACCTACAGGTTCGGAGCCGAAATCCTCTGCATCAAGAGAGACTGAGCCGAATTCCTCCGCACCAAAAGGCTCGGAGCCGAAACCCACCAAACACAAAGACTCGCAGCCGAAAACTCCAACACCAAAGGCGCCGGAGCCGAAAGTCTCGGCACCGAAAACAACAAACGAAGGAAAAGACACTCCACCCAAAGAGCCTCGGTCCGATGAGCCATCTTTGGACCCAAAACAAAAAAGACTTGTTATTAACCCTAAAACAGGGCATATTCTGGCCACTCTTCCTAAGAAACAGAAGCTGGACCTCACAGAGGACCCTTATATACCTCTTAAGAGAAAGGACTCTGGTACTAACCCTTCTCCACCTTACATTCCACCTCCCTCTCCTCCTATTAATCCGAATTTGATTATTTCACCATCAAATTGACCACCTCCACTTTCACCTAGCATTCAGGATGAGGATTATGGGGGTGGGGATGGGGATACTGATGAGGAGCATGACATACCACCAGATCAGGATAGACCTCAAGATACTGATCCGTGGGAAAATTACGATAAGGAACCAGATACAGATAATGACCCTGATCTGTATCCTTCTAGACCCTCCCCACCCGACGATAACATTGGATACGCTCAACTCATTAACAGAGCTGCACAATATCACGGAGTGGAGCTCCATAAAGAGCCTCTGGAAGAGGATTTCCTCTTTGAGACACTCACCTATTCTCAAAGATCTACTCACACTTTACCCATGCTAAAGGGCATGTTAAAGCTCACGGATAAGGTCTTTAAAGACCCAGTTAGAGTTCGAATACTCACACCCAGAGTAGACAAAAAATACAAACCCGCTCCAACAGACCCTGCTTATATTAGAGGTCAGTTACCTTTGGACTCTCTTGTAGTCTCTAACGCTCGCAAGAGGGCTAACTCTCAAACCACAGGTGAGGCTCCCCCTCCTGACAAGGAGTCCAAACACATTGATACCTCAGGCAAGAGAATGGCTACACAGGCTGCAAATTATTGGCGTATTGCAAACGCTCAAGCTCTGCTAGCTCGCTATGATAGGGCTCATTATGATGTTAGGACAGCTCATGCAACACTTACCCGATCAGTATAAGGCAAAAGCTAATGACCTTATCCAGGAAGGCAAACTTATTAGTAACACTTCCATTAAATGTGCACTCGATGCAGCAGACACAGCAGCTCGTGCAGTCAATACTAGCGTGCTACTGCGCAGACACGCTTGGCTTAAGATTTCCGGTTTTAAGCAGGATGTACAATCCTCCATACTAAACCAGCCTTTTGATAAGGAACATCTTTTCGGGCCAGCCGTAGATACCTCCCTTGAAAAGATGAAAAAGGACACTGAGGTCGCAAAGTCTATGGGGGCTTTACAATTACCAACTAACAGAGGGTCCTTTCGCCGCTCCTTTTACAGGGGTGGCTCAAAGACAGTGTCCACAGAGAATCCCTCTTCCTCCTACAAAGGGAATAATCAATCCACCTCTACCAGAGGATATTTTCGAGGAAATTATAGAGGGAACAATAATAGGGGAAGAGGCAAGGGCAACTCCACCCGCACTTCCCCCGCAAACAAACAGTGACTTCCCTCCGCTACCCCCGATCATTCCACACCTGTCTGGGGACGTCTCTCACAATTCCTGCCTGTCTGGAACTCAATCACCTCAGACAAGTGGGTCCTACAAATTATCCAGTATGGTTACTGCCTGGAGCTTACAAGCACTCCCCCAACTATTCTTCCAAAACCACATACAATGTCACCAGAACATCTCACTCTCCTAAAACAAGAGGTTCTCTCTCTATTGGAAAAACATGTAATAGAACCAGTTCCATTTCAGCATCAAGGGACAGGAGTATACTCCCTGTACTTCCTAATTCCAAAAAGGACGGCTCTCTCAGACCTATATTAGACCTCAGACAGCTAAATCTCTACATTCAATCAGACCACTTCCACATGGTCACACTCCAACAGGTGCTTCCACTACTTCAGCAGGGCGACTTTCTATCCACTCTGGACTTAAAGGACGCCTACTTTCATATTCCCAGTCACCCGGCTCACAGAAAATATCTCGGGTTCGTGGTGGATGGACAACATTACCAATTCAACGGTCTCCCGTTCGGGGTAACTACAGCACCCAAAGTTTCACCAAGTGTCTGGCAGTAGTCGCAGTTCACTTAAGAAGACAACACATTCACCTCTTCCCTTACCTGGACGACTGGCTAATAAAAGCCAGATCACAACACAGCTGCTTACATCATACTCACAAAACAGTTCAGCTGCTTCACGATTTGGGATTCACTGTAAACCTCACCAAGTCTCACCTCCAGCCATCCAACATGCAACAGTACCTAGGAGCCAACATAGACACTTGTAAAGCTCTAGCATACCCCAACCCAGCCAGGATACGCAACATGGAAAATCTGATATCCCTTTTTCAGCCTCACCACTCATTACCAGCCCGAGTGTTCATGCAATTAATAGGCATGATGGCTTCTTGCATTCTCATCGTTCCTTACGCAAGACTTCGAATGCGTCCCCTACAGGAATGCTTAGCACGTCAGTGGAACCAGGCTCAAGGTCAGTTAACCGATCTGGGGTTGGTGGACGGCCACACCCATCGCTCTCTGCAGTGGTGGAATACACAAAACCTTTCCAAGGGGCGGCCATTCGTCGACCCGGTTCCACAAATAGTACTAACAGTAGACGCATCGCTCACTAATTGGGGAGCTCATCTTCAAAAACATACCATTCAGGGCATGTGGACCCTACAACAAAAACAACTCCACATAAACCACTTGGAGCTACTAGCAATTTTTCTGGCATTGAAAGCCTTTCAACTGCATCTAGTAGGCAAAGCTATCCTAGTTTGTACAGACAACATGACAGCAATGTACTACATACAAAAACAGGGGGGGACACACTCTCTACAGCTTTCACAACTAGCTCAAAGCATATGGAGATGGGCCATTCCTCAAAAGATATATCTCCTTGCAGAACACCTCCCAGGAGTAAACCACCAGATTGCAGATCTGCTCAGTCATCAAAGACAGCAGATCCACGAATAGGAACTACTTCCTCAAGTTCTCCTCCCATTCTTCCAGATGTGGGGCTACCCAGAAATAGATTTCTTCGCCACACACCTCAACGCAAAATGCCCAAGCTTCGCCTCCAGGTATCCTCACCCATTGTCCAAAGGCAATGCGCTATGGATGAATTGGTCAGGAAAATTTGCTTACGCTTTTCCACCTCTCCCGCTAATTCCATTACTGGTTCGGAAACTCAAACAACATTCCCTGACAATGATCCTAATTGCTCCCACATGGGCTCGACAACCATGGTTCACAACCCTGTTGGAACTATCAGTAGTTCCTCACCAAAAACTACACCTCTCCCCCAAGCTTCTCACTCAGAACCATGGAGAGATAAGACATCCAGATCCCAGTCAACTCAACCTTACGATCTGGCACTTGAAATCTTAGAGTTTGGCTACCTCAATCTTCCGCCAGACTGTATGAACGTCATTAAAGAGGCTAGACGTCCTACCACAAGAGCATGCTACGCAGCTAAGTGGAAACGGTTTGTAATTTACTGTACAAACAATCAAATCAATCCACTAGATGTTTCCAGCCAAAACATCATTTGCTATCTATTACACCTGCACCGTTCCAATTTGGCGTACACATCCATACGCTTACATCTTGCTGCAATAGCTGCTTACCTACAAAACAGACAGCACTTGTCTTTGTTTCGAGTGCCCGCTATCAAAGCTTTTATGGAAGGACTCAAGAGAATTATTCCTCCTAGACTTCCACCTTCTCCAGTGTAGAATCTTAATATAGTTCTTACGAGACTAATGGGTCCACCATTTGAACCTTTATACAAATGTGACCTACAATTTCTCACCTGGAAGGTAGCCTTCCTTATAGCCATCACATCTCTTAGAAGAGTTGGTGAGCTTCAGGCACTAACCATACAAGAACCCTTTTTGCAAATACACCAAAACAAAGTGGTTCTTAGGACTAATCCCAAATTTTTACCAAAAGTAGTCTCTGCCTTCCATATCAACCAGTCTGTTGAATTACTCGTGTTCTTCCCTCAACCAGACTCAGTGGCAGAGCGCGCTCTTCACACACTAGATGTCAAAAGTCACTATTAGCTTCCCTCACAACCTCTCTCTTAAAGCGAGAAGAAATCTCAAGCAGAGACTGATTTGACAGCACAAAGAAACTCTATTTACGGACACATATCACTGCCCCTCCAAAGGACAGATTAAGATGGACTTAATCTTTCACACTGAAAGACAAGAGGACTGGAACACCACTTTCAGACCACAACTCTACATCTCTAAAACCACAACTACCTCACATAGCTGCAAACTAACTACCTCGCTCCCTAATCGCTCGTCAAGGGATGGGAACACGTCTGTGACCATTTACACTAACGGCACTGTCCTAATTCAGGCAAATAACGAGAACCTAGAGGCTTTTGACTCCCTCTTCCCCACACTCTGATCCGCTCTCCTTCACATGTCTCGACTGTAGGAGAGTAGGATCTGCTTCACATGGGTACCCCCACTTTTTGCTGATGCTTCACTGTTTTTCGACATTAGTCTGGCTGGGGCCCTGCTAATCAGAACCCCAGCCTAGCTGCTTCCTCTCTAAAATGGTTTCCATGTGCCTTAGGCACATCACTGATTGGAATCTGGAGTGCCCTTATAAGTCCCTAGTATATGGTATACTATGTACCAAGGGCATAGCTACCTCAGAGGCCTACCAGGGGCTGCAGCATGTATTATGCCACCCCTGGAAGGCCATCCAAACTGACACCACAGGTCTGCTACTGCAGCCTGAGTAAGGTGGTGCATGCACTCCTTACTGTGATATAGGTTACCTATATCACTAAATACATACACACATATAAACCTATAAGTCACTCCTAAGGCAGGCCTTATCAATCCTAAAGGCAGAGTGCATGGTTCCTATGTGAGAGGGTGCCCCTGCATGAGCAGGGCCCCTCTGCAGCGTTCGGAGACCATCTCTGATGCTGTTTGTAGTGCAGCCTGACCATATACTCTTAAGCGCATTATAACCTCGCGGTAAAATGCTAACTTTGGAATGGCTGCACCTAAACATGTCGTGTTTGGTGTCAAACATCTTGGAATACTACCCCCCCCCCCCCCGCCAAGACATGTTAACTCTGACTAGCCCGGTACCTTCTTTCCAAAGCCCTGGCATCACAAAATGGATGCTGCTGCCACAGACACAAGTCTGGCCTCCTGCTGCTGGACGAAACTCCGGCAGGGGAGGCCTGGACAATAGGTTTCCTGTTGCAGGGAGGTGTGACCACCTCCCCAGACAGGATAATGTGTATTGGGGCTGGGCGGGAGCACCATCTGTGTGCTTTGAAGTCCTGCACTGGGGGCACATTTGGTGTCCCTGTGCATACCCCAGTTCAAACCGGATCAGGGCTTCCAGCCCCTGCTTTGGCGTGAACTGGACAAAGAGAAAGGGTGTAGCCACCCCTCTGCCCTGACCCACCCATAGGTGGGGCCACAGAGTAGTCCAACCCCTATCCTTAGTATAAGTATAGGAACCCAGTCCTTAGGACTTTAGATTATCCCTGGACGAAACTCTGAAACAGAATCCTGGACCTTCGACGCTCTACTCACGATTAGAGGACAGAAGAATCTCCCTTGGGGTCAAGGAGTGACTCCCCTGCTTGGCAGGCACCAAAGAAGCATCTGTCCGGTTCGCATTTCTGAAGCTCCCGTCGGACGCCGAAGTCATCGCATCACCAGAGGTGGATTTTCAGACTTCCCGAGGCTACCCTGAGTCCCCAGCAAAGCTGAGGCCCGTGGCTATCGTGGGTGACTTGAGACCGTGACCCCTGGACACCGAGCACATTTGCAAGTGCATCCTCTTCTGGGTCTCCCAAGAAGTCGTGCTTTGGGCTCCGAGTAGCCCTAGCCTCAAGCACCAACTGCACCGAAGATCACTGGCCCCCACTCCACGAGTGTCCTGTGAGCCAGATCCACGTGCGGCGTCACGAGGCTCCTTCGCGGTCGCTAGCCCGTTGGCTAGTAGCCCTTAACGAAGGCCAATCTTTTTCTAACTTGGCATCCTGGTTGCTCCAGGCCTGCCCTCACTTACCCTCGCTGGGTGAGTTCCCCAGACCTTGCTGGTCTGCACCATCGACGATCTTCCTCTGCATCGAGACTTGCCGTTGCCAAGGCTTGTTGGGTCCAATCCGGTCGCCGACACCTCAGCACTCGACAGACATCGTGTACCAGCCCGAATCCTGCTCCTGGTTGCCGACAACGCCTCCTGGACCTCGTGGCTGAAGAGTCAAGACGAACGTCAACGCACCTGAAGCACTCGACATCGGTGGGCATCTGTCCATCGCCTTCCTGGTCACTGGCTAGTGACCCAGACTCTGTCCCCTCTGCTTTCAGGTTCTTCAGAACTCCGATCCACTCTTGGATCCACCCGGACACTTTTCACTTGGTCGCCAGCAGCACTTTGCAGCAGATCGCCATTCAAATCGACGACGAAACCCGACCCCGAAAGGCACCTATGCACCCGGCTTCCCTGGGTGAGGTAACACGAGTACTCCGGTGCTCCGTGGGTAGAGACTCTTCAAAGTCCTAGATCTCAAAGGGTTTGGTCCAAGTCCTCTTTTAAGTGTCCCTTTTCTCTAATTTCCCGATCACGACTTTCTCCATAGAAGTCAACGTTGTATCGCGGTTGTGTATTTACACTGCACGCGTCTCCCGTGGGTCCCCTGTGTCACTACCTTGGGTGGTTCCTTGTGGTCCAAGCACTTCTAGAGGCTCTAGGCCTAGTGTCTAGTTCAGTCGTGGTTCTTATACCACTTTATTGGTATATGGTTTGGTACGCCCCTAGGGCCCAAACGTGTATTTGTGCTATTACTGTGTTTAAATAACTTCTAACTTGTGTACTTCGAACTCTAGCCTCATAAAGAGACTAGAGGGGTGTGTTTAGCAATAAATACATATATTTTGAATATATACCTGGTGTGGTGCTCTTTCATTTGGTCACTCAAGAGATTATAGACTGGTAAAACAAGCTGCTTTACATTCCTTCAAGACTTAGCCTGAAGGCTGCTCTCCATAGCTACCACTAGGATAGCTTTCAATAAAGGTTGTCTTTAACCTATCTCCAATAAGGGGTTGTTTGGACTGGTGCAAGGTGCCCACTATAATTAGTGGACAGCATATACCAGGCCAACTTCTCACATCGACCCTTCCCGACACAACTCCCACCAATAGATAACCGACCTCACCAGGAAAAACAAACTATCACCACCTCGCCCTACGCCTCCTCCTCCCGCCTCCCCCGAGTCACCTCCCACTCCAGCACCTACACAAAACGTGTTCTCCTACTCCCAGAGGAACGTCAAACTCAACTTCCTCATTTGATCCACCCTTCTCAACATCACGACCCCGCTTTGCCGACACCGACCTTTAATCACACTATAACTAGCGCAGACCTCAGAAGGGCGAATTCACGTCATGACCCAAAGCACCCCCCTCCCAGGTTCCCAAAAGGAGACAACATGTTCTACACAAGTAGTAATAGGCAACATAACAACACGACCTACACTACACAGGGCGACCCCCCCCCAAGATACCCTCACCCCTGCCCACGACATCATGGCGCAGCGTCTCCGCTTCACTAGAAAGCCAACTAGAAACGATATACCGGGGCTTGAACGAAATCCTCACCAACCTCGACAAGGCCCGAAGGCCCCAGCACTCCCCTCCCAGGGTGCCCTCTCCATTCAACCCCAAGCGCCCCACAAAGCCCGTAGCAACCCCCGTGACACGGTTACAGAGACCCTCAAGAACTGACGCTGAGGCCCTGTCACAGAGAACCCTAGGAAACACAGCCCTCGCCACTAGGGTTCAGAGACTCATAAATACCGACATCGAGACCACGACTTCTAGACCCACTAGGACCGAAGCCGCAATGTCTGACGAAGAAGCGGCCGATCTAGCCTCGTCATACGACGCACCTCACTCTGACTCTCCAAGATCCAAGTGATCACAGGTCTCCGAAGAGAACATCCTTGCATGAAACCCCCTAGACCGCCCTTCCTCACCACCCTACCTAGGGCGCCCAGGGGAAAGAACCCCAGCAAAATGGAGCTTTCCACCAACTGCATGCTCATCAACTGCAGATCGGCGGCTATGCATGCAACCGATCTAGCAGAAGCCATCCTCTCGCAGGACATTGACATTGCGTTCATCACGGAGACTTGGCTCAATGAGCTCTCCTCACCATGCTTGGACATGCTTGTGCCCCCATGTTTTTCCATTATTAACAAAGACAGAAAAGACCAACGAGGGGGAGGGGTAGCTATCATTCATAAGGACAACATCGCCATCATGGAAATAGACTCATGCAAGTACAACACCTTTGAATGTCTTACCACCAACATAAAGACTAAAGATAATGGATCACTACGCTGCCACCTTCTCTACCACCCACCAGGCAACACCTCTGCATTCGGGGAACATCTATCTGACCTGATTGCTCACTGTGCTCTCGGAGACTCCAACAACCTAATTCTTGGTGATCTTAACCTGCGATGGAATGAAACAAACAACCCGCTTATTCAAATGCTATCCAATCTCCTCTGTGACAACAATTTAGCCCAACACTGCACAGAGGAAACGCACTACAAAGGAGCTACCTTGGATGCCATTATCGCTCAACGAGACGCAATCACGATTGATCACATACTCCCCGTGGACTGGTCGGACCACCACATGATCTTATTTCATATCAACCAACAAATTCTCAACCACCTATGCAATACCCCCCCAAATGGGCCAGAAACCTCACCCAGATTCCCATGGCAGCCTTTGAAGAAAGGATAAGCTCGCTACTTCCCTGCACCAACGACCACCTCTCCACAACCGAACTCACCGCGCTTTACAACTCAAATTTGGTGGCTATGCTTGACCAACTAGCTCCTCTAAAGCTAAAAAAAGCCGAGCCATTCCGTCCAGGTCATGGTTCAACACTGACATCAATTCCGAAAGGAGAAAATTAAGAGCCAAAGAAAGAAGCTGGAGGAATAACCCTACTTCCAGCCTCCGCGAACAACTTAAATCAGCTCGTAGGAAGTACAACAATCACATCAAAAACAAGAAATCCACTTTTTCCGCTCTGCGCTGGACAACGCAAAAACAGACCCAAAGAGCTCTATAGCATCATCAGGCAACAAACCTCCAAGCCCGTTACCTCCTCAATACAGGCGTCCAAAGAACTCTGCGACAACTTCGCCAACTTCTTTAATGACAAGATTACTAAGATCGAACTCTCACTGGACACTATCAATACTCGCCCCACAAAGAGCAGCACGTCCGGGGCGTATGATATCGCTCCGTGTCCCTCTTCCAAATCTTGGCTAAGCTTCCGCCCCATTCAGGAATCTGAGATAATCACTCTGATCTCCACCTCCAAACCCTCATCTCATGTCCTAGACCCCATTCCTCGCCTACTGACCAAAAAGCTGAAACGCTCCCTAGCACCGCTTTGGTGCACGATCATAAACAGCTCCATGAAAAATGGAGTCGTTCCAGACTGCCTTAAAATGGGACAAGTCACACCCTTGCTGAAAAAACCCGGCCTTGACATAACTGATTTGAATAACTTTAGACCTGTATCAAACCTTCCCCTTCTGTCCAAAATCCTAGAAAGATGCGTACTCCAACAACTAACCCAACACCTGGACAACATCAACCTCCTGGACTGCCATCAATCTGGATTCAGAAAAGGCTGTAGCACAGAAACCGCGATCCTCAACATCATCGATGATATCCACAAATCACTAGACTCCGACCAATGCTGCCTCCTCATCCTCCTAGACCTATCGGCAGCATTTGATACGGTAGACCACAAACTCCTCATTAGGGCTCTCCAAGAAAGAGCCGGTCTTGGTGAGGTGGTCCTCCAATGGTTTTCTTCCTTCCTACACAACCGCACTCAAAAAATAAAAATAAAAAACTTTGCGTCTGACCTCCACCCAGTCAACAAAGGAGTCCCTCAAGGCTCAGTGCTATCCCCGCAACTCTTTAACATCTACATGGAGCCTCTCACCAAACTACTCAGAACAGCCAACATCCGCTTCCATCTTTACGCTGACGATACCCAGATATATTTGGAAACCACCTCCTTCAGAGACATTCAAAGACTCAATGACGTACTGAGAGATGTCCAACACTGGCTGTCATGTAATCACCTTATACTAAACCCCGACACTCCTCATCTCGAACAAAGAGGAGACCCCCCAAATTGCTAAATGGCTAAAGGCCATCGATGCGCTCAACGGGAATCTCACTCTGGCCGACTCTGTCAAATCACTAGGTATCACGCTAGACTCGAAACTGAACATGACCAGACACATCAAGAATTCGGCCAAGAGTGCTTTCCTTAACCTAAAACTACTGAACAAAATAAAACCTTTCATTCCGCCCAGTGATCTTAAACAGGCCACTCAAACACTGGTGCTGTCAAGACTGGACTATGGGAACGCAGTCCTCTCAAGAATAGCAAAATCACATCTGGCTCCCATCAAAACAACTCTGAATGCGGCAGCCAGAATGGTCACCGGAATCAAGAAATTCAACCATATTTCTCCTGCACTCAGAGAACTTAAGTGGCTCCCAGTCGAAATGCGGATTAGCTTCAGAACAGCCTGCCTCACTCATAAAGCCCTACATACCGGCAAACCCGAATATTTGGCGGCCAAACTCAAAAAGCCGGTCAGGTCAGGAACCTCAGAAGCTCAAACTCCCTCCTACTCATCCCGCCAAAAACTCGAAAACAAAAAACTGCGGCACGATCTTTCGCCGGTAGCGCGCCTAAAATCTGGAACTCTATTCCCCCTCACATCAGAACCATTCCCTCTTTTGTAAAATTCAAAAGCCAACTCAAAATCCTGTTCCTCGACCGCTCCCTAGGGAATCGATAGGATCAATCGGAGCGGGGAAACAGACACCTCGCACTGCTTGGACTCCTTGTTCTCAAGACTACGAAGCTCCCACACAGCGTCCTTCAATGTTAATGTGTTCTTTCTTTTGTTTTGTTTGTTGTGAATCTCTGCATTGTATCTGCTGTAAAGCGCTCCGATACCCTCGGGTCAGGCAAGCGCTATATAAAACTTCTTAAATAAATAAAAAATAAATAAAAAATAAATAAGAGCCATACTATATTACATTGAAAGAACTAAACCCTTTAGGAAAACAAAACAACTTTTTGTTGCTTTTGCACCACCGCATAAAGGCAATCCCATATCAAAAGCAGGTATTGCACGGTGGATAGTTAAGTGCATTCAAACATGCTATATTAAGGCTAAACGCACATTAACAATTCCCCCTAAAGCGCACTCTACACGCAAACTGGGGGCTTCTATGGCATTCTTAGGGAATATACCATTAGATGACATCTGTAAGGCTGCAACATGGTCTACACCACACACATTCACAAAACACTATTGTGTAGATGTGTTAACAAGACAACAAGCTAGTGTGGGCCAGGCAGTTTTACGAACATTATTTCAAACCACTGCAACAGCTACAGGTTAGCCATCGCTTGGGAGATAACTGCTGTATAGTCTATGCTAAAGCATATGATCTACAGCTCATATGCCTCGAACGGAAAATGCTACTTACCACAGTATGCTTCTGTTCTTGGCATATAGAGCTGTAGATTCATATGCGCCCACCCGCCTCCCCGGGAACCTTCATCTGTTGCAGTATTATCTTACTTAGATACATTATACATGGACATCTCTTTACCACTCTTACTAACTCCATCATCACCCCTCTGGCCAAACAATCTGGGCCTGATTCACAGAACTAACTTACGTCAAAAACGTAAAGTTAGTACTTTAGTATTCACAGAATACACTTACTCATTTTAGTATTCACAGAATGAGCTTACTCATTTCGGTATTCACAGAAGTTAGTAGTCCTAAATTTAGGACTCCTAAATGCCTTCTGTGAATACCGAAAGTCTTAAAGTTAGGATTTTCTCAGTTTAGGAGTAGTAAAGTTAGGACTCCTAACTTTACTACTCCTAAACTGAGAAAAAGCCTAACTTTAAGACTTTCGGTATTCACAGAAGGCATTTAGGAGTCCTAAAGTTAGGACTACTAACTTCTGTGAATACCGAAATGAGTAAGTTCATTCTGTGAATACCAAAATGAGTAAGTGTATTCTGTGAATACCAAAAAGTACTAACTTTACGTTTTTGACGTAAGTTAGTTCTGTGAATCAGGCCCTCTGGGGATGGAGTCGATGCCCATGCGCACTATCACCGAAAGGAGGAGTAACCTACCTCGTGACTGGAAAGACTTCTTCGAAGAAAACCAAAGTGCAAACATCCGGACCCAACACCAGATGGCGATCTATGCTAAAGCATATGAATCTACAGCTCTATATGCCAAGAACAGATGCATACTGTGGTAAGTAGCATTTTCCTTTTTTCTCTCTCTCTCGCTCTCACCCTCCACTGCACACTACATGCCCTGTTACTTGCCCTACAAAAGACTGATCTATCAGTTTCCACACTTGCGCTGTCGGATTCAACGTTTTGTGTCCAAGGATGTTAAAATGAGAGAAGCCTCCAGATGGCTTTCCTTTCAAATACCCTCACTCAAGATAAGAGTCTGGTGGATTTGTGTACCCGGAATATGAAATTGACATATTGTTAATGAGCAAACTATTTTAGATTTAATCAGGGCAGCTCATGCAGGATACTACTATTTCCATGCTACAGCAATGATACTGCTGGCCATGTTTACCAAAGCAGATGAAAAAATATGTTCAGCAATGCATTATTTGTCAAACAGATGAAACATTCTACTTTTGTAAGACCAGCACAGACTCCCCTTACTATCTCTGAAAGACCCTTTGAGGTAATTTTACTCATCTTTGTTGGGTCAACTCCGAATGTAAACTAGTATAAATGAATATTGGTTGCAGATAATTTATGCTCCCTATTCCAATGGGTTTGGCCACAAAAACCTGCCACTGCTAGAGTGGTCATGAAAGACTTGCAGAGTCTAGTAGCCATGGCAGCAGTTCATACCTTCTATTCAGACAATGGTCCTGCATTCGCTGCTAATGCGTTCAGGGATGCTATATCTGCTCCAGGAGTATGACTGCTATATTTGCATCCCTTATGTTTGGAATGAACAGAGAATGCCAATGGTGTTAGGTGCACCAAGCCTTGATCTGTAGAGTTTTGGATATTGGATTGAGCTGGCTGAATAATCTGTATGGAGTCCAGACAGCATTAAAAATTTGCATAGATGAGGATTAGGTGGTCACACCCCGAATGAAATACTCTTTGAAGTACCAGTGTATGTACTTGATCTTGATGTCCCTTGAAAGGTGGCAGAGGCCAAATTTTCTGACCCATTAGTGCTTTTATATTTGTTGCAGAACATCCAAGAAGTCAGCAAAAAGGTTCTCTAATGTGAAGCACTTTGGCTCTGCTACTAGTGAGGATAATGTTCCTAAAGCTGCTGATGAGTGGCTCCCCACAGTGGGGTCATTGGTACAAGAAAAGTCCCTGATGAGCAAGTTTTCAGGCCATCTTACAGAGTTCTAGGTATTGGGGTAGAAAGGTACTAGACCCGTAATCTTACCACCATTGCCTGGCTCAAAGCAAAACAGGAAGGCGCCATCGATCACGTTAAAAAGCATTATGTGGCCTGTTGTGTTCAGCAGACCCCGTCTGTCTGCAAGGTGCCTCCAGAGTAGAACGGCACATCCTCTTGCTGCTCCACAAGAGCTAGGTCAAGGAGAAAACCGCCTCGCTGAAGTCCTAAGCCCCACTTAGGGGACTTTGAAGACTGCTGTGTACCCAGCTTTCTACCAAGTACCAGATTACTTGGAGAACCCTGATGGTGCAACCTCAACAATCCCCATGGTTGAAACTACTGCTGTGGTTTACTATGAGCTACCCACTGAACAACATCGATTGAAATGGTGCCATTGCAAATGTGGTGTGTATGAAAAAGGTTCTAAAGCAGATTTTGAAATAAGAGAATTAACAAAATGTCCTACAAATAATCAACGTTGCAGATGGCTTACTGTTTGTTATTGGTTCCATGACAAATGCCTTTCTTCACCTTGGTCCTATATTTAAATTGCTACTGGTGTTTTTTTAGTTCTAATTTGGTTAATGATGCTGATTACAGTTTTGCTCTTGATGAATTGGAAATATATTCCTGATAAAACTATACTGTCACCCGTGGTTTAGGAATTACAACCGCATTCTTCTCTACCAGAGCACTTTGGGATCATGAAGCTGTAAACATTACTGGGTATCCTGTGCTGGATGGCGTGGTTTGGGACAAAGTTCCCTATCAAATTATGGGTCACACAGAAATTATACAAATTCTTTATATGTTTTTAAACATTTTAGATGATGATATAACTCCTGGCCCTTCTTCAGATTCATGAAACATAGACTCTGTTACACAATTAATGTTTGAATTAGCCACACAGTAGGAGCATTGCAGTGCTCTTCCATAAATGTTCCCAAACGTCTTAAGACAATATTCCCTTATTTTAGTAGTAATGATAGGTTAAATCCCATCGGCTTTTTGTTGTTACCAGAAACCAGAGAAACTCCAGAAAAATCTGATTACCAGTCATAGATTTGTAGACGCTGCACAGTTCATTGAAACACTTGATGTCCAAGGTTATGAATACTGGAAAGAAAACATTAATGAGAAAAGCATGTGGGGTACCGGGTTTTGGCACAATAAAGGAACAGAGGGTTTATTTAGAACGTGCATAATACCTAGAGAAATTATGTTCTTATACTGAACAATCTTGCAGACAACTAGCATGGGGTTCACTTTAACTAGAGATTTAAAAACACCATCTATTCCAAAAGTCAATTCTGCATAGTTTTCAGGTTTGCAGTGGAAGGAAAACATTACTGACACTGAAATGTACACTATGATTCAGAATGTGACCTATAATTTGACTGTATTTGATTCAGATGAAGTTGCCCTATAGACCATATATTCTAATGTGTGCTTAAACAGATTTCTTTCTGAAGCTCGTGGTCCCTTAGCAAATTAGCCAGACCCCATGTATAACATATACACTGCTATAATAGTAACCATATATAAGGTGGGTAAACTATGTCTGCAATGTTTAGAACATTCCAGCTTAACTGTTGTGACACAGCACCTATACAAAAATAGTGCAGATATGGATTTTAATGATTGTCTTCTCAGTCCACATCCAGTGAAAAAATAAACAATTTATGTCCATATTGATATATGCCATTATTAAAGAATAGACTCGTTCAGAAAGGGAAGGTGCAGAAAGTATGAGACAAGCAGACAGACAAATAATGCAAACCACATTTAAAATTATTGATGGTGACTTCCAAATGCTCTCAAAAGGAGTGTACATAATCGGTACTATAATATCATCCACCCTACAGCTTCTGAAAGAAGATTTAAGTATTTTACAGCATGCTCAGATGCAGTCCATAACACAATTAAATTGGGCATTACAAACCTTGAAAACTGGCAAAGTGCCATGGCAGCAAAGCTAAAGCACACTGAAGATTTTTCCGTAATGTTAGACAACTTGTGCCGTTCTGAAGTACTGGCTTAGTTGACCCTCTGTCCTTGGGTCGAAATACCTGTAAGAAAATGCTATAACTGAGATCAATTATACTTCCAAGCCGCACTGTAAGTCATGGGTAAGAAACCCTTCAATCAACATGAACACTCAAGTAGAAAATTCCATGCGTAGATTTATTATATGTTTTCCATACAATTCGAATGTTGGGTGGTTCATTAGTACTGTTAGATTCAATGTTTACACTGTAACTCCCAATGCATTTCAGACGACATGTCCATCACTGGGATATTCATGTACAATCCGAATTGTAAAAAAGAAAACCTTTAAAGAAAGCAAAACTGCTTACTAAACAGGTTAGGATGTAATCTCCTGAATGAAAAAGGTGATCCATCGCTTTCATGCATTAATGAAGTGTGAGATAACTAGCTCATAGGCAACGAAAAAGCAAAAAAAACAAGCTTGTTTGTGAAAATGTTGCAGTGGGAAAAGTTTCTCTTGCTTAGTTGATCCGCTGTAAAATCCTGATTGTTCATGATAAAAATCTGCAATTACAAAACCACTGAAGACACACCAGTGTTGTGTGACCAAAGTGAATCATTACTTAAAAAGTGACCAAAATAAACTATGATTTAAAAAGTATTTGTATCAAAAATGCTTATATGCAATCTAAAAGTAACCAGTCTTATGGCTATTTCCCAGTTTGTAATATATATTATCAATCAATCAAACAATTATAGTGTGCGGCAAATCACCCGTGAGGGTCTCGAGGCTCTGGAGCTGTTTGCTGCAGCGTGGAGATTTGATCATTCAAACATCCGGGTCTTTAGTTCTCTTCTTAATTGCTGGAGCGACAGTACAGTGGGAGGTTGTTCCAGGCCTTGGCTGGCAGGTGCAAAAAGGAGCGTCCTCCACTGTTGGCTCGAAGGATCCGTGGGGTGTCTGCGAGGGAGAGGGAAGCTGGTCGAAGGTGTCTGGCCGGTTGGTGGAGGATCAGGCGTTTGTTGATATATGCTGGTCCTAAGTTGTGCAGAGCCTTATATGCGTGGGTCAGCATCTTGAACTGGCATCTCTTCTGGATCAGGAGCCAGTGTAGTTTGTTGAGATGTGGTGTGATGTGGGTCATTCTGGGGAGGTAGAGTATGAGTCTTTCCGCTGAGTTCTGTATTGTCTGGAGTCTCTTCAGTAGGCGTGCAGTGATTCCTACGTAGACCGTGTTTCTGTAGTAGTCTGCTGGTGATGAGGGCCTGCATGACAGTCCTTCTTGTGTCTGCCAGGAGCCACCTGAAGATCTTGCGGAGCATCCGAAGGTTGTGGAAGCAGGCAGATGAGGCTGCGTTGACTTGCTTCTCCATGGATAGCTGGCTATCCTGGATGATGCTGAGGTTGCGTTCGTGGGCTGTTTGGGTGGGGGGGTGCCGAGCTCCACGGCCACCATGCATCGGTCCATGGCCAGGTGTTGTTCCCAAAGATGAGGACTTCCATTTTGAGTGTTGAGTTTGAGACAGCTGTCCTTCATCCAGTCCGCGACGTTCATCATGCATCTGTGGAAGTTGGTTTTGGTGGTGGAGGGATCTTTCGACAGTGGGAGGATGAGCTGTGTCGTCGGCGTAGGAGATGATGTTCAGTCCGTGTGATCTGAGGGTGGCGGCCGGGGGGAGGGGGCTCATGTAAGTGTTGAAGAGGGTCAGCTGAGGGACAATCCTTTCGTGACTCCGCAGATGATCTTCTTGGGCTCTGAGGTGAACGGTGTGAGGCGGATCCTTTGGGTTCTGCCGGTGAAGTACGAGGCGATCCATTTGAAGGCGTTTCCTTGAATCCTGATGTGGTGGACTCTGTTGATCAGGATGTGGTGGGAGACGGTGTCAAACACTGCGAACAGGTCCAGGAGGGTGAGGGCTGGTGCTTCCCCACTGTCCAGAAGGGCTCTGATGTCGTCTGTGGCTGCAATCAAGTCTGTCTCTGTGCTGTGGTTAGCTCGAAATCCGGATTGGGAGGGGTACAGGGGGTTGTGGTTTTCTAGGTGTTGAGTGAGTTGCTGGTTGATCGCTTTTTCAAGGACTTTTGCTGGATAGGGGAGCAGAGAGATGGGCCGGGAGTTCTTATTTCAGCTGTGTGGGCAGATGGTTTTTTCAGGATGGGCCTCACTTCGTGTTTCCAGCCCTCAGGGAAGGAGGCTGCGGTGATGGATGTGTTCAGGACCTTCCCGAGCTTGTCGCCGAATGTCTTACTTCTGAGGTTGAATATGTGGTGGGGGCATGGGTCCGTGGGTGCTTCCGAGTGCACGGAGTTCATGATGGAGATCGTGTAATGTGCGGTGAGGAGTTTCCAGTGGGTGAGAAGGTGTTTGGGGTTTGTGTTTGTGGGTGTGAACTGGTACATGCAGTCGGCGGCGGAGGGTTGGTGTTCAAAGTTTTCATAGCTGGCCAAGATCTTGTTGTGGAAGACGTCTGTGAGGTTGTCGCACAGTTCCTTGGACGGAGTGATATCGTTCTCGGAGGCTGCGGGATTGGTGAGCTCCTTCACAATGGCGAAGAGTTCTTTGATGTGGTTTGTGCTGGCTTTGATGCTGTCTACTAGGGCGTTCTTCTTGGTTTCTCTCACGAGGCGGTGGTACAGGTTCTGAGTGGACCTGAAGGTGGTGTGGTTATCTGTCTTTTTGCTGATGTGCCACTTCCTTTCAAGTTGTCGGCAGTTGCATTTGGTGGAGTGCAGTTCCTCAGTGAACCGGCTTGCTCTTTTACTTTGCTCTTTAATCCTGGCTGTCTTTGAGGGATAGTGTTGGCACAGTCTGTGATCCACTGGGAGAAGCTCTTAGCTGCTTGTTTAGGGTTGTGTGTGGAGTCTGGGAGTTGGGAGCGAAGAGTGTTGTTCCACTGGTCTTCTGATACCTTTTTCCAGTCTCTTCATGTAGATCTGGGGGGCACGGTGCCCGGTTGAGTGGGTTCTCAGATGGTGAAGTATAGGTTGTAGTGGTCTTATCAGATGAGTGGTGTGGTTTGGATGCATCGCTGGAGGTGAAGATGGGGTCGAGTGTGTGTCCTGCGATGTGGGTACGGTCGGTGACTAGCTGCGCAAAGCTGATGTTGCTCATGCTTTCCAGGAGGTCGGTGGAGTTGGTGTCGCTGGGGTCGTCGAGGTGGAAGTTGAGGAACCCTGGGAAGATGTAGTGCTCTGAGTCGATTGCGAGCAGGGTGATGAGTTCTGGGATGGCGTTGCAGAAGCTGGGACGTGATCCTGGTGGTCTGTAGACAAGGGTACCTTTGATGGTGCTTTTTCCGTTTGTGTGGAGTTGGAAGTTGAGGTGTTCCATTTACTTCTGTCGGGGGATGTCGTGCAGTGGATGGTGTCCCTGTAGATGATGGCTATACCGCCTCCGTGCTTGTTGGTTTGGTCCCGGTGTGTTATCTTGTAACCTTTGGGTATGGCGATGTCTGGTGCAGAGGCTTGGTTTAGCATATACATATACGTTCCAAACAGATAAACAATCTTAGGCGAAATTAAGCTAACCCGACTTAAATCGTGTTAGTACCCAATGCATGATTCAAGCAAAGTGCATGTAGATTCCCTCCATACACCGCCACAAACTTGCGTAAATATTTAGAAGGTGAAAGTTGACCAGAGGAATACAGGACCATGATTAAATGATGAAAGGGTGTTCTATTTCGGGTGCTTGATCGAAAAAGTGGGGAACCTGGTGCAAAACAAAACTAAACAAAAGCCCTGTGGAGAATGTAAACCAAATATATAGGAAAGTGGAACCTGAAGAAAAGAATTTAAAAAAACTTCCATATTCTGTCATAATACACATTCTTGTAAAAAGAAAATTGCAGCCATGTTTGAACATGCTTACAAAAAAAGATTACCAATCATGTTGTGAAACCTGTTAACATAAATTAAAACAAACATAAATATTCAAGAGACCTTCTTGAGCAGGCAATCAATCAGCACATAGGAATACTCAACTATCCATTGCCACCATTTAAAACAATGATGGGACTGAACTTGTGTGTCCATCAATAGTACAATAGGATTATTTATCATTCAGAACCTTTCAGTATGGTCATTCTCACCATTAGGTTGTAGTGTACCCAATATTTTAATCCAATATAACTCTCTTTGGAGAAGTCTTTTGCTGTTGTCAAATTCTGGGTTAGATGCTATTATTTCAATGATTTGAAACTTGAGCTGGGAAATATTGGTTTTGAATTTGTTAAAATGTATAGCTCGCCAATATTTTTCGGAATGTTGACATATTGCATTGTGTTCTGTGATGCACACTTTTATTTTTATTTCAGTCATACCAATATACAATAATACTCAAGGGCATTTTGGAGAGTAAATGGAGTTGTTTGTGTTAGTCACTGCTATGCTTCAATTTGATTGAGGTACCTTTGTAAGGATGGAAAGAAATGGTCCGGTAATGACATTATTGCAATTGAATGACGTTTATATCTACTTACTCAACCAAATGCAAAGCCATAAACACATTATAAAAAACAGATGGGACATTCTACAAGATGAATTTGATTTTGAATCTTTTTCAAAGACTTACCATTGTTTGCTTATAGAAGGACAAAAAATTCAAAGAATTAGTTACTCAAAAAACATGGAAAGCAGAATTGTTAGAAAACCTTGTCACAGTTGCATACATTGCAATAATGTTATTGGTATTTGGGATCTCTGCTAAAGCGTGAGGGTCAGAGACTATTCTTTTGATGTGAGTTAGTTGGCGAATTGTAAGTGGCATTTGAGAGGTTCTGGATGAACGCTAGCATAGTGTTGGATAATGTTTATATCAATTTTTTTCCTGTATATATTTGTATTGATACTCCGGTTCTGCAAGCGCATGAGCATGTCTAGATATGAAATGTATTCATTACTGATGTTGTGGTTAAACGTTTTTTTGTTCACACTTGGAATAGAGCGTTTGGATGTTGTTTTTAAGACCATCTCTGGCACCACGCCAAATCAAGAAAATGTCAACTATATATCTTGTGTGTATTACTAGGCCATCTGTCCAGGATTTATCTTTGTAAACATATTGCTCCTCAAACTGTGCCATTAATGCATTAGCATAGCTAGGTGCTCCAGAGAAACCCATAGACTTACTGCTGATTTCTAGGTAAATTCTGTCTTGCCATTTGAAATAAATGAGATACTGTGATTTCTTTTGTGAAAGTATTGTTTACTGTTGAGATTTTCCAGAGATTTAAGCCAACTATCTTGTTCCATTCGACGTGTTATTTCAGATTTTAATTTATGTATATCCTCATCCAGTTCTGACCACAGTTTTGCAGATTCTTCAAAAATTAACAAGATCTAATCCAATTAATATTTGTTTAGAATTGATTACAAGTGAACAAGTTTATTTATGATTACGGAACTCCGAAGAGGTCCACATAAAATCAAAAAATTACATACATATAAATAAGATAAAATTCAAATTTACAATTGACTACTCATAATAAACTTTTCCACCCCATCATGAGATCTTACATTGATAAAAGACTCAAAACAAATTTCATTTGACAAGATTCCAACCAGCAGCATCTTATGCAGAGCAGTATATAAAGTGACTTTCGTGCCATCAGTGCAGGGGTTAAGAATATATGTAGAGAAAAATCATCTATGTCCTGCAAAAATGCAATCGAACAGTGCAAATGACTAATACATAGAAGATACAAATCGCCCACATAAGAATTTATATCCGCCTCCACAGCCTACAGATTGATGCACCTTAATATAATTTTAGAAAACACTTAAAAGAATTAAAAAGTCTATTACAAAATATTTCATTAGGAGGATCAGAAAGTGTAAACATGTTCGGCTCAGCCAATTCCGCCGACATAATAGCAAAGCAGTATAGATGAATAATTATTGGTTAATATCTTGAGAACCATTTTTGCACAGGTTACAGATCGCTGATGAACTGTACCATTTAGCCAAGAGGGGATTTAAAGGAAACATGCCATGCCTCAACAGTAGTCAAAAACGGTGCACTCAATGCGGCAGATTCCACGAAATATAAGCCTGTGCTTTGTTTATCAAACAGGAATCAATGGCTCGGTGGTAACCCTTCTTTAAAATACAGGCCTACCTGTTTATATGAACGCTGCTTAAGGACCAGGTGGCCTGTTTCAAAGTAGCTTTTAATTGGTGCGGTATCAAAGTAAAAATCAAAGACTGGTCTAATTGCAACAAATCTATTGCAATCATAACATTTCTATAGATTAATGATTTTTCTTTTAGACCATCTAAAATTTATTTTCACAACCAGGACCTGAGTGTACCATGGTCGCTCTTTGCTAGACCCACAGCCCAACGCATTACCCCTGCGAGGCCCTGTACCCAGGTGCTTCTCAATCCAAATTGCAACCTAAGGGCAGCCACAGAAAATGCTGGATTAACTGAAACTAGGCTTCTAAGAATTCAATCTTCCATTGTGTTCAAAAAGCCTCATTTTGATAAGTCAATCAGTTCTGTACCATACAACAAGGAAGTAGGATTCTTAGCATGAAAGACCTTCAATAAAAGTGCAAACTGTCTTCTCCCGGTAGCCCTATAAAGGGAGCCCAGACATTTAGCCTGAGAAGTGGCCTTAGACATAATATTTTCTATTTGAGCTTTGTCGGTTATATTTCCGCACACTATGTTCCCAAAAAAAGTGTACGATTTTACAGTTTCCAGTTTTTGACCACCTAGAGATCATGCAAAGTTTCCATATTTCAGCTTCTTCCTCTCATGCATACACATAATTTTGCTTTTGGAAACATTGATCTATAAGTAGTGAGCCTCAGCAAATTTTCGGAGTGCCTGCAGACGACTATTTAAACCCTTAGGGGTTAGATAAAAAATTATTATGTCGTCTGCATAAAGTAAGCACACAATTGTCCCACTCCCCAAGTATCGGGGCAATGCCCGCACTTTGTGCCTAATGATCAGGGAGGTCCGAAATTTATAACATCCTTGTTTTAACCCATTTGCAAAATATGGATAGCTTGCAATAAACCACAGTACCCACCCAATAAAACTCTACACCAAGTATCAGTATGGAGGGCGCAAACTAGCTCTAAAAGGGTACCCAGCAGAACAAATTTAAAAGCTTACTCCACAGCAAAGGACAATCTACTTTATCAAATGCTGTGGAGGAGTAAATAAAAACTGTGTATACCTTTCCCCCTTTAACTATCACATTTTTTTCATTCATTATCTGCAGAGGTGGTTATATCAATCGTTCCATGCTTTGCCCTGAACCCAGTTTGCTCCATAGGTATAATTTTAGGAACTTCTGCCCATTCACTAATCTGGGTGAGTAGGCATTTGGCAAAGAGTTTACCCACCGCATCAAGAAGGGCAATCTGACGAGTGTTTTCTGGTGGGTTACGGCCTCCTTTCTTAAAGAGTGGAACTATGATACTCCCCTTCCAAGAGGGGGGAACCATTTTTCTTTCATAATAACATTTAAAAACCAGGCGGAGAATTTTCCTCCAAAGAGGACCATTTTGTTTTATAACAGTAATTGGTATTTCATCTGGGCCCATCGCCGCCGAAATACACATTCCCCTATTACAAGTTCTATTTCTTTTTCAGGGGGCGGACCATACAGAGTAGAATCTTCCTTTAATATAAAATACTTGGTAGCACCCTCGTTTGCTGCGTAGAGTCCCTGGATAAAACTGGCCCATTTGAATTCTTCAATAGCGAAAGGGATGGATCTAACTCTAGCTCCACAACCCTTCGCAACAAGGAAGCAAAAAATCCTTGTCTGGTCTTTTATTACTGCTTCCCTAAGTTTTATCCATATTCTATCTTCCTCCTCCTTTCTTAGCCTAACCTTCAACCGGCTTCTCCTCTTTTTTAATAACAACACCCTGGAATGTCTTCCAGGGATACAATCCAGATATCGCTCCCTTACTAGAGCATTTATTTCATGATATAACCAAAGAAGGTGACGGGGAACCTGATTGCCATTTTTCAATGAACTGTTTGTTGTTGTTGCATAGTGTGGGATTCAGAGCTATTCGCAAGCCACTAGGAATTCTTTTGGCTTTGTGGTATTGTACTCCCAGGCGAGAGCAAAGTTGTGTTCGCTGCATGTGAGAGTTCAGGCAGAGTAAGCCCGCACTCGTACGGGGGATGGGGCCCCATGGCACTGCAGCAATTAATCTCATCAGTCCTGGGGATGACTCCCCAGGGCCAGTCCGATGCTCTGAGAGGGGTGCCAAATGCCCATCCCAACAAAATATCAATGCGCTGACCTTTGCCTAGGCTCTGACCCACCCCTGGCGACGTGTATAAAAACAAAATAAATTTTAAAAAAAGAGTTGCGAGACTACCGTTTTTTATTTTCTTTAATTGGTGCCATGGATCCGTGGCTCTGATTTAAAAAAAATCAAAAAAAAAATCAGTTTTTTGGGCTCTACTGTTGATCTCTCTGGATGCCCCCCTCCAGGCATGGGCAGGTTATCCCTACCCGTGTTTTTTGTTGTTGTTTTTTTTAATACTTTTTTCTAGGATACAGGACTGAGTCCTAAAATGGCTGCTGCCACATCTTTGTTGATTTGGTGGCAGTCAATCAGATCATATCTCAAGATCAGATGGATCTGAGGACCCCATTTCGTACAGTTAAAGGCCCTGTGGGATGAGATCCCCAGGGCCTTTTCAAGGCTTAGGGGGGGAGGAGGTGCCGCCCTCCCCCCCCCCTTTTCTGGGTAATTGTGGCTCCCTGGGGCCTATTATGGCTCAGGGAGGGGGGCCTTGTGCCCCTTTCCCTTATTAAGTGCAGCGCCAGGGGTGGGCTCTATAGGGCCTATAATGGTTATGGGGGGGGGGGGGCACGTGTGCCCCACCCCCTAATTAATACGGGCCAGCATTTATTTATTTTTAGCCCACGGGAGCCCCGCAGCAATAAAAACTGTGTTTTTTTTTTTTTGGGGCCCCCTTATATTTTTATTTAATTTACCAGTTCAGGACGGGGGACTAAGTCCCCGAGTCCTGTAGTGGCTTCCAGCAACATGTCAGATGTTGCTGGCAGCCAATCAGAGGGCTCTTTCGCACACGACTCGGACTCCCGCTAGAGCAAAATGGCCCAAGGGAAAAAATAACTCCCTAATTCAATCAGAGTACTCCATTTTTAAATTGCCATTCCCGCAAGAGTCTCTCGAGCCTCTTGCGGACCCAACCATCCAGATATACAATTTGTTTTGTACCTTAATTTCTCAAAAACTACTGAACGGATTTACACCAAATAACAAAAAGCACTATCTGTGTAGCAAGATCTAGATTCCTGCCAAATTTGGTGAAATTCCATTTAGCAGTTTTTGCTGAAGCCCTGCCTAAAGAAGTAAATGGAAAATGCATGGGGATTTTGCGTTTTGGGACCCCCCTTTTTTCTCAGCCCCCCGAAACCTTCCATGCACAAACTAGACAAAAAAAGAGCATTTTTTTGCAATGTTTCATGAAAGTTCATCAAGCAGTGCCAAAGTTATTAGCTTCACAAAAAGAATTTCCTATTGAAACGCTTGCCTAACTATAACTACCCAGTGGCGACCGCCAATGGATAATATATATTCCATAGGAAAAGTATTTTTTGGGATGCTAATAACTTTGGTAATGTTTGACGAATCTTCAGGAAACTTTCCAAAAGAAAGTTTGTCCACCTCAGCTCCTTCCTGGCAGGTTTAACTGTGATCCGTCATGAGGGGGCCGAAAAAAGGAGGCAATGGGTCCCGAAATGTCCGTCCCCCCCCACCCCCCCCACCCCACCCCACCCCAACACAATTTTCCATAGGAAAATTAAATAGGGCCATCGCCAAACAGGCTAAACGGAATCACACAAAATTTGGCAGAAAGCCAGATATTGGTCCAGAAAGCATGTTTTCTGTTTGGTGTCAATCCGTTGAGTAGTTTTGTAGACATTAAGGGTAAAAAACGGTATATTTTACAGGACGAAGGATCTGCATCTTACGATAAGATTTGATTGGCCGCCACCACCTCAACAATGATGTGGCGGCAGCCATTTTAGGACTCATGAGAACTTATAATATTTTTTTTAAACCACTCCAAGCTGGAGCTGTATGCTCTCCAGCTACAGTGCTGGGCCCCTTTGTGGTTGGTTCTTTGTCATCTACACTAAGTGGCCTGAAAATGTTAATAATAAACTCTGGCATGTTGATTTTGTTTTTGTCTAAATAAGGCTTTATTTTATGACAACCACTTTAATTAAATATTATGTGTGAATTTTTTAAATGTACGTTTGATTATAGTTTAGTTTTATAGGACTATTATTTTGTAACTTGTAAATCGCTTGATCCTCATGTAAAGCGCTCTGATACCTCCGGGTCTAGCCAGCGCTATATAAAACTCTGCAAATAAATAGTTATTGGTGACTGTTTAACAAAGGAAATAAGTCTGCTTTATATATATATTGATGTGCTGACCCCATAATAAATCCAATAGGCACGCTTTTAAATTTTGGTGTTTTGACCCTTTGACGAAGTCAGTAGGTCTGCCTTAATTAAAAAGACACCCTTTATATTGTTCAATCACATAGTCAACCATGCGCACCGCTGGTGTTTTACATTGAATCGTACATTTTTTATGAGCACTGAATTATGTGCTGATCTGGTAGTTGCTGCAAAAAAGCAAAATGCATTATTTTCGTTCGAAGTAGACAAGATATCATTATGAGCTAATTTGTTTTTTTCTACCAAAAAAAGAAAATGTGTGAATTTTGTTTAAAGAAGACAAGACAGAAAAATATATTTAGTCACTGCAAAGAAGCAGAGTATCCACTCAGTGGAAAGCAAAACACTGAGAAAAGTAGATATCTTGTACGCAATTATTGATGTAAGGGCTCAGAAACATGCTGCAGAAAGAAGACCGAAAAGCTACAAAATCAAGTTTGGGCTTGCAGCTTTGCTTGCATGGGCCCTGTTAGAAAGTAGGTTTCTGGTTGGCAGAGGTATGCACCCTATCCAAGCATAAAGCACAATCCTAGTCAGGGTAAGTCGGATGCACACTGTAAATTAACCTGTGCTCACCCTCTGGTAGCTTGGCACAGAGCAGTCAGGATTAACTTAAGAGGCAATGTGTAAAGTATTTGTGCAGCACTTTGAACAGTAACACAGTGAAAACACCACAAAAAGACTCCACGCCAGTTTAGGAAAATAGATTATGATTTTATAAATAAAACAAGACCAAAATAACAAATCCAATAAGTAGAAGTCGAGATATGAATTTTTAAAGACTAAATGTAAAAATAGCGCTTAGAAGCAATAAGCCCCTATGGGGGTTATCTGGTCGCGCATTATGGGGCAAAGTCAAGAGTTCAGCAAGACTGCGATGGAGCGTGGGCCGTATACAGCAAGGCTTGCTGAACAAAGTACCTTGATCCTGGTTGCAACAGCGAGATGTGGGGTGCAGCCGAGCAATGCTTCAGTATCGATCCCGCAGTCAAGGTGATGCATTGATTTTCTTCACGCAGTGGTGGCGATGCGTCGAGAGGCTTTGGTTCCGTAGACGATACGCTGGCTTTCCCCAAGCAGTCGAGGTGATGCGTCAATCCTCGCACACTGCAGATGCAGCGATGCATTGGTTTTTTAAGGTGATGCACTTGTTCAGAGTGTGGTATGCGGATTCTGCTACCGCAACACTGATGATGCATCGGTTCTGCTATACACAGAAAAGAGATGCATCGGTTTGGCTGCGCAAGCACCTGGGTCCACTTCCAATGGACCAGGCACAGGAGCAGGTGGTGAGACTTTGTTATCCCCGAGTCTCAGAAAGAGGAAGCAAACCAACAAGCCCTTGGAGATCACTCTGGGTTCAAGCAGAGTCCAGTTCTTCCTCAGCAGGGTCTGAAGGTAGCAGGCAGCAGGGCAGCACAGCAGAAAAGCAGTTTTTCCAGAGCAGCAGTCGAGCAGAGTGACAGTCCTTGTAGCTGCATAGTAGTCCTTCTTCCTGACAGTTTCTTTACAGGTAAGGAAGTGTCTGATTTGGTGGGGTCAGAGACCCCATACTTATACCTGTTAGACCTGGCATCCTTGGCGTGGGTCTCCCTTCCATTTTTTCGTAATGCCTCCACTGTTGCCGATATGTTTTTGCTGGACTAGATGCTCATGGGCACTTTGCCGCTGCTAATCAGTGCCAAAGTGCAAGTGCTCCCTATTGTGAATTGATGTATGTATTAGTGACTCCATGATTGGTTTACTTGTCAGTCCCTAGTACCGTGCACTGAGTGTGCCCAGGGCTTGTAAATCCAATGCTGCTGGTGGGCTTGCAGCACGGATTGTGCCACCCACAGAAGCAGCTTGTAAGTGTGTGTCTCAGGCCTGCCATTGCAGAGCCTGTGTGCAGCCTAGGGCTGCCATGTCGACTTGGTGAGTGCACCCACTTACCAGTCCCTAAACCTTCCCTTTACTGCATGTTGGTCACCCCTAAAGTAGGCCCTAGGGCAGGGTGCATTGTAAGTATAAGGTAGGACATGCCCTGTGTGTGTGGCATGTCCTAATAGTGAATTACAGCCATTTTCGTTTTTCACTATTGCAAGGCTACCTGCTCCCCATAGGCCAGAATGGGCAGACTGACTATTACACCTTATAGTCAGAACTGACCCCGGGAACATGGTAGAAAAACGAATTTAGTATGCCTGAACTCAGGATGATAAAATACATCTTTTAGTGAAGTTGGTTTTAACATTCTGTGTTTGAAAATACCACTTTTAGAAAGTGGGTATTTTCTTGCCTAACTATCCAAGCCTGCCTCTGCTAGGTTGTGTATTCCTTGTCTGGAGATTGAGTGACAGGGGCTGGGGGTGGCTACAGGAGACAGGGTGAGTCAGCACAGGGCTGAATAGAAAGATCTGCATCCAGAGTGGAGGGAGGAGTTGCACCTGGGTCTGAATAGGGCTGTGCCTGCCTTCCACAATGCTGGCTCCACCTCCTGCCGGGCGGCTGAGCACTCTGCCCCACATTCTGAAAGGAAAGAAGGAGTCAGAAAAACAAAGTGCTCCAGGACTGACCAGAACTGGTTTTGGGCTAGGCAGAGGCCTCCTGCCTCCAGAGAACAAAGAGAATCAGGGTATAAGAGGGGCACCCTGACCCCAGGAAGATTAGATCACTTTTGGGAACAAGAAGAAACCTTTGCTGAGGAGCGGAACCAAGAAGAAACTGAGAGACTATCCCTAAGCCTGAAGTGCTGCTTGGGGGATTGGCCTGCAGTGGTTTGCCTGACTGCCAAAGAAAGGAGAAAGGAACTTTTGCTTTGCTGTGACTTTCATCACCTTGTGAAGGATCTCCAAGGGCTTGGAAGAGAGCTTGCCCCCTGACCGAAGTCCCAGGACCATTGGACTTCACCCCCTTTGTGAATTGCTGCTGGAAACTCTGTTTCAGTGGCTACAGAGGTAGGGAGCTGTGACCGACTCTCACGACCGACTCGGTGTCCTGTAAGCACCGCATCGAAGCACCGTCTCGCCCTGCAACGCACGGCCCTGGTCTCACCGACTCCGTCAACGAGCCGCTGCCTGCACCGCATCGAGAGACAACGCGTCCTGCAACGCTTCGCTACGCCGAATCGAACTGGTCCGACCGACACGGTCACTGCTGCTGAGTTCGAGTCCTGTGACCGCACCGGAGTTGGGCACCGCTCGCACGCTTTGCGACGCACCGCCCGACTCGCACCGCTGTCCGGACTGATCGACGCCAGCTCCTGAATCCGGCTCCGTCGCCGCACCGCAACCTGCCAGCACCGCATCGAAGCACCGTCTCGCCCTGCAACGCACGGCCCTGGTCTCACCGACTCCGTCTCGACGACGTCAACGAGCCGCTGCCTGCACCGCATCGAGGGACAACGCGTCCTGCAACGCTTCCATTTTTGCATCGCGACCGCGACGAACAGCCATCCGGCTCGCACGCCCGTGCCTGCCGCTTCAAGTAAAAGGTACTGTGACCGAGTCGGTCTACGCTGTGTTGGCCCGTCTCGACGCGGTCAGCTGGATTTGTTAGACTCTGTTTGTTCTCGACATCGCCGTAGCCGGAGGAGGCTACCGACTCGCACAGAACCTTGAATTAAGCCTTTATGATCAGAACTAAGCATTCTTAACAGTATTGTGGATTATTTTTGTCGTTTATGGTCTTGTGATAAATCTATATAAAGTATACCTATTTTTATAAATATATAACCGGTGTGGTGTCCATTTGTAATGTTGTCACTTGATTACTGTATGTGTTCACAAATGCTTTACACACTGCCTCTGAACTAAGCCTGTCTGCTCGTGCCAAGCTACCAAGAGGGTGAGCAGGGGTTATTTCAGGAGTGTACCTACTTTCCCTGACTAGACTCAAGGGTCCCTATTTGGACAGAGGTACCTACCTCTGCCAACTAGAGACCCCCAAATCTAACAATACCCATTTGTTCCTTTAAGTGGGGGTGACTTCAAAGTGCACAGAGGTCCTATCTTCCTAGCCCTGGCTCCAGACTCACTACAGGGGGTAATAAACCCTTTGTGTGGAGAAAGGACACTGCCTATTCAGGTGTCAGCTTCTCCCTTCCATCCTGCCCAGGATGAGCCATCAGGATGCAGATGGGCACTCACACACCTAACCTTCCTTTGTGTATGGCTGTCTAGAGCAGAGCTTTCCAAACCTTTTATGTTGTTGACACACTTTTTAGACACGCATCATTTTGCGACTCAGTAATTCAGTTTTACTAGCAAACCAGAGGTTAAACTAGCCGCATATAATAGATACAGACAAATACATAAAATGTAATAACGAAATGTATGGGGACACAACATATCTCACGAAAACCTGATATGCATATTTTTTAAAAATTACGATTTGTAAGATAATTACATACATTTCTAAGACTGTCATTTATGAGTAACAATGTGTAAATATGTGCAAGGATTCAAAAAAAATTGAATAAAACCAACAACTTACTATTTTAATGAGATGTACGAGGTTGATAGGATGAACACAGCTTTTCAATATTTGGTGGAATATTAAAGACACTCGCATTTCGTCATTAAGCATTTTAAAGCTTCCACGTTTCAGTATCTTTAAGTTTGTCATCGCTGAAAAGGATACTTCACAAACATATGTAGTAGAAAACTAGAAGAATTTTTAACACTTTTTAACCTATGTTTGGATGCATTTTTGAAACACGAATCTAAAAGCTAAGTCACCCTCTTCATACATCATTAACAGACTTCAATTGTTTTTTATTTCAGCTAATTCTTCTTCAATAAGTGAAAAGTTCCCAGTTGCAGTTGAAAGAAATGGATTTCTGATCCAATCATAGCCTTGCATTTCAACATTTGGGAAGTAATGATGAACTTTCTATCTGAGCAATGTTAAATGATCAACAATCAGCGAGCTGATAGATTTTAGCTCACACTCGGCAGTTTTGGAAAACATTTCAAAATTTCCTTCTTTCAGTTTTCTTTTCCAAATTGCTATTTTGTCTCTCATAGCACACATTTTATCTACCGCTGTTAAGATATTTTCTCCTTTTCCTTGCAAACTGGTGTTAATTTTATTCAAATGTTCAAATATGTCGGCAAGATATGCCAATTATGTGCACCAAAGTTTGTTTTGAATTAGATCGCAGAATTCATGTTGCTGATTTTCCTCAAAGTTTAAGCATCATTTCCCGCAATTCGTATACACTAAAGATCATATCGTCCTGAAAAATATCCTTTATTTGCAGCTTAATGTTATCAGACATGTCTTGAATACGTCTGTCAATCGTGTTATCTTGCAAAGGGATTTTATTAACTTGTATCACAAATTCTGGCCCAAAGATTGTTCGAACAATAGCACAGCAAGATTCGTTTATGGTTGTTTCGGCAATAGTGTGTGGTTCCTTGTTTTCGGCAATTATTTAAGCATTCAATTAACTTGCCTTTTGAGCTTTCTCTGATGTCTTCATTCTTTTTGTGAATGATGCAGACTGCTTCTTTATAGATTTTGAAAGCTTTATAAAGTATTCTACCGTTTTTTCTGACAAATGACTGTTTTGAGTTAAAATTACGTCTTAATTTGTTTGGTACCATACTTTCATTTGCAAGTATATCCCCACAAACTAAACACTGGGGACAAGTATTGTTTCCATTACTAGAAAAAGTGAACCCCAGTTTCATATAAAGGTTATTGTATAAACGAGGATTGGACATTTTTCCTTTACACTTCTTATGTACTGAGACAGACTGTTCAACAGTTGATTCTTGCGTAGTTTCCTCTCTAGCCGCTACATTTTATTCATCTTCACCAGCTTTTCTTTTCTTAATTAGAAACTTATCCATTTTAGGGGTAATACAACAGCAATTTAAGTAACTAAACATGAAAATAACATACATAACAAGGTTTGTACTTGTATTCAGCGCTGTCTTATGCCTCTTAATTTAGAGAGGTCTTACAGTTGATGTCGTGCTTTACGGTTATGAATATCACTATTTCTGCTCACCGATCATGGTCAACGTTGGTTTGGAGCACCACTCTTATCAAGAGTGGGGCATGAGCGCACCATTGTGTTTTTGTGCCTTATCTTGCCCCCTGGGCTAGATTCTCTCCAGGGCCTCCGCAAGTGTCAAGGACCTCCTGGGGGTCCCTGATGTGGGTTCTGCTGAATGTAATGTAAGCACTTTTTATATAGCACACTGCGACCCAGCGGGTATCCTGGCGCTGTGAGACGGGAGGCCTGTGACAAGGGAGTAAGTTAGCCTGATGCTCTGGGATAGAGCCAGGTCTTTATTTTCCTTCTAAACGGCAATAGATCATTCATTTGCCGCAACTCAGTGGGTATGTTGTTCCAAAGCCTTGCTGCAGCAACACTGAAGGCTCGTCCCCCCAATCGAGCTCTTTTAATCGGGGGTACCTTCACCCAGTTGGCCGAGGATGACCGGAGACAACGGGTAGGAGCATACCAGCTGAATTTCTTCTGCAACGGTAAGGGCCCCAATCCATGCAATGCCTTAAACACGACACAGAGGGACTTAAAATGAATCCTCTGCAAAACAGGGAGCCAGTGGAGCTCCGTCAGGGCCTGGGAGGCAGAAGACTGGCGAGGTCTCATCAAGACCAGCTTAGCTGCCGCATTCTGGATTCTTTGTAATCTCCCAATTAAATACTTTGGGGATTCCAATAGTAGCGCATTACAGTATCCAGTCTGCTCATGATGACGCTCCTGACTACCAATGCGCGTGTCTGAATCGGAAGCATGGGGAGAATTTTCCTAAGGGCCCTGATAAGAGAGAAGCAGCTCCCCATGGCCTTATTGACATGCGTTTCCAAGGTCAACTTCTCATTAAAGCAAATCCCCAGGTTACGGACCGTCTTGGACGGTACCAGAGGAGGGTCAGCAGGAATAGGCCAAAAGTCCGCAGGGAGGGAGTAAGGCACTCTCCCACCTCCAATACATAGGATCTCTGTTTTTTCTGCATTAAATTGCAGAGAGTTGTTTCTCAGCCAGAGTACCACATCCAACATACAAGCAGGGAAGTTATGTAACGTGGTTGATTGATCACCCTCCAGTGAAAGGATAAGCTGGATGTCATCAGCATAGTTCACCAAGCCTATATCATAGGATTTAATAACGTCCACCAGGGGACGCATATAGGTATTGAATAGTATGGGGCTAATCGCAGATCCCTGCGGAACCCCATAGCGTATCTTGGTGAACTTTGAGCGGAAGGGCCACTGCCTGACATCTGTCTGATAGATAAGAATGCAGCCACTTTTGCGCCGAGCCCACAACCCCCACTTCTTCCAGCCGTTTCAGGAGGACCTTATGATCGATTGTGTCGAATGCAGCAGACAGATCCAGCAAGATCAATATAGCCGAGTGACCCCTGTCTGCACGCATCCGAAGATCATCCAGCACTGTTAGTAGGGCGGTCTCAGTCCCGTGTGCTGGGCGAAAGCCAAATTGAACATCCTCCAATATATCATTTGCCTCCAGAAACTGCGAGAGCTCCTTGCTTACCAATCGCTCAATAATCTTCACCGGGTAAGGGAGGAGGGAGATGGGCCTGTAGTTTTTATAAACAAGCTGGGTCAAGTGAGGGTTTTTTCAGTAGAGGAGAAACAATTGCCTGTTTCCAGCATGTGGTGTAAACACACCGTAATTAGGAGGTTGTTGTAAAAATGTAAGAATATTTAAAAGTATTTAAAGATAAAAAAATTTTGGAAGAAATTGAAGTAAAAGCGTTTGAAACTGTCGAAAACCTGGCCCTTAAGCCGCAGCCAACCAATCGGGCCTCTTCCAAGAGCCGGGCTGCTTGCTAGCTCCCACTGCTAACCCACTTCATCTGTTAATGAGCCTGAAGATAGGAATGGCCCAATTGTCGTGAGTGTGGAGCTGCAAGAGCCGCCGGCTGGAGACGCCCGGCACTGCAGCCGTTACCCGCTGTTGCCATTGGCGCTGCTGGCCCTGCCCGCCCGAAGCTGAACTTGAACGGGTATGCGGGGGATGGTGGGCAGCGAAATAGTCAAGGAGCAACTGGGATGCTGATAGCGGATATAGCGGCTCAGATTCAGATTCCGGCACCCGCGGCTCATTGCTCGCTAAACAAGACTCCTCCTCTTCCACAGGAACAGGTAATGCATCACCAGCACTGAATTGACTACACCGGCACATATGATAGTCTGGCACATGGTGGCGCTGTTTGTATTATTTAGAGATTAACACAACTGTTGTTTATTAATTCATTATACATTTAAAATGACTAATACCTGCCGCCCAAGCCATTCTCATTCTTTTTGGGGCGCTGGAATAGCCTAAATTGTCACACGTGTAGGAATGTGAGGGTTAGTAGTTGTCTTAGTACTGTCTTTGGTAGCGCTGGCAGGGTTAATGGGTGGTGCAAGAAGCAGTGGACTCCTGACGAGGGCCCTCCCTCTTACCTTTTTACATGTTAAGCACTGTTGCTGATGTTTTAAAGTTAGATACATATACATTATTGCTATGTGGGGCTTGTGTAGCCAGTAATGCTGTAATATTACATCATGCTTCACAAAAATGAGAAAGGTCCCCCCTGCTAATGTAATTTTAGGTCTGGGATGAGGGGGAAAAGGAAAATCATAAACTCAAAATCAATATCCCACATGACCTGTATTTCTTCGTCTATGCCTAAAAAGTGCTTAATGTTCTGACCCAGAAACATACTACAAAATATGCATACCTATATATTGAATTTGTTATAATTTTTTTATTTTTCAACTACTTATTTCCACCAATAAATGCATTAATCACACCTCCACAGTAGCATTTTTTGACATTATTTGACATATATTTTTTCCATAAACAACTTGAGTTGAACACATAACTTGAGAAGGCCACCGAAGAACTTCTCGTTGACTTCCTCAGCACATCCACTCCGCCAACACCAACAGATGCCAACACCGCAGCACCCAACCTTCACTGATGGATCTCCAAATGTGCTGACACTCTGGCACCCCTCAAGAAGACACCAGACAAACAACATAAGAAAGCCAGCTGGTTCACTCCCGCCATCCACGAGTCCAGACACACCTGCAGACGACTCGAGAAGAGATGGACGAACAACAAAACCCCGGAAACCCACGCAACCTTCAAATCCGCCATCAACGCACGCCACCTTCTCCTCAAAACCACAAAGAAACCATCCCTCCAAGATAGAATCAACGCCAACGCGCAAAACAGCAAATAACTCTTCGCCATCATCAAGGAGTTCGCCAGGCCCAACATCGAGACCACAGATATCGCACCCTCCCAAGAACTCTGCAACAAACTTGGCACCTTCTTCCACCACAAGATCAGGCATATCTACAACAGCTTCGACACCCAAGACCTGTCCACTACTCCCGCCACCACCGCACGCAACCACGCCGCACCCCAACAGACCGTGCTCAACTGGACTCCGCTCACCACAGATGACACACTCAAGACCATGAAGAGCATCCACTCAGGAGCCACATCGGATCCTTGCCCCTACCACATCTTCAATAGAGCAGCCGCCTCCATCGCCCTCCAGCTTCGCCGCACCATCAACTGCTTTATTGAAACCGCCACCTTCCCCGATGACTGGAAACACGCTGAGATCAAACCCCTACTGAAGAAGCTGTCCGCCAACCCAACAGACCTCAAGAACTTCAGACCCATCTCCCTGCTCCCCTTCCCTGCCAAGGTCATCAAGAAGGCCAGCAACGCTCATCTCTCCTGGACACCTCCCAATCTGGCTTCCGAAGCAACCACAGCATAGAGACTGCACTCATCGCCGCCATCCGCTCCCTCCTTGACCGGGGCGAAACCGCAGCCCTCATCTTACTGGACCTCTCGGCCACCTTGGACACCGTCCCCCACCGCACCTTAATCACGAGACTCTACGACGTTGGCATCCCCAACAAGGCCCTGGATTGGATCCACTCCTTCCTCACAGGCCTTACACAGCGAGTCAGACTACCCCCCTTCCTCTCAGGACCCACAGAGATCAGCTGCGGACTGCCCCAGGGTTCCTCCCTCAGCCCAACCCTCTTCCACATCTACATGGCCCCCCTCGCAGCCATCGTCGTAAGCCACGGACTCAACATAGTCTCCCGTGGCGGCGATACCCAGCTGATCCTCTCCCTCACCAACGAACCCACAGCCGCCAAAATCAACTTTCACCGCAGGATGAAGGCCGTTGCTACCTGGATGAAAGACGGCTGCCTCAAGCTCAACTCGGCCAAGACCGAAGTACTTATCTTGGGACCCACCCCATCAGCCTGGCCTGCCGCACTGGGAACCCCTTCCACCGCTACGGACCACGCACGCAACCTCTGCATCATACTTAACTCCTCGCTCACAATAAACCGCCAAATCAATGCAGTATTGTCATCCTGCTTCCACATGCTCCACCTGCTTCGAAAGACATTCCGATGGATCCCCACAGAATCCAGAAAGACTGTCACCCACGCACTCATCACCAGCAGACTCGACTACGGCAACACACTCTACGCAGGCATCTCCCAGAAACAGCTCAGGAAACTACAGAGCGTTCAAAATGCCGCAGCCAGACTGGTTCTTGACATCCTCCGCCGCAGCCACATCACCTCCGACAACTCCCCTGGCTCCCAGTCAACAAGAGAATCACCTTCAAGCTCTTTAAATATGCCTACAAAGCCCTCCATGACGCAGGACCAGCCTAACTGAACCACTGCCTATCATTCCACGTACCTGCCAGATAACTCCACTCCTCCCAACTCGCCCTGGCCTCCATCCCTAGGATCCACAAGACCAGAACCGGAGGAAGTTCCTTGCCCTGCCCCTCCACCTCAGGCAATATGTGTCGTTGACCCAATTCAAGAAGGAGCTCAAGACCCGACTCTTCGAATGAACCTCCACACCCTGTCTGATGAGCACCCCCATCGCCCCACCCAGCGCCCCGAGACCCTCACGGGTGAGTAGCCGCATTATACGAAGCCTTGCTTGATTGGTTACATTATCACTTGCAGTGCTCACTTTGTGATACAGTCCAGAGGTGTGCAGTTGTAATAAATATCTACTTATCCAATGGACAGGATGCTTCAGAAATCTTGCCCCGTAAAAAATAAAAAAAAATACACTTGTCCTTTCATTGACATGCAGTGTGGTGACAAATTAGGCTGTGTTCTCATTATTTTAGAGCTCCGATATTAGCTTCTGTTATACCAGAGCTCATATTCTATTGGGGTTTAGAGTCTAGCAAAGCTCTGGTTTTGCTACCTTTCAGCATATCTACATACTGGGGCTGCAAGTAGGTAGTAGTTCCATTGGTGGAATGCACTTTGTCTGTGCACATCACAAACTTACATATTTAAGAGTGTGCACCTACTTCTCTCCAGTCACTTACCACATTGGAAAAGATTGGCAGTTTACTTCTGACAAGGGAAGAAATTAAAACAATTCTACTGCGGTAAAAAGGGGCCGTATGGAAAGTCAATTTGCAATCGCTCTGCAGATTTTTGCATGAGCAAATATAAGAATGTATATTTACTTGTGCACTATAAGACTGTATACTTACTCATGCTCTTATGTAATTCAAGTTTGTTTGAAGGCAGTTTCAGGGCCTATGTCTGTAAACTCGTGTAAATTTCGTGACTTTCTTTAAGAATTGGGCCACTGATTTATTTTCACGTTGCCTATAACTGTTTTACACTGATTCTCCATTATTAATCTTTTTAAATATTGGCATGCATCAAACAGGGCCCCTTAAAGAAATGGTATATAAAAATGCACAATTTTAAGCAGAACTTATTTTTTTTCTAAGTTGCAGTTTTTTTGTGAACATTTTATTTTTAAAGTCTTCTGAATGTATTTCCATACAATCACGGAGCATTGTGGAAATAAGCCTCAATTTGCAAACAAGTACACGTTATTGTACCGAAACCACTGTCAGTAATTCAAGTATACACTGCTACACTGCATTTCTTTAGAGCACTCACTATAATAGTAAAGGCTTTGCATTAATGAATCTGATATTCCCATCTGACTATATATATATATATATATATATATATATATATATATATATATATATATATATATATAAAATGAAATGAAATTTGTACTTGTAAAGCGCACTGTTACCCTAGGGTGTCCTAGCGTTGTACGCATACCGCTGTGGAACCCTTCCTGTCTTTTCCCTGTGAAATGTCCACTCCTGGGCACCCCCAAGGTGAAGCCAGGCATCCCAGCGCTGGTGGGGCCGTTGTGGAGATTAAGCAAGCTATTGCCCAGAGTTGCAGAGTGGGACCCATGATTAGAATAGGCACCGAGGCGAGAATTATCAGGTCCGAGGAAATTGAGCCCAAGACCCGCCGAGGCGGGAATTGAACCCTGGTCCCGGGCCAGATCTCTGCATCAGGGTCTGCCGCTCTAACCATTGAGCCACACTTCTCCACATATATATATATATATATATTTATTTTACCCAGTGGCGGACACCACTGGCTAGTTAAAGTTAGATTAGCTTTCCATAAAAAGGGGGTAAAAAAACGCAAATTTCCCCATGAATTTCCATAGACTTCTTAAGGCAGGGCTACAGCAAAATCTGCTGAACGGAATTACACCAAATTTGGCAGAAAGCAAGATCTTGGTCCGCAGATTGTGCTTTTTGTGATTTGGTATAAATCTGTTCAGTAGTTTTTGAAAAATAAAGGTACAAATTATTTGTTTATCTTTACTAATGGGTCCGAGCACCAGTTTAAAAACAGAGCCCAGGGAGCTTTTTTTTCCCCCTCGGGTCATCTCGCTCCTACGGGAGTCAGACACCCATGGGAGCGCCAGCAACATGAGCAAAAAGTTTTTCGCAGCCATTACAGGACTCCGGAGCTTAGTCCCTTTTTCCGAAGTAAAACAAAAACAAAGAATTATATAAGAGGTTGAGGTAGGGATATCCTGCCCCCTCCCTCTTCCTCCCCCCCCCCCCGGCCCCATGGAGATAACCCAGATGTACTCCTCCTCGAACCAAAATTTCCGTTTTTGCCGCGATTGTGTGGGCAAAATAAAAACAAAACGGCCACTGCCATATTCATATGAGAAAAAGTTACTTACCTGTAACTGTAGTTATCCAGTATTGATAACTTTCATAGATTAACATGCTTGAATATTCCCCGTTCCCACTTCGACAGGGAAGGTTCAAGCATGTGAATCAATGAAAGATCCAATACTGGATGAATATATTTAGTGGTAGAGGATGTCAGTAGGGACCCCCCTCCCCAACCCATTTAGGGCTCCGAGGACCCCATCACCTGGGACCTAAAGTAATTTTTATGGGTAAGGGGCGCAAAGTACCCCTCCCCAAGCTGATTTAGGCCTCGAGGACCCATCCCCTGGTGCCCAAAGTATTTTCTAAGGAGAGGGGGACCTTTGAAAAACCTGGGTACCTCATCCCCCAGGGCCGTAACCTAACTTTAAAGGGAGGGCCACATGGCCTACCTCCTTGAGCCTTTATTGTCCTCGGTGACTCCAATCCTCTGTGGCCAGCTCACTTGCTTTGTCCAGGGGAGTCCACCCTCCAGATATAGTAGGTTCCCTACCAGCACTATCACAGGCAGGGAAGCACGTGGTTGCTCCCGCCTGGCGGGAGCATTTTTGACTCTCTCTTGCCAAATGGCAGCAAACACTAAGTCTGCTCCCTACCAGCAGGAGCTTTAAAAATGCTCCCGCAAGCTTTAAGCAGACTTCTGATGTGTTTCCCTGCCCGCATAAGAAACAGAACAACATATTGCTCCCCCCAAAGAGGGCACCATAAATAGCTTCTCCCGCCAGGTGGGAGCAATGCAACTCCCGCACCATGCGGGGAATCGGCTGGGGGCCCTGGGGCTCCCCCCGTTGCCCTCAACGTGTGCTTTGTGGGCGCCCTGGCAGGGAACCGAAGTCAGCCACCTATTAAATATGGGGGCCTCAGGGGATGTGGTCCCTGGGGCCAAATTTGGCTCGGGAAGGGGCTGCATTGTCCCCGCCCCTTTTAAAAAAAATTAGATGGCCTTGGCATCCCCAGGGCCTGAAAAGACTTTGGGAGGGGAGCCGCCCTGCCCTCTCTACTTTTTTGTATTTGGCCACTGGGATGGGGTCCACAGGGCCTAATAGGGCATGGAGAGGGGGACCACGCGACCCCCTACCCTTTTAAATAAGGCACTGCCCCAAGGAATGGGGTCACCGGGGCCTAATTAGGCTCAGGGAGGGGGGCCGCTTGCCCGTCTCCCTTTATTAGTTGGCATGGGGTACCAGGGGCCTAAAGGCTCGGGGAGGGGAGCCCCCTCCCATTTTTAATCTGGCCCCGGGAGATCAGGTCATCCAGGCCTGATGAGGCTCGGGAATGGGGCTGTGGAGCCCTCCCCCCACCCCCTTTTAAGCAAAACACAGCTCCAGAGAAGGGGTCCCTGGGGCCTATCAAGGCTTGGGTATTGGAGCCACACAACCATCAGTGGTGTCAGCAATGACATAATTTGAGATGTCATGAGTGATGTCATAAATGATGTCATGAGTGATGTAATATTTTAGATCATAAGCAGTGCATGGCGGGGGCACAAGTTATAGTTCACTTTGCTAACTATAACTGGAGAATTTCAGTTTTTTATTTTTTTAGTTCAAAACGTTAATGTTGTCTCGGACATATTCACCTAACTATAACATTAATTTAACCTTACTGGCAGCCATGGAAGGAAACAGGCTTTTTGCAGGTTTACCTCATATTTTGCCCGTATTTTGACTGCTAGGTACTGTTTTAATAGCTCTGAAATGCCCTGAACCCTGCTAAACAGGACTCCGTGCATGTGCTCTGACCCTTAAAATGGTGTATGTTTAATTGGCTTGTTCCCAATCGGCTCAGCCTAACTTAATTGTAAGTCCCTAGTATATGGTCCAGGGGTATCCAGGGCCTGTAAGTTAGCGAGTCCCCCAGGGACTTCAGCATTTGTTGTTCCACCCTGAGTGGGATAAGGTAAAACCTAGCTCCCAGTCTGCAACTGTAGACTGGAAGGGCAGTTTAAAACAGCTAACTCAACTTTGCCATTTAAAGTAATGGCAAAGCCCAAACCTCTCTTTTTGGGTCACAGCCTACCAGACAGCACAGTTGTCTGGACATTCAGAAAATTGATCACCTAGGAATTCATTCCACCAGTTGCTTACCATTGGCTTTGTGGTTTATAACTCACATTTTCTGGCTTTCTATTTGCTGGCTTTATTTGCTTTAGGCTGTACAGCTTGAGTAGGTCCCTCCGGTTGCCCAAACCTTGTTCACTATATTCTTCCACTAACTCTCTTTTTGTAAACAGACCTTTAAATAATCAAAGACAGAGGTCTAATGTGAGGCTGTCTCTTCCAGGGAGCTTGGTGTTTATTTTTCTTTCTCTGACTTCAAAGTGAGAGGATTTATGTGACAGTCCTGCTAGCTACTGGGGGTCTCTTTGAGGAAGGCTGTACGATGTTATTTGTTTTTCTAGCACACATCAAAATTTAAATGTCTGTAAATTAACTTTGCAGACGATCAAATCAATACATTGGGTGAAGTATGCTACCATACCATGCGTACTCCACATTACCCCCACTCCACTCTGCACCACAATACTCTACTCGGCACCACTCCACACTATGCCTCTCTACTCTACACCACTCTACTCTATGCCAATGCACTATACCCCACACTACTCTAATATGCACCACTACACTCTTCTCCACTGCACTCTACACCACTCCGCGCCACTCCAAGCCACCCTACTCTGTACCACTGCACTGTACGCCAGTGCACTCTATGGCTCTGGCATCCTTCACGCGGTTGAGTAGGCGAGTAAGCCTTCAAGAAGGGGCGCATCCAGACCCCCTTTCATTACCGCGGGGATCCGCCGTTGAGGCACTCCATTCAATTGAAGGGGTATACAAAATGAACACCAGTGCAGTGTTCTGCTGAGTACTGATACTCACAACAGAGCCTCAACCGAGGTACCATAGGATTATAGGGGTCTAGTCCCCTGCTCCTATTTTTATTATTATTTTATGCACTATTCACCTTTCACGGTCCTGACGAAGTGCCCCCGGATCCACTAGGGACCCGTTGCTGTGCGCGAAACATGTCGACCAGGCTTCACTTTCACTACACACATGGGTTCTGAGAGCAGCAGAGTAATACCTCGACCTCTACCATATATGATAACAAGAGGTGCCCTAGTCCCCCAAACGTACTCATTTTTGAGGTTAACCCCACGGACCTACGAATAAAATTATTTCAAGGTACCGGTGGGCTAATTTTAAAACACTTGCACAACAACCCAGTTTTTAGGCCCACACACCCACATGCACAACTGCGGCGTCTCCTAAAAGATCTCCGAAAAAGAGCCCTCTTGTGGGGCCCTTGGAGGACTGCAGCGCCACCCCCACGAGGAGCAACGCCCGATGATGAAGCATGACACTCGCAAGAGTGTGTGAGGGCACTAATTTCAAAAGGAGAAATTCTCCCAACTTCATCAGACTAACAGGACACACCGAGACCATTGTTCTATACCTATTTCATGTAACCAAATAGGCTGCATCTCTCTCACAGGAACTGTTGTCAACCAGTGAATGCAGATTACTCTTTGGGAGCACTGGCACTGAACCTACTGTTTTCTTTCTCGAATTGCTCCCCGTCGCCCCCATCTCTTACTGTTTAGTCACTCTATGCCAATCCCAGCTATGCCACTCTAATCTACTACTGCACTCTAACAATCTACTTGATGCCACTGCACTCAGTGCCAGTCCACTCTATGCCACTGCACTCTATGCCAATGCACTATACACCACTTTACTCAAAACCAATGCACTCTACTCCAGTCTACTCTGCGCCACTGCACTCTGACACTACACTCTGTCATTGCACTCTACGCCACTCAGTTTTAATCTGCGTCACTGCATTCTACGCCACTCTATTCTACTCTGCACCACTGTACTCTGCCACTGCTCTCTACACTACTCTGCGCCACTCTACTCTGTGCCACTGCACTCTATGCCACTCTACTCTGCGCCACTGCACTCTATGCCACTCTACTCTGCGCCACTGCACTCTATGCCACTCTACTCTGCGCAACTGCACTCTATGCCACTCTACTCTGCGCAACTGCACTCTATGCCACTCTACTCTGCACCACTGCAATCTACGCCACTGTACTCCGCACCACTGCACTCTACACCAGGGTACTCCACAACACTCTACTATGCACTACTGCGCTCTGCTATTCTATGTTATGCCACTCTACGCCACTGAACTCTACGCCAATCCACTCTAATCTACTGTGCACCACTGCACTCGTCAACATTCTGCACTAGACTTAGAAAGTAGGGTTTTGGATATCAGGAAGTGTGGCGCCTTGCTATGTGTGCGTATTGTATGTGTGTAGGAGTGTAACACGGTGCAACCAAGTAAGGGGAGTTACCCTACAACCCCTTTATGTGTGTGGGTAGAACCCGCACAAATTTCAGAAAAGCAGAAGTCCTGGGCACACGTAACAGGGTAAAAAACAATGGTTTAGTAAAGTCTCATATCTCTGGAGAGTTATCATATAAGGTCCACTCAGGTGGTTTAGGAATTCTTCAGTTATTTAATTTTTATCATTAAAGACACAACCAGCCAACACGTGTTTCGTCACACTGGGAAGTCTCCCATGACCTCTTCAGGGCTGTAAGGGCAAGCGTGAGAGTCTCTGGGAAATCGCTCCGCCGGTGATAATTCCGACCCGGACGGTCTGGTAAAGATAATGGACTAATCCTTGGAAGTGTTAAAACGTAAGGGGGAAGCTCCAAAGTGATGGAGATCCATGGAGTATGTGCCTGCAGTCACGTTGAATGGCGGGTCCGCCGCTTCAACAAGCTCGTATCCGGAACAGAGGTGAACCAGTGCTTGCGGCTCACGTAGCACACACGCTACAGTAGTCCCAGTGTGACGAAACACGTGTTGGCTGGTTGTCTTTAATGATAAAAATTAAATAACTGAAAAATTCCTAAACCACCTGAGTGGACCTTATATGATAACTCTCCAGAGATATGAGAATTTACTAAACCATTGTTTTTTACCCTGTTACGTGTGCCCAGGACTTTTGCTTTTCCAACATTCTGCACTATACCACTGCACTCTTTGCCACTCTATTGCACTCTACGCCACTGCACTATGACTCTGCTCTACAGCACTCCACTTTCTGCCACTCAGCTCTCTACCATTGAACTCTGCACCACGCTACTCTGCGCCACTCTACTCTGTGCCACTGCCCTCTACTCCAACACTCTACACCACTATACTGCACTCTACACCACTCTAATCTACTGTGCACCACTGCACTCAACACCTCTCCACTCTATTCTGAACCACTCTACTCTCTGCCACTCCACCCTACAACACTGCAAACAATGCCCCGCCCTCTACTCTGCGCCACCTCACTCTACTCTGAAAAAATATTCTCTGTGCCACTGCAGTTTACGCCACTCTATGCCACTCTGCGCCACTCCACCCCACGCTGAGGCACTCTGTTCTAAACCAATGCACTCTACGCAAATTCACTGTGCACCACTTTACTCAAAACCAATGCACCCTACGCCACTGTACCTCTACCAAATACTTTACACCACTGCACTTTACGCCACTATGCTCTGCAACATTCTACTCTGCGCCACTGCACACTACGTCATTCTACACCACTGCAGTCTACGTCGCAGCACTCTGCCACTGCAGTCCACGCCACTCTTTTACTCTGCATCACTGTACTCTACATCACTACCTTCTGCACCACACTACGACCCTGCACTTTACAACCCTGCACTCCTACACTCTACTCTACATGACTGCACTCTATACCACTGCACTCTACTCTGCACCACTCAACTCTATGCCGCTCTACTGCACTCTACGCCACTCTCCTCTACACCTCTGCACTCTACCCTACTCTACCCTGCACCATTCGACTCTATTCCACTTCACACTACGCTTCTCTACTCCACGCTGCGCCACTCCACTCTACGCCATTGCAATCTTCCCTGCACTGCTCTACTCTGTACCACTGCACTCTATGCCAATGCACCCTACACCACTTTACTCGAAAGCAATGCACTCTATGCCAATCTACTCTTTACTACTGTACTTTGTCACTCAACTACACTACACTCTATGACCCTGCACTCCATTATACTCCACTTTATGATGCTCTACTCCATTAAATTCGGCTCCACTGACACACTACTCCAGTCTATGCCACTCCACTCTACAGCACTCTACTCCACGATGCTACCCCAGATACTAAGCAATTAATTTTCTCACTTCTCCTCTATACTTACCAACACTTGTCAACCCACTCACCCCTACCCTCTATCACATCGTCCTTCAACCTTGCTTAGTGTGAAATAAAAGGAGTATTCCAGTCCGCTTGTCCAATGTATTTTTGACCCAATCAAATCATTTCAAAGTGAAAGTAAGATGCCCAATGGCAGAACATTTTAGGCAAATGTAAACATAGCAAAGCCATAGCTAACACCCCAGGCAAGAACAAGGCTTTTAGGTGAGCAGCATCCATAGATTTTATTGGGCAGCTCATGGAAGCAGAAACCTCTAGAGATTTATTTAAATGAATAGTGAAAGAGCTTGTTAAAGAGTTTTTATATTTCTTATTATACAGCTTCAAAAGAAAAATATCTTAAGAGCCTTTGCCAATTAGACTTGTTAGAGTGGAAGAGACAGCAGATGCATGTTCCCAGGGGTCTAAAATCTCATTAAGATATTAGGGTGCCAATCATATAGCCAAAGGCATGAAAGATAAACATCACAGTATGAGTGGGAGATCTCTGAAATGCTGGCATTTCATAACAGGCATACACCAATCAATAAGGCAAATATAAATGATGGATACAAATTGCTGGTGACATTTACCATGAGGTTAGATAACTACAGTTTCGTAGCAAAGCAGGTTACAGTGCTGATCAATACTGGCTCATAAGGCATGTGAATAAATGGCTCTCACCTGAGAATTTGATCTTAGTTTAGGTGGTATGGAGGAGGCTTTGAGCTCCCGCCCAAGGTTATTCAGGCCCTAACAAGTTCAGAGAAAAAAGTTGGCTACAGGAAATCGCTCTTTACTTCAGATGCCTTTAATTATGGGACACATGGACAAGGATGACCCAAGGAACATGGCAAGAATCCTTCAGCTCTGTCACATGAACTGGATACATGGGTCCTTTTGACGATCTACACAAAGCAAGTTATGTTTTTTGAATTATAGTCTAAAAAACATAATTTACTAAAGGTTCTCCAATAACATGGAGAGTGCTGGGAAAGCACACAGCCACCTGAAAAATAGCAGGAGTACAGATCTTGGTTTCTAAACATTTATTCAGGATGTTGCAATATGGGTCGGGCTGCTTGTTTTCACTGTATACTGTTTTATGAAGGAATGTATAGTAATAATTAGTATTTATTATTATTATTATTAATGTTATTTTTTATTTTATTAGTATTAAAATATTTTTATACATTTCTCCATTTAAGATTCTGTTACTTTGGAAATCTTGTGGTCCCTAGGAGGGCAATATTTTCTCTCTTGCTCCCTGTTTACAGCAGTAAACTGTTAAATGATTTTAAAAGTTTTGTAACTGTTGGAGGATTACATAAAAAAAAATCACAACAATGACACTAAATATGACAATGTTTTTGTTTATTACAGTGCTGATCCCCTGTCAAACATGCTTTTGTCATTCACGAGTAAAGAAGATGCTATTGCATTTGCAGAAAAAAATGGTAAGCACATTTTTTTTCCAAAATGGTTTTTGTGTTTTGATGTGTTTAAATAGGTTTGCTATATTGACTTTTCCCTTTCACACCCACTTTGTAATGTTTTTTAATTTATTTTTTTAATATAAGATTCAATTTGTTTTATGTTGTTGATGTATTGACCAATATATGAATGTTGGGAGTTCAAGAAAAAGACATACACTCTAAATTAATTAGGAACTACCCTGAAATAGTGGGCACCACATGTCATAGTAGACCACTCTTCAAGATGTTTGTCTCTTATACTGTTATTAAAGTCTAACTGTTGACTTCAGGCAGACCTTCATAAAATGTAAAATAGAGAAGCTTATTTGTAAGCTTTGCATGTGCCTACTCCACTTAGTCAAATGTATCCAGGACCCCAACAATTTCTACTGTTTCTTCACTTAACTAATTTGTTGTTTCTTTTTTCTTCTGCTTTGTAGGTGTGTTTAGTTGTTCTGGAACTCTAGCTATTAAATATTCTGTTATGTGCATGCAATGTTTAATCAAAACGTATTATTTGGACGTATAATACAAATATATAAGTTACTAAAAAGTGTCAATATGCCAAATTGCAATTACCATGGTTCTATAAAAGATGAAAGAAAAGTAATGTTCACCTATAGAACATGGTAGACGCTGTACTTTGGGGATTTGGGAAAAGGAGGATAAGGAAGGCTAGCAATATTAAGTCAACTAAAAACATATTTGGTATTAACATAATAAAGTATGACTTTGAAAATGCGAATACAAAAATATATGTTTAAAGATGAGATTTAACTTCAGATAGTAACTTCAGTGTAACTCTAAACCAACTTTTTGTAATTGTCTACATTTTTAAGCTTTTGCATACTCGGTGTTTATTTTATGTAGGGAATTTTCCTGTGCCTTTGTGCTAAAGATTGTGCCACTTAAAGCAGGATCAACTCACTAAAGGTTTAAACTTATACAGGCATATTATCTTTGGGCACCAGCGTTAACCAAAAGGCAAATTGCATAAGCATTTTTACCTTTATAACGTCACCATTGTGGTCATGATACTCCATTAGGGATGGAAGAATTGGTTCCACTATGTATGTCATGTGATAAAAAGAAAAACCTTTGCCTGTATTGAAAAGATTCTAAGTTGCATGCCACATATGGTGTAAACCTGTTAAGACTAACCTCTATTGGCCATTGTCACCAAATTTGTAAGTGTAGTTATCATTAGTGTATAACACTGGTAATTTTTTTTTTTTTTTTTTTATTCTGATAGTTACGTCTATGATAATAGTTACCTTTGATTCTTCGAAGTAATAGTTAAATGCTGTCTTGGGCATGAAAAAGAAGTATAAAGAGCACATAAAACGTTTATGTTGAATCTCATCTAAAATTAAAATGGAGGTGAGGATTTACCAGTACTAGATTATCTCAGAATCCCAAATCATGATCTCTCCTGGTTTGGTTTTCTTTCTGTAAAGACAATTCAGAAAAGTCTATAGAGCAATCCACTACCATGTTAGGAGGATCTCTTTAGTGCTTGGGAAAACGTTTAGTATCAAGGTATGTTATAGGAAGGCCAAATAGATTTGAGGGCAAACATTAGAAGACTGGTACACAAATGCGAGTTTATGCGATGGACACATAGAGAACATCTACTGTTTATATATGCATCACTGGAAAAACAAAAGGTTAAAGGGACGTTATAGTTAGGTGAAAATATCAGTTAAAACATAACATTTAAAACTAACAAAACCACTGAAATTCACCAATTTACAGTTATCTCGGGTAACTAACTTGTGCCCTAAAGTAATTTACTCTCCCGCCACGCACAGTGCTTTAATCAATTATGTAATTTCAGATCTCATTAGGATGTTACCAAGGCAGTCATTGAACATATCATGAGTGAGGTAATTTATAAGGGTACAAGCAGTGCATGGCAAGGGTGTGAGTTATAGTTACTTTAGGGCATGAGTTATAGTTATTTGAAATAACTATCACTGGTGCATTTTAGTGGTTTTGTTAGTTTAAACATTATTTTGTAACTGACATTTTCACCTAGCTATAACGTCCCCTTATCCTTTGCTTTTTTTTTCAGTGGATTTCTAAGAAAATATTTTACTTTGCATAAAAAATATTATAATTCCGAACTAGAACAGCACTTTAACCTTTGTTTTCTTCAGTGAACATCTATGATTTTTGTTAATATAAAGTTAAATGAAAATTGCCGTTCGTGGCGTGGGGTTGGACGTACGGCCTGTCCTGTGGCCTGGCCCTGTGCTGACCCCCCATGGGCGTGGAGTTGGGCTGGCAACCCCCCACCATGCACAGCTGAAGTACACAGCGGTGGGTTGACCAAAGTGCCATGTCCAACCACTTTTCTGTGAATTTCAGAGCTTTTTCATGTATTTAACAGAAAGTAACCATGAAAGGGGGTCATTCTAAGCAAGGCAGACCTATTGGCTGTATCAAAGGGTCAGAACACCAAAATCCAAAAGGCAGGCCTGTTGGCTTTATCAGGACATCAGAGAGCACATGGCCATATACAAAGCAGGCCTATTAGGTGTGTCAAAAAGTCATCGCAATCATTTATTTATAAGCGTAATCATATGTATTATTTATTAATATACACGTAGCAATGCTTATTAACAATAATTGTTTCAAAAATCTTTAAATAAAGCATTTTATTTCGAAACAACTATAAACACATGTTTGAGTCTTTTTTTTAAACACTTAAAGTCACAAAATGCAGCCATAGACCCAACCACAAGTGTTTTTACACTGCAGCTGAAGAGCATTCAGCTTCAACTCTGAGTGCTTTATAAGTGACAGTATGTTCTCCTGCGGGTTATTTATTCAATAACCCTTGAGACTTACTGTAAGGTTTTTTATTTTAAATGTTCCTCCGGGGCTTCTAACTTGCTTCCACCTCCAACATTAAAAAAAAATGGTTGGTGCTCTCACAGGGCATTATGTGGCTCTCACCCAGCATAAGTAGTGAATATGAAATAAGCGGCTAATCCACTTATTTCATATTCCTGTTGCCAGTTTTTATTTTTTTTATTGTTTTTTGCCTATCAAGTTGTACATTAGTTGGGGGCGTGGCCGGACGCCGATGGAGCAGGGCTCCTGAACCGGAGCTCCCGCGGGTGATCCCCATTTCAGCCCATCCTGCCCGCTCATGGGGAGCACGATCGCTTCATAGCCCACCCTCTGACCCCCACAGGGCAAGAGAACCGGTGGAAAAGGACGGCGGGGAAGATCGGGTGCATCCTCGCCGATAAATCGCCCCGGACCGGAGAGCTGCGCGGCTCAACAAGATGGCGCCCGCGACCTGAGACAACCCTCCGGGGACTGCTCAGAAGCCTACGGACCTGTGCAGTGGAGCCAGACGAGGGCCCGGGACGACGGAGAACAGGGCTGGTGTGGACTAACTAGTCCCAGAGCCGCAGGGCAAACCTGGCTGAAGAGATCAACAGTGCGAAGGGAGAGCAGCGGCACAGCAAGATGGCGCCCGCAGCCCGAGACCCACAGTGCTAGCGGAGGCCAAGAGCAAGCGCGGGAGGACGAGGAGCCGGGCCGTCACCTGAACGGAGCGCCGAGTGGAGCTGCGGGAATTGCGGTGTAGGGCACCCACGGTGGAGGGACGGGAGTACTTGCCCACGCTCACGGAGAGCGCCTTGGACCGCGTACCTCTGCCAACGCGGACCGTAACAGCGCCGGAGAGTGCCCGCACCTGGCCGCGGACGCGGCACTACGTACCGGTGAGTGGAGTCTGCCCGGGGCAGTGTGTGGTGCCCCTAGAGACTGGGAATCGGCTGCCTGCATTCCGCCTTTTTTTCCTCAGGAGCCGCGGCGAGGGAGCACCTTGATAGTGACCGACACTGTAGGACCCCGGGATCTATCTGCGGGAGGGGAACTGCGGACCTGGGACACCCAGAGCTACTGCCCAGACCGCCTTACTGAGGCCTGGCTTAATCACCAGCAACATCGGCCTTGTCGGGATCGCCGCTACTGGCGCTGGAGGGAGATCCCTTGCTGAAAACACGAGAGCGCCCCCGCCTGTGAGGGTTTATCCCGGCTGCTGCAGACACGTGCAGGGGTGACCCGGAACGTACCTACCTGCGGAGCTGACACCAGTGCCCGGCTGGGTCCAACAGGGGCGACCTGGGGTACTTCCGGCAGTGAGGGGGGGCGCCCCAGCCGGTACTGCTACCAGGGCGACCCTCCCTGGGGCCTGCGCCACTGATGGTTCGTCTCTTCGGGTCATGGTGGACATCGGAGCACAGTCGGCGACAGGAGGGACAGTAGCGGGGACCACAGACCACGGCTGAGACTAACTGGTGGCCGCAGCGAGACCCATCACCCCAAAGTGTGCACTGCCAGAGAAGGACAGGAGGAGTGAAGGCCCTCATCGGGGGACTACACTCACCATGGGGCGCGTTAATAAACGGCGGGAAGCGGAGCAGCAGGACCCAACAGGAGAGGACACAGGAGGGGCACGACCGCGTACGGGGTCCCACAGCGAAAAGTCAACGGCCCAAGATGAACCATCCCTGCATGACATCCTACAGGCCATAGAGGCGTCGAGGACAGCGGTAGAATCTAGAATCGACACGCTCCGAGGAGATCTGGGCCTACTGTGGGCAGACCACAGGAAGCTGGCGGACCGCGTCACATCGGTGGAAGGGGACGTTGGTGACCTGAAACCACAAGTGTCCGAGTCTACCTGCAAGCTCACAGACATTAAGAAACGAGTCCAAGTGCTAGAACTGCGCGCCGAGGACGCTGAAAATAGGGCGCGACGGAACAACATTAGTCATTGGGCTGCCAGAAAAAAATCGAAGGGAACAATATGGTGGCCTACCTCGAGAACTGTATTCGCACAGAAGTAGCTGAGGAGGGGCTCTCGCCATACTTCGCCCTTCAGAGGGCACACAGAGTTCCTGCACGGGCACTCCCACCTGGAAGGCCTCCGAGACCGGTGGTGGCTCGCCTCCTCTTCTACAATGACAGAGATCATGTGCTGAGTCAAGCGAGACTCAAAGGCCAACTAAAAATTGAAAATAGCATCGTACGGATTTTCCCAGACTTCTCCCGAAATGTACAGCGACAGCGAGCCTCATTTACCGAGGCTAAACGGAAACTGCACCAAATGGGGATGTCGTACTCAATGGTGTTCCCCGCCAAACTTCGGATCGCACATGCAGAGACGACCAAATTCTTTACCACACCTCTGGATGTCTGGGACTGGATCGAGGGGTTGGGGCCACGCGACCAAAGGCAAGAAAGCAGAGACCAACCGGAGGGGACTCACCCGCGATCTCCTGGAAGGGGGGGGGGAAACCCAAAGGCCACCCAAACCCGGAAGAGGCTCGTCGAGACGGGAGAGGGCAGTGGCAGCAATAGCGTCCCTGAGCGAAGGGGAAGGTTTTCCTCCCAGCGAACTTTAGTCTAACCACCACCCGAAAGTTGGGCGTTAGCCGGTTTGTTTGCCAGTGTGCAGTTTGGATGGGAGGGAGTTGCTCACTTGTCCTGGGGAAGGGGAGTTGGGGGAGTTCTATTGTTTTAAGTTGGGGGCACTGCTGACTATCCTTACGCGGGGTTACGGGTCACCGCGTGGAGGCTCTCACCATAAGAAATTGGGCGCCGGGTGTCGGGAGGGGCCGAGGAGGCCAGACAGAGGTGGAAAGGCTGATTTGTAATGCCCAATCAGAGAGAATATAATCTCCTCTCCTGGAATGTCCGGGGGATGCACTCTATGCACAAACGATACAAAATCTTCTCACAACTGAATAGACGTGGGGTTCACATAGCAATGCTACAGGAAACGCACACATTAGCCTCCGAGGGGGCGGCACTGCACCGCAGATGGAGAGGCCAGGCATACTATACCACGTACTCGGCATTTGCCAGAGGGGTCTTGATCTGGATCAGAGCGGGCGTCCCCTTTCAACACACCGGTCACAAAGTAGACCCAGAGGGCCGGTATGTGGTGGTCACTGGGCGCCTAGACGGGCAGGACGTCACACTGATCAATATCTACGGCCCGAATACGGACCAAGGGACATTCTTTGAGCAATTATCAGGATCACTGGCACCACACATGACGGGGTCAATTGTCATGGGGGGAGATTTTAACTGTGTAGCAGATTCGGCCCTGGACCGTTCCCACCCACCTCTCCGAGACGCCCCAGTACACAGGATAGCTAAGACGTTCAGGGAATGGCAGTCTCATTGGGGGTTGGTGGACACGTGGCGACGCGCGCATCCACTAGATAGGGAGTACTCTCACCTTTCCCATGTACATGACTTACACGTCCGCCTGGACACCTTTCTATGCTCCCCGGACATGCACACCCGACTCCACAGTGCGGAATACCTCACCCGAACGGTGTCGGACCACAATCCTTTATTAGTTCGACTACAATGGGGACTCAAGCGGCAGCCCATCCCCACCTGGCGCCTCAAGCCGGAGGCACTAGAAGACCAGGTGTTCCACCATGAGATTAAAGAGCAAATCATCACATACTTTACGGACAATGCACAATCCACAGACTCCAGGGTGACAGAATGGGAGGCCTTTAAGGCAGTGATTAGGGGGCGTTGCATGGCGTCCATAGGGGTACGACGTACACTACTGACAGACGTAGAACGGGCAGACCGAGCATTGCGGGAGGTGGAATGCCGACGCCCGAACAATCCAGAACTCCGTCGGGAGCTACTCGAGGCAAAGGAGAAGGTGGCCGTGACTATCGGGCATACATGGACAGAACTCATGCTGAGAGAGACAGGGCGGGTAGACTGCTGGCGTGGCTCGCTAATCCCACCCGCAGGGAGAATACGATTTTAGAATTGACTGATCCGGAGGGGCGACATCTGTACCGGCAGGACGACATTAACGACAGGTTCCGCAGTTACTATGAGATACTGTATAAGAGCTCCGGGCCCCGAGGGGAGGGGGAAATTGAGGAATACCTGGCAGACCTCCCGATACACGCCCTAACTGACGAGGATGCAGAGCTCCTAGGAGCTGAAATCTCGGAACGCGAAATTCGGGTAGCTATTAAGGCACTGGCGAGAGGGAAAACACCGGGCACGGATGGGCTCCCCAAGGAGTTCTATGCGGCATACGCGGAAGAACTGTCCCCCAGGTTGGCGGAGATGTATGCAGAGGCATGGGAGAAGGGTCACTTGCCAGGCACCACTAGGGAGGTGGTGGTAATACCGTTGTTGAAGCCGGACAAGTCCCCCTTGGAGTGCCCAGCGTACAGGCCATTGTCGATGCTCAACTTCGATTTTAAAATCCTGAGCAGTATACTGGCGACGCGACTGCTCCCCCACATGATACCTCTGGTGCACCAAGACCAGGCAGGCTTTATCCCTCGCTGGAATACAACCCTAAATATTCGTCGACTACTGTCCATCATCGAACTGGGAGCGACAGCGGAACAGGAAGGGGCGGTGTTCGCCATCGATATGGAAAAGGCATTCAATAGCCTTGAATGGGGGTTCTTCTATGCAGTGTTGAACAAAATGGGCCTTGGGCTGGGGTTTGTACGCTGGGTGCAGTTACTATACACCGATCCGGTGGCGAGGGTCCGCACGGGACGCACAATATCGGAGCAATACCAGGTGGAGAGGGGGACGCGCCAGGGGTGTCCCCTCTCTCCACTGCTGTTCGCCCTAGCTGTGGAGCCATTAGCCTGCATAGCGCGATCTGGAGGCGCATACCGGGGGATCCAGGTGGGTGAGCAGCAGCACCAAATAGCATTATATGCGGATGACCTCCTTCTATTCTTAAACGATGCGGAGGACGAACTGCCAGGAGCAAAGGCTATGATGGAACGCTTTGGCTCCCTGTCGGGTCTGCGAGTGAACTGGCTGAAGTCCAGATTATTCCCATTGATGAGGGATGCGAGCCCCCCCCTGAACTTGGGTGGTCTGCAGTGGGAGCCCCGCTGCTTCCGCTATCTGGGAGTACACATCTTCCACTCTATGGAGGATGTGAAGGAAGGCAACATAGGGAGGGCACTACGCTCGCTTAAAGACACTATGGCTTTCTGGGGGGGGCTTCCCCTCTCCGTGATGGGCCGCATCTCACTACTTAAAATGGTGGCTCTTCCCCGACTGCTTTACTTCTTTGTAACACTCCCGGTGTGGGTATCAGCGGCGTGGTTCCTGGAGTTGGACTCCTGCCTGTCGGCTTTCATATGGGGGACAGGACGCAGACGGGTAGCCATCAATACTTTAAAATGGCCCAGGTTGGGAGGTGGCCTAGCGGTGCCCAACATGGAGGCCTCCTATTTAGCAGGACAACTACAGAGGCTCACACAGTGGGTGGCAGGAGGCGGGGAGCCGGACAGGGGGGTGCCGCCTTTCACCCCGGACAGGGCCGGTGTGTTCCGCACTCTACTCAGGACTGCCAGGCCTCAACAGATCCGCAGCAATGAACAAAGAGTGATAAATTGCTGCTGGGGCAGATGCCTGCAGAAAACCAGAACAAAGCACCCATATTCGCCAGAGATGGTGATGTCGCTGTTGGAAGCCCTACCCCATGGAGGACAGTGGCGGGGTATAGACGATTGGGTACAAGCTGGAGTGACGAAAGTGGGGGATCTCTTCCGGGACGGGGAGCTTCTCTCCTTCGAGGACTTCAGCGCCGACTGGGACATACCACAGGGGCATTTCCTACTATATGGGGCGGTCACGGGGGCCATGAGACGACACTGGGGAACAGGGACGACGGAACCGCCGCGACACGCCACCTGCGAATACATAAGCTTGGCGGGGGGCACTATCAAGGCCGTAGCGTGCCTCTACAGAGCTATAGGGCGAGACTCCATACAACCGCTGGACAGACTAAGACATAAATGGGGCGACGACATTGACAGGCCACTAGACGACAAGGACTGGGATAATATTTTAGAACGGACCACCAAAGTATCCCGAAACGCCCGGTTTTGCCTGATAAGTTTCTATACACTCCACCAAGCATATCTAACCCCAGAACATATCAACTGCTATTTTGATGGCGCAGACGCTAGATGCCCGAGGTGTGATGCGCAGGGGGCGACTTTTACTCATATGATGTGGAGCTGCACCTCCTTAACGCAATACTGGCAGGAAGTTACACAGGAGACAGCGAGGGTAACGGAGAGGGTGGTCCCCTGCACACCTGCCCACGTATTATTCAACCTGTTCCCACACACTGCCAAAACCAAGACCACAGATAGGTTTCAGGACCTGGCATTTATCCTCGCGTAACGGGAAATAACTAGTAGCTGGAAGAAACCGGAGGGCCCCAATGTGCGCAAATGGAAACAAGAACTGGTGAAATGGGCTGGATGCGAGGGCAGGGTCCTGCTTAGGAATGCACGGCGAGGAGTGGGCAAGCCGGAACGAGCTCAGGCGTGGGAGGGGCTGATGGCGGACTTAACAAGAGATGACGGGGCATCGGAAGCTTCCACCCCAGAGAGACCCCCACACATAGAGACCAGGGTAGGACGGAACAACACAGTAGATCCGGAGGGATGGGAACATTGCCTTGACACTCAGAGGAGAGGATGGAGATGCGATGAAGGGCCCCGGCGCAGCACCATTACACACATCTCGAGCGCAGGAGAGACTACTAACTGAGCCCAATAGCGGTAGCGGGGAGACAGCAGTGCGGGGTGGGAGAGGGAGGGGGGAGGCCTAGTTATTTGTTAGGGAGGGGAGGGAGGGGGGAACTTTCTCGTATACATGCCGAACAGATGCCAGATCGCATGAGTGACCGATACAGTCAAAGCGTGTGAGGATGGGACCAGGTAGGGGCTGCAAAATGATGCATTCACCTGTTCGTGTTTTTTTTGTACATTGACACTGCGAAAAGTGGTTACGCTGTATGACATGTAAAAGGCAATAAAATTTGTTTAAAAAAAAAAAAAAGTTGTACATTAGTTGGGGGAATCCCCAAGGCCCTACCGGCTCCCAAGCCAGCAGCCATCATGGGTACCGACAGGAGCCAGCACTTTTTTTGCTGGCTACAAACAAATAAGGGGTCGCCCCGTAACCCTGTGAACCTGGGCAGTACATTAACAAAAACAAATGGCTGTCACGGAGAAAGCTTGCAGCCTATGCTTTCTTGGCAATTTTTTTAAAAAGATACCACATACACAATCTATGTTCAATTCTTGATTTTTTTACTACAATACAGAAGGAAACTTGCTCCAAAAAAAACAGCGCAGTGCAAGTGGTTTGTGACAGAGGTGCATATTGGTGTGCAAAAGAGATTTACAAATGATAATACACTGCCGACTAATGATATATTTCTAATAGCACAGAACTCATGTACATGAAGTTTACTACACAAAAAGAAAACTTGATAGTAGGCAACAGTGTAGTTTGTCTACGTTTTGATGCCTAAAAACGACTGCTGTGGGGTCTTCATTAGGACAAAGAACAATGGTAGCAACTTATGACGAACAAAATCGGAGCTGTCCAGTTACAAACTAATTGACTGGATGATTATAAACAATGTCAGGAGTTGTAAACATCAGGATATTCATTACTGGAGTGAAACTTAACCACAAATGAATTAAAAATGGCCCTACTGAAAATAAGAACCATGCACCCCATGATACAAGGGGAGAGAGCCAAGTACCAAAAATGTGTATAATTCCAGAACATCCTCTAGTTATTTGCTATTAGAAATATATCATTAGTCAACTGTGTATTATCATTTGTAAATATGTTTTGCGCACCAGGTGAGGTTCAGTTGTCATCAGTGATATCTGTTGAGATGTCCTGAATGATGTCACTGACCATGTCATGAGTGATGTAAAATGTGAGGTCATAAGCAGTGCATTGCGGGGGCGAACGTAATAGTTCGCTCAGGTAACTAGAACTGCTGGCTTCCTATGGTTTTGTGCGTGGGAAGTCTGTAGCTAACTATAACGTCCCTGTAACCTTTTTTTTTCCCCCCACTATATATATATATATATATATATATATATATATATATATATATATATATATATATTCCATATGTAGACACCCAACACTTGGAGGCCCCAACGCTTTCGTGTAAAATTACTTTATTCTGCTGCCAGGCAGCATCTCACATCAGTTGGGTAGGTGCAGCAGGTTCTTGTCATCGTTTTCCAACGCGTTTCGGGCGTCCATGCGCCCTTGTTCACAGTGATGACTCGTAGGGAAGGGCAGTTCAACAGGTGATAATTAAATAATTCACTTGTCCCGCCCAGTGGGCGTGTGTGCGCATTGCACACTGGTATTTGCAGTTTTAACATCAATGTTCCTTTAGTAGGTAACTGCCCAATTTATCAAAGTTCCACAGTGGGTAGCTGTATCACACCACAACCGCTGCCATGCCAAATCATCCTGGACAGAACTACACAAAGCTCCTATGGCGCCGTACTCGTGACGGCGCCGGACCTGCACATCCGCAGGGTGGGCTCTCCGCGACCAAGGCAGGCCGCTAATATTCCATATGTAGACACCCAACACTTGGAGGCCCCAACGCTTTCGTGTAAAATTACTTTATTCTGCCAGGCAGCATCTCACATCAGTTGGGTAGGTGCAGCAGGTTCTTGTCATCGTTTTCCAACGCGTTTCGGGCGTCCATGCGCCCTTGTTCACAGTGATGACTCGTAGGGAAGGGCAGCTCAACAGGTGATAATTAAATAATTCACTTGTCCCGCCCAGTGGGCGTGTGTGCGCAATGCACACTGGTATTTGTGGTTTTCACATCAGTATTCCTTTAGTAGGTAACTGCCCAATTCCTCAGCATTAGTTTCTCAAAGTTCCACAGTGGGTAGCTGTATCACACCGCAACCGCTGCCATGCCACATCATCCTGGACAGAATTACACAAAGCTCCTATGGCGCCGTACTCGTGGCGGCGCCGGACCTGCACATCCGCAGGGTGGGCTCTCCGCGACTAAGGCAGGCCGCTAATATTCCATATGTAGACACCCAACACTTGGAGGCCCCAACGCTTTCGTGTAAATTACTTTATTCTGCCAGGCAGCATCTCACAACAGTTGGGTAGGTGCAGCAGGTTCTTGTCATCATTTTCCAACGCGTTTCGGGCGTCCGTGCGCCCTTGTTCACAGTGATGACTCGTAGGGAAGGGCAGCTCAACAGGTGATAATAAATAATTCACTTGTCCCGCCCAGTGTGGAACTTTGAGAAACTAATGCTGAGGAATTGGGCAGTTACCTACTAAAGGAATACTGATGTGAAAACCACAAATACCAGTGTGCATTGCGCACACACGCCCACTGGGCGGGACAAGTGAATTATTTATTATCACCTGTTGAGCTGCCCTTCCCTACGAGTCATCACTGTGAACAAGGGCGCACGGACGCCCGAAACGCGTTGGAAAATGATGACAAGAACCTGCTGCACCTACCCAACTGTTGTGAGATGCTGCCTGGCAGAATAAAGTAATTTACACGAAAGCGTTGGGGCCTCCAAGTGTTGGGTGTCTACATATGGAATATATATATATATATATATTCACCCTTCTCGATCCCAGTGGCACAATATTTGCATGCTGTGCATGCAGTATTTAAGACTCATGCAAAGCCACTTTACTATTGCTTTCTGTGGAAGATGCTAATTTATCTAATGTTGCTTGCTATAGTGTCTGCTGTCTATTGAGTCTCATTGTGTCTCTTCAAACACTTGCAGATTGTCTTCAAGGAGTCACGTTCTGTCAGGCTTAAATTCATTGTTAACTATGACTGATAGCAGCAGGCATTTGAAATTGCATTGTGGGTACCATTCTTTATTTGTAGAGCAGGAGACACTAGCTCACTTTAGCACATATTTACTGTCACTTAAGAAGCTGAAATATATTATTAAAAAATTAGGTTAAGCCGCCATAATCACCCTACCCCTCTACATATTTTGTGGCTTCCAAGTGAATGCAATTTAACGTCCTGGAAACCATGAGGCCTTTTTGGATTTCTCTATGATGATATAATAGTCTGGTCATTTACCCTTCCAATGCATATAAATCATCAAGAAGTGTGACCAGTTGGGATAAACAGTGTTTATATTTTCCACGTGTAAAGTAAGATAATTGATTTAATGCCTTTCATGATTTAGTGCAAAATGATTATAATATCAGGTGGTAAAAGAAAAATCATAGAAATTGAATTCAGCTGACAAAAGCATTCAACAGCTACTGGACGACAATATAACTACAATTGAACACTGATCAACCCTAGTGTGACCGTCGTGGAGACAGGAGACTGCACAAAAAGGTAAATTATTTAATGCAAAACCCCAAATATGTGAAACGCAGAATCATCAACCAATGAGAGCATTTATAAGGAACTTGGTTCTTTGACCAAAATGTTAGTGAGTTGTTTATTTATTTATTTATTTTTTATTTTTATTGAGCGTAAGAAAAAACATGGCAAACATAATAATCAGGATACATAAACACAAATGCTCTCCAATTTCATATTATAAATAGTCAATAAATAGAAAAAGTTACATAATCCATTTGCACACAATAAAAAAGGCATACAAGAAAAAAAGAGACCTATATACTATTAGGTCTCATTTTTGAACTCTAGACTAATAAATAAAGACCGCGACTTCATCCCTCATTTTCCTTAATATAAAATACCAGAATTCTAGATAGCAGCCTCGTAATACCATATGCCCCCTTTACATCTTATCATTTGGATACATAATCATAGCATAACTTTCCCATATCATCCCAAACCTGCGTACTGCCCCTATCCTCTTCGCGTAGGCCTCTTCGAACTTGTGAGTCCTTTCCAGCTTAAGTAACCACTGAGCCAATCTAGGGACTTTTTGAGATTTCCAATTCTGCAGTATTAGTGATCTGGCTACTGCTATAGCTATAAAAGCAAAAGATTGTCTACATAAAGAAAGCTGACCCACTGCATGGGAGAAACCAAATAATGCCAGCGATGCATCTGGAAGGATCTCTATTGGCAAATATTTGCTAATAAACTTGAACACCTCCTTCCAAAAGTAGTGTAGTTTCGGACAAGTAAAAAATGTATCCAGTCTCCCACCTCTGGCAGATTACATCTAAAACAGACATTCAGTGTCGTAGGAAACCATTTATGGAGCTTGGAAGGAGTGTAGTAGGCCACCCATCTAGAGAGAAAAGACATTCTTTGATAATTCGCTACCCTAAAAGCCCTGTGGCCAATCTCACAGATTCGTCGCCATTCCTGGATACTGAACCAGCAATTGGTTTCCTGTGCAATTCTAGGGAGCATTATTTCAATAAGGTTCTTATTCGTCTCCTGGCGTAATAACCTATACCAGTTACCAACACCAGTAAGATTAATCTCGAAAGCTGCCTTCAAAATCAATCTAGCTCTCTCACTAATTTCTCTATAGTTAATCCGTAAAAAACATGTAATCTGCCTAAAGCTTAGCCAGAGATCCCCTCTCTGAAATTGGCTTACGAAAGTATCCCACGTCATCAAGTTTGCAGCGTTGTAGAAGTCGCCAAGCTTAGAAAAACCCAGCGTAATATAGGGCTGTACCCCCTTTTGGGAGAGCTCAAGGCCCCATAGCTCAAGGTCATATAGAGAGGAATATGCGTGGCATAGTGGAATACTATACTTCTTATTAAATCACTGCATACGACAAAAAAATGTACTAACAACCTTGTATCTTGTCTTTTTTGGTAACTTTACAGTACGGAGGAATGCTGGTAACTTAATTGCACTCTCCATTAACATACGATCAAATAAAAATTATCAAACTTCGAAATGGGAGCCAATAGCTGAGTTGTTAAACTGAGTAACGCAGCTTGATAATAAGTGGCTAAATGGGGTAGTGCAAGGCCCCCCCTGTTCTACATCCAAGTGTACAATGGATAACTTGATCCTGGGTTTTCTCTTAGCCCAGATAAACTCCTGGATCACCTTGTCTACTTCATTAAAATATGAGATTGGAATCTTTAAAGGGAGATTTAAAAATAACAACAAGGGAAGGATCGACATTTTTATCAAAGAGACTCGTCCTATTATCGACAAGGGTAAAAGTGCCCATCTTTCTAACAGACTTTTTATCTTCTCAAGTGTCCTACCATAGTTTAAATGAAAAAGTTGCAGGAAGTCCACTGTCACATACAATCCCAGACATCTAATAGGTCTGTGAGGAAAAAATTGTAGTCCTTCCGCCATCTCTATTCCTGATGCATTAAATAGGAGAAGCTCCGTTTTAGACTGATTAATCCTGTAACCCCCTAATTCTGTAAACGCCTGAATTTCTCCGAGCGCTCTCTGGATATTTGATTTCTCCGGATTCAGGTTCAGGATCAAATCATCGGCAAAGAGTTTGATTTTTGCCATTCCTACTAAGGGAGCTTGAATTAGTACATTTGAGCGAATTTTTATTGCCAGTGGCTCAATAAAGAGTGAAAATAAAAGGTGGGAAAGTGGGCACTCCTGCCTAGTACCCGCCTTATCACCACTTCTCCCGCCTCTTCAGAATTTATAATTATTTTTGCGGTGGCTCCCTTATACATTCTCTCTAGCATCTCGATCAAGTGGTGTGGAAAGCCAAACTTGCCCAGAATAAAAGAGGGCCTGCCAATCCACCAGGTCGAATGCCTTTTCTGCGTCCATCATTAAGATGGCCGCAGCATCCTTTCTAGCAGAGAAGTAGTCAATGGCCTGAATCAGATAAAAAGTATTTGCAGCCATAGATCTCCCAGGCAGGAACCCTGTTTGGTCTGCATATACCAGATGTTGTGCACAGCCCATCATTCTATTTGCCCAAATTTTCATGAAGAGCTTATAGTCTACATTTAGTAGACTTATTGGGCGATAAGAACTTGGGTCTTCAGGGTTCTTATCCTTCTTTAAAATTGAGACCACGACTGACTCTTTAAACCTATCTGAGACCGCCATTCCTGCCATAACTTGATTATATAATGATATCAAAAACGGGGCGAGTTCGACAAAAAACACTTTATATACTTCAATAGGAATTCCGTCATTACCACTTGCCTTCTCACTTGGCATTTTTTTTATAATTTCACCTAGTTCTACAATTGTGATTGGTTCACTCAACAGCCTGAAGTCCTCCTCACCGATCGTAGGTAGCTGGATTGTCGTAAAGTAATCCACAAGAGCCGGAAGGTTAACTGACTGGACTTCCGCGTAGATCTTGCGGAAGTGGGACAAAATAATTTCAGCAATTCCTCTCTATCATTTACCAGGCACCTAGTATTAGGGTCTCTGACTTGTGAAATAGACTGCCTGCTCCGTTGCGTCTTTGTAGACCAGGCTAAGAATTTACCAATATGCTCGCTTTCTTCGTATACTTTTTGTCGAGAAGACTTACTTCCCGTAATTTCCTCAAGTATAAAAAAACTCTTTAACTCCTCTTTTGCCCTTAAAAATTCCTGCTGGAATGTCCCTTCCTCAGGTCCCCTTGATGTCCTGCCCGAAAGACCACTCCTAGCCTGCTCTAGTGCCTCCTGGAGTCCAGAAATCTTAAGTTTTCTTAATCTATGAAGATTGGCCCTATATGCCACCACCCATCCCCTAAACGTGGCCTTAAAAGCTTCCCAGACCATAAAACCTGGTGCCGTGTTCACATTCTCTTTAAAAAACCGCGTTATAAAATCACAGGTTTCATCAATCCATTTTTGGTCTGATAAGTGTTTTATCGAAATACCATCTTCTATTTCTTCTCTTGAGGGGGCAAATATAATTTCAAGGAGACCAGAGAGTGATCTGAGAACGGATTAGACGGAATCGAGGATTCTCCTCTTGCAAGATGGCTACTTATCAAAAAATAATCCAAACGAGATGCTGTTTTAAATCTTGCCGAGTAGCACGTAAACTCGGTACCATCTGGATGATCTACCCTCCATGGGTCTAGTAAGGCAAAGTCCTCTTTAATAATTTTTAGAAGTCTGTCTGTTTTTGGTTTTAATTGCTTTTTTCCCTTATTAGAGGTATCAAGGCCCAGATCTTGTATTAAATTAAAATCTCCTCCCATAATTATAGACCCATGTGCATTCACCAGCAAACCGTGTACCTGTTCCAGGGCCATACATTCATCCCCAATTGATCCATAATAATTAAGCAGGACAAGAGCTATTCCATTAACTAAAACTTCCAGCCAGATCCATCTAGCTCCCTCATCCCGAATCACCTTACCCACCTCCCAATCTAACTCTGTGGATAGAAAAACACCCACTCCACGCACTGCTGCATGGGCTGAAGCAAAATATGCTTGTGCATATTTCTTGGGGAGAGTAAAATTAGGGGAATTAGTTTTAAGATGTGTCTCTTGTAAAAAAAAAATCACTTGAGGGGAGAAAGATTCTAGCCATTTTAGCATTGCCCCTCTTTTTTGTACGTTTAAGAAGTCCGTTCACATTACATTGTGCCATTCCTCAATCAAGTTATACCATTCTAGAAAGAGTCTGCTAAATTCTCTCATCTGTCTATTTTTCAACTAGTGAGTTGTTTCTTGTCAACTTGAGCTTTAGATGTGGTGTCATAAGTCAGTGATTCAGTTTTGGGAGTACAAATATAGAACATCATACAATGGGAAGCTCATTATCGTCTCTGCTGCAAAAGCACTGCTTACTCCATTATGATTCTATACAAAAATATAATAAACGAAGATAGATTAAAAGTAATCATGAAATGAATACCTGTAGATATGTTTTGAATTTCAGGTCAGACTGATTTTTACTTAGCCGAGAGCACACTAGAAAGTTTGTATTCTTCAAAACAGTCTGTGGCACACTCGAGCTTCTGGTATTTAGAGGTCTTTATATATATGTTAAAGTACCCCCTGACGTACATTATAAGAATATTGCAAGTCACCTAGGAGTTTTTTTTAACCACATAGAGGAATGAGGCTGAAGACAGAGTTCCTTTATAAGGTTATGGAACTCCGAATTTACTTGCAATACCCTTATCTTGTACCTGTACGCTAGGGGGTACTTTATCCCATATAATACATGGTCACACCATCACCTTTCCCACGAACCACTTAAAACTTTGGTGTGCAGCTCTTTCATATGAAAGAGCAAGCATGTTTGCAAACATGGAGAATAAAAATAAAACCTCTAATGCAAAATTAAACACATCAAAAAAGTGTTAGATATTTGTTACAAATTAATATTAGAAACAGCTCAGTACCAGTCAGTTTAAAAAAAAAAAGCTGCAGTAGCTTCGAACAGGCAGAAAGATTCTAGCTTTTCTCCATCTAAGAAGTGCAAAAAATAAACATTCTCTCTGCTTGACATTGTAAGCTATTAAAGTAAAGCAGAAGAAAGAAAAGCAACTTCTGTTTGTTGCTTTAAACAGCTGCTTTAATTATGCTCCGTGACCTGCCTTTCACCTCAGCTGTTGGCTCTGGCAGCAGGCATTGTGACATTGGAACTCGACTGTAATAACCTTATACTAGTCGAGTTCTGTTGTCTTTTCTTTATAATCGGCGACTTGGTGCGTCATAAGTGACTGCTGTTTATACAGGGATTACAGAATCCAGTGTGTAATATATATATATATAATATCCCAAACAAAGAGCTCCTTCTGGGAGCCAGAGACCCAAGGAGGGCGGCGCGCTGACCGGCGGAGCAAGCCGGTAAGTGAATCAAAGTTCAATGCAGTGTAGCGCGCACAAAGGTAACAACGAGATGGAGTAGCACAAAGGGGATTTATTCCATCATAAACCCCGCGTTACGCGTTTCGGCCGTGAGACGGCCTTGATCACACACAGAGTGAAAGACCATCTCAGTTACAAATACACGTTGTCATGGCAATAAAAATAGGACTCTACAGAGTGACACAGTGAAAAAGTTTTGGCAGCCATCTTAGAACGTGTAACAGAGTACATTCACAAAATACTGACTGTGGCGGCCATCTCTGAACTGTAAAAAAATCTCGTTTACAGTGAATGCAAATTAATGCTGGCAGTGGTTCAGAAGGTTCAACGTGACATGAGGCCTGCGTATGCCCGTATACAATATGTCACACCTGGAAATGCTTGTAGCGGCGAGGTGCCTGGGAAAGTGTAACTTTGAGCAAGGTAGAACCAGGCTGTAACCAGTACATACGTCCTCTAGTGGAAATAAGTCCCAGAGGTTACTGGGGTCAAACAGTATAAGGCGGCATAGTGCCGGAGTAGCCCCAAAGTGGTGAACCAGACACACGAGTGTCATGTTGCTGAAGTGATGCACTAACCTCAGAACTCAAATATTGGACGTCTTGGCAGGCCAAGAATGAAAACCTGTGTAGTTTAACAAGACATAAAAAATTTGATTACTAAAAAGTGAAGTGAACCTAGATACCCCCAGCGAGATCAAGCTAATACTCCTATCCATAGACACAGTGCAGAAAAAGAAGACTTGCAATCATAAAAATTAAAAAGTGGAGTTGCTTATCTGGACAATGTCGAAAATCTGGTGGATGCAATCACGAAGAAAAGGGTAGGGAGCCCAACAGGGTAAGCAGGATCGATCCAACGGGTACCTTCCTTTCCTCCTACAAGAAGAAAAATAGACCTGTGAGAGATCGGGAAAGGGAATTAGAGATCAAAATGTACATTAGTATATGTAAATCACAATGTTCGAAATATATTCAGAGAAATTCAAGAGTAGTTCAAGAAATTACATGTGTGAATCAACATGGTTAAACAGAGTGAAAGATACAGAAGCTGTGTTAAATAGGAGGAAGCATGTGTAGACATCATTCATCATGTAAATGTATGGACATTTCTTCATCCTTATTGAGTCCACCTGGGTATCTGGTTCCCAAGTTGATAATGTGTCTGGATTCTCTTTTCCTCAGTTGCAGTACTTTGTTACCCCCTCTGTTGTTCGGAGTGATCTGTTCGATGGCATAATATCTCAGTTTGGAACTATCCGAGAAATGGTGTCTCTCGAAATGTCTTGCTATAGGATAGTGTATGGCCTTGTTGGTAATGGCCCTAATGTGTTCTAATACTCGCTTTTTGGCCATGTGTGTTGTGCTGCCCACATACCTGAGGTTGCAGGGACACTCTAATATGTACACAACAAAGGTGGAACTGCATGTGAGGAACTGATTGATGGAAACAGTAGTGCCAGTGGTGGGGTTATGGTATTCTTTTTTCATCTGGCTATTGCCTCAGGCCTTGCAGTGGCTGCAAGGAAAGAAGCCCTGTAAGTTTATACCTCTGCTCTGGTTGTTGGCAGTGATGTAGCTGTCGACCAGAGTTGTCCCGGAGACTGCGTCCTCTCCTGTATGTAATGTTGGGTCTACCTGGAATAGAAGTACCTATGACGGGATCTTTGGGTTGAATTTCCCAGTTTTTGGAGAGGATTTTCTGTATCTCTCGGGAATTGCCATTATAGGTGAGTATCACCCTAGTGGGATTGTCATCCTCCCTCGTGGTGGATTCCTTGGGAGTGTACTCAAGTGTCTTCGTTCTATCAGTGTCTTTTATTTTGTTGATGGCCCTGCGTAGAACCCATTTGGGGTATCCTCTTTCTGTGAACCTGGTTATCATGGTGGTTTGTTCTGCCATATAGGCGGTGGTGGAACTGCAGTTACGCTTGGCCCTCAGCAGTTCCCCGTATGGAATGCTCCACTTAAGGTTGTCGGGGTGACTGCTCATGGCATGGAGTAATGTGTTACCAGCAGTGGCTTTCCTGAACAACTTGGTATGGATCTTGTTGTTACATATTTCTACCCTGGTGTCCAGAAATTCTACTCCTTTGCTACTGATATTACTAGTGAGTGTAAGGTTGTAAGTGTTGGAGTTGAGTTTATTGATGAAATCGCTGGCTTCTTTCTCAGTTCCCTTCCATATCACAAACCGATCATCTATGTACCTGAGCCATAGTATCACCTTTTTGAAATCATCTTCTAAGGCGGGATCCTTCCTGATGGTTTCCTCCCATGCCCCTAGGAACAGATTCGCAAAACTCGGAGCGAAGCACGTCCCCATGGCGGTCCCGAGAGTTTGTTTGAATATACTACAATTGAACATGGAAAAGTTGTTGTTAAGACAGAATTTAATCATGTCTGTAAGCATTCTGGTATGGTCTAAGTGTCTAACTGGCCTTCTGGATAGATATTTGGCGCAGGCACTTATGCCTTGCTCATGTTCAATGATAGTATACAGGGAATTGATATCCATAGTGATCAACAGGTATCCTGTTTGCCATTTCATGTCATGGATTTTGTTGAGGAAAATCCTTCGTGTCCCTGACATGAGAGGGCAAAGTGATCACTTGGTACCTCAAAAAGTGGTCAACGTATCTGGATACATTTTCCAAACAGCTACCTCGAGAGGATACGATGGGTCTGCCCGGTGGGTTCAGTAAGTTCTTGTGTATTTTTGGTGGGAGATATAGAACGGGCAGTATTGAATAGTCCTTCTTGAGGAAGCAATATTCCTCCCATTCTAAGAGACCTTTGTCCCTCCAATCTACCAACCTACTCCATATGCCTGTGATGCTGTCGCTGTACTCAGTTTTGTTACTGCTAGGGTATGATTTGGGGCCGTTCAATTGACGCATGGCTTCGTCAATGTACATGTTTCTACTGAGGATCACAATGTTGCCTCCCTTGTCTGCAGGCCGTATGACGATGGTGTTGTCATTGGCTAGATCTTTTATGGCGTTCTTTTGTGCCATGGTGAGATTGTGCGCGACCCTGTTGGATTTGGTAAACCAGGTTTTGTGCCTAAATTTTAGAAGCTGATTGGTTACCATGTCCTGAAAAGTGTCTATGTAGTCGTGTGTCGTGTTAGGAAGAAAAGTGGATTTGGGTTTAAAACTCGTGGATGCTGGTCTGTCATAAGTGATGTTAAGATCATCAAGAGCATGGTAAACATTGTCATTCCCACTGATGCCGCCACCCTCAAGTTCGTGTAGGGTGACTAGAGTGTCTATGTCCCCAATGAGAAGTTCATTACATGTTATATTCCCACTGCTATTGGTGGTTTCAAGGGTGGTTGCTGGTTTGTGCCATTTCTTCAGCTTAAGTTTCCTGCAGAATTTAAATAAGTCTATGCGTGTGTCGACATAGTTGACAGGTTCTGTAGGGCAGAATGATGGACCTAGACAGAGAGTTCTTTTTTCAAGGTCACTGAGAGGTCTATCTGTGAGATTGATGATGGTGCGATTTACCATGTCGTCATCCATTATGTATTGATTTTGGAGCGAGTTGACGTGTTTCCCATGTGCCCCTTGTCGGTCTCTTTTCCTTCGCTTCTGCTTGAGTCTCTTCCTCCTCTTTTGTTTGCGCCTCGGCCCCTTACTCTCCCCATCTGATTGGGGTTCTTGTCTTTTGGTTTTGGGGTTAGTCTCGATGTTTGCCGGCCCCTGCGCAGGAGCCGTTATTCGTCTAAAAAAGTCTTAGGTCTCACAGTAGCATCACTCCCTGAGTCTGAGCTTTCAGATGTGGGTGAGTGACTGTATCGGTGACTGGTGGCTGTGTGAATGGCTCTGAGGGAGTAACTAGGTGTGTAAGTGAATGTATGGGTAAGTATTTGTGTGAGTGGCTGTATAGATGAGTGAGTGGGCACGTGAGTGATTGTATTCATGTGTGAATGGGTATGTAAGTTTTTTTGTGGATGAGTGAATGGATGTGTGAATGGCTGTCTGGGTGAGTGAGGGACTTGGTTAGTGGCTGGGTGAGTGGTTGTGTGAGTGGCTGTATGGGTGAGTGAGTGGCTGTGTGGGTGTGTGAATAGTTTTGTGGGTGTCTGAGTAGCTGTATGGGTCTTGTGAGTGGCTGTATGGGTCTTGTGAGTGGCTGTATGGGTGAGTGGTTGTGTTAGTGGCTGTATGAATGAGTGCGTGTGTCAATAGTTTGGGATTTGAGAGTGGGTGTATAAGAGATGATGTGGATGATGTCATCAGTGATGTCATTTGAGATGTCATCAGTGATGTCATGAGTGATGTCACTGACCATGTCATGAGTGATGTAATATGTGAGGTCATAAGCAGTGTATTGCGGGAGCATAAGTTATAGTTAGCTCAGGTAACTATTGCTGCTGAATTTCAGTGGTTTTGTGTGAGTGAAATCTGAGTCGAACTATAACGTCCCTGTATCCTTTGGGTTTTTTTCAGTAAATTTAGATTTTTTTTTTTTTAATTTGATTTCCTAAGTGTAACCTTTGAGAGTTACTGTGTGAGTGACTGTATAGGTTGGTGAGTGGGTGTGTAAGTCTCTGAGTGGCTGGATAGGTGAGTGAGTGGATGTGAGTATCAGTGGGTCTGTGAGTGGGTGCATGAGTCCCAGAGTGGGTCTGTGAGTGGGTGCATGAGTCCCAGAGTGGGTCTGTAAGTGTCTGAATCGGTCTGTGAGAGCGTGTGTGTGTCTCTCAGTGGGTCTGTGAGTGGTTGAATCAGTCCTTGAATGGATCTATAAGTGAGTGCATGAGAATCTGAGTATGTCAGTGGGTGCGTGAGTGTCTGAGTGGGTCTTTCAGTTGGTGCACAGTTAAAAAAAAAAAAGTAGAGGGGCACACGGGAGGAGGTGCTTGTGCCAGCTCCCCCTATGACGGTCCTCCTGTCCAGCTTGCCTGCCTGCAGTCTGCTACTCTGTTGCTTTTGGTCTTGTGCCTCTTCTGCAAGTTTGCTCCTCATTTTTCTGCATCTTCTCTGCTCACTCCTGCCTTCTATGTTGGCTCTTTCTGCTCGTTCTGCCTGTTATTTTGCATCTTTATGCTCACACCTGACTTTTATTTTGCCTCTGGCTGCTCGTTCCTAAAATTTATTCTGCCTCTTTCTGCTCATTTCCATCCTTCATTTTGCCTTTCTGCTCGTTTCTGACCTTTATTTTGCCTATTTCTTGCTCGTTGCTGACCTTTATTCTGCTTCTTTCTGCTCGTTTCTGACCTTTATTCTGCCTCTTTCTGCTCATTTCTCATCTTTATCTTGCCTCTTTCTGCTCGTTGCTGACCCTTATTCTGCCTTTCTGACCGTTAAACTGCCTCCTTCTTCTCATTTCGCATCTTTATCTTGCCTCTTCCTGCTCGTTGCTGACCTTTATTCTGCCTCTCTCACCTTTATCTTGCCTCTTTCTGCTCATTTCTCACCTTAATTCTGTGTCTTTCTGCTCCCTTCTGACCTTCCCCTGGACTGCGGGGGGGCCTCAAGACCTCTGCGGTCCCAGCCGGCTCCCCGCCCCCTGTGGGAGCCAGAATTGCTGCTACATGGAGGGAGCTGCTGGAAAGGCTGTTCCCTGCATGCAGGAGCAATACTTTCTTCTCTTTCCCTGCCCATATCTGAGGGCAGAGAAAGCGATGAAACCTCCGCTTCCAGCGAGCGGGAGCATTTTGACAGCTCCTGTCCAAGCTAAAGCAAACAGCTATGTGCTGAGGGTGAGCACCCCGGGACATAGCAGGAGCCGGCCTTGGGGTGTGGCGGTCACAGGGCCATGCGCTCCCCCCCTCGTTTACTTTTCAATGCTGGCCCCAGGGAGGTGGTGGTCCCCAGGGCCCTAATGGGCCCTTTTCCCATATTTATTTTTAATTTGGCCCTGTGGTGGTGGTCTCTAGGGCTTGGGGAGGGGGGAGGGGAAGGGGGTCTGGGTGGCCCGCCATCAATGTTTATTTAGCCCTGGGGAGGTGGTGATCCCCCCGGGCTTTTAGAGGCAATGGAGGGGGGCCTGTGCGCCCCCTTCTCTTTTATCAACCAGGCCCAGAGGAGGTGGTGGTTACCGGGGCTCAATGAGCCTTAGGAGGGGGGCCCGTGCGCCCCCCTCCTTTTAAATATTAAAAAAATGCCCCTAGGACCCGGCCTACTTGGGGGCTGTAATCAAAATAAGCGTGGGAGCCCGCGCTTGTTCTTTTGAAAATTTCTGCCGTGGATTCATGGCACCGTTGCGTTCCCGCTGCATTTTAATTTTTTTAAAGTGCCTTTTGGCCCTGTCTGGGTCACAGGGGTACCTCAGAACCACAGTTAGAGGTCAGGATATTCCTAAACTGCCCCCTTTTCTCTTTTTTTAAACGTTTAACATTTTTTGGAGGGGGACTTGGCTGAAGCAGAGTACCAAGATGGCTGCCAACACTTCTGGTTGAAGTGTTGGCAGCCAATGAGATTTGAGCACTGGGGCTGTCGGATTCTCGGAGTATCTGTGTCCCTATATATCTAAATTTGGATTTCTTTTAGTATCTCAAAAGCTATTGAACGGATTTACACCAATTCACCAAAATGTCACTTTCGGAACCAACAGCTTCCTTTCTGCAAAATTTGGTGTAATTCCGTTCAGCAGTTAGGGCTGTAGTAGTGTCTAAAATCCCTATGGGCGTTATGGGCCCCCCTTTTTCTCGGCCCCTGGTTGAGAGATCACCCTGAAACTTTCATGACAGCAGCTGAAGTGTCGTGCTAGTTTTGAGAATTGTGCGAAGATTCGTCAAACGGCGCCAAAGTTATTGGCAAAACAAAAAATGCTCTTCCTTTGGAAACAAGGTTCTAACTATAACTACCTACTGGCGACCTCCAGTAGGTAATATAAATATTATTTCACTTCGCAACCCAAAGAACCAGTGAACTGAAAAAAATATTTGTGTGTGTATGTATATATATGTATAATTTGTATTCAGTATCACAAGCAAAATGCCTTTTTATCATAATTAAATTAAATCCATTTTACCATCCTAAGATCATAAAAAAGTAGAAGTTTATGTGCTGTGTTGGTGTTTTTTAATATGGTGACTTAAAATTGCATGTTCTGAGCACAGATGCCGGTTAAGGCAGCGCTCCGTTCATTGGGGACTGACTGAGCATGTGCAAGGGAGCCAGCCTACAGTATTTCAGTCGGACTAGAGCGCGTTTACGCAGTGGCCATGCCAAAGGCAAGCCTGTCTGTGCCCGTCCATGACGTTTTTGCACAGAACCAGAACGCATTACCCTTTCTAGTGGTGAGTTATCATACCTTAATAACCTGAATGGATATTTTAATCTATGGGTGGATTGCCCTTCTTAAGAAGGGGTGGAGACTACTTAGAGGCTTGCTGTACACTAGGGCTTAATCAGTTTGTGCAGAAACCTACCCATGAAAAGGGCCATAATTTAGACCTGATATTCTCAACAAAGGAGAACATGTGTTTGTCTCAACATATCATGTTATCATGGGTTGATCAGGTACTACTTATCTTTATTTGAAATGTGGGTGTAGAAGAAAGAATTTACAGGCTAGTTACAGCAATCGTTAGATGGGCCGTGACCAAAATTACTTCAGAGTCTTGATCGGCTGCCCTTGGGGAAATATCTGGCAGTTTTACTTTTAGCAGACCAATGTTGAAGTTCTGAAGAAATCAGTGAGTAAATGGATTACAGCAGTGTTCGATGTGGTTGTACTAATTAAGGAAGTTAGACTTGCTCACAATAAAACTTCTGCACCTTGAATTTGAGACACATTACGCCAAGTGAAACAAAATTGTAAGCAACTAGAAAGAATGTGGGGCAAAGATTATGCTTCTGAGAAGAAAGAGTTCTATCTAATGTACCTTTACAGATATAAAAAAGTGGACTGCGCTGTAAAAAGAGGACACTTCACTGAGCAAATCCTGGAATCCACCTTTTTGACTACGAGATCTTCAAAATGGTAAACTTCTTTTCCGTTTCGGAATGTCTTAATGTAAGCATTCAGAATGTGCAAGAGACTTGCAATAATTATGCGGCATTCTTTTATGAAAAAATATATAAAATCTGTAAGACATTCAACAACTTTAATGAGGGAATAGTACAGTGATTGGGGGAACCCACTACTGCCACCCAGACTTGTGAGTGTGAGATTTTAAATTTTGATTCTCTCACCCGCAGGGGGCTCTTGACTTAATGCTCTCTGTGCAATCTATATCCCTGGAGGATCCCTGTGCTGTTACGTTTTTACTCCTAGGCACAAGTTAGCTGGTACCTATTTTGATGGACCTGTGCAATACCTCAGCATCAGTCCCCTCGAGTTGGAAGCATGCAACAATCACCCCTATCCTGAAAAAACAGCTCTCAATCCACCCATTCGTGCACATTTTCAATTTGTATCCTTACTGCTAGCACCAATTAAGATGTTGGAGATGCATGTGAATGACATTTTCTCCACATTCTTACAGTCAAGTAAGATCTGGTAGGCCACTCAGTTTGGTTTCAGAGCTATACATAGCACTGAGTCAGCTTTGCTGTCAGTGGGGGACAAGATAAGATGAATTTTGGATAAAGGAGGTAATGCAATCCTCATACTGTTAGGTTTTTCAGCTGCCTTTGACACTATCTCTCATAGGATTCTACTTGATAGACTTTCAGAGATATGTGGTGGAGGGCAGGCCATCCTTTGGCTCAGTGCTTTTCTCCTAGAGCGCACACAAAGAGTGAGGACTAACTCGGCCCTAACCAACATATTTCCAGTAGAACACAAAGTTTCAGATGATCATCGCCAAGTCCTACTATTTTCTTTTTTTAATGTTCGTGCCCTCCATTGGTCAAACATCCATTTATTTTGGTTCAATTTTGCAATGTATGTATAATACCCACTTAATTTTGAGGCTGTATGAAGGTCATGGGTTTCACAAGGTACAGTTTAAAAAAATTCCTTCTACCACAGCAAAATTGATTTTAAATAATGCTCTAAAACTTATCTCAGATAAGACAGAGGTTTTGGTTTTTGGTCGAAACAAGACCATTTGGTCGAATACTGTGTAGACCATGGAATTGGGTGCCCCTCTGTTATCCAACTCACTAGTAAGAACCTGCTGTGTATATCCATGACAGGTTATCTCTCAACACTCGGGTAAATGAAACTGTATTGACTAGATTCTTTTGACTTAACTTGTTATAAAAGTATTTCCCATTCTTTACTTTAGAAGGGCAAAAAATTGCTGCCCTGGCTTTAATCCTTTCAAGATTAAAGTATTGTAACAGCCTTTACGTAGGCATTTCCAAAGCGAGATAGTAAAAACGTAATTGTTTGGCTGTTGAAAAATTGATCCTGTTTAAGTCCCCGTGTATGGACCATGAGGCAGTCTACAATAGGGGACAGTAGTACCTGTAGGGAATTGTTTTTGTGGTATTCAACTAACCTCCCTCAGCCAACAATCATAATCTTGTAATCCCCAGGTTTAAAAAATCACTTTTGAGCAACAGAGCTTTAAGCTATATAGGTGGAAAAACTGGAATGCGTTATCACTCACAATAAACCTGATTTCTTCACATCTTACGTTCAGAAAGGCACCTAAAGCCCTGCTCTTTCCGTTACAGTGATTAAAAGTTAGTGTTGAGAAGTGACTCAATCTGTTGGCACCATGATCCTCTTTACGAGGGCCAATTTGCTCTACACAAGAACCTCTTACATAACATACATATATATTTATTGCACAGTGGTGGTCGCAACGGTGTAGTTCTAATTGGGTCAGAATTACACCAAAGTTGGGATGCCAAGCGGGCGCACAAGCAAGATGGCTGCACGTCTGTGAGGCTCCCATGGCCGGGCCACAAATCCGACAATATCCTGCTCATACACCCATGTTTGAATGCTGGCAAGACATTGAAGTGCCCGGGTAAGCCAAGGCCTGGCTTGTATTGGCTGCGGCAAGGACAAAATCCCATCTGGGAACCGAGAACACCGTGAGCCTTATTGAAGGCCTGGTGGAATCATCGTGGCCTAATCGGGCACAACGGAGCCCTGGAGGAGGGGCTTCCCCCCGGTGCTGAAAGGCAGGGAGGCTGCGGGGCGCCGCTGCCATCGCGGCCCATGAGGTGAGGGGAGCGAGACGACCCGTAAGCGGATACACAGGGGGACCCCTGCAGAGAGTACGTGAAGTGGAGTACGCGCCAGCCGCTGCGGGAGGACGCTGGTGCTGAGGCTTCTCAGGGCCCGGTGGACAAATGCCTGTGACGCCTGCGAAGAAGTTCCAGCAGCGAGGGTCAAGTGGAGCTAAGACGGCGGACCGCTGCAGCTGCTCTGCACGGGTGAGGCGCTGCAAGCATGCGGCGAAGCGTGTATGCGGCAGCCCGACATGTAGTGTTGCAGATGAGAGCGCGGAAGCCACAAGACCCTGGCCGCAGTAGCAGAAAGACTGAGGATCCAGAGACGGGTGTCCTGCGCCCCCACTGCGCAGCACACTGGCACTGGCCATGGGAATGTGAGAGGTGCCAGAACCCCTCATACGATTACATAGTCGGGGAAAAGTAATAAATCAAAAGGAAGAAAAACAAGACAAAGAGAAGAAAAACGAGAAAAGGAGAGCTGCCAGGACAGTATTTGCTGTGCACAGAGGCCTACAGCAGCTTACAGCAGGCCATCAAGGCCCCACATTTGTAGCTGCTACTCGGAGGCCCCTACCTAAGAAAACCCAGGGAGGATAAAGACAACAGGCCCAGAGTCATACAGAGCCACGGACCGAAAACTTAAAGACGCGTTGAAGAGACACCCTGCATGGGCGAGGCGCACGGCAGCTGCACAGGTGACTGTACCCCGGGGCGACTAGTGACCTCTCTGGACCCCTGCTCCTTGTGAGGGCCACATCCACGAGTTCTCTGGCCCATGAGGTGGAGGGGGTGCCGATTGATACAGTGCAGAGTGAGAGCCCCCCTTCCCTCCCCCCCCCCCCCCATGGCTGGCGAGAGGTAGGGAACCAATATAAGCGAACAGAGGGCACGCAGTCCAGGTTGTTTTTCGAACCCGACGAGTAGCGAGGTCCCAATCACGGGATGTGGAAGTGGAGATGGCGTAGGGGCCCCCAGTTACTCAAGACCCTGCGGATGATGACATGCAGACCCTCCTACGGACTATGAAGCAGAGCCTCACGTCCATAGAAACTAAGTTGGACTCGATATGCACGAGGGTCGATTTTCTGGCTCAAAAACTGGAAAAGCATGATGGCAGGCTGCAAGAAGCAGAGCATAGAATCTCAGAACTAGAGGACACGTCGGCTAGCAGAAAGGGACAACTGTTGCAAATGGAGCACCTCTTAAAAGTTATCGCCGCAAAGAATGAAGATTTAGAAGCACACTCACGGCGCAACAATGTGCGCATTATGGGAGTGCCGAAGAGCACCAACACGGGGCGAATGGAGGACTATGTCGAACGAATGCTGAAAACCCTGTTTGGAGTTGATGCCTTTTCCGCACAGTTGGTGGTTGAGAGAGCGCATCGCTGGCTGGGGCCTCGTCCTCCTCCAGGAGCACCCCCATGACCAATAATCGCTCGGATCCTTAACTATTGAGACCGGGATGTGGCCCTCCAAGTGTCCAGAGAGAAGAAGCAACTCGTATTTGAGTGGGATGGCGTAGCATTCTACCCTGATTTCACAATGGTGGTGCAGGAGGCCAGGAAGAAGTTCATACCAGTAAAGAAGCTACTGCGGCAGGCCTAAATAGATTACGCAGTGCTGTATCCGGCGCGCCTTCGAATCACTCATCAAGGAAAGCAATTCTTTTTCACCAACCCACAGCAGGTGGAAGACTATGTGAAGCGTGCTGGCAGGGATTCGAATAGCAGAGACACTGAGAAATCACAGAGGCGGTTGCCGTCTCCCCTGTCGAAGCAGGGGTTAAAACGTTCTGGGTGGGGGTGGACTGGGCAACAGACCCGGACCCCAGCGGAACGATTGGAGTAAGCCTGGATTGAGGATTCCACAATTGTAGGAGGGAACTGGGCAACGGCCTGTAATAGACTGCAAGAAGCCAGGCTTCACTAAAGGACACAGTCTAGATTATAGGGTGGTAATGGGACACCAATGACACTATACCCAGGCACCCCCCTTCTATGAAGCGGTAAGGGGTTGGCGGCTGTGCCCCCATAGGAGAAACAACCCCGGAAGGAGATCCCTACTGGACTTTTGTGAGAACCTCTTAATATTCTGCTGTTTCCATTTCCCTTTTTCTTTTTCTCCTCTTCTTCTTCTCCTCTTTCTTCATAAGTGGTAGCTCACTACTGTTATATTAGTTCTAGTTTTCAACACTGCTAAGTTTTTGCCTCTATACTAACCTCGCATTGCAGGACATGAGGGGCCTCTTTCAGAAATGTGCACCTGCGGAATATAGGATTGGTATGACTTTACGGCACTTGTCCGATGTCTCAGACCCAGAGAGAATGAGATGTGAGGGGTTCCAGAGGCTGACTAAGCGTTCATTAGAGGCACTAGTTTCTGGGGAGGGGGTTTCTATGTCCTCGACAGGTTGGGATTGTCGTTGTGGGAGGGGAAATGCATCTTCTCAATTGTATGGTACATGACTTCAGATGGAAGCTATTATGTGTCAGGTGTGTCATGGTCTCGGGGGATGGCTGTCTTTCGTTAAATGACACAATATACTCTCTCCTCTTTGTATGGCGGGACAGCAGGACGATACAGGACTAGACCTCCTAACCTGGAATGTCCGTGGGTTGTCCTGGCCTACCTAGATAGGCACAATATTCACATTGCCATGTTACAGGAAACGCACCTTGCACCCCGGACAGATCCCGCATTTGCCTCCAGTTGGGCGGAACATAGATGTTTTTCTATGTACTCTACGTACGCTAGAGGCACAGTGATACTGATAAAGAAGAGCACACCATTTGTGGCAATGGGGTCGGTGCAGGATGCTACAGCATTATGTGAGGAAGATTGGCTACGTACTCTATCACATTAGTGTGCTGTTATGGTCCGAATACAGACGACCCGTCCTTTTTCAATGTCCTTTGGGGGAAGGTGTTGGATATAGGATCCATATATGTGTTGTGGGGGGGAGACCTAAATACAACTTTGAAGCCTCACAAGGACAGATCAAATCCCCAGCCACATCCCTACACATCCACACACAGGCAGGTACAACATATAATTGCAGACCATTATCTCATAGACGCATGGAGACATTTACACCCCCAGTTGGAGGAAGGAACCCACTACTCTGCATTACACTTTACATGGTCCAGACTTGACTACTGGATTGTATCCAGAGGGATGGGAACCTGGGTGGCACAAGCTCAACACCTGGCTCGTACCCTGTCAGACCACTCACTGGTTCGGATCGCACTTGCCCCCCGGTGGACTGCATGCCTCACGCCGCCTAGAGACTGAATCCAACGACCTTACTGGACTCCTCTTTTAGGACAGAGATGGGGCAAGAGATACAAGACTTTTTTAAACGTAATGTCGGGTTGGTCCCCCGCCTAACCACGGTGTGGGAGGCATTCTAGGTCACTTTCCGAGGCATATGTATCGCAAAAGGGAGAGGAGTACTGTGAGACATAAGCAGTAGCCTCACCCGTCTAGAGACGGACCTTAAAAGCCTGTGAAGGGAGGTCTCAGACTCCCCCACAGGAGCGACACAAATAGCCCTCATGGATAAACTGACGAAGTACAAGGAAACGGCAGAAAGTGAATGCCTTTTTCATGGTCGGTACTGCAGAGCTTGCTGATATAGAGAAGGGGAGAGACCGGGGAAGGCATTAGCTGACCAAATCCGCCGCCCTAGATTCACTAATTACGTGCTCGTGACACGAGACACAAATGACAATACACACAAGGACACAGCCAATATCTTACAGACCTTTACTACATTCTACTCATCCCTGTACTCCTCCAGGGGAAACAGTCTATTTCCTTGGCAACCTATTTGGAGGATGTGGCGTTGGGGTGGATTGGAGAGGCACAAAGGGAGTTCCTGGCTGTGGAGATCGAGACAGATGAGATTAGAGCGGCAGTGATGCAGCTAAGTTGTGGTAAGGCGCCTGGCTCGCACGGCCTACCGGCTGACTTTTATAAGACATATATTGACTACCTGACTCCTATCCTTAAGCAGGTATATGATGAGGCTAGGGAGGAGGGAGTTCTTCCTATGTCCATGAGAGCAGTGGCAATTGTCTCACTGTTAAAACCAGGAAAGTCGGGTGATAAGTGCGAATCATACAGACCACTATCCCTCATAAATTGTGATGTTAACAGGTTGAGTCTCCTAATGAGCTCTCTTGTACTTCCGGATCAGACGGGGTTCATTCCTGGACAGTCAACCTCACATTTGCGTACCCTCTTTTCGCTCCTGCAGGATGTGGACCCGGAGATAGAAGTGGTGGCGGTCTTTTTAGATGCTACCAAAAGCGTTTGATTCGGTGGAGTGGGAGTACCTATTGGGGGTGCTGGGACATATGGGGGATGCCTTCTGATTTCCTTTCCTGGATAACGCTGCTGTATCAACAGCCACAGGCAAGGGTGCTGGTTAATGGTGTAGGTTCTGCCCCCTTTCCAGTCTCACGGGGAACGAGGCAGCGGTGCCCACTCTCGCCCCTACTATTTGCGTTGGCCGTGGAACCACTCCCGGCCAAGCTGCGTCAACAATATCAGGAACATGCGATTCGATATCCCAACAGGTAAATCTTGGTATCCCTCTATGCGGATGACATCACAGTATATGTTCGTAACCCACAAATTAGTCTTAACCCCATACTACCCGAATGTACTACTTTCCGAGGGATCTCGGGAATCAAAGTTAGCTGGGAAAAGATGCACATCTTTCCGCTAACGGAAGCAACTCACCCACACTCTCTAGATTACCCTATAGTATGGTGCCAGGCAGAGATGAAATATTTAGGGATAACAATCACTAGGGACAGGACAGATCTTATGCAGCCGTGCCCTGACATCTCTGACAGACATAACGCGCTGGATCGCCTTGTCCCTCTCCATGGCGGGGCGCACATCACTGATCAAAATGGTAATCTTGCCCAAACTATTGTACCTTTTTCTAAACATACCATATTACCGGGGCCAAATTCTTTTTAACTCTCCAATCACAAATGATCAGGCTGGCATGGGTGGGGGAGGAGACAACCTAGACTTCAATGAAACACAATAACGCGTCCCTTTGCTCAGGGAGGCTTCGAAGCCCCTGACATGAAATTGTATTATCTATGCACGCAGGCACACTTCGCAACGTATTGGTTTCATCCTCCCCCATATATGCCGCACCTTGCCATTGAGCAGGGATATATGGACCCCAAACCCCACTAGCGGGCTTTATTGCACATACACCCAAGGGCAGAGACTTGAATCCCACCACATTAGACTGTACTATTGCAGCATGGAGAGGTATCGCTAATAGACTAGAGATACCGATGCTATACTCACCTAGATTACAACTTTTACATTACTCGGATCTTGAGGTGGCACAGAAAGTGGGTTGCCGAAGAATGCTGCAAAAATTCAAAATAAACACGTGGGGGAACCTATACAACAATGATATTTTTTAAAATAGGGAACAGTTCTTTCACTAATCTATCAAGCTGTTCTTATACGTGAGACTCTGTCAGAGTGTTAAAGCATGTCAGAGTGTTAAAGCAGTTACACCCGACTTTACTCGATAGCCACTAACGATGAGTCCACTGCATGCTATACTACAATGCACCTCTCCATCGCACGTAGTCTCCCTTCTGTATCATCACACGCAGGAATCCCTGACGGATGCTCCCACTGCCTCAAAAACTCAGTGGGAAGCAGATTTGGTCACACGCCTGTCGGACAAGCAGTGAACATATAGCTGCAATCAGACTGGAAACATCTCTGCTAATGGCCGCTTGCGGATAATACACTAAGTTCCTCCATCGCTTGTACTACACACCGGCTAAGATGCACAGGTTTCAGATTCGGGCAGATGATAGATGTGACCGGTGTGGGCATGGGAACGCAGACTTCCTACACTTAGTGAGAATGTGAACCTATCAAGACATACTGGCGACAGGTTTTGGAGGCACACTGAGAGATGATCGAGCTGCTGGTTTCACCAATTATGGCACTGCAGGGGTATACTGAAGAGATTAATGCTGCCCATAGGAAATTCACTGCACTGGGGCTTTTATTGGCTAAAAGAAGGGTCGCCTGCAGGTAGGGACGGAGCAGAGCACCTAAATTCAAAGACTGGATCCAAGACCTCATACTATGGCAAGAACAATCCCTGACATGCCGAACTTCTTCCGCCTACCTCTAGGCCGAGGGACATCTGGGACCCCCTATGAACAAATGCACTAACTCACCCACCATAGAATCCCTGGGAGTGGGAATGCGGAGTCAAGCTGGGGGGAGGTAGGACTCCCCTCAGTCTGGGGAGATTTTAGGAGAAGGGGACGGGAACGAGAAGGTACAAGCAAAGACTAGAGCCAACCTGAGAGTAGGGGGATTGGGTGGAATCACTGGGGGACGGGATAGTGGAGAGGTAGGGAGAGGACGAGAGGTCATGCGGGACATGAATTGACTATTGAAGGGCCATTTCCCTGTCTTGGAAAACGTCATGTACAATTTTTGAATCGCGCATAATGATGTGGATGCACAGTTTTTCTGTTTGTACCTGAAATAAAACTAAAAAAAAAAAAAAAAAAGAATTACACCAAAGTTGACAGAAAACTAGTTCTTTTCTCAGAATGTGTGCTTTTGAGACTTAGTGTAAATCTGTTCAGCGTTTTTGAGAAATTAAGGCTCAAAGTTAGTGTCATCTGGATGGTTGGGCCGGCATGAGTACCGCAAAAAAAAAAAATAGAGCAGTCCGATTGGTCCAGAGGACTTTTTTCCCCCCATCGGCCATCTCAGCCCACGGTACCCAGCGATCTGATTGGTTGAGAGGGCTTTTTCCCCCATTAGCCATCTGGGTCCCACAGGACCCAGCCATCTGATTGGCAGGCTGTAACCCTAACAGAGATGTTGCAGCCTCCATTAGAAGACACCGGCACATGGTCCTTGTCATGAAACTTAAAAAAAAAGAGGGATATAAGGGGGCAGTGTAGGGATACCCGGACCCTTTTACAGTTATGGGGGTCGTAGAGGGAGCCACAAAAACACCTCCGAGTCAGGAGCCACCGACCCTGCAGGGCGGCCTCTGAAGGCGGGCACGGAGATGCCCGTCAATTCCACCACATGAAACACAGAGAAAGAGGCCCGTTTCTGGAGATAAGCGCCTTTATTTCAGGAAATGCAGCAACATGCTTTCTCAGTCCAACATGTTTCGGGGTTAACCTTGATCACGGAGAGAAAGCTCAAACACAGGTGCAAATCTGCGTGCATTGTTATAGGTGTGTTGGTGTCACATGACTCATAGTCCTACATCTTCCAAAATGCACCGGGAAAGGCAAGTAAGTGTTGGTTAATCAGAAACAGTTCTTATTATTTAGGCAACAGTAATCCATTGCTCGGAGTCATTTCCCGTACTTTGCATATTTATTTCAATCTGTGTGGACATTCAACACCAATGTTTCATAAATAGCTGATGCTCGATAAACCTTTGTCCTGAACAAAAGCTCACATCTCCAGAACGATTAGAGTGGGGAATTCCCCACACCAAATCCCTTCCGTCGCCGCCGTTACATTTGCTTTGTTAGCATTTACCTTAGTAGGTTGAATGGCAGCGCGTGGGTCATGCTCCATAATTCAAATCCACAAAAACACCTCCGAGTCAGGAGCCACCGACTCTGAAGGCGGGCACGGAGACGCCCGTCAATTCCACCACATGAAACACAGAGAAAGAGGCCCGTTTCTGGAGATAAGCGCCTTTATTTCAGGAAATGCAGCAACATGCTTTCTCAGTCCAACATGTTTCGGGGTTAACCTTGATCACGGAGAGAAAGCTCAAACACAGGTGCAAATCTGCGTGCATTGTTATAGGTGTGTTGGTGTCACATGACTCATAGTCCTACATCTTCCAAAATGCACCGGGAAAGGCAAGTAAGTGTTGATTAATCAGAAACAGTTCTTATTATTTAGGCAACAGTAATCCATAGCTCGGAGTCATTTCCCGTACTTTGCATATTTATTTCCCGTATATATATATATATATAATCATCTTGTCACTCTGCACTTGTGCTAACCGCCGTGGCACACCTAATCGATGGCGGTTGGCTCAATGCAGACTCAGCCAGTCTGCTCACATTTCTCACCACATTCCTTCTCCCGTATTGCACAGAAGGGAGCCACACCATTAAGGTACTAACAAAACGTAATGTTTATTGAAGCTACCGCTTGACGCGTTTCGGCCGTCCCCGCAGCCTTGCTCACAATAATGAGTGCCATTTTTTCAAACCATTTTAAAGTGCATGTGTGCTTCCCAGTGGTAAACATAGACAACATATTTCACTTTCACATTGCATTCGTCTTTTTTCAATTTATTTTTCAAAACTCTTTACATACAAAATTGACTGAAATTTCTTTGCTCATCATAATAGTACTTTCTTCTCTCTCATTATTTACAATGATTCTTGGCCTAAGCTTGTTTTCTGCGAAAAATATATAATGTTTTATCTCACACCCTTGTCACGTTGCATGTTTATACGAGCCAATCTCCGTCATTCATGTGCTTTAATGCGCTACATATCTATACATAACGCTAGTTCTGTCTCAATTTCAGAATTACATTTAGCCCATGTGGGCCTTGTACCCTTTGATGAAAGAGACATTTTGTTATATTTACAACCTTTTTTACATATCACTTATGATATATAATTTAAAAAACATTCTTGAAAGCAATCTCATGTTTCTCACTTTCCATTTTTGCCCATGTGAGCTCACATCCAATGCAACACTCCTCAACATTGGTTACTTCCAAACACAAATTCCTTCCTATTCAAGCACATTTTACACAATTTTTATGACGTTTCCATAAAGTGCTTGTGCTAAAGTGAATCTCTATATTTCTTGTCCTATAAAAACGTCACATACAATATCTCAGTATGAAATCATTTCTATGGATGCAGTCTTATAGTCCTCACTGCTAAATTCAGCCCCTGTGGGCTCTGGGCTCGCATCCTACCTAACATTCCCTGCCTCAGTCATCTTTTTACTGAATACTAAAAAGTTCAATGTTCTTCTTAGATTTGTGACGTATTTTTAAAGTGCTAACAAAGTGCTTGTGCTAAAGTGCATCTTCCATTCGTGTTTCACATAAAACTGTATACTGGTATATTGAAAACTATATTCTACACCCCAACATAACTGCTTTTCCAGGGAAGAAAATTCCTTAGCGGATTATCATAAATGTGTGTGTAAGTCATCTTCTGCATTGAGCCCTGTCTGTGTCTTCGTGTACAGTTCTATAATGTATTTTGACTCGAGACATCTTAAAGCCTTTGTTATGTCCCGTATAGAGGCCCTAATGTAGACCCGTTCATACATGCCCTAAAATGGACATATTCATATTTGCCCTAATATGGTCATATTCGTACTTGCCCTATTATGGTCATAGCTGTACATGTCCTATTATAGTCATGATTCCTTATATAGGCATGATCTTTCACCTACATTGGTCCTCACTAGTACACAACGTGCTCTGAGGGCTGAACGTTATCTATCCTGTGGTTTTGAATACAGCAGGGTTTTTCCCAAACACAGGCCCACACTGTACTCATCAATTATGCATGGCTCTCTAGGAATACACCACCTGCATAATATGTATGTATAAAGTTCATCCCTGACGTCTTCCTCATGTCTAACGACAGACCAATACAAACCATACTGAGGACCGAGACTCTTTAGGGTATAAATACACCACATCTTGCCCCGGTAAGACAGAGGGAACCGAGACTTCCATGCTGACACACTGACCAGAGACGCTGAGGCTCCTGCATGCAGTCGCTCCAGCTGTCAGTGGTCTGACACAGCCCTTGCGGGGTGTCCAACTCGAGACCAGGACGGGGTCCCACACTCTCTCTATTCAGGTATGGGGGTTCGACTAGATCCTAGAAGGATTCTTGGCTCTTAGGCTTTTAGACCTACACATATGCTAGGTACACTCAGGTACATCTAGTTGGGCATCGTAGAGAGTACGCGCACTTTCATAATGCTTTTATATTCATGTATGTATTCATGACTATTGCAATATGGTAGAACTGTTCTATCCCTTTGCTTTTATCGTACTGCTGATAATATATCTCTGCTGGTTGCCGCAGCACATATATTTTGCACTAGAATAACAAGTGTTCAATAAATACTTATTGAAACGCCCGACTGTGTATTCTGTGTAACTCTGAGACAAACCGAATAAGTAAGCACGAGTGACTGAGCGAAAGGTAGTACATTGTTTCCACGATTCTGAGGAATTTGGGTTGTCATGATCTAAGGTTGCCAGAAACTAATCTCTCCCCGATAAGAGGAGATTCTAGTGGCACTGTGAGCTAGCTAATGCAAAACAATCTAACATACGCGGTGAGGGTGCACAGAGTCAGTCTGCCACCAAGCCCACAGCTTATGTTATACAAACGATATGGCGCCCCACGTTGGTTTGGTACTTATTTAACAGTAGAATCTGAGTAGTTCAGTCGTGCTATTCTCAGAGAACCTACTCACAAAAACCCCAGAGACGTCTGGAGTGGGTGGGCACAAAATACGCCGTAGCTGAGTAGCACGAAAATACTATTTATTGGCTGTAGGTTATTCAAGCTTGAAGGACATATAGTTCCTACAAATTGTGCATTTACACCTTATCTTAAAAATTTCTTAAACACCCTTCTTCCACTTAAAAATGGTTGAACAAGCAGAAGAAACAAGGAGAGTTGAAACAGACCTCTTCGGTTTAGGAGAAGAAGACCCTGAAGATGCAATACAAATTGCACCAAATTTCAGAAGGGCAGTCACCATAAAACTTCTAGAACTTGGCTTAAGAGCCAGGGGTGGTAAAGTAATCCAATAAAACAGAGGTGTTCTATTCATGGGTTACATTCCCAGCAGCAAATGCAGTTACAGATGTATTTCACTACTACCTAAAAGATGAAACATCAGAGGACTATACTCCTTTTGAGGAGTTAGAGATTCCGCTCACTTACCAGGAGCATAATTACTGGTTTAAAGGCGCCCTACCCCACGTAAGAGGAAGAGCAAGATTAGGCCCGCTCGGAGGAGCAGGAGCCACATGGCCCATATTAGCGGCATACACACCGCATCCTGACATTAACACAATGCCACAGCCAGAATTACTCGTACAACACAAAGATTTAATTAAAATCTACAGAAACCTCACACAATTTGTGATGAGGACTTTAACAGTTCAGCCTGCACCAGTTGCAGCACAAGATACTCCAGTCCAGAGTACAGTTAATAAAATTACTCCACAAACATTACACGCGGTAATGGGCAAAATGCCAGCAAACGCGAACAAATCCCATTCTGGATAGCTCGAAAATAACTCTGCTTGAGGCAGTATTCCTGATAACTACCACCTGTGATAAACACAGAATTCTGACAATCTGCTTGCCCATGGGTCTCACACCACAAGTAGAGGACTGCACCTCTTGGGGTTCAGTCTTTGCTGCCATATATACCAGAACCCATGGTATCCCGTCCTTAGCAGTAGTACCTGACGTATTGAGACAGATACAAAATGAGTACGGAGCAGAACCTGCCCTTAACTTAGGGATGAAGTTACTAAATAACTTTGACTAGGTATCAGCCATAATACTAGCTAACATTAAGGGGGAGGCAGCTTCAGTGGCGATCCGCCAACGCCTAAGGGAGTTCAGTCCAGAGGATCATCAACACGAACTACCCAAAATAATTGAAACTGCGTATGCAGAACTAGGCAGAGACAGTTTAGGTGGGAAAGCATTAAAACCACAACTGGTGGGCAGTCCTGAAAAGGACACTACAAAACAGACACCTACTTCTTCTGAAAAGAAGTGGGAAAATAAAAAACAACAAAAGTCTAAAGACAACAGATCTCAATCCAGAGGTAGGTCTCCTCAACAGGAGCCCTCTGAAAGGAGGTATAACCTCAGGAATAGGGATAATATAAAAAAACCTGACCGGTATCAGGATACTGATACTCGTTCCTCTCGTTCCTTTTCAGGGTTCATCAAAAAACTCCGAGAGGGAAGGACGGTCAAAGGAGCGTACAAAGTCCAGAGACACGCAACGCTCTGCGGACTACGCACCTAAAAAGAAGATACACAAAAATCAAAACCTCAGTTCAAAAAGAAGAAGGTAGCAGGTCTCAAGATCAGACATGCCCAGAATTCTGAGGACACAGCTTCTGAACGGGAGTGGGCTCTGACGATGCTAGACAGCGCGGCAGAAGTAACGATAGCTCGCCAGAACCTGAAGGAATTTCTGGTGACAGCGGAGTTGAGTGAGTATATCACAATGGAAACACCTCATTCTCGGATAAGTGTCCCACATAAGTTACATGAGATAACACTCCGGCTGGAGGGAGACAAGCCCAGGAAAGTTAAAGGTCTCTTTTGGAAAAATCTGTCATCTGGTTATGACATTCTATTAGCAGAACAAGACTGGCCGCCAGCATTCGTCATGGAGTGCCCTAGGGGAGAAACTATCATTTTTCCAGCCTTTTCCAACCTTGTTCCCATTCACCTAAAACATGCATATGCGCAGGAGTGGGTGGTTGCCCTAGCTCCAGCATTGTATAAAAATCATGTTGGTTGGGATGAGAATTCAACCCACCACGTGATCCTGTTAAAAGTTTCCCCAAATGCTCAAATAATAATGAAGGCGAAACAGTACCAATCGCATACAAATCACACCTGTACACAAACGCAGAGATGCGTTTCACTTCAACAGAAAAAATTCTGACAGCAGTGCAGACCGCTGTAGCAAGAGAAAGAGCTCTGGCTCAGGGTAAACTCATAATTGTCGTGACCCCAGTACCAGCTTTAGAAGCTGTTACAAAAGCCAGCATTCCAAATGCGAAAGCCTTACATCCGAGATGGATACAGTGGGCTAATTCTCTTACTGCAACAGATGTTGAATACAGATTTGATCCAAGTTTAAAAACACAAGCATTCCTGCAATACGAACAAGAATATCCTCTACCAAATGAAATTTTGCCTCTAGATCAGTATGAATACATTATTTACACTGACTGTTCTGCTCAACCAGCCATAGGGAGTAAGCAAACTTACAGCGCGGCGTGTGCGATTGTTAAAGGTCGCATGCACGATGGAAAGTTCCATCCGAGTTGCACTAAAACGCAATCTCTAGGAGACTGCACGGCTCAGTTGGCAGAACTCAAAGCACTTATACTGGCACTTATAAATACGGATCACGAATTCCCCACACTTATTGTGTGTGATTCCTTTTACTGTGTACAGTCGTACAATGAATATCTACATCATTGGGAACAAAACGGGTTCAAAGATGCAAAAGGTGGCACAATTAAGCATAAAATGCTATGGGAACAGGTAGTGGAGTTGAAAAACGAACTACCAAGGGCTCACGTGATGGCGTTCACGTTGAAGGGAATTCATTGGCTGATGAAGCCGCAAAGGGGGCTGTTCGCACAGCCGCCGTAGCTGCAGTTACTCGTTCAAAGACGAGGGTAGACGGCGAGATAATTGTAGCTGTCAATGCTTCACGCAAAGGCAGCACAGCAGTACCTAAAAAATTTCCACTCAAGTACTCCTACAAGTTAGATGCACAAAACATTCCATATGCTCAGATTCCTGGAGTGGGGGATAGAGTAATACCAAATATGGATCGTAGGTTAGGCTTAATTTTAGCAGCACACGGTGGTTTGGGTTCTGCACATACAGGCGTCACAGCGACTATTTCTTTACTGAAACAGCGCTACTGGTGGCCAGGGTTAACTAAGCAGACTAAAGACTATGTCTTGAAATGCGACATCTGTCAGCAGATGAAAGGTTCCACCGTAACACGCCCAGCGCAGACACCATTACTGAAATCAGACAAACCTCTCGCATGTGTGTATTTGGACCACTGCGGACCCCTACAATCTGATGGGTCCAAGAAATATATCATGGTTGCAGTGGATTCCTGCTCTAGATTCCTATGGGTTTGGCCTCAGCGCTCGGCTGACGCTCGAACTGTTATAAAAGATTTGCGAGTCTTTATCGGCACATACGCAGTTGGCACGTTACATTCTGACCGTGGTCCGGCGTTTAGCTCTCGGGCTTACAAAGAGGCCATGGAAGGAATGGGCGTAGCATTGCGGTACTCCTCTCCGTACCATCCCGAGGGAAATTCTGTTGTGGAGAGGAAAAACCGAGACTTAAAGCAATCTTTAACAGCTAGGGTATTAGGCAAGGGCGGTAGATGGGTCGATCACCTTTATGGGGTACATCGAGCGATCAATAACCAGCCAAGAAGCTCTCTAGGGGGTGTCACTCCTTACGAGGTCCTATTTGGGACAAGAATGTGGGTACCTGATCTTGATTGTGAAGGCACAGTGGCGGATGAGAAACCATTTGATATCCATGATCGTTTGGCTGTTTTACAGGATCTAAATGAATCCAGAACACAACAAAGTAACGTGCTCCAAAAACAGACCGCCACTGAGGAAGTCAAGGCAATAACGGCAAGACCTGTCTTGCTGACAAGAAAGAATTTGGGCCATCCTACAGAAAGCCTGTACCGGTCCTAGCAATCCACGGCACAAGAACTGTACTTCTGCCACCCCTTGCCGGGAAAAAGGAGAAAAGATTTGTCTCAATGGACTTAATCAAACCACACTATGTGGCGGATACTAAACAGTAGGCCTCGTGGACTCCACAGTAGCAGACGCCCTCCTCTCGCTACAATCCAAGAAGTCCAAACAGAAAGACTCATCACGTTTGAAGAGCCACCTGTACGGAATGAAGGACTAAGCAACAATGCTATGGAACTCGTTCCACTTCAACAAGAAATTCATCTTCAAAATGAAAATCAACTTAACAACGAAGTTGCAATAAGACCGACTACAGACATCTACGTCAACATGCCTCGTCAAGAGCAAAGTCCGATTTCAACAAATCCCGATGCAATTCCAACAATTGATCGAACTGCTTCTGGCTATTTCATGAACTTTGATACGTTTTCACTGGATCCAAGCGAGCCGGAAACGACGCCAGCCAAAAAATCACTCAAACAGAAACTCATTGACTTTTTTATCTTTTTTAGAAAGACTTACCTGGTGTCACCTTGGATTGAACTATGGTATATCACTGGGATTTTCTTTTTTCTTTTCTGGCTAGGTTTAATTATAACTTTTAGTATGCTTATTAATGGACGATACCTCCAGCAGAGCTCTACAGCCCAAAGAGTCAATTTGATTTTAAAACCACACCAGTCCTCACATCGTGAACCAAGAGACTTGTCTTCAGTGAACATTACAGCAGTTCCTATACCGGACGGTATAGTATGGGACAAGATTGATTATGATGTATTCGGTCCGACTGAACTTTTAAAGCTTAAACATGTATTTAAAATTTCTTTAAGTGATATCATTACCTCCAGTACATTTTCTGATGATTGGGACACTGAAACTGTAAATCATATGATGTCTGATTTAGAAAAACTGCTGCATTTCCGAACAATGAAATGTTAGAAGGTACTTCAGACTATGATACATTGTACTGTTACCAGCAATATGGTCATCATTTCTTACACATCTATAACACCTAGAAATGTATTTGAATACCACCAGTGGGAACACTGCCCAACTCCTCCTAAAGGTAGTTCGCAGGCATTTGCACAGAAATTCACATACTTCTCAGGGTTTAACACATCCGACCCCAAGTCATTTTATTATACAGTGGCAAACTTCAGCTCAGAAAATTATGTTAACAAACACCAAACATATTTACTCTGCATCCTTTTTGAACCAGTTGTCTACACAGGGTTTCGACCTATGGAAGGACACTATAGATTTAAAATCAATCTGGGGTTCTAGGGACTGACAAGTCCAGGGAACAGAAGCGCTATTTAGAGCATGCCTCATTCCACAGCAGAACTTATTTCTGAATGAAACTGTGCAACAAACAACCTGTCTTGGATTAGCAAAAGGCAAGGAAATGAACACACCGGGGTTTCCAACACCATCGCAGATGGGTGGAGGGCAGAATTCAACTACACATGGGGTGAGATTAGATGACATTCTCCAGTACAACAGATCAGATCCTGATTGGACGAAATGGCTGATTTGGCCCATTGACACAAACACCTGTCAACAGATTTATGAATACAACCGAAGGGTTTAGTATCCATAGGCCAGACCCACGCTATGTACAAAGACAACACCCAGGGGTAGTGACATCCTATAGTGTTGGGAAGTTGTGCCTTGATTGGCTAGAGACCTCAACACTCACAGAAGTAAAACATCATTTAACCTTACTTACATCTGATGTAGACCTTAGGGATTTCTTGTCAGGCCCAAGGAAAACACGTCAGAAACGTTTCATATATGCTGGCCTTTGTGCCTATTATAATGAGAACTGGAAAATATCCCAACAAGAGGCCGCAGAAAGGATACGAGAAATAGACCGTATTAACTTAGAAAAGGCATTAGCTGTAGTGGATAATGGGTTAACAACTTTGACCTCCAGGATTTACTCCTTAGGCAACATTGTGTCCTCGGCAATCGACATATTAGAACAAGATCTGGCCTTGTTACAACAGGGCAATCTCAGCTACGTTCTATTATGATGTTAAGCTGGACGCTACAATCTTTGCATGCAGGCTATGTGCCATGGCGTTTTATAAACACTACGTCTCTGTTTTCAGAATACAATCTAACTGTTAAAAAGACAGAAATGGCACAAAGGGGAGCCAAATATACAATGCTGCGTATTGAGAAACTGGAAAGGTTACCATTCACTGTAGCCGAATCGCCATCAACAGAATGGCTATGGCCAAATCACTCTGCCGGTCACTATGTTTCAGTTTCAATATTGCCTTGAGATGGGTAAGGGTTACATCTGAAAGAGACACGTTAGAGATAGATTCCTTACCTTAGAATATCCCCAGGCGTCAGACTGGATCCGGAAAGTTTTTCGTCAGCAGTACCCCTGCGCGTCGGTAGGTGGCGTCGTGCGGCTCCGCATTCGTCGCTGGCGTCGTAAGCGCCGAGATGACGTCACGGAGACTACTTAGGCGCCACCCATGCGCACTGACGTCAGTTCTTTCTTTTTCCGCGCCAGCAAGCGCAGATCCGGTTAGAGCACGTACCCTAGTCATTTTTTGACTAATTTCTTTTTGGGACTTTGTCCTACTTCTTTTGAGTCTTTGACTCCTGGTGCACGTAGGGATGCCTCGGTTTAAATCCTGCGGGGCCTGCCGCCGTACGATGTCGGTGGCTGACCCCCATGGCGTCTGTGTCTACTGTCTGGAGCGCGACCATGACTTCCGGTCATGTTCCGACTGTCTGGCCATGGCTCCGAAGGCTTTGCGGGAGCGGTCCCGAAAGCTGCTGGAGGCCTGACAGTCGTCTCTGCGCCGTTCGAGGTCCAGGGGTCGCTCGAGGGATCGACCGCGGAGCCATCATCATCGCTCCTCGGGGTCCACGTCTTCACCCTCGGAATCGGGTAAGACGTGTCACAAGTAACAGTCGAAGGAGCGCGTACGCTCTCCGACCTCCCCCCGTCGGTCTCCGGACGCGGACGAGGGGGCCAGGGGTCCTTCCCCCACGGCTCCGTTGGAGCCTGTGAGTCCCGCGGCCTACCCGCCCTACCCGGGTCCGTCGGAGGCTCCAGCGCAGGTGCAAGAGTTTCTTGCCGCCATGGGCTGCCTTTTCAGGCCTAGGGCTCCCGCCGGCGCGCCTTCGGGCCCCGCGGTCCCTATTGAGGGCCCTTGCTTGCCACCGGCTCCACCGCTGGCGCCGCAAAGTCCTCCGACGGCGGCTCCGGCACCGCAAGGTCCTCCGCCGCCGGCGCCGCTAGGTCCTCCGCCGGCGGCTCTGGCCCCGGCGCCCCCTGCGGCTCCGTTCCCGGCGCCGCACTGGGTTCCGTCGTCCCACCTCCTAATTGGGACATGGAGCCGGATCGGCGCCGTTCCCGGCGCCGTTGGAGCGGAGGACTCGGAGGATGCAGGTGGCCTTGACCTCTCCTCTGAGCCTGGGTTTGTGTCTCCTCCCACTGTCATGGAGGAAGGCGCCACATACACTGTGGTGCTCCGTAGAGCAGCTGAGGCTCTTGAGCTTGACCTGCCTACTGTTGCCCTCAAAACTAGCCTCCTTACTGAAGTGCTTCAGCCGGCGGCAAGTTCCATAGAACCTCTGCTTCTGTTCACTGAGGCCTTGACGGATGTTTTGATGGGCACCTGGTCTAGGCCAGCCACAGGGGTTCCTGTGGATAAAAACGTGGCCCACCGGAGAGCCTGGTCATTCAGGCCTCCACTTCCCAAACTGCATTTCCTACCGCTCCGCCGGATAAGGAATCAAAAAAGCTGGAGCAGTTTGGCAAAAAGTTGTTTTCCTCTGCCAGCCTGGGGCTGCGGTCAGTCAACACCGCATGCCTCTTGGGCCGCTATTCTCACGCTGTGTGGGACACGGTGGTGCAAACTCTGCCCGGGTGTCCGGAGGAGGTTCGGGCTGTGCTTTCCCAAGCTGTTGCAGAAGGAAAGGATGCCGCGAAGTTCGGCATTCGGTGTGGGTTGGACACCGCGGACTCTTTGGGGAGAGCCATCTCCACCACAGTGGCCTTGCGGCGACACGCCTGGCTGCGGTCCATGGGGTTTTCGGGGGATGTCCAGAGTTCCCTCATGGACATGCCTTTTGATGGTACTCGCCTATTTGGCGATAAGGCAGACAGTGCACTGGAGCGTTTTAAGGACTCTCGGGCTACAGCCAAGTCCTTGGGTCTCTCCGCCACGTCTACCTTTCGTTCCTTTCGTGGCCGCGGAAGGGGCGCCCCTACACGCCCGTTCAGCCATAGGCCTGCGCAGAACCAACCTCAGCGCGGGCGTGGTGGCCGCCGTGGCAGCACAGGGGGCCAGCGTGCGGGTCAGTCCACCTCCGCTGCTGCAGCATCCGCCTCAAAGCCTTCCTAGTCCGAGCTTTGGGGTGCACGCCACGCCAGTGGGCGGCAGGATTCAACATCACCTCCCCCACTGGCGGTCTGTCACTTCGGACAGGTGGGTGCTGCTAATCGTCCGAAGGGGCTACTCCCTCCCCTTCGGGTCTGCCCCCCCGGCCATGCCACCTCAGTTCCACCGCATGTCGGGGGATCACTTGGCGCTTCTCCGACAGGAAGTCACGGCCCTCTTGGCCAAGGGGGCCATCGAGCGCGTTCCTGGGCCAGAAGTAGGACATGGTTGTTATTCCCACTACTTTCTGGTCCCCAAAAAGGACAAAGGGGGCTTGCGCCCCATCTTGGACCTCAGGAACGTCAATCGCTTCCTCCGGAAGGAGAAGTTCAAGATGTTGACTCTGGCTCAGGTCTTGGCTGCCCTCGACCCTGGAGACTGGATGGTAGCGTTGGACTTGCAGGATGCATATTTTCACATTCCCGTCCTGCCGGCCCACCGGCGTTACCTGCGGTTCACGGTAGGCCAGGAGCATTTTCAGTTTACCGTGCTCCCCTTTGGCCTTACCAGCGCCCCTCGGGTGTTCACGAAAGTGATGGCGGTGGTCGCAGCTCATCTGCGCAGATCAGGGGTCTCAGTATCCTCTATCTCGACAACTGGCTGTTGAAGGCGGGCTCGCCCCAGGCAGTCGTCTCCCACCTCCAGACTACGGCCGACCTCCTGCATTCGCTGGGGTTCTCCATCAACGTGCCGAAGTCGCACCTGAGTCCCTCTCAGAAGCTCCCCTTCATCGGAGCGGTTCTGGAATCGACGCGGTTTCGGGTTTATCCTCCCGAGCAGCGAGTCCGGGACATTCAGGCTATGATTCCGATCTTTCAGCCTCTATCCTGGGTTTCAGTCAGGATCACCCTCCGGCTCCTGGGCCTGATGGCCTCCTGCATTCTGCTAGTGCAACATGCCAGGTGGCATATGCGGGCTCTGCAGTGGGACCTGAAGTTCCAGTGGGCACAGCATCAGGGCAACCTGTCCGATCATGTCCAGATCTCTGAGGGCACTGCACGACAATTGCGGTGGTGGCTCACGAATCGCGATTGGGTCAATGGCAGATCCCTCTCCCTCCCCCAACCGGAGCACACAGTGGTGACGGATGCGTCCCTCCTGGGATGGGGTGGCCACTTGGGAGAGGCGGACATCAGAGGCCTCTGGTCTCCGGCGGAGTCCCGGCTCCATATCAATCTTTTGGAGCTTCAGGTGATCCGACTTGCACTGAAGGCATTCCTTCCCTCTGTCCGGGGCAGTGTAGTGCAGGTGTTCACGGACAACACCACCGCCATGTGGTATTGCAACAAACAGGGCGGGGTGGGGTCGTGGACCCTATGTCAGGAGGCTCTGCGCCTCTGGACATGGCTGGAACATCAAGGCATTACCTTGGTGGTTCAACACCTGGCAGGTTCTCTGAACGCCAGGGCGGACAAACTCAGCCGCCGGTGCTTGATGGATCACGAATGGCGTAAGGTCTCTTTCTGCAGTGGGGAGAGCCTTGGTTAGATCTATTCGCCTCCGAAGAGAACGCGCAATGTCATCAGTTCTGCGCGTTGGAATTTCCAAGGCGGCACTCGCTCGGCGACGCTTTTCGTCGCCAGTGGAGCTGCGGTCTGTTGTACGCCTTTCCGCCTATACCACTTCTGCCCGGAGTGCTGAAGAAGATTTGGCGCGACCGGGCCCAAGTCATCCTTGTGGCTCCGGATTGGGCACGAAGATACTGGTATCCCGAGCTACTCAACATGGCGATCGATCCCCCGATCCGACTGCCTCTTCGGGAGGATCTTCTGTCGCAGCAGCAGGGGACGGTCCTCCACCCGAACCTGTCCAGCCTCCACCTCCATGCGTGGAGATTGAGCAGCAACAGTTGACAGCTTTCGATCTTCCTCCCGAAGTCTGTGATGTCATTCTGGCAGCCAGGCGTTCCTCCACTAAGACGGTATACGCCTGCAGGTGGAACAAGTTTGTGGCATGGTGCACAGCTAAGTCTGTGGATCCCTTTCTGCCCCTCTTTCTGAGGTCCTTCTGTTCCTGCTCTCCTTGGCCCAGCAGGGCTCTGCTCTGGGCACTATCAAAGGTTATCTTTCGGCCATCTCCGCCTTTCTCAGGCTTCCAGATCAGCCTTCTCTCTTTAAGTCCCCGGTTGTTAGCCATTTCCAGAAAGGCATTGCACACACGTTTCCTCCCGTGCCTTTCATAATGCCTCAATGGGACTTAAATCTTGTCTTGACCTATCTCATGTGCGCTCCCTTTGAGCCCCTTCATAACTGTCCTTTACGTCTTCTTACTCTCAAGACGGCTTTCCTGGTAGCTATCACCTCTGCCAGAAGAGTGAGTGAGCTCCAGGCTCTTTCTTCTAATCCTCCCTTCCTTTCTGTTCATCCGGACAAGGTGGTTTTAAGGACCCGTCCTTCTTTCTTGCCAAAGGTTGTCATGCCCTTCCACATCGGGCAGACCATCACTTTGCCCACCTTCTTTCCGCCTCCGCATCCTTCCAAAGAGGAAGAGAGGCTCCACCGTCTGGACCCAAAACGTGCGCTCTCGTTCTATCTGAAGCGCACACAACAGTTCCGGGTGGATGACCAGCTCTTTGTTGGCTACATGGGTGCCAAAAAAGGTTGAGCCGTGCACAAACGAACCATCTCTCGGTGGGTCGTTTTGTGCATCAAAGCGTGTTACTCCTTGGCTAAAAAGGAGCCTCCGGTGGGGCTGCGTGCCCATTCTACCAGGGCAACGGCAGCCACTACTGCCTTGGGACGCGGCGTTCCCTTGCAGGATATTTGTCAGGCAGCTACGTGGGCCTCGCTGCACACATTTACCAAGCATTACTGCCTTGACAGTCAAGTCCGGAGAGACGGCTTCTTTGGCCGTTCTGTTCTCCGTGACTTTCTGGTATAATCTATTCGCAGACCCACCACCGGGGTTGGTATTGCTGGGGTATCTATTCTAAGGTAAGGAATCTATCACTAACGTGTCTCTTTCAGATGCACAAGTTACTACTTGTGTAACGATATATCTGTAAGAGACATTAGTTAGTGATAGATTCCTTACCGCCCCACCCATCCTCCCCGTTCTGCGAACTGATTCTAGGGTTAAGGTCATCCCTTTCAGGGCCCTAGTTTCATGGCACCAGTGGTCAGTTTCTTGCATGGCTCTGCGTTCCTGGCGCGGAAAGTCTTGTACAGAACTGACGTCAGCGCGCATGGGTGGCGCCTAAGTAGTCTCCGTGACGTCATCTCAGCGCTTACGACGCCAGCGACGAACGCGGAGCCGCACGACGCCACCTACCGACGCGCAGGGGTACTGCTGACGAAAAACTTTCCGGATCCAGTCTGACGCCTGGGGATATTCTAAGGTAAGGAATCTATCACTAACTAATGTCTCTTACAGATATATCGTTACACAAGTAGTAACTTGTGCATTAAGGAAACTTGGGAGTTACCATATAGATATCGGTGCCGGAATGGGGATCGAGAAGTGTATCTGAGTGTTACAAACCGCAAGAATGCTTTAAGCGGTTCTCTCTTGTCAGGATATTTCACTACACGGAGCCTGTAACGGTTCAGTAGCGAACCTATAGTGTCACATTGTAGTGTAGCTCCTATTTCCCTAATAGGCTCTGCGCATTGGAATAATATATCCTATAGGTTTGACATAGGACTAAGGTCAGTATGTCCCTATCGAGTATATTAAACTTAATTACTTGTGCCAGCTAGCTCAAAGGCCACTAGAAACTCCTTGGATAACAAGAAGGGAGTAGTTTCTGGCAGCCGCAAAACATGACCACTTTGTTTCCCTTTAGAATCAGAACGTGTCCCAGAGTCGTGGAAACAATAGATAACTATTTCACTCAGCTCAATCGTGCATGCTTAGTTTTCTCCAAGTTACACAGAAAGAACAGACGGGCGTTTCAATAAGAGATTTATTGAACAGTCTTGTTTCTGGTGTAAGTAAAATGTGCTGTTACGATCACAAGACAGTATGCGAGATAAATAATGTACAGTGTGAGCAGTAGAAATAAATAATACTGCGATAGCATTATCTTTTAGTACATATGCCTTTACATAAATAACACAGACTAAAAATGCGAGTACTCATACGATGCGTTTCTAATCTAGTTCTACCCCAATGTACCTAACCTAACCTAGGTGTAGGGAGAGGTATGAAGTAGGTGAAGTATTCCTTGCTATGGTATACTAAGAGTATGTTAAGCCTAGTATGCCTAGTATGCCAAGAGTCCCTCTAGGTTCTTGTCAGCTCCATACCTGAAGAATGAGCGAGGTAGGAATCTCTTTGCCAGACTCGAACTCAAACACCCCGCAAGGGAAGTCAGATCACTGGAAGCTGGACTCTCTGCATGCAGGGATGACAGCGTCTTCTCAGTGCGTCAGGCCGGGAAACGGGCTCCTCTGAAGTAGAGGTCTCCTCTGATTTACAGGGGCTAGGGAAGGTATATTTATACCTGAGAAGTACCTAAGAATGTTAGTATTGACGTGAGTCGGACAGCGGAAGACGTCATGAATGAACCCCTAAGGAATAATGGTTCATGCATAATATAGGAGTCCTTGAAGAAATCAATAGTCCTGGGCTAGGAAAACTCCCGCAGCGTAAGGGTCTGTTCTTCATGAACTCGTTGTGACGTTAGGGTGGACGGATGTCAGAAACCATGCCTGTATTTGGAGTGCACGGTTTAATGCCTAAATAAGGGCTGGGATTTTATGCCTATATAAGGGCAGGGCGAATTGTGCCTATATAAGGACATGATACTGGAAAGCCCGTTTATGGACACCCTAAGAGGAATACAACAACATGACTGGAACCCCAGCTGCAGTGATCACGCCAGTTTTCGAGCTGCTCTCGAATGGGAGTTACTTGATGCTAAATGGTCAAGGTTGCTGTGGGATGCTTCCGGGCGTCGCATATCTGGTCACTGTTAACTCCAGGGTTACTTGCTGTATGAAAGTATTGTTTCCGCCACTGAACACAGTCAGGGAGGCGCCGTTATGGCCTTCACTGAATGTTTCTTTCATACAATTTGATACTCTGAGCAGACTGCAAGCCATGCTTTTACAGCAACCCATGCCCTTAACCTCCGCTCGAGAAACCTATGAACTTCAAGTTGCAAGGACCTCGACTGAGATACAGGCGCTTATACGTACAAACTGCCCCTTTCATTTCGTAGAAATGGAGGGACGTATCTTCAATATGTCTGATACGAGCGGAATTGTACACCTATTTAAGACCATAGGGTCAGGACTGTTCAGCACCTTTCAGACAGTCCTCGGAGTAATCCCAAATTTTATACACTCCGTATTGGGAAGCGTATTTGGAGGATTCCCGCTTATCCTATTGCTGATTGCAGGGGTCCTATTCATAATACTGCTGCTACGCAATGGACGGCCCAATTCCTGAGGGAATGGCGAACATGCTCCAGGAGCGGAAATACCGTGAACGCATGGTACAACTTCTGGGCATTTCTTGCCTGCGAGAACTCAGTGCCTCCTGGTTTCTATTCCTTCGACCAGTCTGGGTAGACTGCATCTTACCTGTTCTTCGATGCCTGTTTTGCGGAGAAGAATGCATGTTGGATCTTTGTCTGACATTTCCATCAGATGCGCCTCCGGACACGGATGTGATGCTGGACCCCATAAAGGCCCACGCTCTGCGTTGTCCTCAGCAGCTTCCAATTCTGATGAATGCATTCCTGGAGAATCCACAGGTGCCGTTTGCTCCTGCTGGGTTAGGTGACTCCTCCACAGGCACCCAGGTAACCACTGCCGCACAAGCTGCCGCAGCACCGACTGTTGGCAGTGCTACATTCCATCTATGTGCGATTGACGTTCTCTGTGAGGCGTTGGATTTGTCGTCTGCAGCAGCTAACAACGATAATGTTGTGCTTCCCAGCCAGGACGCTTAATCTTGCATTGGCTCATCGTGTCCTGGGAAAGAATTCGGCTTCTTCACTCGTTTCAAAACAAACGAGCAAAATTGGAACATTTCCTAAATTGACACTTTCGCTTGAGAAAAGCATGGCCTCCTTCCGCTTTGAGTGAGGCAACTTATATGGAGAAACAAAATAGACATTCTTTTAGTGCCAATTGAAATTAACTGAATTATTAACATTTTAGAAGAAAAATTTTTATAAGGATTTTAAAACCATGTTTTTATTTGTTTTTAAATAGGATTTTAAATTGTCCAGATTTCAAGTATGGTCATTGTTATCCAATTCGAAAGAGGAGTGGGTGTTTTGTCCCTTATAGAGGCCCTAATGTAGACCCGTTCATACATGCCCTAAAATGGACGTATTCATATTTGCCCTAATATGGTCATATTCGTACTTGCCCTATTATGGTCATAGCCGCATATGCCCAATTATGGTCATAACTGTACATGTCTTATTATAGTCATGATTCCTTATATAGGCATGATCTTTCACCTACATTGGTCCTCACTAGTACACAACCTGCTCTGAGGGCTGAACGTTATCTATCCTGTGGTTTTGAATACAGCAGGGTTTTTCCCAAACACAGGCCCACACTGTACTCATCAATTATGCATGGCTCTCTAGGAATACACCACCTGCATAATATGTATGTACAAAGTTCACCCCTGACGTCTTCCTCATGTCTAACGACAGACCAATACAAACCATACTGAGGACCGAGACTCTTTAGGGTATAAATACACCACATCTTGCCCCGGTAAGACAGAGGGAACCGAGACTTCCATGCTGACACACTGACCAGAGACGTTGAGGCTCCTGCATGCAGTCGCTCCAGCTGACAGTGGTCTGTCACAGCCCTTGCGGGATCTCCAACTCGAGACCAGGATGGGGTCCCACACTCTCTCTATTCAGGTATGGGCGTTCGACTAAATCCTAGAAGGATTCTTGGCTCTTAGGCTTTTAGACCTACACATATGCTAGGTACACTCAGGTTCATCTAGTTAGGCATCGTAGGAGTACGCGCACTTTCATAATGCTTTTATATTCATGTATGTATTCATGACTATTGCAATATGGTAGAACTGTTCTATCCCTTTGCTTTTATCGTACTGCTGATAATATATCTCTGCTATTGTCTGCTGGTTGCCGCAGCACATATATTTTACACTAGAATAACAACTGTTCAATAAATACTTATTGAAACGCCCGACTGTGTATTCTGTGTAACTCTGAGACAAACCGAATAAGTAAGCACGAGTGACTGAGCGAAAGGTAGTACATTGTTTCCACGATTCTGAGGAATTTGGGTTGTCATGATCTAAGGTTGCCAGAAACTAATCTCTCCCCGATAAGAGGAGATTCTAGTGGCACTGTGAGCTAGCTAATGCAAAACAATCTAACATACGCGGTGAGGGTGCACAGAGTCAGTCTGCCACCAAGCCCACAGCTTATGTTATACAAACGCGCAGGTCCTGCATGGGTACTATAGGAACTACACAACACCTTCTCTGCATCTCCACCCCTTCTGTTCTTAGGAATTGAATCAATCACATAATATTTCAATAGATCAGCATTGCTGGCATGGCTTTCTTCGAAGTGCCTGGCTACTGGGTAATTCCTGTCCTTGTTTTTCATTGCTCTAATGTGTTGGAGTATTCTGTTGTGCACCTGTAATATTGTGCTCCCTACATAAAGTAGGGCACAAGGACATGACAGTATATATCTGTATGTTCAGTCTTGCATGTATATTGTCCTCTGATCTTTCTCTTCCTTTTCTGAAACGGTAATTTATAGTCTGTAGTGTTTTTACCATGGAGACAGGCCTTACATGTACTGTACTTTTTAGACCCTTTACTTTGCCCACGCCAGGTTGAGTTCTTCCACTCTTCCGGACTACTCTTCACTATATAATTCCTCATTGACCTGGATCTTTTGAATGTAACACCTGGTTTCTTTGGAACCAATTTACCCATCACTGGGTCATGCCTAATGAGGTGCCAGTTTTTCTGTAGAGTCTTCTGTATCACACCCTCATGCCTGCTGTATGTTGTGATCAACCTGAAGCTAGGACTTTTTTTCTATGTCTTGGGTATATATAGCAGTTGTTCTTTTGAGTGTTGATTTTCTTTTTTTCTTGCTTGATCTTTAATCCCTCTTGGGTATTCTCTTTCTCTGAACCTCTCTGCTAGCTCAATTAGTGCAGTTTCCAATTCCTCTTTATTTATTGCTGCAGTTTCTTTTAACTTATATGGGATGCTAGATATCAAGTTTCGTGGTGTAAACTACTAGCGTGGAAGAGGGAATTGCCCGCTGTGGGTTTTCTAAAAATCTTAGTTTCCAAATGATATGCTGTCAAATCTAGGAAATTAACTTGCTGTGTACCTATTTCACTCATAAATCTCAAATTGAGATCATTTTGATTTATTTTTTCAGCAATTCTTTTTGCACTCTCCACTGACCCTTTCCAGATTATGAACAAGTTGTCGATAAATTTACACCAAAGAACAACCCGATTATGCCATTCCTCTGGATATTCCACTGGGAGCACCTGGTCCTCCCACCAGCCCATATGCAAATTTGCATAGCTGGGAGCGAAGCAGGTGCCCATCGCAGTTCCTCTAATTTGTCTAAAGAGTTCCCCATTGAAAAGAAAACAATTGTTTGAGGCATATGTTGACCGTCTGTACTAACATCTGTGTATGTCTCCATAATTTTAGTAGTCTCATGTTCAAAAAGTGCTGTATTGCTCTCACTCCATCATTATGATCAATACTCGTATAAAGAGATGTTACATCTATCATCAATCAATCAGGTCTTTGTATAGCGCTGCTACTCACCTGTGAGGGTCTCGAGGCGCTAAGGGGGGGGCTGCTGGTCCTTCTGGGTGTGGAGGTTGTCGAAGAGCCAGGTCTTGAGGTCCTTTCTGGGCGGTGTCAACGACGCGGATTGCCTGAGGTGGAGGGGCGGGGTGTTCCAGGTCTTGGCGGCGAGGTAGGAGAAGAATCTTTCGGTTCTGGTCTTGTGGATCCATGGTACGGAGGCCAGGGCGAGTTGGGCGGAGCAGAATTGTCTGGCGGGTGTGAGTTGAGGCTGTGGTTGAGATATGCTGGTCCTGGGTCCTGGAGAACTTTGTAGGCATGTGTTTGGAGCTTGAAGGCGATTTTCTTGTTGATTGGGACCAGTGGTTGTCGGAGGTGTTGTGTGATATGGCTGCCGCAAGGGATGTCGAGGACCAGTCTGGCTGCAGCATTTTGAACGTTCTGTAGTTTCCTGAGCTGCTTCTGGGTGACGCCGGCATAGAGTGCATTGCCGCAGTCCAGTCTACTGGTGATGAGTGCGTGGGTCACCGTTGTAATCAAAGTATAATCTTGTTCCCAAGGAATGTCAAAGATTTTTTATAAAAATCAGTAGTGTCTTGAATATGTGATGGTAAACACTATACAAAGTCTCTCAAAAAGTAATATACATATTTTGATATCTTTTCATACGAGCTTCCTTTGGCCAAAATGATGACCCGACCTGGGTGATTTATTTTGTTTTTATGGACTTTTGGAATGAGATAAAGTACTGGGGTCTTGGGCTGGTCTACTCTTAGATATTGATATTCTTCTACACTAATCAATCCTGCATCATGCCACTCTTTGAATTGCTTGTTCAATTCTCCATTTATTTCCAATGATGCAGTATTTTAGATTTTTTCGGAACATGTGACGTCATTCAATTGCTTATGAGCTTCAATTAGATACAGATGCATGGGCCATAAACCAACATTCTGCCTTTTTCTGAATTTCTGACCACACACAATATTTGCATTAAGTTTGGTCATCAGGTCTTTAAAGTTTATAGAAATATACTTGTCTCTTGTTTTTCTTTTCCTATTGACCGTTCCCATCATTTACTTCAATTCTTGGGTTACCAGTTCTTTAAATATGTCAATGGAATTTCTCTGCATTATGGGCATAAATTTCGACTTTGGTCTAAAGTTCAAATTCACTTCTCCATCCACTTCGAGGTTCATTTGGTCAACAATGTCTTCTTGCGTTATTGGCTCTGCAACTTCTACGTTCTCATTCTATAATTTATATAACTCTTTCATAAGTTTGACATCCATTATGGATAGTTGTTCCCCATATTCTATATTTCTCATTGACAATTTGCTTTTCCTTTTTGGTTGTATCTCAAAATATTTCTTTATTTTCATTGTCCTCGTAAACTTGAATAAATCTATTCTCGTAAGTGTGTAATCTATATCCGATTCAGGACAGTATGAAAGTCCTAATGTTAAAATCTCCATTTCTTTTTCCGCTAGCGTCATGTCCGTGAGATTAATTATCATCTGAGCATTTTATGTTATTGGTTCTTGTTCCATTTTTGTTGCCTGGTAAGCAGTTGATTTTTCTTTCCTCTTACTACCCCTACTATTTCTCTTTTTTCTCCTTGTTGTTTTTGTTCTTGCTGTCGTGGACGCAGGTTCTATCGCCTATCTTAAAAAATACAATTCATCCAGTACTGTCAGAACTCCTCTACCACTTCCAGTTGTCCTTGTACCTTCATCAGGGTCAGTGCCTACATCTGAACTTAACCCACTGCTCATTTCCACGTTTCCTAGTTCCTGTCCTATCCTGTTTGCTTCAGCCATCGTTTGCCTACGTAAATTATCGAATTTATGGACAAACATATATATTTGTCCCCTTTCATAATCAAGCTTGTCTTGTCTTAACTTCACAGCTTTCCTGAGCTTTATTGTATCTTCAAACTTCTTTAACCTTGCTTTCATATCATTCATAAATTTGCTCACCATTTCTTGATTTTTCATTTTACTGATCTCTGTTTGTAATTTTTCAATGTCTTCCAGTATTTGCTTCTTGTCTATTTCGGCATACTTCACTATAATTTCCAGCATGCATTTAGATGATTCGCTGTAATTGACATCCCATTCCTTCAATATATTTGGATTTGGGTTCTCATATCTGGGAGCTATCAACATACGCAAACCCAGTGGGACATGGCCCACCTCCAAGTACCACTGCAGTGACTTACTCTCCCATCATTTTGAAAGCTGATTTTTTTTCAATTTTTCCAACTTCCTTAGTTTTGTGATTTCAGTCTCTTCACCCATTGTCTTTTGTTCGTTAGCATTCACTCTTCTAGATGCTTCACCGTTGGTGTCCTTGAAGACGCTCTTCTCTTCCTCCTCCCTTTCTTTCAATTTAGTAGCTGGTATTCGTGTTTTTTGATTGATGTGAGTAACTCGTTTGCTTGTTGGGCTCACGAAGAGTTAATGCTCAGCTTACGCCTTACTCTGCGATCCAGTCTGCTGCAATATCTGCTGAGCGCTTCACACTTAGCTTTGGTTCCGTTCGGATTTCAGGTTTCCTCCGACTCACTGTCCTCCTCCGTTCCCCGTTGGATAGCCTTATACGCTTTCCTTCTTGCTGGGGCACCCCAGCACTCTGTCGTCAGTCCACACTTCTGATGACCGGCGTGGCACTCCTAATAGATGGCGGGTGGCTCAGTGCAGACTCAGCCAGTCTGCTCACATTTTTCACCATGTTCTTTCTCCCGTATTACACAGAAGGTGTCATACAGCCACATCATTGAGGTACTCGCAAAACTTAATGTTTATTGAAGCTTGACACGTTTCGGCCGCCTCCACAGTCTTACTCACTATAACGGGCACCATTTTTTCAAACCATTTAAAGTACATACGTGCTTCCCAGTGGTAATCATAGACAACATATTTCACTCTCGCATCGCGTTGTTCTTTTTGCTTTTTTCAATTAAATATTTTTCAGAACTCTTTTTCTACGAAATTGACTTTAAATTCTTTACTCATGATAATTGTACTTTCTCGTATTATTTACAATGGTTCGTGGCCGGAGCTTTCTTTCTGCGAAAACTATATATCATTTTTTCTCAAACCTTCGTAATGTTGCATGTCGATACGTGCAACCTCAGTCAGTCACACACGTTAATGTGCTACATATCTATTTGTGATGCCAGTCCTGTCTCAATTTCAGAATTACATGACGTGATTGACGGAGCTTGCACATATAAAGATGCAACGTGACGAGGGTGTGAGATAAAACGTTATATAGTTTTCACAGAGAGAAAGCTCAGGCCTCATTAGGTGGTCAAGCCTCTACTACGCACACTTTTCACCTTGTACAGAAGTTATATGTTATATTTCAGCAAGCACTGCTTATGACCTCACATATTACATCACTCACGACATGTTCAGTGACATCATTGTTGACATCACTATATATGTATTTATGAATATTAATTGGCTCGCGTTTAGTGTGCTTGCCAGTGCCCTCCCAGTATCAGTCCTGTGCCTCAGGTTGCCAGTTATTGTAGTAAATAATTTCCTTGCTGAATTGAAAGGCAGATACTCAAACGGCAATTTCAAACCTTTATTCTCCCACTAGTATTTTTATGACAGACATGTCTACGCATTTCGACATTCTTTTATGCATTCCTCACTCCATATCACATGACTAGTTTCAATCACTGGAAAGTGCTTATATATAACCCATGCAACAAATTGACAAACTGTAGAGTAGGAGGCTAAATACAAAAACAGCCTGTTGTGTCTGATTGTATTTATAGTCATTTCATTGTTTTAAAAAAAACTATACTAATGTATTGCCTAAATGGTCAACTTCGATCAAAATTTCACTTCTTGCATTGTTGCCAGCTCTAAAATATTTACCTTATAAGTGGTTACTTAGTTAATTCAGTCTAATATTCATGCAAAAGATGCCCCCTGCAAACAGCACAAATCCAATAATATTCCTGTAAAAAATGGAAAAAGACAAAGAAAACAAAATAAACATTTAGGTACAGTTAGGCCCAGGTGAGCGAAACCTTACCTTAATATTTGTTTTGCATATATCTATCGATCAATAATATTCATAAAGTCTAGCTTCTCAGGTAATCTTACCTACAAAGTAACAATAAATACAATTGAAATCATCGATTAAAAATACCTGATCAAACAATGTATCAGATGAAAGGGATGTATAACTTATATTTTGTAAGTGACGGGGAAACCAAAGATTAACAAGCATTTGCAATGCAATAGGTCTCGCATTTGTGAGAGTTTGAGCTATCAGCATTGTAAATGACAATGCCTTTTATTTGTGTTTTAAAAACTTGCAAGCAGTGCGTAAACACGCACTTTGTACTTATAGTTGTTGCTTACGAGAAGCAAGGCTGGCTGTAACTGCGCCTCTTTTGCTGCCAGCCTTGCTTCTTGTAAGCAAGGACTATAAGTACAAAGTGCGTGTTTACGCACCGCTTGCAGGTTTTGAAAAAACACATAAATAAAAGGCACTGTCATTTACAATGCCAATAGCTCAAACTCTTGCTAATGCGAAACCTAATGCATTGCAAATGCTTGTTATTTACTCTTGACAAGACTAGACAACTAGTGGATATTCCAATCAAGATTTGCTGTTTGGGCTTAATAAGAATTAGACCACTAATAAAGATATTTTGCTCTACCCCACCAAAGAACAAACTGTATCTAAATGTTGAATGTGTTGGCCAAAGTCATTCTTGGCAGAGATGTAACTGAACTGTAATTAAAAGCACAAGATAGGTAGATGGCCGAGCGAAGCCAAAGCCACAGGGGCCGACTTAAAAGAAATGTCATTGGTTTTCTTGCAAACTGCTGCAGAGATGCTAACACAAGATTGCAAAATCAAATTTGTTGCCTAAAATACTACATACGCATGCAGCTTTGAGCCTAGCTACAGGTCTGAATGTGTCTGGAGGTTCTGCTGAAAATTACGTGTGCTGCTTATCAAACGATTCTTTTAAAAAAAAATATATATATATAGTCGTGCTCAAATATTTAAAGGCAAACTAAACTTTGCTTTTAAGCACATGGACTATAAATATTACCAGTAGAAAGGTGATTTAAAACTACAATCAAACCAAGGGATGGGGTTGCCCATTCTTTCGCTCCTATGCGTAGGACGTTGCTATTGTCTATACATAAGTGTGATAGACTGGAATAGTATAAGTGATAATCTTCCTCCATGTTTTACAAAGTAACTTCCCTCCCAATTAATCAGAGATGGGACATTTTGCCACCCTGTGACTCAGCTATTCACTCAGGTAGGCATTATATATTGCTGGCACATCTAAATCCAGCCAGAGTGGCGATTGTCATAGCTGCTTCCTATGTCATCCTGGGAGGAGGCGGCCTGCATTCAGTGTCCGTGTGAGCTTCCCCTGCAGTAGTAGTAGTGTCAGTGCGGCGATGTGTGCATTGCGAAAGCGCACATAGCACGCTGCAAATGCAATTCAAAACAAGACGACCCCCGACGTCGCAGACCCTGCAGGGAGAGGAGGGAGTGCCTCGATGACCCCCGACGTCCACAGACCCTGCTACAGCGTAGTCTTTTGTCACTGTCTCACTGTTCCCATGGTTCACTTCCTGTGACCATGGGTATTTACTTCCGGGATAGCAGTGGTTCAATATGGAAGTTTTTGGATGGGATTACGGCGGTTTCACCGTGCTTTCTCAGGTATGCGATTTATGGCAGTACGATTGATTAACGGGGAGTTACGGTATGGCCTACGTTTATTTAACCTGTTCTTCGCTTCGGCTGGGAACTTTTTACCGCTTTGAGCACGTCCACGTTTATTTTGTGATATTTAGTGGCACGCCGATTATTGGTACGCGTTCACAGGTGGTCTTGCACTCGGACTCTAGATTAGTTTAGCACCCTTTAAGCACGGTTCTTGTAATAGGCCATAGACCCTGGACGTCCACGGACCCTGCAGGGAGAAGAGGGAGTGCCTCGGGAGGTACCAGCGTCGGGGGCCAAGGAGCAGCTGCAGCCCCTCCCGATGCCAGGGACCTGGAGGTGATTAGGAGGGCGAGGCAAACTCAGGCGCGAGCTGAGGGGAGCGCGCGCCTGCCCTCGCGAACACAGAGTGTTTGTGGCAAAATTGTATTGTAAAAAACAGAAAGAGTGCGGTGCCCGCCTAAGGGACACCGCGCTCTTTCTGTTTTTTACAATACAATTTTGCCACAAGCACTCTGTGTTCGCGAGGGCAGGCGCGCGCTCCCCTCAGCTCGCGAATTAAAGTAAAAAAACAAAAACGAACAGAGCCCGGTGTCCCTAAAGCGGGCGCCGCGTTCCGAAATAAAGCTGAAAATAAATAAATAAACGGAGGGCGGTGTCCCTAAAGCGGGTGCCGCGCTCCAAAATAAACATACATTTTCAACATAACTCCCCAAAAACGCACGTCACTGCATCAGTCCTTATTCATTACAACCAGTCAACCAACGCCTCCCTCGTTTAGAAAACATCACATTTCTGTAATAAAAATAAAATCGCGCCTCGTGAGCGCTGCTGCTCGACAGGATATCTCGCTTTTTAAGTTCCTTATTGTGCTGCAGTTTATGAAAATACATCTCACCTCTGTGCGTCGCTGACAATCGAAATCGCACCGGAGGGGATCGCAAATCTGCAGTTTATTCCGACAATTCCGGAATAAAGCTGCTGTTTTATAGCCCCGCTTTTTTTGTAAACCGAATTCCTCATTTGTATGGGTAAGATCGGTGCCCCACGACAACCGGGTAAACACAAGACAACGAAAGGAAAACCAGGCATGGTGCTGATAGAGCTGAGCTTTGTGAACTCTCCCTGAACATCGATGCACGCGGAAACATGATCTGTTACTACACGCCTCCTCCAGATAAGAAATTGAGTCACGACAGCCGGCAAGCTGACAATTCAGGCCGGATGGGCCGGACGAAAAGGAGACAGGGCGGAAACAAAAAAGCCTCAGTTTCAATGGGAGGCCACCGTTTTACATAAACGATGACGCCAGCCAATGAAAATGAGGGGCGGGGCTTCAAGTCCCCTTCTGAAATCTCCTCGATCACAATAGCCCTCGAGAGCGTGCAGCGCATGCGCGCTGCAACGCTAGGCGAGACCTAAAAATCTATTTCTGAATAAATAAATTCTTCGTATTTAAACCATGAGGTTCACTGGTAATTGAGGTCAATTATTTATCTTTATAACAGTCTGCTTAATTTAAGGACTCTGTCATCCCCTCTTAGTGTTCCAGGTATTTGATTAATTGCAAGCAGTTCTAATAATAAACCTGTGCTATCATTTATGGCTCCGAAGTTTCTGGCCACACGATAAGTGAGAAGAACCTTTCTAATTTCCATTATATTTACTTCCTATACGGATCTTCTCACAGGCATTCCAGAGCGTACATGGCATAATCAGACTACCATGCGATTTATTAGACATTTGTGTACTTGAGTGGTTTGTTTAATACTGAATATTCCTGACTGTTTACATTGCACCTATACGTTGCATTTTCCACTCCTGAAACACCCACAAGTCCTACTGATCCATTTAATTTGTCGCACCTTCTAAACTGTAGGTGACTATGATTCGACCTTTCTTTCCCTTAAAGATGTAGCTCTCCTGCAGGTAGCAAAAGTTTTGTTTTAAAGAATATTTCTAATCCCCAATTCAGCTCTGATGGGACATCTCCCAATGAACTACAGGTGGTTGTAAACCCTATTTCTTCTGAAACTTACTTATTTATTGACAATGGTATTCTAAAAATTAGTTCCTCCCGAGTATGTTTTCCTGCTTTCTTTTCTGCATTCTTTAAACCTGTTCTGTATATACACTATTTCTAAATTGTGACAAATTAAGTGTTTTGGTTAATCAAAGGCCAGATCACTGTTGTAGGTTCAACAAGCTCTCATAGTAGCTCTGCGATGATAAGCAGATAGTGGGGAATGTAGAATGTTGGGAAGCTGATGACATCAAATGGAATAGATAGGGAGCTGGGTGGCGCAGGAGCTGGAGGGCGGTAAGAGCTTGCTGGAGATGTCTTATGGACCTAAATAAAGTTAAAGAAGAAAGAAAGTGTCCAGTTGATCCTTGGGGGTGTATATATGTGATTACAACATGAATGATTATCCTCCTGCACCTTCATTACTAGCTTTGATAACAACTCCTCAGACATCAGGTTCACCATACACTTTTCTACTTTTCACTTTTTATCGCTTTTCTAACATGGAGCCACAGGGCATTCATTTTGATCACCTACCGGTTTCCTCTTGAATATTCTTTGAATAATTTTTGATACTCTATTCTCTTTTTTTATTATTATGTAGCTTTTGTCCATTTTTTCAGTTTTTTACGTGTAGTGGTTGAGTGGCATTTTTTTGAACGGTCATGTTAATTTGACTAGGCACAGAGCTTTGTTTATGGTGGCGTCGGGACTGACATTTGTTTTACTATTCTTATCGTTGGTTCGCGTTCCTGAACGCGGACGTTTAAGTTTCTCGATCTCTATGACTACAGAGTAGTCTTTTGTCACTGTCTCACTGTTCCCATGGTTCACTTCCTGTGACCATGGGTATTTACTTCCGGGATAGCAGTGGTTCAATATGGAAGTTTTTGGACGGGATTACGGAGGTTTCACCGTGCTTTCTCAGGTATGCGATTTATGGCAGTACGATTGATTAACGGGGAGTTACGGTATGGCCTACGTTTATTTAACCTGTTCTTCGCTTCGGCTGGGAACTTTTTACCGCTTTGAGCACGTCCACGTTTATTTTGTGATATTTAGTGGCACGCCGATTATTGGTACGCGTTCATAGGTGGTCTTGCACTCGGACTCTAGATTAGTTTAGCACCCTTTAAGCACGGTTCTTGCAATATGCACTTGCATGGTTTTTAGGACTGGTTTACCGTTTTTTCATACGGGACATTTCTAGTCTAGTGTCAAATGGCTTTATTTCATCTTGACTTTCTTTTCTATCTACCCTTGATTTCCTATACACATTAGGATTTTTGTTTTAACAAACACTGCAGCATGCATTGAGGAGGTGCACTAACTGAACGCATTGGTATCCATCAGTTCTTGGATTAAGTAAATGTGTTATATTTCTTCCTTGTAGGAAGTACCCCCTGATGAAGGGCAGAGCCCGAAATGCATTGGGGTCCCTGTAAGCATGATGATTATTGCTACAGTCATGTACAGATGTGATTAACCAACCATATGGAGTTGATGACAAACACAAATTTACATATATGGTGAATAAACCAGCGTGTACACCACTATGAAGGGAATTATAATTTTTGAAGCTTCATTGTTGGGAGTGTTGTTTGAGTTCGTTCATTCCTTGTGGAGAACGCCCTGCAGAAACGTGATCCTTACAAGCTCCCCATGATTGATGTGCCACTTCAAAATTCTCTGGGCTTTCCCTATGAGAATTTGATTTTTTCTTTTTCTAACTAAAGCTGGTAGTATACCCCTGTTAATACCAGGCTCAGATTAAGGCACACGTTTAGGAAACAGTACATGTGCATAAGTCCATATAAACATAATCAGACACTTACTTCACAATCTAGGCGATAAGAACAGCTCTCCAAATAACCCTAGTAGTATTATTAGGTATTCCACTTTGACCCTTCATGGCAAGAGAGGAGCCTTAAAATAGCCTTGCTGGGGACCACTCCATATTGCTTTTACCTTCAGTTCAGCGTTTCTTTCATTTGCAGTATTAGACTTACGATGTATGGCATTGACTTCGTCCCACAGATTATTGTTGATGTACTGTGCTGTTGATACTGGATCTTGTATTTAACTTTGTGCCCGGCCAAGAATGTATATCTTCAACCTGGTTGATTCTCTTTGACTGTTATAATTTCAATAAACAGATTTGAAATGAAACATTCTCTGGGTAAAGCTGGAGAGCTGAAGAACACTATTCCCCGCAGTTTTTCTAAACAGTGGAATTTGTCAACCCATTGGGTCACAGTTCATTCCAAATCAAGATATTTGCTTCTTACCTAGAGTGTTTGTAAATTGCACATTCAGTATATTGTCATTCATGGTTCTAACAAATATTTTGGCATCAGGTTCACTACCGTTCAAAACTGGGAACAAATTGTTGCTATAATGTAATTAGCGTGTTTAGTATATTTTTCGAAGAGGGAGACAAGACCACCTGCTTCTCCCACAAGTTCATCAAAAGATTGATGTAGCTAGACGTGAAGGAATTGCCCCTCGCCATCATGCATAGTTGTCTCTATATTTTACTTCAGAACACAGAAATGTTTTGCGTTAGGCAGAACCAATTCATGTATAACAGCATCTTTGTATGTTGGTATGGTCCTAAAGGTCCAGCTCCTAGAAAATGTTTACATGCGCTGAGACCATCACCAGGATAAATATTTGTATATAATATGCTAACAAAGCTTGAATTTTTGAATTCTCATTCTTAGGAAGCAATATTCATCTTTTTCCAGAATCTGTTCCTGATTCCATGTCAATAACATTTCATGCTAAACCCTTTGAAATCTTCTGTGCCCACTTTCTCAATATTGTATTATTTAGATGTTCATAAACTTATCTTGTGTACATTGCCTTCCTCAGATTCTATCCTTTTCGGGCCAAATCACTATATTTGAGACCCGCTTCAGTGATGGTATTACCTCCCATTAGGCCCTAGCAAATGATTTCTTCTACTGATTTCATAATCTTTTGAGATCATTAGTCATTGCCTCCTAAATACATGAAGGTCGTCATGTGGCATTTATGAAATACATTTGGATGGTGATTTAAAATTACTGCAAACACAGGGAGATGAACGGAGCGCTGAAACTTTTAAGACACTCACCCCCCGTCACAGATCTGGGTTGAATCCATCATCGTTCTTTAGCTCACTTTGCCACCCCAGTTCAGACCCAGCCATATGCAAATCAGTCTTGACCCTGTGCCTCATGGGAACAGTCCAGACTGAACTGCCAAGCCAGGTCTTCCTTGGACCGGAAACATGCATCCTGGGACTGGTTTCGGGGTAACACCCCTCATCAGCCAGGATAGCTTGAATCCAGTGGCAATGTGAGCAAGAGACCCACGTCTGGGCACAAACGCTGTGGGTGTACTACTGCACGAGCAGGACAAAATTGGGTTTTGACAACCATAAGCACATGTGGGATCCAAAGTGCTGCATTGCGGGTTGGAAGAAGCACCTATCGCCACCCCCCACTCCCAAAAGAAAAAGAAAACAAGGCGTCATCCACAGCAGTAGTCTCCAAAGGATCATTAGCAATTCAAATAGGGACAATGCAACAAAGCAATTTCTGTGAGAACTGACTACCAGGTCAAAGGTACCCAGGGCAGAGACACCTCTGCCTACAAACAGTGACCAACCATTCATTCCTCCAACCATCTAACACATCTCGGGATGACTTAGGTTTTGCCTGCCAATGGCTGAATATAACCTCACATCAGTAGGCCCTTTCCATCATCACTCAAGGATAGTTCCTCAGGTTCCGCACCACCCTATCCAGTATACTATCAGGCCCATACAATACGACTCTACCGCATTGCAGGATTTTGTTGGAGGAAGTACTGGCGCTCCTGCAAAAGGGGGCCATCAAGTTAGTACCTACCTTCAAAAACTGATGGGTCTGAACTGACACTGTACGTTCTAATTCCAAAAGAGGACAATACTCTGCGACCTGTTCTCGACCACAGTACACTAAACCACAATATAACATTCAATCACTTCAAAATTGCAACTCTCCAAGACTTCATTCCTGTTCTCCAACATGGGGACTACATGGCAACGCTCAATCAGAAGAACTCGCGCTTCCATATCTCCATTTAGCCTGCTTACTGTCAGATGCTAAGTTTTGTGGTAAGGAGTTCTTTACCAATTTAAAGTGCTACCTTTTGGGGTCACAACAGCCCCAAGGGTGTTCACCAAGTATCTGATAGTTGTGACAGAACATCTCTGGCACAGTCGCATCCATGTGTTCCCATACTTGTACTACTGCCTGTAAAAGCAAGCAGTCAGGCACAATGCCTTGCTCACACTCAACAAATTATTTCAATTCATCTGTTTGGGTTCAACATCAATGTAATAAAAAGTACATCTCTGTCCCTGAGAGACACTTTCAATGCAATATTAGACTAAGCCTAGCCTAGTCAAGAGTGAATTATGGCATTCCCTTTACCAGGTGTTGCACCCTCTGACAGTGAGTAGGATCATAAAACTGCTAGTAATGGTGGCCTCTTGTGTTTTTCTTTAGTACTGACATTTGTTGCAAAGTGGTTCTCATTCGTGCTGTCACAATTACAGTAACGTATTACATACTGAAAAAAAGGGATGTACTCACCACAACTAAAAAGGCTCTTAAAACAGACATAGCATTAGGGCCATACACCATAAAATGCTCTTGCTGGAAGAACATCTCCCAAGAGTGAACAATTACTTTGCAGATCTCTTCAGCAGAAGCCATCAGCAAACACATGTATGGGAGACCAACTCACAAGTGATCAATCACTACTTATAACCTTGGGGTCACACCAACAGTAAACTTGCTGGCCACACATGAGAACGCAAAATGCCTTAACTTTGTCTCCAGCTAAGCTCACTCGGTCCCTGAGCAATGCTGTATGGGTTAGCTGGTCAGGAATATTTGCATAACTTTTTCCGCTGCTCCCACTGATTCCTTGTGTGATCAGAAAAATGTAGCAGGCACCCATACTGATCACTTCACGTAAGCGAGGCAGCCGGGATTGTCCCTACTTCTCAATATGTCTATTCACTCTCGGGACAAACTGCACCTGCACCCAGACCTTGCTCACGCAACGAAAGGGCAATCTCCTCATACAGGTGCCAAATGATTGATTCTTGCGATTTGGTACCTCGAATTCTAGAATTTGGGTATTTGCCGTTTCCAGTTGAGCCCATGCATTTTTAAGGAAAGTTAGGAAGCCTGCTTCTCTGGCATGTTATGCTACCAAATGGAACTACTTTGTCCATTGTTATAATAGTTTGAACATGCAGCCTTTGAGTGTCACAGTAGAAAACATTGACTGTTTTTTAGAATTCCTGTCTTTAAACTCTTGTCATTCACCCTAGGGTAACACCTATAAGGACCTTATCCTTAAGGAACCTTTGCATTGTTCTTCCAAGACTTTCGGGGCCTGTTTTAAGCTGCCTCATTCATGTCCTCTGCAGTTTTTGTCCTGTAAAGTGGCTTTCCTATTTACCATTGCTTCCCTATGCAGGTAAGTAATCTACAAGCTTTGTCAGTGGATGAACCATTCATTCAGGGACACAGGGGCCAAATTGTTCTTTGCATCCATCGTCGTTTCTTGACAGAAGTTATCTACCCGTTTCATTTAAACCAGTCTGTTGTTTGGACGCCTTCTTTCCCCACACCCGCAGTGGGTAGTGAAAAGGGCATTACATATTAAAAGAACTCTTATGTACTGTGTTGATCGTACCAAGTCTGTTACAAAGACTAACTAGCTGTTTGTTGCTTTTGCATAACCCCACCATGGCAACTCCATCTCAAAGTTTGGCTTAGCCTGGTGAATTGTAAAGTGCATCCCCATTTGCTGTGCTAAAGGGAGGCATAAAGTACCCATAGTGCCCTAGACACATTCTACTTGTAAAGGAGAAGCCACTATGGCCTTTCTAGGCAATATCCCTTTAGCAGATATCTGCAAAGCTGCAACTTGGTGTACTATCCACCCTTTTTTCTAAAGATTATTTTTGGAAATTCATGTTCACCAAGAAAAATAAATTAGACCATGTTTTTTTTTTTTAATTTGTATGCGCTTGCAAGCCCAGCGATTTAGGTGAGAGAGACTGCCTTTAGTATATGAAAAGCATAGGATATACAGATATATATGCTGCAAATGGAAAAAAGTTACTTACGTATAACAATCGATTTGCAGCTTGCAGTGCTGTAGAATCACATGCACCCTACCCACCTCCGCAGATGCTAGCTAACATTGTGATGCTTGCCATACTATTTCCAATTTTTCTTTACTCCAGTTCACAGGCATTATAAATCTACATTCTTTCACTTACCCATAAGAGAAAAACACAATCTGAGTTGGAATCTGTGTCCCGGTGCATTGTGGGCTTCAAGGGAAGGTATCATGAGTGAGCCTGAAACTACTTATTTGAAGAAAAACAACTTGTGATGTTTCTAGCCCAATACTAGATGTCAGGAGTGTACAAAGTATGTGAATATACAGCACTACGAGCTGCGATCAGATTGTTATGAGTAAGTAACTTTTTCGTCATGTTAATGTGGAACATTTTGCCAATGAATATTTCGGAAACAGAGATATGTGGAATACTGTGGCATTGGACATTTTTCGACTTTGTGTGGACCGGACCAAAGACTCCCATTGCTTCCGTTACAGTAATGAACTGCATCCATCTTTTAAAGATTTTAAAGTCTTTAAATTTATGCGTACAAGAAGCCATTTCATGGTAGGTTTAATTTATTTTCCAGTCTATATATACCTTGATAAAGTATTTTTAACAGCATAACCCATATAAACAGATTTTAACATCTTCAGCTATTACACTCATCGAAAATGGACTACCCCTCTGCATCAAAGAAATACTACATTTATTACAGACTTCACATTTATAGCGAATTCACCACACTGCGTTACACAATCAGCACATAAAATCGTTTCAGTACGAGTATAAGTTAATGTTTTAATTTCAGTCCTGTCATGGTCATCACTCTTTCCATCTATCTTTCCTTATACCAAAGTTGTGGCTAGGGATTGGTGAATGTCCCTGAAATTGGTTCACCAATATTTGCAGGTCTCCTAGGAAGATTCAGGCTGACCAAACGAATGTTTGTAAGACCATTTGAGCTTTCAAAACACCATATATTTTTGCATGAGGATTTTTGAGTCCATGAATGTTGGCTTCTTTTCTTTATTAATTTGAGCTCCCCAGGTTATTGACAGTTTAAAAAAAAAAAAAATGTAAAGCTCAGTGAGATGGCAGCCTACCTCCAGGCCCCCAGCTCAATGTAGCATTTAATTTAAAAAAATAACCACCACAAACCGAGTAGGATCACCTTATGCTAGGCCTGTCCCATATAGGTGGCTGAAATTTTTATGTCCACACACACTTTTGTATTGCGCACAATTTGCCATTACCATGGAATTGCAGTCCCTCTCGGTCATCCTCAGTATTTCCAAACATGTCTTTCTCAGATCATAGACTGATTCCATTTTGTTAAGGTGTGTAGTCAGTCGACTGAGCATGTCAGTCTTAATGAGTTAGATATTTTGGGTGGGCAAGGCAAGTAAGATGTTTCCAGATACATGGACTACAAATGAAAACCAGTTAAAAAGGAAAACTTTGTGTGTAAGGGCCCCACTTAAGAACCATTACACATACATTGATTGCCCCAGCTGTTGAACAATTTGATTCATGCCTTGCATAGGATTGTTTTTTTTGGGGGGGGGGGGTTTAAGTGGGTTTTTTTTTATTTTGGGAGAATTGGAATAACAGCACTTACCATGCGTATGTGTGGTAAAGGCAGTCACCGCTATAGATTCAGAGCGGCAGGGTGGGGAGAATGAAAGGAACAGGAAGGATCAGGATGCGGCTTAGTAAGTAGGCCTGGGGGCTGGGTTTTAGGGCTCAGGGCAGGGGGCTTGGGTGTTTTAGGGCTAGGGTCGGTGTTGTTTTTAGGACTGGGGGCCAGGGTGGTTTTTAAGGCTGGGACGGGGTACTTTGCATGGCTGGGAGCTGGGATTTAGGGTTCAGGGCAGGGGGCTGGGCTGTAATCTTTACCATGCGTATGCCTTTTCCAATCATGCCTTTACAACAAAATTCTTTGTAAATGCATGTGTGGTAAAGACGCGGTCATAGTAAAGACCACGTTGTTAAGACATGCAATATAATTGCATGCGTGGTTCCGTCCTACAACCCTTTAAAACCATTTGGATCTGCATTTTACCAATCTGACAGTTTTGCAGTCTTGCTACAGGCAGCTTTAGCTGTTTATTGCAGACAGCCCTGTAACCATTACTTGAACATATACTTGGAGTGGGCTTTGGGTCTGGGCTTTCTCACGTTTTGATCTTTTCTTATCTCAGTCAATTTCCTGCTCCTGAATCAATGGCTTTCTTCGCTATTTCTCTATTTGGCTCACCCCTGCAGCATTTAGGCTTCACCCTTCTTTTTGGTTGATTGAGTGTATCCTTCCACTGCTGACATAAGTGAAATGGTTTTCTTTTGCCTTTTTTCTGTACCATTCAAGACTTACGATGAGAATGCATGTTCTACTCCTCTCTCTCATGCTTTTTCTCTTTTCATCTCTCCCACCTCCTCTCTTTTGCTGTCTCCCACCGCCTCAATGATTCACGACTTTTACCTCTGTTAATCCTTCTCCCACCCCCACTGCCTCAATATTATTGTCTCCATCTCAGTGTCCTGCTAAGTTTCTCTCTTGCTCCACTCCCCACCTCCCTTTTTCTGACCTGCCATTTGCCAGTGCCACTGTTGGTTTTGCAGTGCCTGTACAACTGCATTAGTATTACCAAAGCCAAGAGCAACAGCTAGCCATTTTGAAAAGTTATGTTCTATACTTCAAGATGGCCAATACGTTGCATAAAGTTGAAACTTGGTGTCCATCTTGGAAGAATAGAAGATAATGTACCAAGATGGCTGGGCCCATCTATTGGCTTTGCTAGTGCTTTCAATGCGATTTTACTAGTATTGGCAAAGCCAATAGCTGCAGCAGGATATCTTGGAAATGTGCATTCTATACTTCCAAGATGTCCGGCAAATTTCGTCTTGGCACAGCGTGGGGGGCCATATTGGAAATATAGAAAATAATGTGCAGTCTTTTTAGAGTGTTATTTATATGATTGGCCACCTGAAAAATAGCAGTTCCGGATGGCCAACAGCTGCTTTTGGCGTTACCAATGCGTGTGCTGCATTTGAAAAAACCAGTACTGACAACCAACAAACAATTGGCAAAGTGCCAATTGCCTTTGCCAATCCTTGTTCAATATAATTGATATATTGTCTTCACTGTTCACGAAGACTGGTATGATGCTTTTGTTCTCTTATATTCGTTGTGCCATGACAAGTTTGTTAGGTTCTTTATAAAGAATCTCTGCAACAATTATAGTTGTTAAGTTTACCAGAAGGATACTGAGTAAAATAATAATGAGAGAATTTTTAAATATTGTGGCGGTCTTCCTTATACTTTAATGTTTAATCTATTCACCTGCTCAGGTTTATACAATAATGTCTTTGGTCAAGGAAATAACATCAAATTTAAATTCATAAAATCTTTTTGTTTTTTTGTTCCTGCTCTTGCTTTTTTAGGCACGAACGTTTCACCCAACGATATTTTCTGGCGACGTTTTAATTTCGAGTTAAATTACCTCGTAATACGAATATCTTGTGGTAACTAATTCTGGATAGCAAAAATATCGGGAGTAAAAAACAGAACTCTGCAAGTAAAATGGGACTGGAAAACACTAAAAATATTTTTAAATTAGTTCTTTTTGCTTTCGACTTTAACATGAATATGCTACGACGAGAGAATGTTGTCAGTAGGCATGTTTTAAACTGACAAGCAGATGGCGGTACTAACCGGGTCTCAGTGGATAGCCCCTAAAGATAGCCCACATATCCCGAACTCCCCTTGCTGAGTTGGAGAAAACTTCCCCCCCTTCCCTGCTGCTGTTGCACTGAAAAAGATTATGCACTGAAAAAGTATTCGGAAAAGCATGGTGTATGTTTTCATTGATTCCTGATACCATGCTGAACTGCAAAGGTACTCTCCACTGCATGGCCCAGCAAAATGTGAGCTGAGACTGCTGGCCATGTGCGTAAAGTCCTTACTGTGCTGAAAGTAACTTAAGGGCACGTGTAGGACTGATTCGGCAAATTACTGGCCACTGGCGGCCCTCAAGGGAGCAGCACCGGCAGTCTGTGCTGCACTTGGTGGAGGCAGGGTGCGTCACATTCACAGTGGTGTTGTGCAAGCCCTGAAACCTAAATCATACAAATATCTTTCCCCCCCCCCCCGACCCCCTCTGTCCGCCCGCGAGGATGGTCTGGAGAAGAGTGGGTGAAAAGTCAATATTTTTCTTTTCTATGTCTCTAGACACTCTAACTTGCTGATGCTGGCACTCTTCTAGTAAATAGGTCATTTTAGCAAGCTGGTATTCCAAGGAGGTTAATGTTATCCCATTAATAGAAGATAACGTTTTTTGTATCTGAAAGGCTATCTCCGCCCTCTCACCCACTGGGCTGTTTAACTCATGATTGCCTTCAAGAAAAAAAAAAGCCAGGAACAAAATTGTTTTTTACATTTCACAATTCTGTGCTTTGGCACTATTACATAGGATACCATCACCTTTTTGTTTTGAGCCAACAGCATGTTGCATTGTGGGGCTTGTAGTTTTGCTTTTAACAGTTTCATTATGGGATCAAAGCCCCAGCATGAAAGGTGCTGTTGACTAAAATGCCAAAATTGTCTGGAAGGGGTTATGCATGATATGGAGCCCTTGTCAGCTGTCTTTTAAATTTTTACAAAGTTGCCTACTCTTATTTAAAAAGTGCTTGTTTCACACACAAAATCAAATCAAATATTGTGAAACAACCCTTGCTTTTTAGCCCGTGTCCACCAACCTCAGTAGGGGGAGGGGTGTTGGGGTAGGACCCGCAGCAGGTTATTGGCGAGGTTGTCAATATGCGTAATGTTTTCTGAGGACGAGTCATTGTAATCGCAGCCTACACTATGAAACAGACCATGCACATGCTGCCAAGCCACGCTCACAGCTGACTGGGCATGGGCAGCGGAAGTGCATAGGTCTTGAGGCCTTGAACTATACGCCTAATATCAAAGCATATTCTGCCTCGCTGCTAGCACCAATAGGGCAGTAACAGTGAGGCAGCCCCTTCTGTGTTGCATCCTGTCTGAAAAGGCAGAGCCATGGAGGCTTAAGAGAATAGCTCTTGGCTCAGCCTTGCCTTCTGCGCTTCTGCAAAAGTCAGTGACTGACACTTTATAGCTGGTGTACGAACCTTTATATAAAGTGTATTTTGGGTTTTTTCACTTTAGCACCTTAGATTATAATTCCTGATGTAAGCGGCCTTTATTAAAAATTGTGAACCACACCCTTTCTGCTGTGACAATGTTATTAATAACTCGAGGCAAGTCAGTTGTCTTGTTCCCTATTATATAAGCTTTTTATGGAACAACTTTGTCTATTAAGCCATACTTAAGCGGTTGGTATGCAGTGTGCATCCTTAACAATTTCAAATTGCTCTCAAATGTGGCAATCGTGGAAAAGGATGCACAGTGGAGAAAAGTAATTGCCTAGTGTCACACTCTTTCGTGAAGCTTGAAAGTTGGGATCGACATTTGCATCTAACTTGATGCAAATTTTATTACTGATCCAAGAGGCAAGTCGGTTGTCTTATGCCTCCTATACATGACCAGCCCCGGAGATGGAGTTTCATTTGCTGGAGAAAAACTAGAGATAAGAGGCTGGCAGTGCTCTGTGTGTCTGCAGCTAGTCCTAAAATGAATTTTCTATGTTTAGAGCGTTCTCCATTCATCTCTCTGCATCAAGAGTAGTCCTCACTGCCTTTTGGGTTTGCGTCTTATCCTTTTTATTCTGATTGGAATGCTGATGCATTGAAAGGTTCTTTTAAGAGCGCATTTAAAAAGTGGCTTGGTGCATTGTCCATAAATACTGCAGTGGAGGTATGTCGGTATTTGTATTTTTAGCCTTTCACTATTCATAGACTGATAGAAACCGTATTATTGTATTGCCTCAGCAGATCCAAAAGTTTGTGTATCCTCAGCCTATATCTGGTACCATGTGCTGCAATAATCTGTGTTAGTGTGAGAATGGATGATTTAAACAATAGGCATGAGCTGATTGAACCCTGGGGAACGCTGCAGTGTGCGAGGGAGTCATAGAGCCTCCATCTGGACCCTGGGAATGATGATTAAACAGAAATGAGGACAACCACGTCAGGGCTTGCCTCGCATGTCCCGGCCTTTATCCATCCAGTTAAACAGCAGCTCAAAGCCCACAGTATCAAAGGAAGCCAAAAAAAAATAATCAAAGAGGACCATGACAGCAGATCACCCCTCATCAAGAAATATACCTAATTTTCATGCATTATTTTTCCCCGCAGGGAATTACAATGTGGTTGTTACAACGACCGCGTTGTAACCACGCATACCATTACCCCGCAAGTCGTAACAACGACTTGCGGAGGGGGGGCGCTGGGTGTTGGAATAGTATAATTTACTATTCCAACTCCAGTCTGTGCGGACAGTAGGGAAGGTGTTGGATTTTAAATCCAACACCTTCTCCCCCCTCCGCAAGTCGTTGTTCCGACTTGCGGAGTAATGGTATGCGTGGTTACAACGCGGTCGTTGTAACGACCGCGTTATAATTCCTCGCGGAAAACTTTTCGTGGTAAATGTTGTTTACCCTCATCAAGTAGTTTCAGCAACCACCACATGCTATCTAGTACAGCGGTCTCCATTCCCCCTAAGTGGATGAAATCTTGATTGGTTTTCAAAGAGGAGGGAACTTTCTTTCTATGGATTCCTAAATTTGCCAACTGCCTTTTTCTCCATTATTTTAGCCAAAAATAGTATGGTGCGGTGGGTCTGTAATTTGCTGGAAGGTTAAGATCTATTGTTTTAAAGAAATGTGTAACTAACTACCACCTGCTTCTAGGCATCAAGAAATATAACTTGGTGCCAAAGAGCAGTTATAAGAGTATATGACCCTGGTTAATATTCTCCTTGATAAAAACAAGCAGGAACAACATCATGTATAGCTCCCAAAGGACCCAGTGTGGCTACCACATGTGTAATGTATACTTTTTAGATGTACAACATGGGCTCCTTACACCAAGAAAACCCAGAAAATGGATCCTAGTCCTGGACTGCTGAGTAGTCTGCTGAGGGAAGCCAGTATACACATTGCTATATATATTAACTGACTCCGAATGAAGCAGCTCAATACAGACAAGCATGAGTCGCGACCATACAGCTGTGAAAGTTTGCCTATATTGTGAAGTTTGAGTTCTCATGTGATGTGGGTGGTCGGAGTCTGCACTAGGCTAATGGTATTAGAAAGCTGCACGGCTTTAATTGTTTGCGTGTATGCATATTGAATGTGAAAAAGTACAAATACCAGAGAGATTCTAAATGAAAACAGTGATAAACGTGTGCCAAACATGAACCTAATCGTCCATAATTTGAGAAAGCACTGTTTAAAATAGAATAAAACATTCACTTTAAAAACCGCGCCCATTGTAGTTTTTCAGTAGGTTTTGATTAGAGGAAACATTTAAATTTAGGCATTATTATATCATGTCACCAAATCTGTTCGATAATTGTCACCAAATCTGTTCTCTCATTATCGATTCTCTCTGCTTTGATCCTATAATTATTTCTCCTCTTCTTGCTCTACACAGAATGGTCCTCTACCCAGAATGGTCCTCTACCCAGGGCCATCAGTTCTCATTCAACCACTCAGCAACCACTCTAGTGCCATCGCGATGTAATGTTCCTAATATGCCTCTTACACAAAAGTACCAATGATAATGGCATTTTTGTAGATGATTGCCACATGGAATCGATGCACTCCATGCTAATTGTTCATGAATTGTTTAGGGGAAATGTTCCTTTGGCATCAGCACATTGATATAAATATTTATTATATCTTATTAGGTCCTCTGAGTTTTTGTTCAATGTTTTCTGTGCATATTTCGCGTGAGGTTCTTCCTGTTTTTCTTTGAATGTTTTGCTTGTTAATTCACTTTGTCCATGGCTCTAAAGCAACAGCAATTAATATTTTTGTGAGTACAGATCCTTGTTGCCCTGTTTGGAATTTTTTTACAATACACCATAGTACTTTTATCTTCTGTTTTCATTTATTTTTCTTGTTTCGCTTTGTGTTTTTTTTCAGGCTGGAGTTACGAAATTGAAGAGAGGAGGACTCCGAAACCAAAATCCAAGTCTTACGGAGCAAACTTTTCATGGAACAAAAGGACGAGGGTGTCCACAAAATAAATTGGCAGAGGCTATATGTATGTCTGACTGTGAATAAAGTCAGCTGTGCAGTATTTATAGACCCTGTATAATACAACTCTTAATCTCCTAATAAATATGACCTTTAAACTACAGATGCATCTTGTGATGTCTATTTAAAATGTTTTTGAAGTTGTGGATTGAACCTCTGACAGCTTTAGCTATATATAGAGGAGATTTGGGGTGTTCATTCCTCTAGGAAATTGCTGGGCTTAGAATCCAGTAACAGGAATGTGTGAAATCATATGTAAGATGAAAGATTGTGGCATTGCCTGACAGTAATTCCATGTCTTGTTCAGTTTGACAATCCTATTTGTGGTGTTAAAAAATATTTAAAGGCAATGTAAGCAAATACTGACTGCTTAGCATTTCAGTTTTTTTGTGTTGCATAACTTTCCTTAAGCGCCTGTTGTCGCATATAACCACTTACAGAAAGTGTGAATGGGAACATGTTTCTTTTGTGTGGTCTTGCTTAATACCAAACTGGATCTGATCCAAAGAATAGGAATCAAAGTCTTAAACAACGAATGATTGCTAAGCCTTTCTGGACACTCCTTAAAGGTGCAACCTAGTTTTCTGAAGATGAATTCAAGAGCATTTGATCGATACCAATTATATAATTTATACCACACCTCTGTGAGCTCCAATTGGAAATATGCGAGTACATCATTTCCCACAGAAAGTTTTCTCCTCCTCTTGATATCTTGCATACCGCAGTAAATTGTCCTTAATACCAAACCTAACCCTGGTTCAATCGTTGTTGCAACACTTGTTGACAGTAGAACTGCAGTTCCGAAATAAAGAGGTGCATGTTGGCTTTAATAGGGACCAGTGCTATTTACTCACATTTCGTGTAGATAACTTAATTCACTTCAAAAACAGATCCTGGCTTCTAAAATAAGCGTCCTTTTTGGCTCGGGCCACGGAGCCACTGGATTTATAGCCTGAAATATGCCCTTTGCAATGCTGCTAGGCCACTATTAATTTGGGCTACTAATATATAAATACCATATTTGACCTTGCTTGACTGCAGTGAAACTTAAAGAGTAGTAATATGTCTGCTCTCCAGAATTTCTCATAAGTTAAATTTGATTTATTTGAATTTATATAGCGCTTATATCTACAGCTCAGGTACAAAAACGTATATAAAATATCACAAAAGATCATTGACATGAACTCCAAATCAAAAAAGAAAATTAGACCAAAAAGTCCAATTACACTATCATGGAAAAACAATTCCCCAAATATACATTTTAAGTTTTTTTAATTTATTTATTTTAAACGAATGGTAAAGAGAAGCGCAGATAGCAGGAGGATGATCTTTCCATATCCTTAGATCCTATAAGACCTAAATCTAGAAGGGAAGGTGGACCAAGGGTAGGAGAGAAGGCTTAGTCTTGCAGGACATAAATTATGAGCAGGTTGATAGAAAGTGAGTCAACAAGATAAGTTAGAACAGTCCCTTTAATACATTTAAAGATGATGCATAAGCAAGGAAGTTGAATAGGCAGCCAATACAAAGGTAATGAGTAACGTGAGCAGAGTTGGAAATACCAACTTGTATACTGACAGAAGAAAGAATAAAGAATGGAACTGACAGCAAAGTAGATTTTGAACGGGCCTATTAGGCCGCAGTAACCCGGTTGTGGTAAAACCAGGAGCTTAGCCACAGAGATCAAAAGAACGGGCTGAAATTTTTGATGGAAGCAGCAAGTTTGATAAGCTAATGAAATTTGTTTTTGAGAGGAAACAATAAAATCAAAAGTAATGCAAGGAAAAGGAGGCGTAGTAAAAGAAGGGGGAATGTGGAAGAAAAAGCAGTGGATTCAGAGCCAGGAAAGAAGATTATATCAGTTTTTGAAGGATTTAGATGGAGAAAATGAAAACTTATCTACATTTAATGAATAGAGATTCGCATGTAGACAGTAAACTGTGGAAAAGAAAAATAGACATTCAAAAGGCCATTGAAAGATTTGGGAGATGTGAAAAGATAAAATTAAAATATTCTAGAAAAACACGTTTATCTACTATTATGACATGCAATATGCACAGGGATTGACATCAAAAGTATATGAGCAAAATAATTTTAAAATGTCATAATTCCAATCACAATGAACATAACAATCAAACAGAGCTTTGTGTCTTCCCCAGTCTGACCATGTCCAAACATGGTCAGACTGGGAAACCATGACCATGTCCTCCTCGCCATTTGAGAATTGCCCTGGAAAATGCATTCACAAAGGAATCTGGTTAAGAATGAGAATAGGGGGCATGTCTTCTAGAAAGACCACTATTGCACTTCCAGTGTAAACACTGTGTAGTTCTGATGTCAGCCTTTGGCGCCAGTTAAAGAAAGGCACAGGGATGCTAAGGGCAGGCACTTAGAGCCACGCAGAGTGTAGAGCAACAGGAGCAAACAAGCGGGAGCACCAGTGATGAGAGATCTTGGTAGTTGTTGCCTCAGATAAACAAGGTACTACAGCCGCCACACTGGAGCTGTGTTACACCTGGCACAAAACTAACCAGAGGTGAAGGCGTGGTCATTAAACCTCTCATCCAGAGAGGGTGAAGGCAGTGCAACATTTGTCCTAGTTCTCGGCACGCACTATGGCATCGGCTTCCAAACCACCCTTCCAGCATCTGCATTGCTGCAGCAGCCTGGAAGGTTGTTCTACTCAATATGCTGCGTTCCGGACTGAGGAGTAGTCTGGTAAAATGTGGAGAGATGAAGGATGTCAAATATGTGGAACTCATGATAAAAACAAATACACAAAAGGTGTTGGGAGCGATGCTTGCAATAAATCAAACCAATGGCAACTGCTCGGGTAGCATTCCTACCCATTGTTCTTTTGCCCACCATGCCTCTTCAGTTTGAACCCAGCCATATGTAAATCAGTCTTGACCCTGCTCCAATGGGAACAGACCAGTCCGAGCTGCCAGACCCTTCCTGAACAGGAGCACAGCAACCCAAAACCCTTCGCCACTTAGGGTATTACATCTAACACACAAAAGGTGATAGGAGGAATGCTTGCAATAAGTCTAACCACTGGCAGTCACTGAGGTAGCATTCCAACCCATAGTTCTTTTGCCCACCATCCCACTTGCAAATCAGTTTTGACCCTGCTCCAGTAGGAACAGTCCAGCCCAAACTGCCAGGCCAGGTTCTCCCTGAACAGGAATGCTGTTGGGTGAGAATGCTACCCGAAGCAATTGAGAGTGATTAGTCTTATTGTAAGCATCCTCCCATCACCTTTTCTGGGTTTGCTGCGATGCCCTACATGGCCAAGGCTTTGCCCATATGTGGGTCCCTTGCTCACTGTGCCACAGGAACCAAGCTACATCCGACTGGAGAGCCTCAATCGGGGTGAAATCTGTTTTGTGCTCCCTGTGTTCCAGTTCTGAGAGGATCTGGCTTTGCAGTTTGTGCTGAACTGTTACTATTGGAGCAGAGTCAAGACCGATTTGCATATGTCTTGGTCCAATCTGAGGTGGCCTGGTGGGCAAAAGAACAATGGGGTTGGAATGCTGCCCTGAGTAATTGCCAGTGGGTAGATTTATTGCAAGCATCCACCCATCACCTTTTGTGTGTTTGAGCTAATTCATAAGCCTGACATTTCTGGGAAACACCATTGACCTGAAAATGTGGGTCCATTCCTATCCAAGAAGATTGACTTTTTGTGTTTGTAGTCCGTGTTTCCCAGTCCAAGATGGTCAGGCCTATTTTTTCCTGCATGCCATTTCCTGCTTAGACCATGTATAAGCAGGCCTTGGTCAGATAAGGATGTTTCGCAATTTCTTTCATATTGCTATTTATTTTTAATCACTCATTTGGATGCTTTTTTGTCCCCTGGTTTACGCTCTTTTGTTTTGCAGTTGAATAACTTACTGCATTCTCTCGACTGGAAGACTGAATTCCGAGCTGTTTCTCAACCCAATCCCTGGATAGTGTTGGTGCTTTGCCTCCTGTACCATTCATCATCTATAATCAGAAATTATCAATATTGCCAAGGAGGTTTTTTCCTAAACTTTGTGGCTTTTTCTTCCTAACTGGGCAATTAAGAAGTAAACCAGAGAGACCTTCATAGTTTTCAGTCATCGACACACTGCCTTTACATGTGTTACGGGTTGCCCATGTGAAAATGACAGCATGCATGAGGGGGTATGTGAGCAGCAGAGCCTAGAAGGTACGCCATAGATGAAATCTGGAAGATGTGGCCTCAAGAAACCTTGTGTTCCTATCACAATTGAGGCAAGGGGCCACTAGATCATGGTTTCTCACACCAGGAAAATGTTAATACTAGAAGGCATTTAGGGGATACTTAATATCGTCAGAAAAATTAATTCAAGATCCTAATTAACTGAAATGTAGGTAGCAGAATGACACTAAATGGTTTCTTAAAATATTTTGAGAAACACTTAGGAACATTTCTAACTGCTACTATAGTCTTTCAGCAACTCAAGTACAATGTGTATCTTAAAGATGTTCTCAAATGCAGTGTCACATGTATTGAATCTTATTTTCGGAGACGAGGCAGATTTTTTTCAGTGCATTTCAATGTGAATGCCACCTCTAAAATTCTTGGGGCATCTCTACTCAAATACAAAGAAAAGCATGTCTGTGAATTTCTGTGGGCTACTTAAAATTGAAATCTTCTCTAGCGGTGATATATATTCGAGGAGGAGGGTGTGCAGGTTAAATCCAAGATTGTTGATTGCTTCCTAGTTGAACGAGTATTGATGTTGTTAACTTGTGCTGTATTGCGAGCTTTTGGACGTGTTTTATCCCTGTCTGTAGACCAGATAGAATAGATGTTCTGTGAGTGTTAATTCAATAGCAGTTGGAGTACCTCAATAGCTTGGCTAAGGTCATAAGATCTCTAACTCCTGATGGCTGTGTTAGTTGGAACCCCCCAGCTTTCTAGCAGTAACCTGAAACTTTAGGATTCGAGTAACCTGTATTCATACATGTGCACATGGACTTTCCTTGCAACACTGGCAAACATTCTAACTTACCTAGTAAAATGCTGCAAACTACTGGAACTTATGTTGTACATATGATGATGATGTCAAATTGCACCAGCTCCCAATGGATGGGTTGAAGAAGACTCTGCAATACTTTCATAATGACTGTTAGAAATGGAGTCTCTAGTTGGCAGTGGTTTACACTTTGTCCAAGTAGGGACCCTCATTTCTAACATTGGTGGCCAGCGGTGAGGATAGGACTTGCATTTGTACTTGACCTACATTGATTGGTGTACACTACTACTGAGTGCAGACCACTACGCAATCACATACTGTTTTTCTTCTTTGGCTGTTTTTGCATTTTGGGTATTTTTTTTTTACCAAGTGTTGAACTTCCAATTTCATCATGTCTAAGTGCGCGTCAGTTGCATCTTTGGATTTTGATTTTGAAGAGGATATGGTGGATTCCTACACTGCGCCATAGTTGAAATCAATCTTCCAAGGGGTTAAAGTCCCAATGAGAGGCGTCGCCAGAAAGGAGGAGTTTCAAAAGGCGCTGAGGGCCTGGTTGGAAGCTAGGAATGCAAGTGGGCATTCAGTACAGCCAGTGGGGGAGGCTGAAGATTTAAACGTGCAGCAGAATGGACTGTTGAGCCAGGACCTGCCTGGAGGGAGGGTGCCTTCCAGGACAGGCAGCAGTGTCTCTTCAAAAGGGTTGTCTCCAGAGGAGCTGGAAGACAGAGAAAGGAGCAGGTAACATGAGTTTGAGCTTGTGAAGCTAAGGATGGAAATGGAAAAGCAGAAAATTGCAACTGAAGAAAAGAAAATGCTGTTAGAGCGTGAGAGAGGGTTGAAGGAACTGGACATAAAAGGCAAGAGTGTGGAGTCCAGTTCAAATGGTGGCAACGTGCCTTCAGTGCATGCAGAAGGGAGAGTACATATACCTAAGGGAGTGATAAAAGATTTTTTTGTAGGAGGTGACATTGGCCAATGGTTTCAGGCTTATGAGATAGCAATACAGGCCCACAGGGTCCCTGAGAGAGATTGGGGGTCTGGCTTGTGGAACCACTTCACTGCAGAGGGGAGGGACACTTTGCTAGCTTTGCCTACGGAGGATCAGGTGAGTTATCCCCCTATGAAGGAAGCCCTCAGGAGGTATGGGTTGACTCCTGAAATGTACATACAGGAGTGCAGGGCCTTCAAGAAACTTGAATCACAGACATGGGTTGAATATGTTGCTTTATTCTGCAGAGCATTGGATGGTTGGGTGAAGGGCAGCATGGTAACTGATTATCAAGGGCTTTATGATTTGATGGCATGGAAGCACTTGTCTAATAGTTTTCCAGAGCTGTGCCAGCGCTTGATTGACAACAGGCTTACTGACCCCAGGAAGCTTGCTGTGGAGGCGGACCTCTGGGTCATCACCAGGGTCCACAAAAGGTATGTGGGAGACTCAGCCAATGGTGGGCAGGGTCCCCAGCAAAAGAGTGGGGGGCCAAGGGTAAACAGGAGTTCTCAAAAGAGTCCCAATCTAGTTCCCATGGTAAAGATTCCCGTCCCACAGGTGATAAGAAGCCATGAAACTGCAGGAAGCCTGCAGAAGGGGTCCCTGTAAGTGATATGAATGTGGTCAGAGGGGTCACATGAGGGGGAACTCCAAGTGTCCTAGGTGGGCACCGGTACCCACTGGCGCGCAGTCACGTGGGTTGGGCAGTGTAGCGCTTGAAAGAGTTGGTTCCAAGTAAAGGGTGGGAGCCAGCTGATATGACCCTTGTCTCACTAGGGGACAGTGAGATGGTCCAGGAAACCTCTTTACCCGAGAACACTAAAAAAATACAGGCAGCGGGTGACTATCATTGACCAAAGGTTGGAGGCTCTAAAAGACACTGGAGCCAGTGTGACATCTGTCAGGTGTCGGCTGGTGTCTGAAGAGCAGGTAATCACTAATGCATTTTACCAAGTAGTTACTGTAGACAACTGAATGCACCTGTGTAAGGTGGTGCAGGTTCCCTTTGAATGGGGGTGGGGGGTCTCAGGTTCCATGAAGGTAGCTGTGAGTCCAACCATGGCTGTTGACTGTCTGTTAGGGAACGACCTGGAGGTTTCCCTTTGGAGGAGGCCCGATTATTCCACGCCGTGACCCGGGGATAAAACAGCGGAAGGAAGGCAGCAGAGCAGACCAAGATGTTAGGCTGGGTCCATGAGTAGTGTGCCTGAGGAACCAGAAGTCCTGGCACTGGCAAAGTAAGCTATGAGTGAGAGGGGGGTCTGCCCGGTGCTCCCCCTACTACAGAGGAAGAGGAGACTGGGACCTCAGTCAGCCCTGGGCTGACGGGGCAGAGGGGAGCACGGGATATGCTATCAAAAACGCATCAATTAATTGCGCAGCTCTCAACTCCGGCAACTTTTCTTCTCGTGCCGGCCCTGGAACATCCAGATAGTTTTCATGGGTGTCTGGAAGGTTGAGGCCATCTCAGGGGCCTAAGATGGAGGGCCTCTGAGTGTAGCAACCCTGAGCAGAAACCGCATGGTGAAAAACACCCCTAGGGCCGCAGGGGACACTCAACACCGAACACCCCCCAGCGACTTCTCCCGGGCAAGCTCTATGGACCTATTGGGCCCTACAGATGGCACAAGACTGCCGGACAAATTGAACCAAATATCAGCAGCCATAGGGGATACACATACAGTGCTAGAAGCAAAAAGTGGCACACTAGCAGTGGATATCAACTTGTTCCTCGAAGATAAACAAACTATGGACCAGGATCAAAACTAATGAGGGCCCCCTCCATGACCTGCTCCCTCAAACAGCTTTCATTAATAAGACCCTCAAGGAAGTTAAGGAGCTACTCCGAGTCTTGGAGCAGTGGGCTGAAGATGCAGATGGGGGAGTAGGTGGAATAATATTCGGATCATAAGGGTCCCGGAGAATGGTGAATGAACAAATGCCACACAATATATTGAGAACTAGCTGTGAATTAAAGTAGCAACCTCCGGGTGCTCTGCAGTATTAGTCATTGAAAGGGTATCAAGGGTCCCAGCCAAGAGACCCACCCGGGCTTCACCATGGATAATTTTCGTCTGAATAATGAACTTTCGGGATTGAGATGCAATCCTCCAGGCCACCCGTGCTGGACCTACCCGGACGTGAAAAACTTACACGCTAGCGGTGAAGCACAAGAGAGCCTTCTTCTTAAGCATCAAGAAAAAACTATATGAACTAGGATTGACTTGGGCCTTGCTGTTCTCTCAAAATTGAAGGTAATGGCTGATCGCCGCTCCCACTTTGTTGACCCAGGGGACGCTTGGAGGTGGCTCGATTAATACAACAGATTCCTGATACCGAGCAGACTCTGAATCAGAGCTTAACTCAACCTCAACATGAACCAAGGGGTGACTCGGGAAGACTCTTACATTGCTGCCGTAGGTTCCTCCATCACACTCTTAGAATTAGTTCGAATAAGAGACTGCCATCGCCACTGTGGCGGATCTGCAGGACGAAAACCCCAATCCAGCCCTTCTGGAAATGTCAGATGAAGCAGGAAACTCGGAAACAAGTGATGATGCGTGTGTCAGCCCTATGGTGATCCCGCAGACGAACTGAGATGAATAGGGGGACCCTCGGCCACTCTCCCCACCTTGCGGCTAAGAACAATGGCGAGGAGTTTGCCTATCCTCCCTCCGACCTGATGGCCAGAATCCTGCTCACAGCCGATAAAATGGTTGAACTGCGGGGGACCATGACCACAGAAGTAACTGTCACACGCTGTCCGGCATGGTTTCCCTCAATACAACAGCCCTGCACAGAGGCATGGATTGTACATCAAGATGTATGATCCCCGTTCATCTATTATAGTTTTTGATGTTTTCAGATATGAACATACAACCTCAAGTGATAGCTCTTCCTTTAAGTTATTTACAGTTATTTCGAAGAGGAGGGTTGAAACCCTGGAGTGTCCACTCATTACAAGTGTTAGGGTATGAACACCAGAATGTCCACAAAATTCACCCATTTACACACTGACCATAACCAACAGAGGCAAATACACCTTTTCCACATGGATTGTTAGGGGTCTGACCACAGTTTCTAAGAGATGCAGGGTATTAGCACAGTTATTGTGCCAGAACATACTGGTGGCTTTTCTCCAAGAAACTCTCGCAACAGTCAGGGAGGGAGTGAAGTTGTGACGTAAATGGAGAGGCCAACTTTACCACTCAAATTACTCGGCATATGCTAGAGGCGCAGCGATTTGAGTGCAACTGGTTGTAACTTTGGCAAAGAAGAGGAATGCATTGACCCACAGGGGAGGCTTGTACTCCTTCAAGGTAAACTACATGGTCGCCCAGTACCATTAGGGATTGTCTATGCCCCACATGTAAGCCAGTCGCCTTTTCTTGAGAGTATCTCCCGAAACTTGGCAGACTGGGCTGGCATACCATGGATCTTTGAAGGAGACTTCAATAATGTCAGAGATATAGATCTTGACAGATCCCACCGGCCAATACCATCCTCCTCCTCGGTGATACATAAAGCCCAAATCCTACGTGCCTGGGCGAACTAATGGTATTTAGTAGACATATGGAGAGTTAGGTGAAGGCTTGAGGGAATACTACTTCTACTCCCCTCCCCACATTCTGCATGCATGTTTAGACTGAATAATGTTTTCAGACCTTCTACAACATTGCAAGTGGAATATTTTGGCAAAACCTTAGCAGATCACAACCCACTAGAGATTAGTTAAGGGGCAGAATACAGACCCCAGTTCCTTCCTGGAACTCAGGGCGGACATTATGCAATATTTTCAGGAAAATGAAAACACTGCCTCCTTAATAATACTGGAATCGGAGCCCTTCAAGTATGTAGTATGAGGTGCATGTAGAAGAGCCACACTGGATGCCATTCATACACTTCAGTCTGAACTCAAAAGAATGGAATACACGTACACACTCCTGGGTCTGGAACACTCAGCAGTTCAAGACCCAGAACGGATTAACGAGATAGACGAAGCTCAACAAACTCATGGCGGCTCACTGGTGCACCTAAGATGTCAGGACAGGGAAGCCTACAGAGCTAGATCCCACATGGAGAGGGAGAAAGCAGGACGCCGCTTGGTGTGGATAATTAAACCACCCAACCTGCAAATGCATATTCCGGCAGTCCTAACCCAGGAGGGGAAAAGAGTAGACACATAGACTAAATTAACCGAGCCTTCCGGACTGACTACACTGCATTATACTCGGCAACTAATGAAGCCGACCTTGCTACAGGTAATAAATGTTTGGAGGGTGTGACCTTCCCACAAGTGTCAGCAGAGGCAGCTGCAACAATGGCTGAATAGGTACTCTGGGGAGCATTCAAAGCCTTTAGCATGGGGCTAAATGCCCGGCACAGATGCATTTTGAGCCCCAAATGATGATGCTCACCTGCCTGTTGTACTACTTTGTAACCTCCTACTTTTCATACCCACATCCTATTTCCGACACCTTGAAACATTATTGGTTGAACTGATTTGGGGCTTGGGGAGACGTAGGGTGAGTCTCGCCATGCTAAGACTACCGACAAACAAAGGAGGGTTGGGGGCTTTGGATTTCCGCGGTTGTTGTTATGCAGCACAACTGCAAGGGGTGGTGTACCGGCTCGTAGGTTTTCATTAGGGAGAAACCCAAATTACGGCAAGCCGACTTCAGAGAGGCAGGTTGCATAAACTCCTTTTCCCATCAACCATACCCAAGGCTTCCCAGGAAGTTTTGAAATATAGCCTCCAATATACTGATTCAGAGACATAGTATGCCCCGGCTATTCTTCTCAGTTTCCCAACAGCCAATGGCTCACTTATATGTTGGATGCTCCGGCAATGGACAGAGGCGGGAATCACAACACTTAGTGATCTATAGGAGGATGGGGCACTCCAGCCCTTCTTAACTTCAACAGACATTGCAAGTCTACCAAAAGGGCAGTTTCTAGTATATGGGAAGACTGTACATACGCTCCAAGGGCTATGGAAAGACAACCAGGGAGAGCCCCCCCTACCCCATACACTACTACAGACATTCCACACAATAGGTCATGGGCGCCAGCTTATACCCTAGATCTACAGAGCCACTGTAGAGCACACAGGGATATCTCTGCAAACATTCTACAGAACCACAGTAGAGCACACAGGAACTTCTCTGCAACCATTGAGGCAGTGGTGGGACCCTTATCATGAGAAGGAATGGCATAAGGAGCTTGAATAGCCACAATGCGGCCCCAAGAACGCACGCTTTAAATGTATTCAATTTAACATATTGCACAGAGCATATCTTGCATCATCTAGACTTGACAAGTGCCCCAGATGTCATCACTCCCCAGGAGGCTTCTCCCATATGTTGTGGTTTTGCGCCATACTCTGTCCATCTTGGTACAGAGTCCCAGCTACACTGGCAGAAGTGATGGCCCTCCCCTAGCTTGACAGCCCGGAGGCCTGCCTATTGGGGATCTACCCTCGTCTGAAAAACGCCAATGTCTCAAGTACATTTTTTGATCTGGCTTTAATACTGGCCAAATGAGCCATATCAATGTGTTGGAAAGCTTCTATACCCCCCTACACTAGCAATCTGGAAGCAAGCAGTGATCACCTGGGCAGAGAAGAAAATAGGGGATTACATTGAAAACACACTGCTTCCTATTGGGTCACCACTGGGTACCAGACCGGCGTCCCAAATACAAGGCCTATCCCCAACAGCGGGAATGACCCCACCTGTAGCTTGAAACTCTCAGGAGCCTGACGGGCACGTTGGTGCCTCAGTCCATGTTTCCTCCTAGCACCCTTCAGCCGTCCTAATACTTGGTCTGCTTTCCCTTGCGACAACCGCACCCCCCCCTCCCCCCCCCCCCAGCACAGAGACTCCATACACCCAAAATCTTAGCACAATGACTTGTTAACATCATGGGCCAGACCCCAGGCACTCTGCACTAGAGACACCCTGACGAGCAGGAAGGGTGAATGGGAATACTAAGGGATGTTAACTTTTATACTGAAATAATAAGGTTGGCGTTCAAAATACTTTCTGGTGAACTGACGGGGCCATGGGCCTTTCAGCCAGGGAAGAAAGACATTAGATACACAATGATTCGCAATGTATTAAAGAAATGATAACAATAAAACCCAATAAAAATTGTTTATAAAAATATATGCATGAAGTTGTAACAGTTCAAGCATCGAAACACCTGAATAGGTGACCACTTTTAAATAAAAAAAATAAAAAAACGAAGGTAGATTGTTGCATGGATTTGAACAGTGGTTTTGTATAAATTATTAGTTGAACTTTGACTTCTGATGTAAGCAAATCTTAGATTGAATTTAAAGACGGTATTCAGTCTTCTATCTCAAGATCTCCTTTGGATACCTAATAAGTACTTATGTTCGCTTCTTCTCTGTCAAATTCCTGATCATCTAAAATTATCGGTTAGAAACAAAAAATATGTGAATAAGGCACGTGCTGTTTAAGTACCCTGTTTTGAAAACATTTGTCTAATAATAGATTGTTGCAATCTGGAGACTTATTTATTTAGACCATGTCTATATTAAACTATGTACATGTATTATGGTCATGTGTATCTGGAAAACTGCTAGGACTTCTGCTGATGTTCTTTGTGAATTTTAAGTGATTATTACAGAGATGCAGTGCTTTGATGTTATCTTCCAGCATCAGAGTTCCATGCTAAGATGCCCTGTTCTGCCAGGAAGGGTCCTTCTCCTTCCATCCGTAATTTGTAATATGGTTCAGTATTGGCATTCAGTAAACACCAGCAAATTATCTGAGTATTCAAAGGAGTGGTACCCCAATTCTGTTGTTTACCTAACCATGCAGCGTTACATTCGGAAAAGACTGCCTATGTAGTGTGAGCATCTACTGTATCACATTTTTTATTTTTGAATTTGGAATAGAACGTATAGTGGAAAAGGAGTTGAACAATGGGGAGTGACATTTCCTATTCATTGTTCTTGATTGAGGTTTGGAAGATGTCACCTATTGCATTCGTAATGTACAAGACACACTTATAACAACTTGTCCACAGGAGGACACTCGCACCGTGACAGCAGACTGCTATTCTGGTGTCGCCTATGGACAGCTTTCAGCTGTCTGTAGTCAAAAACGTATGTAGACAGCACCAGTGCTTACACTGAGCTTTGATTCAGCCCATTGCTTACCATTAAATGACTTTGATTTCACTCTCGCTTGATCTCATTCAACAGTTTTCCTTCCTCTTCTGTGTGTTCCGCCTGGAATCATAGCTTCTTTACCATCCTTTGATTGGATGACTTGTATCCTTTCACTGATTATCTTTAGGATACCATTTTCTCTTTCAGCATTCCCTACAAGTGAATATGTTTTCTTTCTCCTTTGTGTGCTGCTTCGCTACTGAAATCACCACTCCTGCGCTCTCTGTGCTCATTTATTGTTTCTTTTATCCCGCCTGCTCGGTTTTCTGTTTTTTTTTATTTTTCATACCCTACTTGTCAGCACATACTCTAGGACTCAGCCCGCTCTACCCTTGCCGCATACTGCTCATTTCTTTTTTTTTTTTTTACAAAAGCGGGAAAAAAATATGAAACAGCAACAACATTATAAATCATGATGCTCATTTCTGGTGCTAATATACGCAGAAGAAATGTTAATCACTCACTATGGTTCGGGTGATTTGAGCATATATATATATATGTAACGGCTCCAACAACAATTTGGCAACCAACAATGAAATATAAAAAAAACACGGAAGTCTGGTACATCAGAAAACGCCTGTGCTTGCTGTGAAAACTCGCTGAGGTTGTGATTTTTAGGTCAAGCCTGGGCAGCGCATGCGCTGCTCTGCAAGGCATGCTGTATTCAGGTAGGGACTTGAAGCTCTGCCCACTCTCCACCCATATTTTTCATTGGCTTGTGTAATTGTCCACTGTGAACTGTGGCTGTGCATTGGTCAAAAGGCTCAATAGTCCCTCCTTAGTACCACCTTGTCTCATTTTGTAACCACCCATGGCGACAGCCCGTTACATGTGTTGTTACTCGGTAGGCTTTAATTACAGCCTCCGAGCACTATTTTCTCAAATAGCTGTGTCCTGCCAGCTGTTACAGGCAGGACACGCTCTCTCCAAACGCTTTTTTAAAAACAAATGATGGCACAGGCGCTGGCATTTGCAATACAAAAGGTCTCCTATTTGCGAGAGTTTAAGCTGTTGGCATTATAAATGACAATGTCTTATCTGTTTTAAAAACAACACATGAATAAAAGGCATTGTCATTTACAATGCCAATAGCTCAAACTCTCGTAAATGCTAGACCTATTGCATTGCAAAGGCTTGTCTTCCTTACAGTGGAGCTTGTTTTTGTTGGATTTTTCTGGATTTCCTTCTGTTTGCCGATTTTTCTTGGGTGAACTGTCCGAATTTTGGAAAGATTTCTTGGGAATGGTTCGTACAACTTTTAGAAGGCTCAAGTGACAATTTGTTTTTTAGATTTGCTCTCAAACTTTTGAGTTTTCCATCATATTGACTTTTCAGGTAATTGGTGCACATTTGTACAGACTGCAACCATATAATTCATGAAAACATTTAATGTGTAAAATGATTTACTTTTGGGACTCCACTTATGTTATGTGTGAGAAGTTGGCCTGGTATATGCTGTCCACTAATTAAAGTGGGCACCTTGCACCAGTCCAAACGACCCTTATTGATGATTAGGTTAAAGACAACCTTTATTGAAAGATATCCTAGTGGTAGCTATGGAGAGCAGCCTTCAGGCTAAGTCTCGAAGGAATGTAAAGCAGCTTGTTTTACCAGTATATAACCTCCTGAATGACCAAATGAAAGGAGAACCACACCAGGTATATACAAAATATATGTATTTATTAATAAACACTCTCTACTAACCTCTTTATGAGATTAGAGAACAAGACACACAATATTAAATCACTAGAACGACAGTAAATAGCACAATACACAGCAGGCTCCAGGGGGAGACCGAACCATATACTAAGAAAGTGGTATAAGAACCACGACTTGAATAGACACAGTGCCTAGAGCACGTAGAATCGCTGGGAACCACCCAAGGTAGTGACACAGGGGACCCACGGACGACGGGTGCAGTGCGGGAACACAGACGCGAGCTCCGTACAACTCTATGGGAAAGTCGCGGTTGGAAATTTAAAGATTAAGGACACTTAGGAGAGGATTTTAAGCAAACCCAGCTAAACATAGAAGGTTCTAAGGCCAGCACCCTTGAGAGTACCGAGGTACCCGTGTTACCTATCCCAGAGGAGCCGGGTGCATAGGGGTCAAGTGGTGTCGGAAACCCTCGTCGTTTTCAATGGCGTGATGCGACACAGTGCTGCTGCCGTGGAGAAGAAAAGTGTCCGGTGTGATCCCAGCCTGGATCGGAGATGAGAAGAACCTGAAAGCAGAGGGGACAAAGTCTGGGTCACTTCACGTGACCAGGAGCGGAGCAATCGAATGCCCACCGATGTCGGGTGCTTCAGGTGAGATGAGGTGCAGCTTGACTCTGCAGCCACGGGGACCACCACAGTCCGGATTCGAGCTGTCCCACGAAGGATGTCGAGTGCTGGGGGGTCAGTGTCCGGATTGAACACCAACAAGCCTTGGCAACGGCAACCCATGCGGTCAGAGGAAAGATGCTTCTGTGAGGACCAGCAAGGTCCTGGGGACTCCCCAAGCTATGGAGAGTCAGGGCACGTCTGGAGCAACCAGGGAAGCCCACTGAAAGTTAAAGTTGCCTTCTCAGGGACCCACAGGCCAACGGACCAGGGATCGCAAAGGGACCTCGAGCTGAATCACTAAATACCATCCCACGGAACACTTGTGGAGTGTAGGCCGGAAATCTTTGGTGGAATTACTGCTCGGGGTCAGGACTACAAGTAGACTAAAGCACAGCTTCAGGGATCGCCGAAAAGCATATGCTGCTGCAAATGTACACGGTGCCCAGGGGTACGGGTTTCACGGTCCCCACGAGGGATACGGGCCTCAGAATTGCTGAGAGCGCAGATCGACCTCGGAGACCTCGGGAACCCACCTCCTGTGTTGCAGAAATCTTCGGAGACCTTCGGGAGCTTCGTAGATGACAACCGGTCAGATGCGTTTAGGTGCCTGCTCAGCAGGGGAGTAACTCCTTTACTCCAAGGGAGATTCTTCAGTCGTCCAGCAAAGCGTAGATCGTCAAAAGTTACTTGGTTTCTGTAGCAGAGTTTAGTCCAGGTAATATCTAAAGTCCTGTAGTCAGGGGTTCCTACTTTATACCCAAGGAAGGGGTGGGACAAACTCTGGGGACCCACCTATGGGAGGGTCAGGACAGAGGGGTGGCTACACCCATGTCCTTTGTCCAGTTTTGCGCCAGAGCAGGAGCAAATGGCTCCTGCAACCGGTTTGAGCTGGACTATGCACGGGGACACCAAATGTGCCCCCAGTGCAGACATCAAAGCACTCTGAGAGTGCACCCACCCAGCCCCAATACACTAAAGCCTGTCTGGGAGGTGGTCACACCTCCCTGTGACAGGAAATCTATTGTCAAGCCTTCCCCTGCCGGAGTTTCGTCCAGCAGCAGGAGGGCAGACTCGTGTCTGTGGCTGGCAGCATCCATTTTGTGATGCCATGGTTCTGTGAAGCTGGTACCGGGTGTACCGGGGTTGTCATATTTCTCCCTCTAGGAGGGTGGAATCATACCTCCCACACCAGTTACTGGTGTGGAGGTATGATTCCAAGGTGTTTGACACCAAACACAACATGTTTCCATGCAGCCATATTAAAGTTAGCATTTACCGCGAGGTTATAATGCACTTAAGTATATATGGTTGGCTGCATCACAAACAACCCCGGAGAATAGGTTCCGAAGGCTGCAGAGGGGCTCTGCTCATGCATGGGCACCCTCTCACATAAAACCCAGCACCCTGCCTTCAGGATTGATAAGGCCTGTCATAGGGGTGACTGATAGGTTTATATGTGCAGTGATTAGGATAGATATAGTGGACCTATATTTAAGTAAGGGGTGCCTGCACCACCTTACACAGGCTGCAGTAGCAGACCTGTGGTGTCATTTTAAATGGTCTCTTAGGGGTGGCATAATACATGCTGCAGCCCCTGGGAGGCCTCTGGGGTACCTATGCCCTGGGTACATAGTATACCATATACTAGGGACTTATAAGGGTACCCCAGAATCCAATCTGGAGTGTACCTAAAGTACATGCAATCAATTTAGAGGAGAAAGCAGCTAGACTGGGGTCCTGAATAGCAGGATCCCAGTCAGACTAAGTCGAAAACAGTGAAACATCAGCAAAAAGTGGGGGTAACTATAAGAAGCAGATCCTACTCTCCTACGTTATGGATCAGATTAGGAGAGGTATATGAGAATTAGAATTGTGCATTCAAAATATTATATATATATTTTTATATTCAGTGAAACCCAAGGTTACAGGGACGTTCTAGTTAGGCTGACAATCCACTCGTACAAATCCAGAGAAATTCAGTAGTTATAGTTTAGCTAAGCTAACTATAACTTGTGCCCCTGCAATGCACTGCCTATGATCTCGCATATTACATCACTCATGACATGTTCAGTGACATTACTGATGACTTCTCGAATGACTTCACTGATTACATCATCCAGTGACTGTGAGTGTTTTTAAAATGTTTGAGTGTTAAATATAAATGACAAGGTGTATTGATGAATCAGTGACTGTATGAGTGCCTGTAAGGATGATTCAGTGGGTGCGTGACTGACTGTATATTTGAGTGATTAGGTGTCTCAGTGAATGTGTGGGTGAGTGACTAGGTTTTGAGAATGTCTGTATCAGTCTGTCAGATGGTGTCTGAGTGGCTGTATGGGTTGGTGAGTGGCTGTATGGGTGATTGATTGGGTGTCTGAGTACCTGTATGGGTGTATGAGTGTGGCTGGGTGAGAGAGTGTGTGGCTGTCTGCATGGATGAGTGAGTGGGTGAGTCAGTGGCTGTATGGGTTAGTGAGGAGTAAGTGAGGGCTGTATAGATGACTGTGTGTATGGGTGTATCGGTGAGTGAATGAATATGTAAGTGGTATATGGGTGAGTAACAGGATATGTGAAAGGCAGTATAGGTGAGTGTTGGAGTATATGAATGACTGTGAGTGAGGGATTGTGATAGTGGCTGTATGGGTGAGTGTGTGCCTGTGTCAGTGAGTGAGTATGTGGTAGTATCTATATGAATAAGTGAGTGAGTGTGTATAACTGTAAAGGTGAGTAAATGGCTCTGTGAGTGACTAGGTGAGTGAATAGGTGTGTGAGTAGCTATATGAGTGACTGACAGTGTGTGAGTGGATGTATTGGTGTATGAGTGGATATATCAGTGGCTGTATTAGAGAGCGAGTTGGTGAATGAGTGGCTGTATGGGTGACTTAGTGGATGTGTGTGTAGACCTACAAATCAGAGAGTGGGTGTGTAAGTACTGGTATGGGTGTGTCAATGGTTTTGAGTGGGTGCGTCAGATTCTGAGGATGATGCCATCAGTGATGTCATCAGTGATGTTACTGACCATGTCATGAGTGATGTAATATGTGAGGTCATAAGCAGTGCATTCCGGGGGCGCGAGTTATAGTTAGCTCAGCTAACTATAACTGCTGAATTTCTCTGGTTTTGTACGAGTGAAATGTCAGCCTAACTATAATGTCCCTGTAACCTTGGTTTTTTCAGTGACTTTCTAAGGTTTTTAAAAGCTAAATCCTCACTAGAACGCCCTGTAACCTTTGTTTTTTCAGTGAATTTCTAAGGTTTTTCAAATTGTATTTCCCAACTATAACGTCCATGTAATCTATGATTTTTTTATTGAATTTTTAAGGTTTTTAAATTGTATTTTCTATCTAAAAATTGCTCTATAAGGAGTATTTGTATAAGCTTGTCTTTTCTTCAGTGGATTAATAAGCGTTGTTTTTTTTTCTTTATATTTTTTATATTTGCGCTGATGTCAACAGGGTTTTTCTAAGTAACCTGAAACTCTGCATTCGGTCTTATGTATAGCAACAATATACACACAACCAATGCAACGGCTCTTGTCAGAGCCACCTTAGTACCCAAAATATTGTGAAGTTTTTTTCTAAAGGTTTTTATTTGCTTTTGTTTTTTTTTAATCTTCTTGACGATGTCGCAATCCACGCGGACACGTCGCGAAAACGGAAAACAAAAGCAGACATTTAATGACCACCAACACATCCAAAAAAATTTTAAGAAAAATTGAACTAAACCTATTACTATATATATACTTCTTTCAAAGCATGTTTAAACTTACATTTTTGTACTAAGTTTCTTTAAAAACCATCTTTCAGACCTATTTCCTGTTTTTGCAGTTATACTGGATGTCGCAATGACGTCGTTAACCGCGGCGATTGCGCCTTTTCCATAAAGCCTAAAACACATATATCCACACACACTGCAGTATTTTACACACTAGGGGTTTAATACTGTACACTTCAAACTCATGTTTTTCTATGCATTTCTAGAACAACCATCTCTGAAACCTATTTTCCGTTTTCGCGATGAGGCCAGAGATCGTGATAACGTCCGTAATCGTGATCCCCGCGGTTACGTCGCGAAAGTAGAAAGCAAAACCAGGAATTCAATAGCCACCACCACATTAAAATATGATAAATATATAATTAATTCTAACCATCACAGTACATAACTCACTATATAAATAACTCTATAATAACATTTATCAAGATCTCAATATCTCTGTAACAATGCATATTAATGAATCATTGATATATTTTTTTTTTATATTTCCACCAATATTCGCTACGAAGTTAAGTCGCGATGTCCCAACGATGGTTCATGGAAGGCCGCGCTGGCTGTCGCGTCGTCATTGCGAATATCGCGCACGATTTTTAAAAAATCAAGTTTGGACACACAACTTGTATCACTACTACCTCCATTTCTCAACCATGGGGTCAGAGTATCTCCACCCTGACCCCTTATGTGGGCTTTCACACAGTCTTTCAGCCCCGGGAACCATTCCTGATAGATAAAATGGCAGCCGCAACTTTCTATTCAGGTTGTGTCCAGCCAATCAGAGCATTCCCGTTGGCGAATGCATCCGTGATTCATCGCAAAACCTTCGCAAACTATCTGGGGCCCTAGATATCACTATAATTTTAAACTTAAATTTCTCAAAAACTACTGAACAGATTTACACCAAATAAGCTAAAGGCACTTCCTTGAACGGACATCTACCTCCCTGGCAAATTTTGTGTAAGTCTGTTTAGTGGTTCAGGCTGTGGAGGTGGCTAAAGGTTCCTATGGGAATTAACATTACAAACGTAACCTTATTTCGAGCCCCAAATTCTCGGTCCCCCCTTCACGGATCATCCCTAAACTTTCCATAACATTAGTACCCACCGTGACACTTTTTTGGCAAAATTTCATGTAGATTGGTTCAACGATGTGAAAGTAATAGCCAAGTCAAAAAATGCTTTTCCTATGGAAACTCGGTCCTAACTACAAGTACCTACTATATATAGTTGGTCATGAGGGTTTTGATTAATCAAATTATTTCCTTTTACAGAGAATATGCATTAAAGAAATATCCAATTGATAAGATGATTCATGTTTTTAGTTGAGTTGTAGAGGTAGGAGAAATTAGAACATTCTTGCAAAAACTCTGTGTAACAGATAACCTGAAAATTAAAGTCTAGAATTCGACTTGGGTTACTCCTGCAATCTGTTGAGAATTCAGATTTGCAGAACATGTATTGTCGTAGGTGATTATCCCCAATGGCTTAAGAGTACTATGAAAGGAGACTGTAATTCCTTAATTTATTCTCCCCAATAGAAAACTGCAATTGAGTTCCTTGGAAGGAGCATGACATTGTTTCATGGTGAATCCTAATCCAGTATGCAGCACCAGAGATCAGTATGTTCCTTTCTCTTATCCAATCCCCTTTTTCCCTTTCATTTACATGACACCTGGGGCCAATGTAGCATCATGAAGCATACATGCATGTGTGATAATGCATGTACACATATGCATCATCGTACTTTTTTCGATACTGTTCAGCAACAGCAATACCCATTTTTGGTCTGGGGTTAGCCAAGACCTTTTGATTTTACTAAAGTTATATGTATTATATACTTACTTAAAGGGGCTTTCAGCCAGCTCTTTTCATCCATTGGTCTGTTGTTGTTTCATTCACATTTTGCTTCCACCCACTAGAGCATATAGCATGGGGCAATGGGTCAACCTACTCCAGCCAGTGACTAACTTTAGTTTTATTGACTGCATTTTTCTCTTTCACAAGGTGCACATTCTCACACAAGGTTGTTCCCTTCAGTGCCAGTGTTTTTGCTTTATTATTGCTTTAGTGAGGCATCAGTGTTAAAAGCCTGATGTGATAGCAGTACACTTTCTATCACCTTTTGTTGTTGATGTGATCACAGAGCACATTCCAGTATTCCAGTTTCTCCTGCTAATGCTGTTGTAAATTCCTTTTGAACTGGCCTTTATCTGACTGCTGCTATTTCACAGCATACCAGATAGTGTCCATTTGAAATTGTTCTTTATAAAGATATCCTTTTTTTAGTATCTACACAATGAAGTGCATTCATAACCTCATTCCTGTATGTCATGCTGGTATGTATTTTAATTAAGGACTACAGCTATACTTGTAAAGCAGTTTGGGATGTAGGTCCTGCTTGTATGGTTTTCTAGTTTGCTTTCAGTGTTAGATATTTAACAATTACATTACTAATTGACGCTGTGCCATTTATTACAATTTCCTTATCTGTCTGTCTGCCTGTCTATCTACCTGTCTATCTATCTATTCTTCTATGTATCTATCTATCTATGCAACTCTGTCTACTGGTCTGTCTATCTATATATCTATCTATTTTTGCAACCCTATCTAAGTATATCTATCTTTGCAACTCTATCTATCTGCATTTGCAAACCTCTATATTTATCTATCTTTTCAACCCTCTCTATTTGTAATATTTACAGAAACTTTACAAAAAAGTATTAACAAAGGCAATAGGCTGACAGCTTGCGGCAGACCGTCTGTCTTTTTTAGATCTGCTGTTAGCCAAGGCCTTTTGATTTTACTACCGTTATGTGTAAAGCAAATTTACTTATAGGGGGTTTCATCCATATTTGCCAGTTGTTGTGTCAATCACATTTTGGGAGGGAACGCCAACCTGCTTAGGTCAGATACTGGGTTGGAGTCTGCCTAGGGACCCCAAATTTACCCTACTGCATATCACTGTAGACGGCAGCAGTAATAGATACCAGGCTGCCCTCATGTGGCTGGGGCTAATTGTTGCCAAAACAGACATTGCTAAAGCGTGGAAAGAGGAAATGCTTGGAGAGCTGTAGGGCGCATCTAGACAGATGAATGAGCCTGGAAATTCCCATTTATGCTGCTCGACGTTGGCTACAAAAAAAAAACTGAATATGGGTAACCTGGGCCCAATACAGAGGGATCCTCCTGGCATGACCGGAGGCCAGAACCCCTTCCATTGATGGAGAAATCAGGACATTTGGAGATGAGCAGATTCCATGAATTGGTGGGTGTGGGAGGGGAACGACGTTATTAATGCTCGGCTGCCTATACCTATCAGAGATTCATGGGGGGGAGGCAGGAAGACCAGGGGACTTCAGTGACAGATATGCTTATACAGTGGTGGATTCGACTGTTGATGTCTGTGTTAAACCCAATAAAATGTGTTATAAAAAAATAATTATCCCTTTACCCCTAGAGCCACTGAGCCAATGGTAACTCTCATTGCTATGTGTCCCTGACGACCTCCCACTTGTTCATTAGAGCAGTCTGCCCTTTCCATGTCCCTGTGTGTCTCTGCATCAGATGAGATAAATCTATAATCCCCTGGTGTAGCACCAGCTACTGGGACATGTTATCTGCGTCCCTAAGAAAGCATGCATATAATAGGTGATCTTTGTAAAATCCAAACTAGCCAAAACGTAGATGAGCACTGTTGGACCCTGCCCTTTCTTCAGGGTCATCCCAGATTTTTGCCTTCCTCTTCCTTTCCTTGCTTGCTGAACTCGTTTTTGTTGGCTTTTAGGACACTGTGCACTTTTTTCCCTGCTAACCACTGGTGAAGTGCTTGTGCTCTGCCATGAAAACATCTTAAAATGCTCTTACTCCCAATTGGCACATTTAATTTACTTGCAAGTCTCTGGTAAATGATACTATCTGTATTCTGGGTCTGTAAATAAATACTACAAGTAGGCAGCAGCACTCATTGTGCCACCCACTAAAGCACTGTAAAACATGTCTCAGGCCTGCCTCTGCAGCTTGTAGTGCAGTTTTAAACTGCCATTTTGACCAGGAAAAATAAATCTTTTGTCAGGCCTCAACATTCCTTTTTAATACTTAGATTTCACCACTAAGGTAGGCTCTAAAGTATCCTAAGTCAGGGTGCATGGAATTTTAAAAGCAAGATGTGTTTTTAGATTTTTACATGGCACGACAGTGAAACTCCTAAAGTAAATTTTCACTGATGTAAGGCTATCTCTCCCATAGACTAACACTGGGTTACCTTATTACAGCTAATAAATGCTAAGTTTAGATTGGGAGCAGATAAAGAAATTATGTTTACACTCAAATTAATTTTAATTTAAAATCCTCCTTGATGGTAAAGTCAGATTTTAAGTTACAATTTAGAAAATGCTACGTTTAGAAAGTTGGCATTTTTCTGCCAAAACAAACTGTGTCTTTAAGTCAGTGTACTGAGGTAAATGATGTTAAATGGCTCTGCTGTTGTGGATTTCTTCCGGACAGTGAGACAAAAGAGGCATAGGTGTGAAGAGCGAAGGTCTTCCTGACAGGATGGCTGGGGGAGAGTTTTGCCCTGCCCTGATTACATTTCAAAGGGCCCAGCCTTCAGCATAAACAAAGTAACCTGATACCAGGATTGCCCTTGCATTTGTCACCGTAGACAGTTTGGAGCCAAAACCAGGGGAAGGGGAAGAACTGACCAGGACCAATTTGGGGGTAAGTGAGGGAATTCTGCCACACAAAGACTGCCACCAGGTATGAAAGTGGGACCTTCAGAACCTTTCATCAGAACACTCCTGGACCTGTGGAAGATTCAAAAGAAGTACTGCCCTGCTTTCTGAGGAAGAGTGCTGTGTTGACAGAAGAAGGAAGATTGGGCTTGCTTGCCTTTAACCCATGCTATGGAGAGTGACTCCAAGGATCAGTTGGCTGACCTCCTACGTAAGCTACAGGGACACAACAAGAGGCCTCCCTGCAACTGCCCATTTGACCAGCACAAACTGGACCTGCCTGATCTCTGCTGCTGGCCTCTGCTGGTGTGAGTCCTGATCCCTCCCCCCCATCCTGGGCCCTTGGCTGGCATCAGTGAAAACTTTTCCTGAAGGAAAGGTGAAGTTACACAGGTTCTGGGCTCCTCGCAACTGCAAAGTGACCTCTTCACGCCAGGACTCAATCAGACCAGCACTCTATCACAGTCAGCCTGAACTTGTGACTTTCCTCCCAGTCTAGCGCGACCAGATAACCACAAGTGGTGCTTTGTGCTTATTGGTGCTATTTTCACCTAAAACCTTTAAAACTCATTTCTCTGATTCTACTGATTGGATTTTGACCATTTGGTCCCTCTATTTTTCTAAATTGTTTTGAGATTTTTCTTGTGTTGTGTTTTCACTTTATTACTTTTTGTGTACTGCATAACCAGAGGGTTAAGCACAGTATAATGTTGTGACTTTTGTGGTTAACTCTGACAAGGGTTTTTCCACCTTTCTAGACAAAAAATTAATTTATTACGTGCGCTGTACAGGGTCAAAGGCAAAGACAGAGTTAACAAATTATTGACTCTACCTTTGGGTATCTGGGTTCTGAGTGGGGATGAGGACTTTTACTGCATTGTGATGCAGTATTCTTTAAAGAGTTGTGTATTAGGTTTTTCCTAGGAAGGTAATGACTTGGCAACTAATAATAAAACTAGTATTTACAGACTGAATAAGCAATGACAATAGTATGCTGTTGTTGCAAAAGTGGTCTCAAAACTTGTGGACGGGCACTGCTTTCATTGTTGCATGGCAAATGTGATATTTCTTGGCTTGTTTGTTAGTAGCACCGTGTTATTCATACTCATGAAACCACACGTTACATCCTGCATTGTCAAGGGCATTTAGGCACACAACTTCTAAACAATTTCCTTTCCATTGCGAGATGCTATTTTCATCTTTTTTTTTTATATTTATCGGTTTTCAAACAACAATGCCTCCAATAAGCCAAACAATGTGTGGAATGACATTTGTATACGTGGTGACACAGGTCTCCTGCAGCAATAATAAAGAATAGCAAAACAGCTAAAAACATGATAATTATGAGAAAGATTAAACATGGAACCAATTTAAAGAAATTACAGAGACAGGGCATATGCATAATGACATGGCAACATGTTGGATGTATAAAACAGTGCGAAAAAATAATATGAAAAAACAATGGACAAGTGCTAAGCATTAACCTGTTGTTTCATCTTCAGTAGAACAATCCATAGACAACACATAGTTTTGCAGTGGCCGCCAAATATCCTTGGGCCTGGATGTAATAGGCTGCAGAGAAGCATGTAACTCCGAGTTAGTATCTAAATAAGACAGATCTTTCAACCAGGCTGCCCTCGTTGGGGTAGGGGGTGGGGGGTGGAGGGGGGGGAGGATTCGAACTCCCCAGTGAAGTGAAATTTGCCATTTGGCAAGCAATAAACCGATGGCAGCATAACAACGTAACCCTAATAGCAATGGTTTAACGTAGCCCAATAAGGCCATAAGGGGGTCAGGTGTGAGATATTGCCCAACCAATGAGGGATAGAATGGAGTAGTTATTTCTCCAAAAGGAGGCTATCACCCAACAGGCCCATGCCAGGTGAAGAAACTCAGCATGTTCTGCCTGGCACTTGGGGCAGTGGTGAGATATAGTAGGGTCCAATTTTGCTAGTGTAGGCTCAGTGGAGGTATTTGTAATGCAATATTTTATGTCGATGATTACCAGAAAAAACTTTGGTCTGCATGGAGCAGTAATCCCAGGTCTTGTCTAAAATAGAGATAATCAAGTCACGTTCCCATGCAATACTGGCCCTCTGTACACCAGCAGGCTTCATTTGCAAGGAAGTGTGGTACACTTTGGAGACAATGCGACTGCTGTCCAGGGAAATGATCACTAAGGAGAGTGGTGGGAAGTCTTTTGGTTCAGTTGGATAGGCGGGCAGCGTCCCTCGCAATATACTATGTAACCAGTGAAATATGAATCTCTCCATAGTCGTAAGCTGTCCCCCCTTGGTCATACTGGAACTGGGCTTGGGCATGCCATCTGCGTATAGATCACCCGCGGTCTGTAAACCATGTGCACAAAGAAAGCGCTGTGCTAGTCATTCCAAAGTGAGTGGGAGCAAGGGGTTCCCTATCAGTGGAAGATGCGGAGAATATAGAGTGTCGCCCCCAAGATATCGTAGAAGTTTAGACCAGGCCCAGTTAGTAGTAGCGAGCGTCTGTATAATGTTCGGGTCTTGTGAGAGACCCTGAGGCAATACAGAGGACATCAGTAGGTGTGGCAGTTGGGCCCCTTCGGGCTTGAGGAACGGTAGGCAGGCGTCTGGATGATACCAGTGGTAAGCATAATGGACCTGAGCTACGTAAAAATATAACCGAAATTCAGGGACTCAAAAACCACTGCGTCCATAGGGGAGCGTCAGAACCTCCCAGCGAATGCAGAGCCAAGAGCCGGCCCATATTAATCGAATGAGTAGACTGCACAAGGAAGTGAAGAAATTATTAGTAAGGGCAATGGGGATATTTAAAAAAATATATATAAAAAGCGGGGTAGTACAATACGTTTTATAATAGCTATCCGCCTCGCCATATCCAGGGGGAGCATAATTCACTGTTCGATTTGTGTCTCGAGTCTGCTGAGTGCAGGTCCATAATTGCGACAAACAACTTCAGATTGGTCCCTGAAATACATCGTCCATAAACAACTGAAAGAAATTTATAGGCAAAAAGTTTTCAGTATTCACTCTACACCCTGCGACACCACTAAAGGCTGGTAACGCCTGCTGTACCATGTTTGGGGCAACCCAGAGTTCAGTTCTTCCAATGGGAAGCCTTTCTGCCCAGACTGCAATCCAGATGCCTCTTGCTGTACTATCAGCACATCAGTGTCTTCCTCTAAAAGAGGCACTTCCTCCGCACTGAGAGTTGCTTCGTCATCAGATGATTCCTCTCGGACAGAAAATTCACTGCCAGAATCCTGGCCTTCTTCCTCTACCTCAGATGCACAGTCAGTCTCATAATCATGGTCAGAGGAAGACTAGAAAAGCATAGCAGCAGCCTGCTGAGTGGTCATACTGCGGCTAGCCCTAATCCTTACTAAGAAAATTAACTTGACAAACAAGTCAACAATACCCAACATCGTGTAAAATAGCGACTAAACAAAGTGTGCCTTTATTAAACAAAAAGTAAAATTATTGGCATATAGCAATTGCAATGAAAAGTCAATCAATACAAAGCACGCAAAGATCTATATACTGTAAAACAGTACCACTCACTTGCCAGCGACAGCTACACTCACCAGCACCTACTCTGCACAGACACCGCAAGCACCAACGATATCCCACTAGAAAGGAAAAACAAAAGAAAATTACACATAAGACAACACAAATCACATTGTACACAAATACAAGGAGAATTTCACACACAATCAAACAAGATACTTATTTGGAGTAAACAGTACAAAAAACCTTTTCTTACCAAACACTTGCAACTACACAAACTGCAGATCTACCAGTGCCGAAACTTCAAACACAAGTCGCACCAAAGGAAAACAAAAGCTTTGCAGTAGAATAAAAAGAAGATAAACATTACAATCACAAATGATGACATGAAATAAAACAGCTAACATTATAAAACACTGTGAAGCCTGCCCATCACCATTCAAATGCCAGCCACACACACAGTCAGCCAAACGCCAGTCCACGCTCACTGCCAACCAAGCGCCTCTTCACGCACACCACCAACCAAGCACCACTCCGCACACACCCAATACAGTTTTGTGTCAAAAGTTGCACACACTACATCAATTGATATTATTCTTAAAACAACATAATAAATGTAATACCATGTGAACATAAATAAACATATGAAGTTAAGGGTTGATCCATTCATTGAGTTAATATATCTCAACAATGTCAGCTCACCAGCTCGAGCCACAAATGTTTCATTTCTGGATGACCGTGATGTCAGCTGTTTAACCAGTGTCCTCGTAGTTGTTTTTGCTAGGGTATCTCTTGATCCAGCAGCTATAGAGAGAAGTTCAATTATTATTGACAAACTATAAGTAACTAAGTAAAACTTTTGTAAACAGCGCACATACCGAAGTGTCTTAACGCTGAAGCAGCTACTTAGACACAGCAGGTGCAAATAGAAAATGCTTCACTAATTCCCAGGCGGAGCAAACAGCTATGTTTTTAATAGTTTTCTGAAACGGGGAAGGCTAGGTTGAGATATTAACGGTGGAGGAAGAGAATTTCATACATTACAACCAAGATAGAGAAAGCTTCTGCCGCCCCCTCGTGATTTATTTATCTACCATAAAATTACTCGACCAAAAATGCTGACACATTAGAGATAAATACATCAAATGAAAACAATTAACACCGATTAAAACACTTTTAACTTTCTATAAAAAATTAACATTATGAAAAATAAGTTAGTGAAACAATAATGAAGAGCTGTAGAAGTGAACATCCGAGGTTCCCAGAGTTTCCTGACAGTCAAATGGCAGAGGACCTAATTGCTGCTCCAGAATTCCACTTGGTGTTGCTATTTGTAACGTGGACACCTTAAAGGGTAACCGCTTTCTCGTGGAAAGTAGTCTCCTTTGCATGAATATCTGTATTTAGGATGTTGAAATGGAATGGGTGACAGGTGTGTGTGATTTGTTTCCAGTGTATACAATTCTTGCATTCCCTTCAATGCAGACGTAGCAAAGCATTGCGACAGTTGAGAGACCAGAAAAGTTACGAAAGGGTAACCATGACACAGTTAGTGAAATCTAAAGATCTAATCAAGAAGAAACTTCGATTATATCTAGATAAACAACTACTAGATACAGAGGAATATAACTATATGTGGGTTGAGAATGCTAAAGTATCAACCTATTTTCTACCTAAGATACATAAGGGAGGGAGAATGCCTCCAGGCCAACCTATAATATCAGGAATAGGAAGTATGACTGAACATATCTCAGAATATGTAGATATGTACTTGGCTCCATTTGTCAAGACATTGGTTTCATACATAAAAGACACTAAGGATTTTTTAAAACAGATGAGACATAAGCTGGGAGGAGGACATGTTCATGGTAACGATGGATGTTAATAGTCTTTACACCAGTATAGAGCATGCGAAAGGAATACAGGAGGTCAGATATTTTCTGTACACTAAATCAGCCAGTTACCTACAACATTCTAATATGATTCTAGACTTAGCGGAACTGGTACTTATGAATAACTTTTTCTATTATAGGAAAGACCTGTTTCATCAGGTTACAGGAACGGCGATGGGTTCAAGATTTGCTCCCTCTTATGCAACTCTTTTTATGGGCCATTATGAGAGGGAGCATGCATGGAAATTTGGGGAAGTACATGAGTAGAATGTGATATATTGGGGTAGATTTATAGATGATATCTTTATGATTTGGAAGGGAGATGAGGAGAAATTGAAAACATTTCATAACTACCTTAATGACGACCAATATAACATAAAACTTACCTTGGAATACAGTAAGACATGCATCGTGTTTCTTGACTTAGAGCTATATGTCAAAGAAGGACATTTGGAATCCAAGCTACACAGGAAAGCCACAGCAGCAAACTCAATATTACATGCGAGTTCAGGACATTTGAGGAGGCAAATTGAGAATATTCCATATGGAGAATTCTTACGTGCCAAAAGGAATTGCAGTGAATTGAAAGAATATCACACAAAGATTTTTGAGAAGGGGCTATGATAAGAATAGCGTAGAGAAAGCAAGAAAAAGGGCTCAAAGAATAACGAGAGATGAACTACTGCAGGAAAAAAGTAAGGAATAAATTGGAGAGGACAATATAGTATGATATATTGCGACCTATAGTGAGGGAAATACCAGAGTGTGTAACACTTTATGTAGGCACTGGGATGTGCTAACTTTAGATAAGGACATTACTCAAATACTACAAAGGAAACCAACAATGGTATATAAAAAAGCATCAACATTGAGAAGTCTATTGAGCCCAAGTGATACTGTGAGTTATGAAGTTCCCAGTTCGAGTGTGGGACGTTGACTGTGGCAGGGGGCATGTTACTGTCTGGTTCTTACAGATGTAATAATTGTATTTGTTGCAAACATGTAATTGATAAAACACAGGAGTTCTAGGACAGTAAACATCACAAGAATTACAAGATTGGATCGTTTATCAATTGTAATACTAATAACTGTGTTTATGCAATGACATGCATATGTGGCAAGATGTATGTAGGGTCATCAGTGAGGAAATTGAAAATTAGATGGATGGAACATCTTCGTGCTATTAAAAACTGTGATTTAAAATATCCCATGGCAATGCATTTCCGAGATACCCACAAGTTGACAGAAATAGGATGAATTCACTTCATAGGGATTGAACAGGTCACCCTATACAGAAGGGGTGGTGACCTAGAAAGGAAATTACGCACCAGAGAAACGTTCTCGATTAACAAACTACTAACGGTTCAATTCGGTTGAACATTGATAGAGGACTGTATACTGTAATTTAAAGACGTAGAGGATGAGTATAATGAAAGACTAATATTAGTATCTTATGGCTCAATCTTAGCACAGTGGAGTTAACATGTAATTAAGCATTGGAAGTTTTCCCTCTTCCTCAACATGGTAATTTAAAAATGGCTACATCTATGGAGACAAACAATATACTTTGATATTAATTAAATTATCACAGAAGGTCCCCGAAATAATGTTCTTCTAATTGTGTAGTATTGCACAAATTTTAAATAGAATCATAAGAGGTTAAGGCTTACTATAATAACAGGACGGGGCTAGGATTTGTAGGAAGTAACCCTTGATTAACTTAGTAAGAAATGCTAGACAGTGGAAGCAGTAAGGAGAACAGTAGCACATGGATATAATGATGCAAGCGGTTAGGAACAGTGCCGTGGGTTTGCATCCCTATATAAGAGGCAAGAGGCATATGTTATTTTATGAAAATACGGAGCGATTGGCTTTTTCCCTTTCTGCGTTATTATATTTTATTTTGCGGATTCAGAAAACGAGCCTTCTAATGATGATCAGGAACTTCGTGAGCGTAGTTATCAAAGAGCAACCAACTTTAGAGTTAGCAGTAATGATTGTGATAACTTGGAGTGCAGTAGACACGGAGCAATAGCACAATGAGTTACATGAGGCGTTTATGAAGGAGGAGGACGGAGTTTCGAATGCCGACCTGGCCCCAGTATTAAAGTTTATATTATATATTTCTTTAAGCAACAAGAAATAAAAATCTGTTTCAGATATTTAGGTTAATAATTGAGATGAGAATTGTATAAAGATTGACTTAAATATTGAGAGAAGGTTTTTCCTTATACTTTGTTAACGCACATTCGAAAACAATTAGGATCGTTCAGCGGTCTTGTTTCAACAAGTGAAAATTTCGCGCCATTGCAGGTGTACGGCATGAAATGCGGGGATAGTATTTAAAGGGCAGGGTAAAGTGAACTCAGGTAACATCCATTTGAAGAAGGAGACGGATCGGAGGCTTCCAGACAGTTGTAAGTGAGCGATAGGGCTTTGACTTGAATGAGTCCCGGGGAAGGTGTGGCATTAGTCGGTAGAATGTGGGTTAGTACTTGGAAGAACTTTCCTGGTCTTTGGTAAAGAGCTTTGGGCATGCTGGCTAGTAATTCTGAATAGCAGTAATTTACTCTGTTAGATCTAATAAACTATCAAACATTAGCATACGAAAATTATTTTTCCATTGTAGACCCGTATCAAGGGGAATCTGATCTTTGAACCAATACCATTTAAGAAGGACTTATAATTAAGTGGACCGAATCTAAGAAATGCGACATGCTTAAGAGAATCAGTTGAGGTGAGAGTAAACATTTTTTTTAATGAGAAACAGAGTAGAAGTTCTTTTGATCTTTAGGTGCGTTACAAATATCCTTCTCTTTTCCCTACAGATATCAAAGACTGATGGGATTAGTTAATAAACTTTGAAGCAGAGAGAGTGTGAAATACTCACGGTTTATAACTTAAAGGTAATTATTGCAGTCCAGGAAAAGACTGATAGTTTTACCCTAATATTTAAGTAAGGGGCATGGGAAGGATGACTCCATAAGGGCAGAATAATGGAAATAATAGAGGTGTTATTTCTAAAATGCAAAAAATGAAATTTTCAGAGCCAGTTTGTGATTAGAGCAGGTGGATCACGAGGGTATTGTTTTGATAAAACTGTTTATTATCATGTATTAAAATGGTTTTTGATGTTAAATGTGTAAATTTGATGCAGAGGCATGAATTGAAACCATGAAGTCAATGTACTCAATGTAGCCTTGAAAAGAATTGTAAAATTACCATTTTTTCGTTTAGTAGAAAAGGTGTGTTGTGAAATAGATTTATAATGTTTATAATTTTGTATGAAATATAATTGATATTATTCTGTGTTTGCAACAGCCCTGAAGAAGCGCAGTGGAGCGCGAAACACGTGTTGGCTGTTTTTCTTTGGCTGCGTACAGTATATAAAGCTGTTTTGGATGTATTGACATGAAAAAACCTGAAGAAAGAATAAAAGCAACTTAAGAAATTAATCAAGAAGAAGTGTTGTGAATAGTTGTTGTTGAAATCTCAGTACTTTGTTTTTTTCATATGACTCCCGGTTGGGGATAACCTTAATGGTAGATATCCCCTAGATAACCAGCCACCCGACTTCAATTATCATATATTAACATTCTAACAGACGTAACCGTGATTTTGAAGCCACTTACCTGAAGAATAACTCTCCCAGGACCCATCGAGACTCCACCCAGCTGCCTCGACGCTCTCGGCAGGATTGTGCCCCCACGATCGACGACCTTCGTCCCCCGGTGGATCACGACAGAAAGGTTCTCCCGCGACGGAGTGCCGGACCTGCGCGAATCGAGCCGCCGATATATGCTCGGTGCTGAGGGGCCCTCCTTCCGCACATCACTGAGACTCGAGGCGAGACGGCCCAAACTGGGACAGAGAAGATTCACCTCTCACGTATGCTTCATACCTTCCACAACCTCGCCATTGAACGATAGACGTGACCGGGTGTCCTCATTGAGCATTCTGCTGTGCCTTGCGCTGTGCCTTCCATGTGGCGGTCCCCGGAGGCTGAGGCTCTCTACCTTCTTGACCTCGAGGCTACTGGCGACCCTACATCCGGCGGGCATTGCCTCGAGCTGGAGCACATCGGTGAGCACTGTTGGACGCACGCTGTTGGACGCACCCCAGAGGCGACTGACTCCCCGGAGGCTGAGGCTCTCTGCCTTTTCGACCCTCGCCTCTCGCGGATGCTTCCTGCCTTTCTCGGCCTCGCCCTCGAGCGGTCGATGAGGCCGGTGTGCCCTCATGAAGCATTCCGCTGGGCCTCGCATGTAGCGGCCCCCGGAGGGGTCTGAACTGGTTCCCCGGAGTCTGCGGCTCCCTGCCTTCTCGACCCTCGAGGCTGCTGACGACCCTGCATACGTCAAGCATTGCCTCGAGCGGAGCCCGCTGGTGAGCACTGTTGGACGCGTGCTTGCTGGCTCCCAGATGGTGTCTGCCACTTTTGAGGCACTGCGTCCGACAACCGCACAACTCTGTAGTCGGGGTGGGCAGCGACTCTGGCCCCCTGAGGTGCAGCAGTTCCACTGTTGTATCTATCGCAAAGGATGCCTCGGCTCTCGTGCCTGATCTGTTGCCCACCACCGCGAGCCGATGGCCGACGATCTCCGAGTGGAAGGTGAGGATCTTTGACCTGACCGCCATTGCCGTATCGGCTCTCCCGTTTGTCTTTTGCGCTGGCCTCTAAGTTGTGTATGGATCTTGATCCCCCTTCCGACGACCTCTGAGCGAGCGGATCCTGAGGAATTCCTCCCTTGCCGCTTCGGCTCTCCCATTTGGGTTTTGCCTTGGCCTTTTGTTTCTCCTGGGCTGTTGAATCCCCCGGCCCCCTGCCATGAACCGGCCAACGCTGGGAGGCACTTCGTGGCACAGCACGACGCCAAGTTCAGCCCGACCTCAATCTCACTGCACGGAGGGTAAACCTTTAACCGGACCTCCCCCGTTGTAACGCCTTGTCTCTGTTCTGGTGTTTTGTTGGTCTCTAAGCCCCCTGCCCCTCGGACCTCCCGCGCTGTAATGTCATATTTTCTGATTTGGCTGTGTCTGACTCTGAGCCCCCTGCCGCCCGCCACGAGCCGGCCGCTGTTGAGAAGACTCATTGGACTACCATTCTTCTTGGAGAATAGGGTAAGTGCCCACGCCCTTCTCTCCAAACTTGTGGATAACATGACTGACTGCACGACCGCCACTTCATGACAACTGATCCAATTAAAATGGCCGCTCCCCGCATACATGTACATCCTCAGGAGACCTCCTTCGCCCACTATGCTCCCACTGAGCTCCAAACCTAGCATCGATGAGCTGGGATGACGCCCACTCACTCTCTCATGATTGATACTGCTCCTCTCCACTCCCAGTGGCCGATATAGAGCCCACCATATCCTGAATCCTTTCTTACTTAAAATGGCCGCTCCTTGAACTCCTATCCCCTGCCCTAACTATCTGACTAGACCAGAGGCACCCGCCCTGTCTGTCCTTCCCTGTCTCCTGTCCCCATAGTTTTCAGGTAGCTCGGCTCCCACTATGATGTGCTCACTCACTCCCTCATGATTGATATTGCTCCTCTACACTCCCAGTGGCAGATATAGAGCCCACCATATCCTGATTCCTATCTCACTTAAAATGGTCGCTCCTTGAACTTCTATCCCCTGCCCTACCTAATTCTATCACCTGCTTGCCCTAATTCTCAAACTAGAACAGAGGCCCCCTCCCGGTCTGTCCTTCCCGGTCCCCTGCCTCCATAGCTTCACGTAGCACGGCGCCCACCAACCACTTACGGCATTGACACTACCCCTCCCCTATTCCACACTCTCAAAGCATCAACTATATATGCTCCCACTAAACATACATGTTAAGGGCTCAGCCCTGCTCCCCTCGGACCGGTAAGTGTACTTGTCTCCCACAGACTGACTAAAATAATATGTCCTGCACTCATGTGGAGACCATTTTATTATAACTAGCTTGGAACGATACGGCCCCCTACTGAACCCACCATGTCTTACAAGACCCCCCTCAATGAGGACTAGACCCTGGAATCCTCTACTCTCTTCCATCTCACCTAACATTTGCCACATAACCACTCTCCAACATGCCCTCCCTCGCTCAATGCAGACCGGACTCCAGACTAGAGAAGCTAGGCACGAATAGCTACATAATTAATTACCAGACCAACCTCTCCCAAAAATTGATTAAATCGCTGAAACATAGACTACTCAAAGCTAATCCAGAAACCCTTATCTCTGACCCCATATTTCTGTCAAACAAAAGGTGCAACTATCAGTGACCTGATCTTTTATACTAAAAGAAGAGCTCAGTGGAGAATTGCATTCCACTCTCTACTCAGAATCTCATTGTCTAAGAAATTTCCTCACAGTCTAAGACTCTTAGCTGTTACGTCACCCACATTCAGAGCAAATGCTACCATCCGATCGCAACCTGGGCATCTTCGATGACAGATTCGCCTTCATTAAAAAATCGTTGGACCAAAGTGACATGCCCACTCACTCGAGGAACGTCCTTCCCATTAATTTGTCACAAGACCTCCCTGATCCCACAGTAATGTGCCACAATCACGCGCTGATCACCACACCTACACTGAACAACATGCATAGGGCCCTAGATCAGCCAAATATAGGCTCCACAGACTCACCCACCGTCTCCCGACCACCCAGTCCTAACCAACCACATTCCTGTATTTCTGGAGCAAATGTTATCCCTAGTGCCGACCACTTCTCCTTCACCCCCCCACACCCCTTCCTCCTGGCCCCCTCCTACATATCTCCCTCTCACCACAGCTGGCTCGCCCACTCTCTACCAGGGAATCAGTCCCCCCTCACCTCCTTAAAACCAAGAGACTCCTCTCCCTATCTAATCCTCAACTCTCGAACCCGTCCCCCCCCAACCGAACTCCCTCCTTACGACAACTATAGCGCCCACTTACCTGGCTCTTCTGTACAGCAGAGACGGAAATCCTCCTATGGGGACGTTCCCCCTCCACTGCGTCCCCTTTCCTGGGACGCGCCTTCCCCCACCCGAGTGATCAACTCTCCTCCTCCCCTCCACAGGAGCTCTGATCCACGATCAGATCCTGCGTCTAAGCTCAAGGAAATAAAACGTGAACTCCTAAAACTCAAATCGGACATACACAACCTCATTAACATCACCTCAGAACTGGCCCATGACCTCTCTTCCAACAAGACCTCTCAGGAGATCCTGCCTAAGTTCCAACACCACCCCAAACTACCATCTCCTTCCACTATGTTACCGAGTGACCTCGGGCAGAAACCCCCAGGCCAGAACTGGAATACCACTCCCTACCCTAACGCTCCTACTAGACCCTCCAGATCCATAAACCATCTATGACAACCAGATATTCTCTCACACCTCCGAGCTTACAACTCCTTTCATACGGTCATCCCAGGCCCTTCTGGAACCTCACAAACTGCCTCTTTAAATGCGCCTGGAGCAACTAATCCCAAGCAGGGACACATGGAGGCCATACAAAGCATCACATCTAACCCGTATAGAGCTCACAGATTCAACGCCAATGACGTCAACATTAATAACCTCAGGCAGATCCCCATTACACAGTCCTCTCGCACTGACCACAAATCACACCTGAAATGCATGTTGCTCAACTGTAGATCAGCGGTAAAACATGCCACGGACCTTGCCGATCTCATCCTTGCTCAGGAACTCGACTTCCTTATCCTCACCGAAACTTGGCTTACCGACTCCTCAGGTCCCATCCTTGACATTCTAGTCCCTCCAAGCCACAACATTATCAGACTCGATCGAGTAAAAAGAACGGGAGGTGGCATAGCCTGTATCTACCACAACTCTCTCTCAGCAAAACAGTCCCCTTCAGCAAGTCTCTCATCCTGTGAATATCTATGCATTGACATCACCAGCAAACATAGACCCCATGCAGCCTACACATCTTCTACCACCCTCCAGGAGACAACCTCCACCTAATTGAACAAACTATGGAAACCATCTCCTCCAACCAAAGACGACACTGCCCCCAGAACTTCCTTAGTGACTTCAATCTCCAATGGAATGACCCTCATGACCAAGCGGTTAACAGTCTCAAAAACTTCATAACTGACCTCGGCCTAACTCAAGTCTGTGACAGTCCCACGCACAACTTAGGCTCAAACCTCTATCTAATCATCTCCAATCCCAACTCCATTCAGCTCGAATCTATTCTCCCCTGTGACTGGTCGGACCATCACTATATCACCTTTCGAATAGTAGAAAGCTGGAGCTCAAAAAGATCTCAACCACTAAAACAAAAACTGTGGAAAAGAACGCTCCAAAATACTGACGTAAATGAGCTAATATCCCGCTGCAATATCGCCCTACCTCCGCCTGCAAACATAGCCGACGTCCACGACCTCACTGAACATTACAACAACTCCATGTTGTCTGCCCTGAATGCAACTGCCCCGCTTCAGCTAAAAAGCAAATCCATCAAAGACTCTAAACCATGGTTCAATGACAGCCTTAATACTGACAGACACAGCCTAAGATTAGCAGAACGCGCCTGGAGATCCGCTCCATCCACTGGTCTACAAAAAACTCTAAGAATAAAAAGGAATAGATACAACAAACTCATCAGAATGGCGAAAGCAACTTTCTTTAAATCCCAACTTGACAAAGCCAAAAATCGCCCGAAAAGGCTGTTCGAGCTGATTAAGCTGCAATCCAATAACACTCCTATCCAATCTCCTCTCATCTCCTGCCCTCAGCCAAACTGCGATGCCGTTGCTGACTTCTTCCTGGAAAAGGCGAGTAAGATCGAATCAGATCTAAAGTTGGCACTGATCGATCTTTCTCCCTCTGCTACGCCGCCCTGCCACTCCCCTAAAAACAATGCCGCGTGGAGTCAATTCACACCCCTCAATGACACTTCCATCTTCAACATACTCTCGACCCTGAAACCTTCAAATCACTTCAATGACCCCCTCCCCCCCAACTTCTTTAAAGAAATGATAGGATCACTAGCCCCGCTCTGGTCCAAGATCATCAATGCTTCCCTTCTTCAAGGGGAGATCCCTGACTGCCTGAAGGTGGGCCTAGTTCACCCTATTCTCAAAACCCCCACGGCGGACCCCGAAGACCTGAATAACTATCGACCAATCACAAACATACCTACCCTGGCAAAACTCCTTGAGAAATGTGTACATGAGGAATTGCGCAAACACATTGAGCAATTCCAACTCCTTGACCAATTCCAATCGGGCTTCCGTCCCGCCACAGCACCGAAACGGCCATCACTCATATAGTGGACGACGCTCTCACTTTGCTTGACAAGAATGAATCCTGCCTACTAATATTACTCGATCTCTCCTCTGCATTTGACACTGTCAAACATGACAATCTACTTAACCTTCTGGAACGCAGAATGGGGCTCAGGCACTGTACTAAAATGGTTTGCCTCTTTTCTCAACAACAGAACGCAGAGAGTCAAATCCAATCAAGCACTTTCCAATCCCAGTCCCTGCACTCTGGGTGTCACCAAGGGTCCTCGCTCCTCCCCACGCTCTTCAACCTTTTCATTGAACCACTTACGGTAATCCTCAAAGCATCTAACATCCAATACCACATGTATGCGGATGACACACAACTGTACATGAAAATCTCTTCCCCTGATGATATCAAGTCATTCAACGGAACCCTGCATAAAACCCTTAATTGGCTAACCTCAAACCACCTCAAACTAAATGCCCTTAAAACGGAATTCCTCCTCATTTCACCCACCAGGCAAACCCCCATTGTGGAGAAATATCTAAGAAACCTCACCGCTCTCAACTGCACACCTCACATCATTGACTCCACGAAATCACTAGGAATTGTGCGAGACAAAAACCTAAACATGCAAGATCACATCAGAGCATCTACCAAAGGAGCAAACTTTCTACTGAGCATACTAAGAAAACTTAAACCCTACCTTCCCCAAGATGACTTCAAGTCTGCGGTGCAAGCACTGGTCATCTCGAGACTAGAATACAGCAGTGCTACTCTGTGCGGGCTACCGAAACTCAGTTTAGCTCCCCTCAGAGCATCTCTGAATGCCGCTAGTAGACTCATCACTGGTTCCAAGAAAACCAACCACATCTCTCCGGACCTGAAAGCGCTCAACTGGCTTCCATTTGAATCAAGGATCAAGCTAAAAATTGCATGTATGACCCATAGAGCACTACACTTCAACACTCCTCTCTACCTGTCAAATAAGCTCGAACTATCGGTGGCTCCCGACCCTCAAGAAGCACCAGCACATTGCTCCTCAAGCCGAAGAAGTTTAAAAAAATGAAAACATACACTCGCTCCTTCTCTGGTATTGCCCCGAGAATCTGGAACTCCCTTCCTGTGGAAACAAGACTGATTCCCTCAACATCTGCCTTGAAAAGGGAAGTGAAAGCGAGACTGATTAACACTGCGCTGAACTAGAAGCCCTTCTCCTTTTGTCTCTTATCCTGTTTAGCCGAGCAATCTGCTACCTGGCATTTGATATGGCCTCAATGTCACCAGCTAATATGTCATTGTGTAACTGATGTATATTTATCTGCTTTTCTCCCACAGCTATCTACCCATGTCTTCCGCAACTCTTATGTAAAGCGCTCTGATACCCGCTTGAGTCATGTTCGCGCTATACAAAACTTTAAATAAATAAATACTGGTGGGGACCAGTAACTGGGATACTTGGCGCCGGGCAAGATTTCTGTTACCCAAAATGTTTACTATAAACATACATAGGAAGTTAAGGGTTACCTGACAGACAAATGGCAGAGGACCTAATTGCTGCTGCCAGAATGCCACTTGGTGTTGCTATAAGTAACATGGACACCTTTAAGGGTAACAGCTTTCTCATGGAAAGTAGTCTCCTTTGATTGAATATCTGTATTTAGGATGTTGAAATGGAATGGGTGACAGGTGTGCGTGATTTGTTTCCAGTGTATACAATTCTTGCATTCCCTTCAATGCAGACGTCTCCCTCCAGCATGCAGAGATCTCCCTCCCGGCTACAGAAGTCTCTACTAAATAGCTGGAACGTAAAATATGGTTGTAAAGTTGCTTACAGTAACTTTATGGCATAAACTACATTTACATAGAGACTGTCCCCTGAAATGAGGGAGTGGAGATATGTAGGTCTGCACACTTAGGAGTAACTTTACACTTGGAAATGGTGATTAGCGGAAGGTAGTCAAGTTACTCCTAGGTGTAAGAGTACATTTGCACATGAGTAAATCTACATGTGTAAATTTAATTTTGTGAATGGGGCCCACAGAGTTCACCTAACAACACTTAATCACTTTATCATCCAATCGATACCTTAATACCATACATGTATCAAAAAAGGTTATCAAAGTCTGCACAAAGAGGAGGATCCTTTTCGCTCCTCTCATGGAAACAATCAGGTGCAAATGTAACTGTTCATAATTCTCCAGGGATAACTCCTAGAACAGAAAAATCTAAATCCTTAAACAAAAGTAATGCTCTAGAATACTCCTCTGTATCAGTCTTTTGTCAACTTCCAGGATTAACAACATATTGGCAAAGTTTCACAGTTACGGCAACAAGTTTCTGGCTCGACCTAGAAGCTTGAAAAACGTGATCGAGTCTCGGCAGGTACGCTCAACATCCTGTGATTCTGGCCAAATCACTTAATCTCCCCGTGTCTAACAAAAATGAATGTGTCCATCTGTAACAAAACTGGTGCTCGTGTAAAGCGCTCTGATACCTTCCGGTAGAGTTTGCGCTATATAAAACTAAACAAAAAATATGTAAATTGATTACCTTAAGACACTGTGGATCATGAGGAATGTATACGATAACAGTTAAAGAAGGCCACAGTCTTGTAAGAGTTCTGAGGCTTCATGGGACATGTACTCCTCTTTGCCTTCACTCGTGTATCATCTAGTGCAACTATCTGAGATGCACTGCCTCTTTCCAGGAGGCACCCGCACGCCACAAATGGCTTTCCTGCTTTGAAGATGCAGGCAGAGTGAATCATCACACCTCCATGCAAGACCAGCAAAAGGACCTTAGTAGGGCCATGAATCAGGACAAAGAGTAGCAGCAGGATTGCATAATATGTACGACTGTGGTATTTGTATAGCTGAAACCTACAAAAAACACAGCAGAGTTCTGTACAGGGTCAAAGGCAAGCATAAAATCAAAGAGTGATAGGAGAGGTAGCTGATTACTGGATCGTTACTGCATTGCGAAGTAGTGTTCTTTAAAGAGGTGTGTATTCAACGCTTTCCTAAACTGGAGCAGCATTGGGTGGTCCTTGTATCTCTAGATATATTGGTCTAAATCCTAGGTGCATAGATTGAAAAGGCCTACTGCCTTCTTTTTTCTTAGTCTCCAGTCTTACGGTGGCCTGGCTGCAGGTGTGCCAAGAGCTATGCTGATAATTATGGCTTTGTAAATGATGCAGCTGGTTATGAAGAGAGTGCTGGCCAGCAAGGGGAGAGGGGGACAATAAGGATGGGGGTGATATGCTCATATTTCTTCTGGTCCTGTATGAGAGGTGATGCCAGTGCCTTTGTAGACTTGGAGGCCATGGAGCAAGATGTTACCACCATTCAGATTCAAGAGTATAAGGTCCTGAACAGTTCTGAAGTCGCTTTTGGAAGAAGCTGTTTCACTTTCTTTGGAAGAGAGAGCTGATACCAGGCTGTCTTTGTCTTTTTTGGCAATATGCTCTTTGAACGTGAGGTTGGTGTCCAAGGTGAATTGGCAGTCAGTGAAAGTTGAGGGTCAAAGCCATCACAGTTCATGTCGATAAGCCATGTATGTACTATTTCTTGCTTGTTCTTGACAAATTACAAGAATTCTGTCTTGGTTGGGTGGATGAAAAGGTGATGACCAAGTCTTATGAAACGCCCCTTCCAATATGGAGGTCTACGCAGGATTTACTGGGTAAGCTTCCTAGGCCAAGACGAGGTTTTATTGTTTTCCTGTGATGTCAGTTCCTGTTCAAAACATGTACAAAGGAGGCGTGGTGTAATGGATGTTTAGCAAGGCATTTGTTTCCTTATTTTTCCTCATGTTCATTGCCCACTTGGACTATTTATGTCCTTGGTTTTTGCCCTTTAGAGCCAGAATTCCCCGACGAGCTTCAATTGGATGTCTGTCTTAGCTCTTTCCTCACCGTTATATCAAGGAGAGTTTGATGCATTGATTATCTACTTCTACTGTTAATCTTCATTGAAGCGCTACAAAATTGCCATTGAGGTTTTTTTGCACTTGTTACTTTACCCTTCTAATTGGAACCCTAAAAAGACACATTACATCTTTCTATTTCTAATCTTCCATTAAATGCAGGATGGAACCATGGCTTCTGGGACAACTCAACCTTTCTTCGGGCAATCAGTAAGGAAACTTGACAGACCTTCACAGTACTCAGCCCTTGACACAGTTACATTTTCCCGTTTACTTTCTATTGTTAGACATTCCATATTCACTGTTAATTATTTCAATTTGATGTTGGAGAAATATATATATATATTTTTTAATGTTTTTATTAAACATGACAGGTCAAAATAACAATTACCATGTAAGCCAAGCAGTAATGACATCACCCTCATACATTACATTACAGTCCACATCATCACCGGCAAGAGTCCTTTTCCCTTTGCGCCTTTCTTCCCCAGCCCACATCTATGATCGGATGTTGGAGAAATATTGACATAACAATGGGAGCCATTTTTAGACATAACATGCTTTTGACGATTGGGGTTGATCCTTGTATCAGATATCTGACATTTGGTTGTTGTCACATGACATACTAATGAGGGGCTGATGGACCAAAGAGAGGCCTTTTCCCCCTATGGTGGGGGACTGAAGGCACTGAGAGATCAACATTCAGGCCCACTTGTAATGGTCTGATGCATAATCTATTGCATACTATTTGCAGTCCCACTCTGATGTGTCATTATACCTGGGTATGACCCTGGATGCAAGACTTTTGACTTTCTTCTACATAAATTTATGAAGGGTTCCAGAGTGCAAAACAGGAGAGGAGCGATAGAATGTATTAGAATTAATATAGTGCAAACCTGACTCGGGAGCAACTAAGAACAGTGCATTCAAGTGAGGACTTGCATCGTTCGTTTATATTTAACATATTTACAATTTTAAGCAGGGGGAGGTAAATGGTTTACCCAGAATCCCACAAGTTTCAGTGGGGGAAGGAAGGGTTTAAATGATTTACCCAGAAACCCACACGTTTCAGTCAAGGTGGGTGAGCGGGTTAAAGGATTTACCCAGAATCCCACACGTTTCAGTCAGTTTTGAAGGATTTACCCAGAATCACACACGTTTCAGTCAAGGCCAGGATTACCGAGTTTCCGGAGCCGGAAGTTAAGCCACATCCCCTCGCGATTGAAAACATACACAATGCAAGACTATTCTACTTAGTTTCTTTTTAAATGTGTTTATTTTTTTCTTGTTCATTACGGTTTGGAATTGTCAAAGCTTCAACACCATACAGATTTTGCAGAAAGCAAAAACATTCCAAGACTAATTTTCCTGCGCTTACTTCTCTGTGAACTAAGACAACAGTGGAAGGGATATTTGTTTTCATGCCCGTTTGCAACATTCGGTTTATGGGCACTTGTAAGTCTTGACAACAGAGGATGGACGCGCGGGACAGGCGTTGCTGGAGAGGGAGGCCCATAGGCTAGAAATGTGGGGTAAAAGAAAGCCCCTAAAGGACTGATCACAAGTAGCTTTGCTTTGGTGTGAGTGGCAGTCAGTGTGTGTGGTGTGAACCAGGGTTGCAACTATTGATCGCATTCCATCTGTCTAAAAAGTGGCATGATGGAATCTAACCCCATACATCAAAGGGCCTTTCGCATACTTCTTTAAACTGCAAAAGGCTTTTACAAAACAAAAGTGCTACATGCTATGGGCTAGATTGACAACAGTTAGAAAAGGATGTGCTTTGCTGAGTTTTGAATGGACAAAAACAACTGTGGAATTTTGAAACGAACAATGAATGGTTCAGACACTTCCTCTAAAAAAAGGAATTCCAGTATAATGGCTAAGCTTCATTAAAAAACGATGCTTTAAGGTCCAGTTTCTGGTCATTCTCTATTCCTAATGTGTGGCCAGCTTTGGAAAGAATGTGAAATGACAAGTTGAAATGATAACACCAGTAAGGTTATTCCTTACTTTTTAGACAAACATATCTCATGTTGTTTTTCATTTTAAAAACTGACCACCGATAAGTACCACATTATTGAAAGAAGTGTAGGGCAGTGAACAATTGAGGAGTATTCGACTGCTGCAATTAGTTCTTGACTAAAAAATGAATCTTGCAGGCGATTGCAAGCTGAAGATCAAGCAACAATATGTGAATATATTCTTGATGGAATAGAGAGTGACAAAAGATATACAATAGGACAAAACATGGCCTGGGAAATGATGGATAGAGAATAAAGTTACGACAGTATGCCGAAGCATTTCTATTATGGAAGAGTTAGTAAGGGCAGGGGAATTTTAAACTGAAATCAGGGAGAAATGGAATGTTCACTTCTGGCTCTGCGCTAAATCCCGTGTCAGTGCAGTGTAGTAACTGTTTTGTAGGTGAGGTTTTACCAGATAAATCAATAGGCCTGTTTTTAAACAAAAAATTGCAAATATTCTTCCGCATATTAACTACGTTGCATGCATGTATATTTATGAATTATATAAGTAAATGAAGGTTTCAAACAGTACAACTGAAAGCCTTCGGCAGATACAGAGTTCTATCAGCAGTCCTCCACATGCCTTTTTCCTGTCTTTTAGTCCACTGGGGAAAAATATTTCCGTGCGGTGTACCTCTGACCCTAAAAACCCACCACTTTTTTGGGTGGGTGGAGGGGCGATTTGCCCATTCTCATCCCGGAAAGGCATTTACTTCTGCCCTTGAAAGAAGTACATTTCGAACCATTTCTAGGGTTGGTACTCAGAAAGGAGTTTGTGAATAAACAGTTGCTTTTGTGGGTGTCCACAAACTTTAAGTGCATTCCAACCATGGAGCCCCACTCCCTGCCCTTGGAAGTAGGCTTGCTTATTCCTACACAAATCTTCATGTTTTAAATGTTTTTACGAGTGAAAAAATATCTTTTACGAGTCAGAAGTGGTTTTACATTTGTAAAAATGTTATTTGCGTATAAGCTAAATTTTAATACAGCAATAGCTTTGTGAATCACACCACGAAGACCAAGTGTAGTAAAATGTAGTGAAAGGTTTAATAAAGTGAATACCTTATCTGCTAGTACTCACATTTTTAATTGCTGATGGCGATTTCCACGATGTTGCATTACTCCAAATCAGCTGAAAAAGTCGATATGTATGGTAATCTGATTACCATAAATTCCCTTATTTCTAGACCAGTCTATGTGAGCATGAACGAATCAAGTTCAAGGAAGGAACACACAGCGTACAGACAGCTCTAAAGATGACCAATGATATTAATAGGATCTGCAACACTGTTTAGAATAGAAAGAATTGTCCTAACTTTTGGCCGCAACTTACAGTGTTCTCTTGCCCCATCTCTTCACTTATCGCCCATGCCCTGGCCAAAGATTTTGAGGAGTGTGCTGGGATGTCGCCTGCAGGCCTCATTTTTTGCAAATGTCTGTGCCTTTTGGAACCGCCTACTTCAGGGCACATCAGAATCATGTGTGGACCCTGAGGTTGTGTGATAGCATGTGAGACCCAGAGTGCGGCTCTATGGTATTTGAAGGGTGCACCAAGCCCACCCTTCTTGGTTGTTAAAGACTAATGTCTTCTCAAGGGACTAGGAAATACTGGCAGTGGTGTCAGAGATATTCCCAGTAGTCGTTGCAGGCCTTTTTCCTGTTTACTGAATAGGGATAGTGGCCTATTAGCCTCTCCTGCTAAAAGAATGAATTTATGTTTGCATTGTGTTGTGGGAAGAATGAGAATACTGGCTGTGTCTGCATGTGTGACTGCACTGACTCACGATCCGTTTTGGATCTCCTGGGTAAGCATTTTTCAAAATATTGAGGATGTAGTTGGAGGAAGTCACAAGAATATCCCTGATCTCCTATGCAATGGACCAGGTTCCTGTCGGAGGAAGGAGGGAAATGGAAGGGAATTTTCTATTCCTGCTCCATTCTTCCCCATAGGTGTGCACAGATATTTTTGTGTGTCTGCCAGGTAAAGGATGCCCAGCTACTTTCGTGTCATTTGTCTGAGCAAACTCTTGCCAGGGAACACCTGGCTCAGCTCTTCTGTGTGCAACATTTACAGAACAATAACCTGTGGATGTGTAGCTAGGTGAAACCCACTTCCCGTAAAAATCAGACACCCCTCAACAGATGAGGTTGGGAAAATATACATTTCTAGACGACTAGCTTGGTATAAATATGGGGTGACATCCCCAGATCAGTGTTCCAGAAATTCTTTCTGGCCAGTGTCCAATATGCTCACAGCCTTGGACTGTAAAAGATCTCTCAGTTGGTTATAAGGGCAAACAGCCTCCTTTCAAGTTAAGATCAGCTCTGCTGCCCCATTGCCATCTTGGCTGAAGGGCAGTGGAAGGATGCTGGAAAGAAGGCCCTTAACTACTACACAGCAGATTTCTTCTGCAGAGGAGAGCTATCCAGAGCACAGATGTAGGGACAGCCACTGCGCTCGAGGTCAGAGCTGCCGGAGCTCCGCTTCGTGTTGCAGGAAGGTCGCGGCTTCTTTCGAATTTTCTGCTCTAACGGTGGCACTGTAGAGGCGTTGGCAGCCCGAGTCTCCCTTTTCGTTTCAGAGCAGCCCCCACTGGCTGGAGGAGTGACTTGGGGCGCCCCCCAGCGACCATTGGTGCCCATGCCACTGCAAAGGCCGGGTGAGCGGGGTACGACCGGAGATTGGCAGACCCAGTGAGTGTGCGGGCGGTAGTGAGGAGGCGGGGCGGGGGTGCCGGACTAGCGGGGGAGCCGCAACCTGTACGTCGCTTCCTCTCGCTTGTCCCCCTCGAGATGAAGCAGGCCGTGGAACCTCCCGGACCCGACCAGCCACCCCGCCGCAGGCCTTTAATTATAAAAGACAACCGGCAGCCTACGGTCAGAATGACAGCAGCGGATTCCACGGGCGATGACCCTCGTGGGTGCCCTGAGCACTACCTGACCTCAAGATGGCGGTCGGACTGACCTGAATCTGTCCGTCCTCGTGACCATGGCCTGCGTGGACCTCAGACTGCCTTTGCGAACGGCCCCCCTGCAAGGTAGAGATCAGCCTGTGGGGCAAATTCTTGTTCAATCGAATCGTAGGGGCTTGGGAGGCTTAGATGACAGTGCTGACATCTAGATAAGCCCTGCCTGACTTCAACATGGCGCCCAAGATGAGACATGCCTGACCCGGACTTGGCGCCCGCCGCACAGTCTATGAGCAACATGCCGGAGTAAAGCTACTGTAAGATGGCAACCAAGCTACATACCCTTTCCTACCATACCATCCTCATCATCTCCACCCCCCTGTTTCTGGACTCAAGACTTTTCGGGCACTTCAAGATCTTCATTCTAAATCCGGTGGAACCCGAACCACATGGCCGATTCCCAGTGGAGCTGCACCGACAGCTATAGAGGAGATTGGCTCCGGCGCACCGCTATGGACATCTCCAACTTGGGGATCCCTCCAGACCCAAGACCACCACCCTTGAGTGCAACACCACCTGAACACCAGGCTGAAAGATGGCAAGAATTTCCTGCTCTGTAAATATGTATTATATAATTGTCTAAGCCTAATCGCTGTTTGTTGGACTTGGCCCTTTTTTGCAGGGTCATCCCTGAACTTTTTGCCTTCCTCCTGTACTTTTTCTGACCTGTTTTTGTTGGTTTTATGACTCTGGGCACCTTACCACTGCTGATCAGTGCTAAAGTGCATATGCTCTCTTTTATAAATTGTTGTATGGATTAGTGACTCCATGTTTGGCCTATTTGATTCACTGTCAGACCCTAGTACAGTGCACTGGTTGTGCCCAAGGCTTGTGACTCAAATGCTGCTGGTGGGCTTGCAGCACTGGTTGTGCCACCCACAGGAGCAGCTTGTAAAGTGTCTCGGGCCTGCCATTGCAGAGCCTGTGTGCAGTCTGGTACTGCCATGTTGACTTGGTAAGTGCACCCACTTACCGGTCCCCAAACCTTCCCTTTTCTGCATGTTAGTCACCCCTAAAGTAGACCTGCGGGTAGGGTGCATTGTATGTAAGAGGTAGGACATGCCCTGGTGTGTGTGGCATGTCCTGTAGTGAATTACAGCCAATTTCGTTTTTCACTATTGCAAGGCTACCTGTCCCCATAGGCCAGAATGGGCAGTTTGATTATAACACCTTATAATCCTAACTGACCCAGGGAACATGGTAGAAAAACGAATTTAGTATACCTGAACTCAGAATGATAAAATACATCTTTTAGTGAAGTTGGTTTTAACATTCTGTGTTTGAAAATACCACTTTTAGAAAGTAGGTATTTTCTTGCCTAACTATCCAAGCCTGCCTCTGCTAGGTTGTGTATTCCTTGTCTGGAGTTTGAGTGACAGGGGCTGGGGGATTCCAGGAGACAGGGTGAGTCAGCACAGGGCTGAATAGAGAGATCTCCATGTAGAGTGGTGGGAGGAGTTGCACCTGGGCCTGAATAGGGCTGGCTCTGCCTTCCACAATGCTGGCTCCACCTCCTGTGGTGCGTCTGATGGCCCTGGCCCACACTGTCAAAGGAAAGAAGGAGTCCTGTAAACAAAGTGCTCCAGGACTGACCAGAACTGGTTTTGACTAGGCAAAGGCCTCTCTGCCTTCAGAGAACAAAGGGAAAATTAGTATAAAAGAGGGGACCCAAACCCCAGAACTTTGGATCACTTTGGGAAACAAGAAGAACCTTTGCTGAGGATAGGAACCAGAGAGAGAGACTGCAGGAGGAGACTATCCCTATGCTGAGTGCTGTTTGGGGGATTGGCCTGCAGTGGTTGCCTGACTGCCAAAGAAAGGAGAAAGGACTTTGTGCTACTTTTCATTCAACTTGTAAAGGATCTCCAAGGGCTTGAGAGAGAGTTTGCTTCCTGCTGAAGTCTCAGGGACAACAGACTTCACCCACCAGCTCCCCAAGAGTTCTTTTGAAGTGCCTGCTGTTGTGTTGGGCCTTCTGAGGGACTGCGTGTCCGAAGGAGCTGGAAGCGCGACTCACGAAGAAGAAGCGTGTCGCCGCCGCAGCCGCTGTCGTCGCATCGCTGAAGAAGGGTGTCGCCGCTGTCGCTTCGCAACGCAGAAGCGCCTCGCATCGCCGGAGAAGAGGGTCGATGTCGCATCAGATGCCACCGCATCATCGGAGAAGCGTGTCGCCGCTGCAGCCGCTGTCGTCGCATCGCTGAAGAAGGGTGTCGCAGCTGTCGCATCGCATCGCCGAAGCGCCTCGCATCGCCGGAGAAGAGGATCGACGTTGCATCAGACGCCGCCGCATCCCCGGGAAACGGGTCGCAGGGCCTGTCGCGGCTCAGAAGAATCGTTGAGTCGCCGAACGGCCGTCGGGCGTGCACGCATCGTGTCGCATCAAGAAGAAGACGCCATCTTTGTTTCATTGCACCGGATCTTCATCGCATCACGGCGGTGCTGGTCGCATCGCCACGGAAGCGCAATAAGAAACCGACGCATCACCTCCCCACGCCGAGAAGAACCGACGCATCCCCTACGCATCAGTAGGGACCCGACGCATCACCGTTCTTGCGTGTAAGGAACCGACGCATCACCTTCCCTGCAACACTTTCGCTGTATAGCGTTACGCATCCAAAGGTACATTGAACTCAAAGTGTCGCATTTACCATCTAAAGAGAACTAAGCTAATTCTGCCATTTTGAAGTACAGTATTGTGGATTTTTGTCGTTTGTGGTCTTGTGGTAAATCTATATAAAAGATACTTATTTTTGATATACAACCTGTGTGGTGTCCATCTGTAGTGTTGTCACTGGGTTACTGTATGTGTTCACAAATGCTTTACACACTGCCTCTGAGATAAGCCTGTCTGCTCGTGCCAAGCTACCAAGGGGGTGAGCAGGGGTTATTTTAGTAGTGTACCCCCTTACCCTGACTAGACGCAAGGTTCCCTATTTGGTCAAAGGTACCTACCTCTGCCAACTAGAGACCCCCAGTTCTAACACTGTTAAATTGTAATCCTGAGTGAATTTGCTATTTGTATATATTTAACTCTAACCACTAGTATATGTAGTAGACCTTTGTACTTACTACCATTCCTATGTGATTTTAGAGTTTATCTGTTTGTATCTCTTCCTTGAGTGACTTTACAACTTGTACATTTGCAATTTTTCCCTCCTTTCACTCCACTTGTATATATAACTCTAACCACTAGTATATGTAGTAGACCTTTGTACTTACTACCTCTCCTATGTGATTTTAGAGTTTATCTGTTTGTATCTCTTCCTTGAGTGACTTTACAACTTGTACATTTTCAATTTTTCCCTCCTTTCACTCCACTTGTATATTTGCAATTTTTTTTTTCTGTTTGTATCTCTTATGTAACTCATGTAATCCAAAGTCCTTATGTAACGCAACTGGTTCTTTTGTAAAGCGCTCTGACGCCTTCGGGTAATGTTCGCGCTATATAAAATCGCATTAAATAAATAAAATTAAAAAAAACTGTGGAGGTGCTGGTGCACCTGGCATGGGTGTCTCCTCACCACTTCCTGTTCTTTCTTTCTGAGAAAATAGATGATGGCGTGTACCCGTGATATAGAAAATGGCTTGTAGCAGTTCAAGCTACAGGGAGTGGTCGCTGTTGCTGTCCTGTCCCTTGTTGCAGCGTCACCGTTGGTTCTGGAATGTTGGAAAACTGTGTAAAGTCTCATTGTGTTTCCTGGACATGGTCTGGTTAAGGAGCTGTTGGAAAACTGTGCAGAGTCTCATTGCATTTCCTGAATGTGGTCTGGTATCCACGTTTCATGGATATCAGATTGCATGGGTACTTCTCTTCCCTGGGCTTCCACCTGTGTGTTGCATCCACCCCCACACCATCTCTACTACCCCCATTGTTGTCCTCCTTCGGCTCCAAGCACAGGGTCATCGTTTTGGTGCTATGGGGCACTCCATGGAGCTAGTTCCTGAGGCCTTGTTTGTAGTCTATGGTTTATAACAACCATGATCTATTCAAGGGTTTTCATCTTTGGTCCACTATTATCATCTGATTCGTATTTCTTACCTGCCATGGCTGGCTGTTGCCCCTGCTTTGCTTCGGAGCCGACTTCATCTGCCATGGTTTGTGGATGTTGCTGGGTTGTGGGACCTCCACTCTACAGCGGAAATTATTTTGGAAGTTTGAATTTTAGTTGTATTTCATTTTAGACTTTTCCTTATAAGACTGCTGCATGTGTACTTTTATTAATGTGATGTTTCCTTCTTTTCGTTTTGATACTTCTTTCAGTCTGTTTTTCATTTTGTTGTATCTTTTCTTAAAATCATTGCATACTTATAATTTACCATTTCATTACATTTTGTAAAGTACTTTGGTTAACAGCGCTATAGTAAGTTTCGAGTAATAAAACAATACATAATGAAGGTTTTGTTGTCTTCTTCTGCCTGCATTGTTACAGTGCCACTATGTCATATAACAGGAGTAATATGGGCAGTTGGAGTTCAGTCATCGTTGTGACTGCAGGCTCATCCCTGTCTGTCTGTCTGCCTGTTCATGGAAGAATAAAAGCATGGAAGGGAAACTCTGCTCAAGTGTTTTTATGTAAATAACAATGGCGACGAGCTGCCCTCTCATTTAAGGGCCAACTCCATCAACTTTTATAAGAAGTGAACCCATGCAACTTCTTGGAAATTCAGTTGATCGCGACTTCTAGTGAGATTTGTGATATAAACCTTTGTTAAGCCTGGTATCCTTTTTTTTTTTTGTGTAAATATTTTTATTGCATTTTTGGTAAACAAACATACTATTTTGCAAAGCACAGTGGGGCTCGTGCGGGCTGTTGGATAGGGAACCAATAATGGAACATTCAAAATAGGAGCATCAGGTGACATAGCAAACATCAATATGGCATAGTAGATGAAGGCCGGCATAGTGGCCTCGATAAACACGCATGGACAACGAAAATGAAGCACAAGTATATCTCCATTTCAGCACTCAAGCATCCCATCCGCCGCCATCCCATCCATACCCAGCAATCAGACCAGCGTCAGTCATACAGTCAAGGGTCCAAGAGTTCAAGTAGATGCCCCTTGGCTGGGGGCGGCACTAGTGTCCCAGCAGCCGGGGACGGCACACCAAATGGCGCCTCCCCAGCCACAATCTGTCCTCTGGCATCTAATCTGGGGCAGGCCACTATAATAACTTCCCAAGCGGGCAGTATCGAAACCCTAGGCACTCTCCTAGCTTCTTCCTTCTGAATCGCTTCTCTCTCACAATCCGCCCACTTCACCAGCCCCCATCTATATAAATAAGGGCCACCGGCCAATTTCCAGCTTTTTGACAGCTGTCTGCGGGTAAGTATAAGTGCCAAATCCACGAATCTGTCCGTCCCCTTTTGGGCCGCACTGCGACTATGCATGCCCAGCAAACACAATTGTAGAGTACACTCGAAGTTCCTATCCATAGCTCAGCAGATAACTTGTAATACAGTAGCCCAATACAGTGTCAAATTCAGACAGGACCACACCATATGGTAGAACCCTGCATCCTCCACATGGCATCGAGGGCATGTCAAGGCTGCACTAGGGAACATTGCATGTAGGCATCAGGGGGGTGAGGTACACCCTATGCAGGTAATACAACTGAATGAGTTTAAAGCGAGCATCCCTTGACACCTTGGGGGTAAGCTCTAGAGTCCTCCACGCCGTGTCAGCTAGCGGTGAGCCTAAGTCCTCCTCCCAGTGCTGTCTCAACTGTGCTAAGTCCAGTTGAGCCCATTTCAATAAAGCTGTATAAAGTAACGTGACCGTCCTCATTTGACCAGTAAAGAGGAATAAGCAATGCAGACACTCGTATCCTGGGAGGTTCTGCAGTACCACGTCCCCACCATGCACGGACTCTGTCTAGCAAAGTCCCATGTAGCAGCAAGTGTCCCACCGGAATGTTGTATGTCTCTCTCAACTCTAAAAAGGAACAAGCGAGGGGGCGTGACCAAGATGGCGGCGCAGTAGGACGCAGATCTGTGTCCCTCCGGCGCTGCCTGATTAAAAGCATTGTCATCGAGCCGCATCCCGGGGCTCTCCAGCCGCGATTTCCTGTGGCGACGGTACAGGGGTCTGACGGACGCCGGTGGACGGAGTTTGGCGCCCGCGATGCGGCTGCACGACCTCGCGACCGCTGGGAGGTGACCGGGCCTGCACGTTCCGCAGTACAGAGCGCCACGATTGCGGCCTTGCGGGATCGCAGGCCGGCTGCTAGGTGAAGGCGCAGGCACCGAAAGGCGGCCCTGCAGCACCAGACGGCATCCGGAGGCAGGGGGAGTTGCTCCGGCAGTGGATGTGGCGGTAACCGGCTGGCGGAGGTCCAGCGGTGTAGAGCGGCCGCAGCGGACGGGCGGCGGAGGGCGGAGGCCAGAGCTGTGGTGAGGAGGAGCGGTCCCGGCTCGGAGGAGGACTCCGTCGAGGATTCCTGCAGAGGTGCCGCCGGTGGGCGGGCCCGGGCGCTGCAGCGAGGTGAGCCGGGACTGGGGGCTCGGAAGAGCTGGGGAGAAGTGCCCTTGCCCCTGGCCTGGAGCGGCTGAGAGGAGAGCGGTGTCCGGACCCGGTGCGCTGAGGCCTAGAGTCGAGAGGCGCCAGTGTGGAGGCCCCGTCGGTCCGCGGCTCAGCGGACGGCGACAGTGGGGTTGGCCCCAGCGTGGGCGGCCTCTAGTGGGGCTAGAAGCAGTGAGAGAACTACCCGACTAGCCGTTTGGCGGAGAGGGGACTTGGCACCCACCGCTGATTATCGCTGGGACGACTCCATAGAGCGTGGAGAGTGCACCCACTCGGGGAGGGCTGCTCCCCCCTCATAGTCAGGCTGGTGGAGCCCGGCGCGCGTATCTCTCGAGGCCCGGAGGTGGAGGGGGCCTGGAGGAGCAGTGACGCAGAGGCTACCGGAGGCACTATCAGCGGCTTCGTGCATCGGAGCTGTGATTGACCGCAGGACATACCCCCCCCCGGTTGACACCCTGTGACGGCGCAGCGAGGGAGGCGGCTGTGCGGCCGGAGGCCTACACGGGGCCCGTCGAAGCTGAAGGGACTTTGCGGTGGGCGCAGGGCTCTTGAACAAGGGGTGCTCGGACCGGCCAGTGCGAGGGATCCCGTCCGGCCTCCTAAGCAGAGCCGGGGACGAAGAAGTGTGCGGAGGGGGGTCTAAGCGGCAGCACCACCTGCGTGACACGCATCCCCAACGGAGGAGGTATCCGCATTGGAACCCGGAACAGAGATAGACACGAGGCTCGATACCGGCCCGGTGGCCCACTATGGCGGCGGCGAGAGCCCGAAAGGAGAAGTCGTTAAAGGATCTCCTTCAGAAGCAGCCTGGTCACTCTCTGATACCGGGCGAGAAGGGACCCACTGCGATGGAGGGGGACGATTCCCCAGCGACCAGGGCTTTCATGGTGGAGCTCTTCTCGGCCATTAAGGAGGACATTCAGGAGCTCAGGTCGCAACTCACCGCGGACCTCAAGGAAGTTCGCCGAGATGTGGACGACATAGGTGAGAGGGTGGCAACTTTAGAGGAGCACGATGTGGGTCGGGAAGAGGAGCTCCACCATCTGCAACAAGACATGCTGCGTCTTCGCGAACAGAACCTCGATCTCCAGGCCCATACGGAGGACCTGGAGAACCGTTCCAGGCGGAACAACGTGAGAATTAGAGCGGTACCGTGGAAGGAGGAAGGGGACGATCTCAGAGCTTATGTCACCGCCTTATTCCAACAAATCCTCGGAGAGGAAGAGATATCGGACATCCAGCTGGACCGGGTCCATAGGGTGGGCCTCCCCCGCGGTCCAAAAGCCGCCCCTCCTGATATTCTTGTGTGTGTGCATAATTTCCAACTAAAGGAGCGCATTCTCCGGAGGGCACGTGAACAGCAGCCAGTTCAGTTCCGCGGGCACCAACCAGCGCTCTTTCAGGACCTAGCTGCCTCTACCCTCGTGAAACGGAGAGAATTTAAGCCTGTCACCACTTACCTCCGAGAGAAAAATATTCCTTACTCGTGGGGTCACCCCTTCCGTATAATATTTAAACACCAGGGGAAGTTGTTGCAACTCCGGTCCCTGGAGGATGCGTTGGGGGCCCTGGGCATTGACACTAATATGACTACAGAGGGAGCGGAGCAACCGACACGACCGCCGCACATGGGGATGGCAGCGGGTTGGCAGGCCCGCACCGGTCCAGAAGCCCGATCGAGCCGCCAGTGACCAGGAACGAGAAGCGGTGATCACCTCGCTGTCCCAGGTTACAGGGCGACCCACGACCCCATGACGGGCTTTCTTGCTGGCCCCGGGATGTGCTCAAGGTGGGGCGCCGGAGGGAACAGAGGCGATTGTGCAGTTTGAGGTTTCCCTCTCCCCCGCGCCTGAGTGACTGCAAGAAAAGAGTCCCTGTGGATGCGTTGATACCTCTGTCACGACCCTCTGAATTTAACTACGGTGACAAACTTTTTGTGTATTTTCCGTTGATTTTGGAATGTTTGTTCTTTTTTGGGGTAGGGGTTTCTTATGGGGTTTTAAGGGGTCTCCGCATCAGTTTCCTAGTACAGATTGTCTGCTCCAGAGCACTTAGCGGTCCCGCGGGCGGCATAAATGTTCCTCAGCTGGTAGCCCACACATTGCTTGCCCCTCCCAAGCGCCTGCATGGGTAGAGACCTGAAAGTGGTTAGTCTGAACGTTAGAGGGCTGAATAACCCTGTGAAGCGCGTGGCAGTGCTCTCACTGCTCGAAAGCACCAATAGTGATATCTGCCTGCTGCAAGAGACCCACCTATTGTCCAAAGATACAGTGCGCATGCGCGATAGGCGATTCCCGCAGCAGTTCTGGTCCTCCGGGGCATCAAAGAAAAATGGGGTGGCGGTTCTGATTGGGGCGCACTGCCCTTGTAAGGTAATCTCGACGGTGGCCGAAATTAAGGGCAGGCTTTTGGCCATCAGACTGCAATGGGGGGATTCGCACCTTACTTTAGGGTCCCTTTACGCCCCTAACGAAAAGCAGGAGTCCTTCCTGCAAACGGCCTTACCCGAGGTACTTGCTTCCCCGGATGCTGCGATCCTGGTGGGGGGAGACCTCAACCTAGTGATGGACGCGGAGCTAGATAGGTCAGGGCACAGAACACACCAGGCGGGGGCGCTTTCCCTGGGGGGGAAGAGTTGGCTGGAAGATAGTGGTATGCATGATGTCTGGCGGGAGCAACACCCAGCTGAGCGCGACTACACATATTTTTCGGCAGCGCATAAAACTTACGCACGCCTGGACCATTTCCTTGCTTCCTCCGCCCTTATGCCTAGTGTACATTCATCAGAGATTGCTCCCCGCTCGCTCTCGGACCATGCCCTCATTTCCGTACTCCTCCCTGCGCAACATACGCGAGCGTTTCCTCTGGGCTGGCGAGTACGAGAGAGCTTGTTGGACTCTGATGATGTGGTTCAGAGGATACGTGACACTATTGTACAATATTTTCAGAACAATGATGTGGGGTCTACTCCTCTTGCTGCGGTGTGGGAGGCAATGAAATTAGTGACGCGAGGAGAGTTTATCGCGGTGGCCGCGACTTACAATGCTCTGCGCAGGGAGAAGCGCGCGGAGTTGGAAGGGGCAGTGAGAGAACTAGAGGCGATTCATAAACGTACCGGAGCGCCGCGGGTATGGCGCGAGCTTGAAAATCGCAGACGTATGCTTAAACACTTAGATCTCGATAGGGCAGAACACGCCCTGCTGCGGCTGCACCACAAATTCTACCTTAGCAGCGATAAGTGTGGGAAAATGCTGGCACACAGGCTACGAGCCTCGACACAGAGGTCCCTCATACAATCCGTGAGGGCCCACGGTGGAGCTGAACAGACCGCTGATGACCAGATAGTGGAGGCCTTTCGCGATTTCTATCGCCGTCTCTATGCGGACCAACCCGCGGGCTCACTTGACCCACTCCCATATTTGAGCGATTGTGATATATCCCCCCTCTCGCAAACAGTCTCCGAGAGTCTGGACGCAGCGATTCGGGTAGAGGAGGTGATAGGAGCTATCTCTAGGCTGAAGTTGGCTAAGTCCCCGGGGCCGGACGGATTCTCAGCCGCCTTTATAAAACATTTTGCGTGGAGCTGGCTCCATTTTTAACGCGGCTCTTTAACTCCTTTCTTGATACAGGTGCTGTCACCCCATCGATGGCGGAGGCGGCGATATCCGTCATTTTGAAACCCGGGAAGGACTCCCGAGACTGCGGGTCCTATCGTCCCATCTCGCTCCTGAACATTGATGCGTAACTCTTTGCGGGAGTCCTGGCGGCGCGACTGAACCCCCTTATGGCGGACACAGTGGACCCGGACCAGTCCGGTTTCATTCCCACCAGGCAGGGAGGGGATAACACCAAGCGATTGCTGCATCTCCTTGACCAGGTGCGCCGCGCTCGGACCCCGGCCTTTTTACTATCTATAGATGCGGAGAAGGCCTTCGACCGCGTTGACTGGGGGTACTTGTTCGCGGTGCTCCGCAAGTATGGTTTTGGAGACAATTTCCTGCGCTGGATCAGGTGCCTTTACGCGGCCCCCAAGGCCTTTGTACGGGTTAATGGCTGCAGGTCAGCCCTTTTTCCCATTGAGCGGGGAACCCGTCAGGGATGCCCCTTATCACCGCTTCTCTTTGCGCTCTACATGGAGCCGTTTGCCCAGCGGATCCGGGCGAACCCCGGGGTGGTTGGACTCAAGTTTGGCGCGGATATTCACAAAATTAGCTTGTACGCGGACGATGTGATCCTCTCGCTTACCCAACCTTGGACTACGCTGCAGGCGCTATCCGAAGAGCTTGCGGCTTTCGGGGCGGCCTCGGGGTTCAAGGTCAACTTCACAAAATCACAGGTCCTCAACATCTCTATACCGGCTGAGGACATGGAGGCCCTGCAGCAGGACTTCTCGTTCCCTTGGACTACTTCCGAGGTGACCTACCTAGGAGTCAGGGTGGCGCCAACAATTGCCAAGACAATTTCCCTCAACTATGCTTTGTTGTTGGAGTCCACGACCAAGGCGCTGGACGCCTGGTCGCGTCTCCGGTTGGCCTGGTACGGGAGGGTGGCTGCAGTGAAGATGACAGTCTTGCCACGCATCTTATACCTATTTCAGATGCTACCGCTGACCCCACCTCCGGGTAGCCTTAAAAGCTGCAGGCTCTGATTAATAAGTTTATCTGGGAGGGTAGGAAGCCGCGGTTCTCGCTACAGCAAATGACAGCCACAAAAGAACAGAGCGGTTTAGGTCTCCCACTCATAGGGGCATACTACCAGGCGGCCTGCCTCCGATACCTAGTGGAATGGAATAGACCAATGTCTGGCAAACATTGGAATTTCATGGACCAAACGGTGGCGGGAGCGAATATCTGGCGGGAATTGTGGCTGCCGCGCAAACACAGAGCGTGGGGACTCTATTCCTCTCCCGTCACCTCGACTACGCTCAGGGTCTGGGATCGCCTTGCTATTGCTAGGGGATGGACTTCATTCCCATCACCTATGACCCCCATTGTGGACAACCCCGACTTTCCCCCGGGTCAAGCGTCTCCGGTCTTTCAGCGGTGGCGGGAGGAGGGATGTAAGAGGGTCGGGTCCCTCTTTGACTTGGAGGGGCTGATTCCTTTTGCCCGGCTACAGACAGACTACGCGCTCCCGGCCGCGGACGCATTCGCCTACGCGCAAGTGGCGCACTGGGTGACGAGTCTACCCAACTTCGCTCACATGTCGCGTACCCTCACTAGGTTTGAAAAATGGCTTGTGAGCAAAGCGGATGATCGTAAGCTCATCTCTGAATTATATGCTATGATCATGGCACGCCCGGCAGGTCACCGTACAAAGGCTCAGGTGCGTTGGGAGACTGAATTGGGGAGACCTCTCACACCCAAGGAATGGGAGCATATTCTATACAGAGCACACCACACAGCACATAACACAGCAGGCGCGGAATCCGCCTTCAAGGTAACTTCATATTGGTACTATACCCCGGCCCGGGTGCACTGCTGGGACAAGTCCAAATCAGACCTCTGCTGGCTGGGGTGTGGCGCTACTGGAACCCTAGTTCATCTACTATGGCGCTGCCCGAAATTGGTGCGCTATTGGAAAGCAGTCCTAGACGATATTGATGCAGCATTTCAGATTACCCTGCCCCGCGCCCCTGAATACACTCTGTTAGGCCTTTCACATCCCAAAGCCTTCCCGCTGAAGTCTCTAAGGGGCAGACAGATTGCTATGGCGCTGCTGGCGGCGCGACGGGTGCTATTAGCGCATTGGGGGTCGGCCTCGGTGCCGGAGTTGAGTGACTGGATCCATCGCCTCTGGCAGCTCTTGGCAATAGAGCGCCTCTCGATGGGGGTAGATGGGAGGGGCAGAGAGTTTGCGACGCTGTGGGCCCCCTACTTACAAATCCTCACAAAGGATATGCGGGAGGTGACATGCCCTAAATTTCTACAGATCCTCCGGCTGCTGCCGCTGGAGCCGGCAGCTGCGGTTTAGTACGGCGGGACGGAGCAACACTAGTGCACGGTACGGGCCCCGGCAGTGAGCTCTTTATAATATGTTTAAATCGGATGCGGAGACAGGGGAGGGGGGAGGAGGGTGAGGGAGGTGGGTTTGTTAGGGGGTTTTGTTTGATTTATGATATAAAATGGTGGAGGACTTCTATAGTACGAGCGAATCTGCTGCCGGAGGTGAATGGTATTGCGGGGGCCGTCCTCTGGGATGTAGGCCTCAACGCTGTGTAACTGCATTTCTACCTCGCTCTGCCGGCCTCGAGATGAAGGCAGTAAGCTGTGTTTGAACCAGGGTTACCCACTTAATAAAAACGATTGATTCTAAAAAGGAACAAGCGTCACCTCCCCACAAACAAATCGCCCAGTACAGTGAGTCCTGCCTCCATCCACCGGTGCAGGCCCAACCAACTCCCAAGTGCTCCCGGTGCCGAGGGACCTTCAAGGGCAGATTGCTCGTGTATGGAACCCTAGTTTGTGTTCTTTGAAATGCCCGTGCCCAAACATAGCGCTCTGTCCTGACCAGCACATTCTCATCAGTACCATGGAGACGGGGATAGGTTTTAATAGGATGCTAATCAAAAGATGTTTGATTGGCAGTCCACGTTCCCGATGGCCCACTTGATCCCAAAGCACTGATCGCCACCGAGCCACCTATTGTAACTGTGCCGCCAGATAATAAAGTTCAAAATTCGGCGCTGTTATTCCACCCTCCTCTACCGGCAAATGCAATTCCCTTGGTGCCACCCGACGCCGCAAGGTCCCCCAGTATAAAGTTAGGAGAATATCATCCAACTCATGAAAGAACCCCCTTCGGGAGCGCCACAGGCAGGGCCACAAACAAGTAGAGGAGCTGTGGCAAAATCACCAGCTTAGAGACAGCTATCTGCCCACCTACCGATAATGGCAGAGTACTCCAAAAGGCTGTTTAGCACAAATGGGGCCGCTCCCAGTTAAGAGACCAAGGCGCTAAAGTGTTAGTTTGTGAGTGCAGGCATCTCACTAAAAGTGAAAGACTGGTCTCACACACCACCTGGTGTCATGCTTCATCATTGACCAGTCCTCGCCCTCTAAAAACTTGGTTTGATAGAGGGCGGGCATACACCTGACGACAGGGATGCACTTCTAAACTAAGTGGGGGCCCTTTAAAGAGAAAAGTGAGGTTAAAAAGCCATTATAGATGTCAAATCAATTTTAATGTAACTGGCATCTATACGTTTTAAAAAAAAAAGTGAACGGTGTGTTGGGGATTTTATGATTTTATTGTCCCCCCACCGTGGTGAGTGGGGTCGACATGTTTCTGCCAGTTGGCCCAGTAGGGTCCATGGCATTCATCAGGACTTAAAAGGAAACAGAGCGGGCTCTACTCTTACCAGACTTTGGTGAGAGGGTTCCACTACGTGGGGTGACCTATGTCACATTCCACTGTGATGCGGCTTATGTATTCAAGCCTGAAAGACAAAAAAAAACTTTTGTAGACAAGATAAAAACACCAAGGTCACTATTTACACCGACCACACTCACCACGGTGGGGGGACAATAAGCCTGTAAGTGCTCTCTTCAGATTCTAACAGTATGTCACACACGCATTCATACTATCACTCTCTTACTGCCTCAAGGTGCGTCTCCTGTGTCTGCACCTAGATGTGTACTCATCACCTCCTCGTCGGTAAATGCGAGGAGCGGGTTTGTGCTATTTATAGTGCTAGCGAATGGCCGTAGATGTTAATTAGCGCCTTGATTGAGTGGAAGTAGCTGCCAGGTATAGAGATCCGGTGTCTCTAAATGCGCCGCTTAAAATGCCACCGCTTCGCCTGACCTGCCTGGAGTGCGGTCCTAAAGCCTTTTATGGACATCCGATGTCCGTAGCGGGACCGTAGAGTGAGGGCCAGGCATCCGCTTGTCCGTGTAGGTGTTCTATGTGCCCCTGGGGGATTTGCCGATCGCAGATGGGAAGGGCGTGGTCCCGCCTTCCCCAGTATGTGAGCATGGTATTGTCTGCGGGCAGCGCATGCGCATAGGAGTGGCGTCGCGTCAAAAGCGCTGCCACTAATTTATGCTGCACTGTGGTTTTATCATGTGGTTTAAAAACACGCTCAGTAGTTATGATCACCTGCCCGGTATTGGCGTTTCCCAAGACGTATATATCGCCAAATGAAAAACATAAAACGGAAGATTTTAGTGCAATCCCCTTGTTTATACCATATGGGTCATAAACGAAGTGGTTATGTTGGAGAGGTGCACCAACATTGCCATGCATGGTAAACCTTGCCATGGGGCAGTTACTGATTTCCTCAACAAATAATGTATATTATATGACACTATGCTAAATCATGGGAAGGATCAATTGCTATACACGAATTGTCTGCAGAAGTTCCATACCCAGCAATCTAGTCATGGCCATGGAATCTGGATATTGTGTACTAGGGGCTATTCAAGGAACATAGAGATCTCGAGACGGCGTACCGGTGGGGTAATGTCTACTGTCCAAGTTGTAGCCATGGGATCTTGTCATTGAGTCCCTTCTCCCAAGTCCAAAGACGGTACACCCACTGTTGTTCTCGGACATGCAGGGGTTTGGTCAGGTCTGTCTTATGTTTTTTCATTACGTCCAGGACCACCCACTTTAAATCAGTGTCTTTATGATTGTGGTCTAGGAAGTGCCTTGTCAGTTTTGTGTTTGTTTTCTTACACCTTATGGTACTCCGGTGTTCATTAATGCGGACCTTAATCTTCCTAGTGGTCATGCCCACATACATGAGGCCACAAGGACATGTGAGGAGGTATACTACGTTTTCAGTGTTGCAATTACTAAAGTTTTTCAGTTTCCATGGATTTGTAGTGCCTATGTCCACTTCTTTAGTGGTCACAGTAAATGGGCATGTGACACCCCCCCACACGCGTAGTGTCCTGTGGGCCTCTGTGTGTTCCAAAGAGTCACCTGGTCTTCCCTCACCTTGGTAGGTGTTTTTGTATGTACCAACTCATCCCGTAGACTTTTGCTCCTCTTAAATGCAAACAGCGGAGGTTCCCAATGTTTTTTCGCACCATCTAGAATGTGCCAGTTCTTCCTTATGATTTTTTGTACAGTATTAGATACTGGGGTGTATGTTGTTACGCACACAATTCTGTCTGTTTTTTCTTTAGGAGTGTTCTCAAGTAGTGCCTCCCGATTATTGTTTCTGGCTCTCTTTTTGGCTCTTTTTTATCATTTTCTTCGGATAGTGCCGATCGAGTAGCTTCCTCTCTAGTTGTTCTGCTTGTTCAGTGAAAGTTTCCGTCTCTGAGCAGTTTCTGCGCACCCGTAGAAATTGACCCACAGGTAAATTCTGTCGCAGGGCCCTCGGATGGTAGCTTTCATACAGAAGTAGACTGTTTTTGTCTGTGGGTTTATTGTGTACCTTCGTGCTGATACCATCTGTAGTCATGCTGATATCTAGATCCAGGAAAATTGCATGGTCTTTATTAATGGAGTGGGTGAACCTTAGATGTTGATCCTTTGTGTTGACCCATTGTACAATCATAGGAACGCACTCCAGGCAGGTCAGGCGACGCGGTGGCATATTAAGCGGCGCATTTAGAGACACCGGATCTCTATACCTGGCAGCCACTTCCACTCAATCAAGACGCTAATTAACCTCCACGGCCATTCGCTAGCACTATAAAGAGCACAAACCCGCTCCTCGCATTTACCGACGAGGAGGTGATGAGTACACATCTAGGTGCAGACACAGGAGACGCACCTTGAGGCAGTAAGAGAGTGATAATATGAATGCGTGTGTGACATACTGTTAGAATCTGAAGAGAGCACTTACAGGCTTCCATACTTTAGAGTTCATAGAGTCTCATGTTTGTACTGATGCCATAAGAAATGTTTTCCTCTTCTTTTGTTTTTCCAAATATCCAGAGTTTGACTACAGGGGTCTCCCTCCCTCACCCTCCTATGGGGCAATTTGTTCCCTAGTCTAGGGTAAGATTTGTGGAATAATGGTACCACAAGTAAATGCGTGCACAGATGATTGTCACGTTTTTTCACATATAGCCACTCACTATAATGTCCATGCATGTGGCTGAATGGAGTTTGATGTAAATAGTGACCTTGGTGTTTTTATCTTGTCCACAAAAGTTTGTTTTTGTCTTTCAGGCTTGAATACATAAGCCGCATCACAGTGGAATGTGACATAGGTCACCCCACGTAGTGGAACCCTCTCACCAAAGTCTGGTAAGAGTGTAGTCCGCTCTGTTTCCTTTTAGGTCCTGATGAATGCCATGGACCCTACTGGGCCAACTGGCAGAAACATGTCGACCACACTCACCATGGTGGGGGGACAATAAAATCCCCAACACACCGTTCACTTTTTTTTAAAACCATATAGATGCCAGTTACATTAAAATTGATTTGACATCTATAATGGCTTTTTAACCTCACTTTTTTTTAAAGGGCCCCACTTAGTTTAGAAGTGCATCCCTGTCGTCAGGTGTATGCCCGCCCTCTATCAAACCAAGTTTTTAGAGGGCGAGGACTGGTCAATGATGAAGCATGACACCAGGTGGTGTGTGAGACCAGTCTTTCACTTTTAGTGAGATGCCTGTACTCACAAACTAACACTTTAGCGCCTTGGTCTCTTAACTGGGAGCGGCCCCATTTGTGCTAAACATTATTTGTTGGAGGCTGCCTGCTCCTAGTACCCCGTGCCTCTGGTTCCCTCCCCCAGGCCTCTCCCGGGGCAATCGTGGTTATATACTCCAAAAGGCCGCCAAGTGCCTCAGGGTGGCAATGGCCCCTGCACAGTAATATCTGCACCCAGTTGATCTGCCGCAACAGTTTCCAATACCAGCAGGGAGGAGGCCATGATGTAATTCAAAATATCTGCCTCACAGACCTCGGTTCTAGCAGAATACAAGTCTCAGCAATAATGGAGGAAAGCAATGTTGATTTCCTCCTCAGTAAATACATCTCGCCCAGCCGCGTCACGGACCTGAAGGATAATATGTCCCCTGGCTTCATCTTGTAGGAGCCAAGCTAACATACTCCCCGATCTGTCTCTCTTCGTGTGGGCCTTAGTAATTTACGCCCTATAATCATACTGCCCCAGGCACTCCACCATGATAAGCAATTTCTCTTGTTCACTTAGAATCTGTTCCCTGCCCTCCAGCATCTCCTCTAGGTCATGAGGAAGCGCATCAAGATCTGCCTCCTGTTTTCTAATGTCAGAGTGTACCTGGGTGCGCAACCCTATCTTGTTAGAAATTTAGTAACTCTGCACTACTACTTTGATAGCCTCCCTCTTAACTTCTACAGAAGAGGCCGAGCCCACTTTGTCAAGCCAATAATGGATCATTTGTTTGCCCAAAGAGGCCGGAAGGCCTGTTCGTCAAGCAGGGCCGGGTTCAAACGTCAGCTCAGTACACCAGATCTACTTGGCGACCACCGAAAGGAGCACAGTAGCAGGGAGTGATCAGAATAATTTCTCGCCAACTACTCTGCATCCAACACTCTGCCACACATAGCCTTGAAGCAAAATACCAAATCCAGTCGCACTTCCAAGTCATGCAGGCCAGATCAAAAGGAGTACATCCATGCCTCCTGGTTCCACACCCTCCAGAAGTCATGAAGGCCCCACTGCTCAGCCCAAGCACGAAAAGCCTCCGCTAGTTTATGCACCTGGGTAAACGGCCGTGGGGGATGTGACCTATCCAACAGAAAGTCCGCCACACAGTTGAAATCTCCTCCCACTACACAGGTAAGGTAACATCAACAGGAGGAAGGGTGTCAGGCTGGACAAGAAAGAAGACTGGTCTATGTTCGGGGCATATACATTAAGCAAAGCAACATCTTTACCATCAGCCCAGCACCAACGCATTGGCCTTCAGGGTCAATAACTGGCCTATGCAATTGAAAGGGAACCCGGGTCTAATCCCTATGACAGCCCCCCTCGCAAAAGTGGAATAAGTAGTGTTACACTATTGCCACCTCCACTGTTTACAGAGGGCCCGGCCTTCAATTTCCGTCAGGTGGGTCTCCTGTACAAATGCAACCTGCGCCCCTCTACGTTTCAAATACGCCATGACATTAGAACTCTTGGAGGAAGTAGAAAGGCCCCACACATTCCAAGTACTCCGCCTAATCTGGCCCGCTATCTAGACCGTGCCAGTCGCTAATGCACACGCATCCACACACCGCGCCCACCATATCATTAGAGCCACGCTCACCAGTCTCACAGTGTAGCCCCATCTGCCCCACACACCACACAAAAGGGAAACAAAACATAAACCCATTCAACAGACCCAAACAGTAACCACCAACTCCCCCGATGGACTGTGATATACATACATCCTGTCCAAACAATAGATGGCAAACAGCCTACTAACTAGGGCCCAACTAAGAGGCCAACTGGGTCTGTAACGGAAGTAGTCAATAGGAGGAAAGAGACCAGCCTGCTCAAACAAGAAAAAAGAGCACAATAGTATGACAGGACACATAGCTCAAGCCCTTCCCCACGCAACTCTCCCCAAGCCAATAAAGGTAAAAATCAGGATGAATTCAACATAAGAATAAATGCAGCCACCAAAACCACAGTATCACAGTTGAGGCAGTCGCCTCGCATCCAACCGTCGTTGCCCAGTCAGGAGTCAAATGAGGCCATCGGCCATTCCAGGGGGAAACCCCGCAGTGTGCCCTCCAGCTCCGGCACCGTTGAGTCCTCTGAGCTGGTTGTAGAACTCTATCAGGTAGGGAAAACGCACTGTAGGGAAATCTAGATCCCATGGACGCTGCAATCTCTACTACCCTCATCTGTTCCAAGGCGGCCTGCGACTCAGTAGGCCGGTGTGCCCCCCTGTGGTGGGACCGCTGCAGCCTCGAATGCGGAGGTCAATGCTGCTCTGCCCGCTCTGGCCTTGCTGTCTCATCATACAGTTCCAAATAGTCTCAGGCCGCAGCCCGATCTATGAAGAAATTAACCTGATCGTCCACCTGGATTCTTAGTCTGGCAGGAAATAGCAGAGAGTAGCGTAGTCCCAGTTCACAAAGCCTCTTTTTGACCACAATAAACAAAGCCCTCTGGGTCTGCACTTGGAGTGTGAAGTCAGGATAGAGGGAAACCCTTGCATTCTCCATCACAAAAGGACCATGATTGCGAGCTTGCTGTAACAGGAAATCCTTATCACAGAAATAATAATAATCATTCCTATCTATAAAGCGTGAACATATCACCCCTTAAGGTTTTGAGGTAATGGGGGCTGTCAGGGAGATTAAGTGAGCTATTGCCCAGAGTCACATGATGCTGAGCTGCTGCTGGCCAAGGGGATCAAACCGTGAGCTCCAGAGTCAGCCACTCTGGCCGCTGTGCCACTACTTTGGGAGGTGGGGCACCCACTCTAGGCAGATGAGCAGGCACACTGTAAGCCCACTCCAGGGCATAAAACCTGGACAGTCCCTCCAGGGCTACCACCTCCTGGAGCTACTCCTCTAGGAAGCCCAGCATGGAGTGACCCTCAGTCCTCTCCGTTATCCCCACAACCCTGATGTTGCTATGACAGGCCCTCCTGTCCTGATCATCCAGCCTGGTTGCTAGCCTTTGCATATGAGTCTCCAGTTCCGTGAGGCGGCGTTCTGTGGTCTGGGCCTCACGTACCAACATTTGTACTGACACCTCCAAGGCAGCGACTCTCTCTGACAATTTTCTAGAGTCCTCTCGGATGAGGCCCAGCTCCACTGCAATAGAGTCGATCTTACCCTCCAAGTGCTTCCGAAAGGCATTAATCACAGCCCGGAGCTTGTCAAACTTACTGTCAATGTAGAGGTATCCCAGCCGCTCACGCCCTGTTTGATCCCCTCCTGTGGGGCGCTCGCCAGGTCATCCTCCCTGGTACTCTGAGTATGACCAATGACAGATTTGGGTATGTAGGGACAGAAGGGAGAGAAAACCAGCAGCCAAGACCAACAGTATCCCGGCCCAAAAGCGAAGGTCAACCAGTCACGATCACCATGCAAAAGAACTAGAATGTCCCTAATGTTAAAATGGGCCCCAACATCATCTAGTAAAGGCTCTGGGCAGCCAGCCTCCTGAGTCCTATCCAGGGAGCCATCTATAGTCCTCGGGCAGCAGGGCAGGCCACACCAGCCCTAGAACCAATAACACAGTGTTGAGTAGTGGGGTAAAGCTGCCATTTTCTTGCCTTTGCCATTTGGTGCCTGCATCCTGTGTCTGGGTCACTGGGTGACTGGGTGTGGGTTACAGTTGGGCTTTGTGTATTACCCCTAGACAGTCACACACAATGGGGAGCTTAAGTGTGACTGGGCGGGCCATCACTCACAAGACGGAAGGGAGGACCTGGGCCCAGCCCCACTTACACTTGAATAGGCTGTGTCGCAAAGGGCTGCCTACCCACTGTAGTTAGTCTAGAGCCAGGGCTAGGACAGCAGGGCACCTGTCCACTTCAAATGAGATCTTTGCGAAATGTCAGTCACCATACTAGAAAGACATTTTGGGCCACACCTCAATACGGCAATGGAGAAGTTGGATTTGCTCCCTCCAGATATCAATCTTGGTAGGTATGGTGGTGTCAAAACTGATCTAATAGGCTATACCATACCAATGGCATAACAATAGCCCCTGCCGTCCAGGGGGCCCCCTCCTGCACTGTGCATGGGTGGCGGGCCACTAGGCTGAGAGATCTTGACAGGGTCCGGAGCATGAGAGGCCCCCTCCATGTACTTTGCATGGGGCCCCCTGCACCACTAACCTATTGGGATGATGTCATCAGAGAGATCGGTGTATCATACTTAATTCCACATTTTCCTGATCAGGTCTTATTAGTAGAGAATGTCAGTGAGGATGAGGATGTTTTAAGTGAGTTCCCGGAGATTTTGAATTAAAAATTGGGATAACTAAAAGACTTTAAGCACAAGATAAACCGGTTGCCAATACACGCAGCACACATGGAAACAGCCAAAACAAGGGTAAGACCAGGTTTTTCCTGGTCTTAATTTTGGAACTGACCAATATTTACACCTCTATTGTAAATATGGGGCAGCGTTAAAATGAATGGGTGTTGCGGTGGAACGCTCACAGCAACACCCATTGCCCTCCCCTTTCACGCTAAGTACAGCGTGAAAGGGTGCCTTATTTACAAGGCAGCGTTAAGCCACGCTGCTTTGTAAATAAGGCAAAGCCCCTATCGCCATCACAACGTCCTGAAAAGTGATGTTGTGGTGGCGATAGGGGCTTGTAAATATGCCCAGAAGAGTCAGAATGGTTGGTGCTAGTTGTCTTGCACCTATGGACAAGGGCACGAAAATTAGAATGTGTGCAGACCTTAGGGACTTGAATCAGTGCATATGGGTAGATCGACACCATTGCCTAATATAGCTGAGACGCTGTCAGTGCTAATTGGAGCAAAGGTATTCAGTTTAATGGATCTTTCTGCAGCATACCACCTCGTGTTGCTTCATGAGGATTTGAGAGCTCTCACATCTTTTGTAACATCATTGGGGGCATATAGATTTGTTAGGATTCTGTTTGGTTTAGCCTTGGCGGCTGTCAGGAATCCGACTAATGTAGCAATAATTACTCAGGGTATCAGAAGGAGTAGGCAGGGATTCAGGTTTAGAGTTTTAACTAAACGTCCAGTGATTAATCATTGGACAATCATATAGAGTTCGGGGTTGTTTCCAAATTACAAGATGCCCGCAGTATTACTAGAGGAGTTTAGCATTCTTTGGTTGACAACTCTAGTCAGTGTTCTAGGGTTGAGACTGTTGCACGAGCTATGCGCTACACACTTCAATTCAATATTTGAGGAGACCAGAGTTCTAGTTCACTCCTCTCCACTTGAGTACCTGTTTGAGGTGGAGTTCTGTTTTTTCCCAACTGTATTGATATTCAAAAGTAGCGTTTCTCTTGAACTTTGCATTGGTGAACTAAGACTACGTTCGGAGAGTGGCGTCTCTCCTCAGCCGATCCAAAGGCAGTCAGCCTGACTCCGATGGGAGAGCGGTGTCTCTCCTCAGCGCATCCAGTTTCAGTCAGCCTGACTTCGATGGGAGAACGGCGTCTCTCCTCATCGCATTTAGGTTCAGTCAGCCAGATTCTGATTGGAGAGCAGCGTCTCTCCTGAGTGCATCCTGTTCCCTTGCCAGACTCCAGTGGGAAAGCGGCTCTCCTGAGCGCATCCTTCTCATGGCGGTCTGTCATTTGTGGGAGAGCTGTTTCTCTCCTTGACGCATCCTGTTCCTTGCAGCTGGTTTCATTCGTGGAGAATTCTCTTTTCCCAGCCCTCCTTCGCCTACCAGATTAACAGGCAGTCAGTCAGCTTTCGACTACATCCTTCAGAGATTGAATCTCCTGCATGACAGTAAGCGCGCTCGCAGACTGTGGTGTGGTATTGCGTAACCTCCCTGAATTTAAAGCTTCCTTTTGGGGCATTGTTCCTCTTCTTTCCCTCCCTATTCCTTCCTTCCCTGCTCCTTTTTTGCGTGCTTCATTTTGGAATCGATCAAATAAGAAACTAGAGACAAGAGATTCTCAAATAAGATTGCAGCAAATTCATCCGTAGGAAACGCAGTATTTAAACTGCTTAGGAAATTCCATTTAAGCAATTCGAAATAGAGATATTCATGATATGCAGTGTTCAGCAACTGAAAAACTCATTAAAAGTACTGTCTATAGTTCTTCTATAAAATCTTCTGATTCAGCAACTGTATATGCTATAATACTGTATAGGAGAGGGGCAATTACTCCTAAGGCATTTGGTAGGCAAAAGAGTACAATGATTAGCTTAGTATGTTCTAAGGAATATTTTAGTTAGGATGCTAACCATTCCTTATCTCTATCCCACCATGCACTAGGTACTTCCGCGCCAAGAATGTAATTCTACCATAAGGAAATCAAGAAGGTACAGTGAGCCTTAATACAAGAGTATCTCAGCCATATGAGTAGTCTCTTCTCTTTTCCCAATTCCCCTTTCCTCCTTGCTAGTGAAACCCAACTGACCTTTTAGTGGGTGTTACCTGTAGGAGGGCATTGGGATATTACGTCTCTTCTGCTCCTGTGGAGAATCAAGGTACTTGACAGTGGCTGCGTGGTTCCAAAGATTGATGAAAGAGGTCCTTGTGGCATAAATAATGTGTTTTTCTTCCAGGATGACATACTAGTGTATGCAATAGACAAAGTATATCAAGTATGTCATGATTTTACATTGATATGCAAGACGAGAACCTGACCCGCTATTTAGTAATGCTGTTCATTAATTAAACATTCTCAGACCTTTATCTAGTTCGAATGGTCTTGCGTAAATTAATTACTTAAGTGCAAAACAAACTTTTCGTTCAATACAACATTGTAAAACCATGTCTATTTCAAAAGATACACTTCATTAAGATTACTGTGATCCATGTTTAACATAAGTTATACATTGTGAATCCAAAACAAACAAATGATAAACAAACAAATGATAACAATAACAATAACGTACTGAATCAAATTTGTGTTCCAGTCATATTAATTTGTACCTAAAACAATCAATTGCGATAACATAAATGCATCATTTTTGAAAACCCATACTGCAATGGCTGTTGACCTACTGGGGATTCATTTAGGAGTCTAGCCGGCATACAACATTTAGCACATAATGCTCGGCATAGACAATTATCATTTTTAGAATTTTTAGAAACCCAGTAGAAGGTAGACGCCGACGCTTTTCGAAACCCTATATCATTTAAGGGTTCTCTTCAGGGCTTGGGACTGGATTCTCTGGAAAAAAAACAAGTTCCAGAAATATTTCATTAAGGTTGCACAACAATGCTCACGATGTTATTACAGCTACGTTCTCGTCCTAGATGAGAGAACTGGAAAGGGGGACAAGGGAATACCTGAATTTATTGAAGTAAAATCTTCTCGAAGGCAGCTGATGTCTTACATTCACAGGCTGAGGACAAAAGGATATTTTTACTTTGGTTTTAAACTCCTAAGTACGTATTTTAAATTTGCCAACATTGAAAGTAGTAGGACTTAATTTCTATTTGTTTTTTGAACGCCCGAGTTAAAAAGAAGGATTAGCTGGGGCTGACATCTATTTCCAATTAACCTTTCCGGTGGAATACTGAAGTGCGTTTCTGTGAAAGCAAAGGGAAGGCTGTTCAGTAAAAACATACTTCTTCAAATTGAACCAGCAAGCAGGCGTGCGCAACGCCGAGCACTTAAGTGATACAATGTTTCTGTTAATGACCCCATATGGGAACTTCACATTAGGCACGATTTAAGCCGAATGCTCCGGGGTAAACAAGGTAGACATTCTGCGGACACAGTTACAAACTTCAACGAAGCTGTGAGTGAAGCGGATGAAATATTTGGGCCCAAGGGGGGAGCAGCACATACCACAGACTAGCTTGTTGGTGTGAAAAAGGCCGCTTTATTGAAAACAGGTGCACCTTACATCAACATTCCTTGGCCTGTGCCGTACAAAACTGATCCTCACTAAATAGTATCCTCCTACCTTACCCCCCTCCCCCTCCCCTAAAGCTGTCCCCCCTGCAAACATTTATAAACCCCCAAAACTTGCAACTTCTTAACCTTTCTTCACCTAGCTATCTATGTACATTTCCTATGCTCTTTCCCCTTCCTGCGTGCTTCCGGAGTGACCTTCCCCAACCATAAACTGTAAACTGTAAAAACCTCTGTCCCAACTATTACCCCAGGAAAAACGCCCCACAAACATCATTAGCACACCAGCACCTGCTTCCAGCGACAACCAAAGTACATGATTTTTCCCCCCCGATGCACCTGTTCCCAACAACGCTACCGAAAAAACCAAAACTCCTGCCACTAACAGCGGGTCTAAACCCCCCCCCCAGTAAATTCCTCCACAGGAGGGCCCCCCCCCTAAACATGGGGAGGGTGGGCGGGAAAAAACAGCTTCCCTACCAGGAAAAGACCCCTCTACCGGCTGACGTGTCACTTCCACCGAAATGGTGGTCAGTGACGTAAAATGGCCGGCTATATAGGCCCCCAGCCCAAAAACCGCCCAAACCTAGCCCAAAATGGACCGGGAAGCCCAACAAGCCCAACTGGGCTCTGGCTGCCCCCCGGCCCAAAATCCCCGGGAGGGGCAGGCCTCCCGGTGGTCGGCCGCCCCTCCCAAAGCCCTATTGGGCCCAAGGGGGGAGCAGCACATACCACAGACTAGCTTGTTGGTGTGAAAAAGGCCGCTTTATTGAAAACAGGTGCACCTTACATCAACATTCCTTTGCCTGTGCCGTACAAAACTGATCCTCACTAAATAGTATCCTCCTACCTTACCCCCTCCCCCTCCCCTAAAGTTGTCCCCCCTGCAAACATTTATAAACCCCCAAAACTTGCAACTTCTTAACCTTTCTTCACCTAGCTATCTATGTACATTTCCTATGCTCTTTCCCCTTCCTGCGTGCTTCCGGAGTGACCTTCCCCAACCATAAACTGTAAACTGTAAAAACCTCTGTCCCAACTATTACCCCAGGAAAAACGCCACTCAGAAAATTCCTCCGCCAGGACTTTTCTGACCCCCCCCAACTAGGTCCGGGGTCGTTTCGGGTATCTACTTATTCCTAGCACCTGATCCAAAACCTCCTTAATCTGCACTATGTATAATTCCAAACCATATCTGGACAAATGAACCCCATCCTCCCGAAAAAAATACACTGCTGCATAACGCAGTTCTGGATGTTCCATCCTCCCAAAACCTTCCCTGTCACAAAATTTACGCATGTCCCTGTTAATCTTCCTTCTCGCCTTATCTATTGCCCCTGGCCGCTCTGCCCCCTCCAACATCTCCTGGGAATGAAATCCGACCAGATCACGTGGCAGCCCGACCATTGCCGCTGAATCTCTAACAAATCTCTCTGCATTTGCTTCAACAAAGCCAAACCTTTGCACTGCACCAGATCGTTCTCTCCCAAATGGATGAGCAACACGTCTGGGCAAATCCCCCTTCTGATTGACCTATTCAAAGCCGGCACCAACTCGTGCCACCTCATGCCCCCTTTTCCCTGCCACTGACACCTAAACAAACCAGGATCCAGCCCTAAGTTCACGCTGTTCTGCTTTCCCCATTCGTACTGCTCCGCCCGCTTCACAAAAGAATGTCCGACAAGGAGGATGGACAATTCCGCCGCCTCAGGCCCCGCCACTGCACCTAAAAAGACACATATATGAGAAACGAAGGAGGAACATCATGCCTCTCCCTCCCCGGGGCCCCGCAGCCTGATGTATGTTCTAAAACAATCTGATTTCCATCGCCCCAAACGCATAAGCTCTTCCCTCCCCCACCCCTGTCTTGCTGCATCCGTTGCTGCACCTATGCGAAAGGAATGTGTCCCAAACTGTCCCGGGTTCTCACCTAGTCCTAGGAGGGCGCGCCTCAATACCCAAAGTAGTTGAGGCGCCGTCACCCTGCCCCCTCCTCCCGGCGGAAAACCTCCCCCGCTCCAAAGGCCCCCCTCGTGGCTAATATCCACCCCCAAGCCGCGGGGCATACCTCCTGTTCCACTACAGGCCCCATGACCACCCACTTCCCTGCACCCCGCTGGTCTGTCTTCGAGCGACCCAGTAGTACAGCCACTTCCTTTTCCCGCAGATCCACCGCCCCCCACTGCACCCCTCGCGCCCCCCTTGTACCCAACAGCTCGGAAACCCGAAAGGCCCCAAAATACATCCACGACATTAACGTGGAAAACAATACCGTTTCTTCATGGTTGCGGCAGATCTGCGGCAAAATCCGCGTCACTCTAACCAGAATACCTGCCGAAATGGGCCTCCTCAGCTGGGATCGGATGCCTTTCTCCCTTGCCCAACCTTCCAACAGTCGCGTTCCCAGCTCACCCGCGGATGGCGCGTAGCCCCACCACAATTTTCCCATGAACGCAATGGCCGACAGCTTTCCCGCTATCGTCACTTTGGACCTTCCTTTGTCCATCATAGCCATAATAAATTGAACTACCTGTTCTTCCCTGCCCCAGGGCTGGTCCTGCCGCGTCGCGCCACTGTCCAGAAAATCCCGCCAAGCCAGCTCGTAAGCTCTCCAAGTGGATGTAGCCACCGACCCTCTTACCAACTGCAAGACCCTTTCTCTCCTACCGACCACATCCCCTCTGGAACCGGCGTCCGGCATGCGTCCGCCTCCGTGGCTAGCCCATGGAACCTCTGCCACTGTGAACGAGACAAAGCGTCCGCAATGTCATTGTCCACCCCCGGCACATGTCTGGCTTGAAACAAAATATCGTGCTCCAAACATCGCAGCACGAACACCCTCAATAACTTGAGCACCTGCGTGTCCCTAGCTGACTGCCTGTTCACAACCTGCACTACCGCCATATTGTCCACCTTAAAAATCACTTTCCTGTGCGCCAAATCCCTGGCCCAGACCGACACAGCCACCACCAGTGGAAACAGTTCCAGAAAGGCAATGCTCCTCCCCCGTTCTTCCAGTGCGATGGCCATTCCGCGGCACACCACCTCCCTTGCCAGTAAAGCCCGAAACCGCCTGCCCCTGCCGCGTCTGAGGATATAGTGACGTCCCATTCCCAGTCCTCGGAGGCGGCCATTGGGATGCCATTAAAATGCTCCAAAACCTCCGCCACATGCGCAGGTCCTCCTTTGTGCCTGCCGACAATCTCATGTGATGGTGCGGTAGCGTCAAACCGGATAAGGACAAACCTAGTCTCCTGCAGAAAGTTCGCCCCGCGCGCACCACCCTGCAAGCGAAATTCAAGTGCCCTAGGAGGACCTGTACTTCCCGTACTGTCACCTTCTTTTTGCCAGCAGGCTGTCCACCAGGAGCAGCATATGCGCCTTCTTATCCTCCGGCAGCCGGGCTTCCATTGCCACGGAATCCAGCTCAATACCAAGGAATGACAACACCGTGCCTGGACCCTGTGTTTTTTCCGGCGCCAGGGCACACCCAGGTAGCCCATGAGCTCTGTAAAACTAGCCAGCTGCTGCTGACAGTCCGCCGAACCGGGCTGTCCCACCAGGAAAAAATCGTCCAGGTAGTGCGTCACCGTCTGGTTACCGGTCCGCCACGTAAAGACCCACTGCAAAAAGGTACTGAAACGCTCAAACAAGGCACAAGATATGGAGCACCCCATTGGCAACGCTTTGTCCACAAAAATGCACCCTTCAAACTGTATACCCAACAGCTGGTAGTCCTCTGGGTGCACCGGGAGCAGTCGAAATGCCGATTTGATGTCGCATTTCGCCATGAGGGCACCTGCCCCCACCGTAGCTACCAACTGCCGCGCCACGTCCACTGAAGAGTAGGACACTGACGAAAGTTCTGCCGCTATAAAGTCGTTCACGGACGCCCCTCCGGCCATGACAAGTGCTGTATCAGCCGGTATTGTCCGGGTTCCTTCTTTGGTACCACTCCAATAGGGGAGATGATCAGGTCCCGAATTGGTGTCTCTTGAAAAGGGCCCGCCATGCGCCCTTCCCGGACTTCCTTGCCCAATTTGTCCCGTACCACCGCTCTGTGCGCGTTGGCAGATTTCAAGTTTTCAGCCCACCTGGCGGACCGTGGACCCTCGTACCCCAGCCGGAAACCCTCCCGAAAACCTAGTTGCAGCGTTCTAGCGTCGTCGGTCCGTGGATAAGACGCCAACCATGTTTCCAGCCGCTCCTGTTTAACTGGAGTATGAGCCTTTTCCCAGATGCCCCTGTCCTCCCCTACCCCCCGACCCCCTGCTTGTTGCCCCGCCTGTGTGGGCTGCTGCCCCTGTCCTCTACCTCCCGCCCCCAGCATTGAACCACTGGGTGCCGGCCTGCGCACTTGGAACATTCGTGCCTAAACTTGCAATATTGTCGGGCGCATGTGCCCTTGTTGAAATCCCAGCACGCACCCCCTGTGCTTCCGGCGTTGTTCCCCGCATATCCCACCCCCCCCGGGTGGGGCGGTTCGGAAGGGGCGGGGTGCGAGCTGTAGCCCGCTTGCCGTGTATATTGTTCCCCCAAACTTGGCCCCCCCATGGTTTGATGGTAAAGGTCGGAGTCTATTTCCCCCCACTTAGCCTCCGGATCCCAGGCCAACCGCGCCCGGAACTCCTCATCATAGTGGGACCATGCGTACCCCCCGTACGTGACCTGCGCCCGCCTGATCACGTCCATATATTTAAACAACGCGACGGCCCGGTCCGGGTACTTCTCACAGTACACGCTGGCAAAAATCAAGAATGCCGCCGACCAGTTTTCGATGTTCATGGGCACCCTCGGCCTCTTGGCCAATTCTAGCTCCTCTTCCTTGGACCCCTCCTTCGCTGTAAGCTCCCTATGCAGTAGCTTCAGCATGTCCACGTAGTCTCCTTTCCAGATTTTTTCTTTGGTGCCCAACGTAAGGTGGGCCCCCAGGGGCTTCGTAATCCCCATATATGGCAATTTTTTCACGGGATGTCATGGCTCTCCTTTCCCCCCTCTTTTAGGGCCCCCCCTTTCGCTTTGTCCCCCTCGTCCGTCCCCCCTACCGGTCCTGCTGCTTGGTCCTTTGAGGCGGGCGCCCTCCCCCCCTCTCCCCCCCCCGAACTCACCGACTCCGGCCCCACCCCCGTGTCTCTCACATACTTCCCTTGCCTCAAACGCACCTCCCCTCCTCCCCCCGCGCGCATCTGTGCCAACCGAGACCCTTGCCTGCGGCCTACCGCCTGTCGGCCCTTTAGCAAAAACTTTCGCTGCCTTACCTGGCGTCAAGGTCGGCGTCCGTACCGGATCCCGCCGCCTAACCAGTCGTGCAGAAGGGGCCATCACGCTTTCCGCTTTTTTCCACCTGACCGGACCGCTCTGTAACAAACTAGGCATATCGTTAGTCACGCCCCCCGTCCCCAGGCTCAACAATTTCCCCTTCTTCAATGCTCCCTTCATCGTAGTCCAATAGCCCAGGGCCGTCCACCTCGGATTCCGGCCCCTCTACCCCTGCGCGGTCCCTGTCTGACCAGCTTGGCAATGGGCCGCCCTCCGTGGGCTCCAGCCTGCTCAAGCCCGCCTTCTCCCTGCAATTGCGGAGGAATTCCCCCACTCCCCACTCCCTCGCCGCTGCCCTGCGCGCTGTTGCTGTGCATTCCGCTCTGTGTCATATGCCTCCCGCGCCTGTCCCCCTGTGGCCGCATGGACCCCTCGGGGTTGAGCTACCGGGGGCCTCTCGTCCCGCCTCCTGTATGCCGCTGCCGGCAGGTCCCTCGTGGGAGCGCGACCGCCCGCATGAGGCAGAGCCGGCCCATCCTCTCGGTGGGTTGGAGCCGCACGCAACTCTCCCGAGCACCTCGCCGTCCTTTCCTGCCAAAAAGAAGTGGAGTCCGACATGCCGGGGTTAGTCCTGCCCTCTAACCCTCCCATCCGCACACCCTCCCCCCGTGAAAACCCCCATCCCCGTCCCGCACCTGCCGTACTGGATGAGTGTCCCCCCCGCCGCGAAGGGGCGGACCCCAGGCCCCTGTCCCCCCGCCCCGGGCATCCCCTACACCCTCCCCTGTAAACGCCCCCTTCTCCATCGCTCCACTCCAACTCTTCAACCACCCGCCGTACCGATGTCCCCACCCCAGCCCCTCCAAACCCCACCCCAGCCCCTCTACTCCCCTCGCCTCCCCCGGACTCCAACACCCGCCCCCAACCCGCTGAGTCTGACCACCGGTGGCGCAGTCCCTCCGGCGCCCTATCCAGCCAACCCCCTAACTCGAGGGAGGGCATGGACCCCCAGCGCGTCCCCTCCCTGCTTGCTATCACCCCCCCGGCGTCCCCCAAACCTGACGGAGATAGTGCCTCACGCACTGACCGTGCCTCCCCTGTCTGCCTGCGGGGCCCTTCGCCCCCCACCCCGGCACCTGGGTCCATCGCCTGAAACCCCCGTCCCCCCATCTAGTCCCATCCCCCGCCCCTGGCTTCCTCCGGGCCCCCTGCCTCCTCATACTCCTCCCCGCTGTCAATCAAAAGCGGGGAGGCCCAACCACTGACCAACTGCGAGGTGACAGCCCCCTGGTCTCCCCCTCCACGCCTACGTTCCCAACTAACACGGGGGCCCCCACCGCCCCTTTTTTCCCCTGCGCCCTGCTAATCGGCGCCTTTCCGGCCCCCCGTGCCCCCTCCTTGAAAAGCAGCGCGGGCCGCGGAGCCGCGCCACGCCCCCGCCACGTGTGCGTTTCTCGGCGCGGCCGCGCTAGCAGTGCGGCCGCGCCCCCTGCCTCTATATTCTGCCGCTTTCGTGCTCGCGGCGGCTCGCATGCTAGCACAGCCGCCGCGACCCCGCTCGCCGCCCTCCTGGGTGGCCTCACCTTAACGCCGGGCCGCAGCATGTCCGTGCGGCCCGCGTCCTCCAGAAGGCGGAGTGCCTCCACCACGCGGGGATCCTGACTGTGTGCCATCGGTTGGGTAAGAATGCTGTACCCGCAAGAATTGCGCCAACGCCAGACCAAAAAACAGCTCCCTACCAGGAAAAGACCCCTCTACCGGCTGACGTGTCACTTCCACCGAAATGGTGGTCAGTGACGTAAAATGGCCGGCTATATAGGCCCCCAGCCCAAAAACCGCCCAAACCTAGCCCAAAATGGACCGGGGAAGCCCAACAAGCCCAACTGGGCTCTGGCTGCCCCCCGGCCCAAAATCCCCCGGGAGGGGCAGGCCTCCCGGTGGTCGGCCGCCCCTCCCAAAGCCCTATTAGTCATATTGCTAAACTATATAGCGTTTTGTATATGAGAAGCCGGCTCGGCTTTTACCTATTTTGTAGCGAAGTAGGCTGAAGTTGATCAGACGCTCTTCACGCGAAGTTGATTCTCGCTGTGCGCGCTGCTAACCGGATATCCGGAAATACTGCTCTGAGCTGACTATGACATCCAATGCATTGTGGGGTTTGTAGTGTAAATCCCGCTGCAGGCCAATTCATGTTTTTGGTACCGCTGGTTAATATTATTTTTATTGGGTAAAGCTAACAAACTGTTATCCATTTGAACAGTTCTTTAAAAGCTGTGAGTGGCAATACTAGATTACGATCGTCCCATTTCTGACATTTCATTCAGGCCATATATTGTGCTATTGAATTTGGAAATTAGGTAAGCTTCTTTTCGTAGTAGTATGGTTTCGGTGTCACCTCCTCTGGGGTTGTTCTTGATTACACATAGCACAGTCCATCTGAGGTCACGCTCGTTATGATTCATTTTAAAAAAATGGCTTACCATAAGGACAGTGGCAACTTTTGTCTTGATGCGAGATCTATGTTGCGCAAGTCTCTGTCTAACTTCCTGATTGGTTTTACCAATATAGAGTTTTTGGCAAGGGCAAACAATTGCATAGACAACATTTTTTGTTTTACAGTTGGAGAAATCTTTTTGTGTCCATTTAATGTTCCGATGTGTAAACTCCATTCCTTCAATTGGGGTATCACATGCAGAGCAATTGCCGCATTTTTGGTGTCCAACTGTGGGTGTCAAATTCCATTGGGATAACAAATCTCTTTTGATGGAAGTGGGCGGAAAGATATCAGCGTGCACAATTTGTTGGCCCATACTGGTGTTTTTGCGCATAGCAAATAGAGGTGGTTGTAATGGATGTTCCATATTCCTTAACAAGTGCCAATTTTTGAGTATGATCTTACGGAATTGGTTTGTATGGGAGCCGAAAGTAGAGATCCAAACTAGTTTGTCATCTGGTTTTCTTTCTTTTTTTGTTAAGAGACATTCTCGAGGAGTACAGTGTGCTCGTTTAGTTGCATGTTTCAGCATCTTTTTTGGATAGCCCCGGTTTCTCATTTGTGTTTGGAAAGTTTCTGCGTGCACCTAGAATTCCTTGCTCAAATGCTTCCTTTGTTATGTTGTTAATAATGTTTTGACACAGGGCCAACAAAAGGCCATTCAAGATCTGAAAAATGATGACACAGTGGTGATTAAAGCGGCTGACAAAGGCGAAGCAGTAGTCATCTGGCCAAGGGATTCATATTTAAAGGAGAGCAGGAAACAAGTACAAAACGAAGTTTGGTACCGACAAATTAAAGAAGACCCTACACGAGAGTTCCAAAACATTATTAACAACATAACAAAGGAAGCATTTGAACAAGGAATTCTAGGTAAAAAGGAATATGAATTCTTGATCAAAAAGAACCAGAGAATCCCCGTGATCTATTTCCTTCCTAAAATTCACAAAAATCTCAAAGAACCACCGGGCAGACCAATTGTCTCCGGCTGTGATTCCGTATTGGAACCCATATCGAAATATGTGGATTTCGTTTTGAAACCTTCCCTTCTGCAAGTCCCTTCTCATTTGAGAGACACTTTGGATTTTATAAATAAGATAGAAGGTACAACTTTTGATCCCCATAAGCAGTGGCTGGTTTCTTTTGATGTGATTTCACTATATAAACAAATCCCACAAGAAGAGGCCTTAGAGGCACTGGAATATTATCTTGAATCCAGGAGTCGTCCACACCAAGTACCTACGGAATTCATCTTGAAGTTGGCTTCTTTTTCTTTGAAAAAAAACTATTTCAAATTCGAAGATGTCGTCTATATTCAAACAAAAGGGACCGCGATGGGCTATCCCTTTGCTCCCGAGATGGCCATACTTTACATGGCCCGTTTTGAACTAGATAAAGGTCTGAGACTGTTTAATTAATGAACAGCATTACTAAATAGCGGGTCAGGTTCTCGTCTTGCATAATACTATAATAGGCCCCACCTGACCTTAGCAGGACCAAAACCCCCTTTCTTTCACAAAATGATTTTACCTTGAGACAGGTGTTGACCAGATTAAAAGACAAAGGGCTAACACAAAAGACTGTCAATGCACAGCCCCCTGGGGATAAAGATGAAGCAAGGTCTTTCTTGGTGTTATTAGAGTATTACTCAAACTTTGTCCTTAATTTTGCCAGTGTGGTGTCACCCTTGAGGTTATTACTAAAGAAAAGTGCTAAGTTTGAATGGTCAGCTGAGTGTGAGTTGGCATTTGCCAAGGTATAATTGGATATAGGAAAAATGCCTACTCTAGTGAATTTGGACATTGCAGAAAAAACAATTTTGACCACCGATGCCAGTGTGAAAGGATTAGGTGCGATTTTGACCCAAGTGGTGGACGCCTCCATTTACTGAAAGGGGCAGAAGAGAGATATTCAGTCATAGACAGCAAGGCTCTTGCATGTACACAGGCAATGCACCACTTTAAGTTCTTTCAGTGTGGTTTACCTTTTAAATTGAGAACAGACCACAAGCCGTTGACTAGGATATTTACTTGCAAGGGAACGGAAAGGGCAACACCCAAGATCAAAATATGGATAGAGGATGTTTTGGAATTTAATTTTAAAGTGGAGTGTCTGCCAGGTGCTTCTGCTGATTGCCTTTCCAGGATGCCTTTGGGGAGCTCCGTTGCTAATGAAACTGACAGTCAGGTAATGTGGGTCATAGAAGCAGCTTTTGGGGAAGAAGAGTGGCTTTCTGAAACTACTAAAGAAGAGGTTTTGCAAAGTGTGATGGATTTTGTGGTTAAGGATTGGCCAAACTAGTCACCGTTGTCAATAACAGACAAAAGTTTTGGGATGTGATAAATGAGTTGTGCATAATAGATGATAGGTTATATCGGGGTGACCAGTTAGTGCCTCCGGTGGGCCTTAAAAATAAGATTGTGAACCTCGCTCATGAAGGACAGTTAGGCAGGAATTTCTCCAAATCAAGGATTAGGTATTTTAAATATTGGTGGCCTAGTTTAGATAAGCAAGCAGGGATTGGCTGTGAAAAACTGTCAGAAGTAAAGTGATAAATCTAAGTTTGTAAGATCAACTCCACTCTCACCTGTGGAAAAACCTGAACTGTGGGCCAAGTTTGGTTTGGACATTGTGGGACATTTCTAACTTTTGACTTCTGGAGAAAGATTTGTTCTGTGTTGTCAAATTACACATCTAAATGGGTTGCTTGTTGTGTTAATTCAGTGACTGTGGAAAATGAGTTGGAATTCTTAAGGGATGTTTTTGCGAGTGAAGGTGCTTCTAAAACTATGGTTACGGACAATGGTGTCCAGTTTGTGTCTGAAGAGATGAAGACAGTTCTGAGTTAATTGTCTGTTGAGCATCACTGCACAGCACTATATGCACCCCAAGTGAATGGCCTGGTAGAGAAGATGCATGGTTTAGTGAAGATGTGTGACCAAACTGCGATAGAGAGAAGGATTTCTCTTCTGGAAGTTTTGTATGAAACGTTGTGGGTGCACCACACTACCCCCAATTGGTCACTAATATGTCTCCTTTCCAGTGCTTAACAACAGGATTTGTTGGCACTAAGCTAAGCCAGTTTTGGTTGGAGTGTAAGAAGAAATTTGAAGTGAGAGATCCTGGCAAAGTCCGAAGTTATCTAATGAAATACAAAGAGTGATGTGATGTGATGCCAAACATGGTGTGTCACAGAAATTGGTTTGTGGAAGAGATGGTCTATATCAAGAAGCCTAGGGGTGTACCCAAAGCAAAACCAAACTACAATGGACCATTCTGTATTACCAAAGTTAAGATAAATGTGGTTGTGTTGGACAGAGGGGAGGTTTGAGCTCTCACCCCATCTAATAGTTGCCTTTAGATGTACCAGAGGCTATCATTTTTAAATGTGAAAACCCGGTTACCTCTAGGTACTTTTAGTTTTATCTGGATTCCCCGTTTTTTTCCAGGAACATACCTTATCTAAGAACTCCCTCCATCGGGTCCACTAGGAGGTCGAATCAACCCTGGTGGTATTGTTCTACCAAGGTGGGGAGAGGTTGCCTATGATGAAGCATGTCACATTATGTGAGTGAGGCTTCCTCTTTCAAAAAGATTGGTCTTTTTTCTTTTTACCCCCTCCCTCACCAGAATCTTGGTAGATAAAGAACCAGTCATTTGTACAAATAACACTGATGTAAAAAGCACTACACAGCCACCTTACCATTTGTGTTTTGGGTCTTTTGCTTTGGGAGTACATGTGATGGTTTAAACTCCCCCTCTCCTTTCTTGTGATTTTAGGTTTGGAGTAAGCCACAATTGACAAAGAATGTACAGCAAGGCTTATCAGGGTTAGATATTATGTCAAAGTCTAGGGATAGGGATAATGACAACCTTACTGATCATAACCCGTTGGGCAGAATGAATTGCCATGATTATAGAGTTCGGAAAAGACCTTCTAATTTATAAAACTTTATACTATCCTATCATGTCAGTAGAAAGAGAAGGAAGAAAAAGCTTTCAGGCTAAATAAATGCACCAAGATGGTATATGCTGATGAATAAATGCAATGTTGTACGGTGAACGTAACGCCCTAATTGCAAGGAGATGAAAAGAGGTGCCACGTGAGTTCGGCAGTGCAGCGGCAAGAGGGAGAGATTGTACCTTGGGCCATGGCAGCTTAGCGGTCTGATGTTTTGCACTCGAAAAGCTCTTGCCAGATTTGCTGGTTGGCTGCCCTGAGATATTGCGACTTGCGCAGCTGATAAAACAGTGAGGGCTTTTGCAGGGGGTCTTGCGGTACCCTTGGCACCTTGGAGAGAATTCTTTATGGAACACCTGTAATGTCTATAGCGCATCTTACGGATCCGCAGATTCGAGATCCAAGAGAGAACTTCTTATCATCAGAGAGACTTTTTCACCAGCAAGAGTGTGGAAAGGGAGGGTGAAACAAGTGGTGGGCATCAGGTCTTCTGCATAGAGACAGAGTTCACAGAGGACAGAAGCTCCCTCGCTTCCCTCCCCATTTGACCCAAGAGTGACTGCAGAGAGTGATCAAGTTTCAGCTGTCCTGAAGCTAATAAATCTTAGTTGCCACTTATTTTATCTGTCAACTCACCCTTGAAAATTAACTCAGAATTTGTAACTGGATATGCTTACCTGACCTGAGGCTGGCTTTTCTTCATCTCAATTTCATCTCCATTTACCAAAGGACCTGCATTTTTAATATTCTCACATGTGCTATCATGTTGTGGATCGTGTGCCGTTTGCCTTGTGCTGTAGTTTACAATTTGCAGTTTGCAGTGTATGGTATACAGTGTGGCTCACCACTGGAAGCCTCTGTCTCTGAGATACTGAATTTCCTTCATTTGATTTAATTTGATATAATCCTATACTGAATGCTGTGCCGTGCTCTGCCTGCCCTTAGGGATTGGATTGATTGTTGTTAGATTGCTGTTTCCTGTGGGTGTCGGCGGCGGCTTTGGTTTATCACAAGAAGATCTTAAAGAGGAATTTATTGATGATAAAACAAAGATCGTCTGGAGGGTATATATTTTCATAATATCATCACTACAATCCTATAAGCTCTCCTATAAGCCATGACAGCAAGAAAACTTCGTTCAGGCAAGTTGTGAGCCTGGAAGAAAACCAAACCAAATCCACTCAACTATTAATCTGCCCATTTTGGATGTTTGAAGGGCATTGTATTAGCATCAGTAACTACACTTTTTCTATAAGGTAGAAATAATCATTTTGCTGTAGAAGAGGCTGATGGGAGTTGATTAAGGGATAATGTACTCTTATTACAAGACTCTGGCTCCGACTCAAAAGAAATCATGAAAGAAAAATTGGAGACAATCTCCTGCCAAGTAATTATGGAGGCACTTGATAAAATGACAAGTGTAGTTTCACAAGACGTCGGCAGAGATCACCCTGCCTTGGCTGAAATGGGAATACAGTCTGTAACAGACTTTATGTTACCTAATATTAATGCTGCCTCTCCAGAGATGACTCCACAGAGGAAATTGGGCCAAAGTTCACAGAGAACTACATCAGTTGTGGTAAACCAAATCCTGTTACAAATTTTCAGTTGTACTCCAAGTATGGATTTACTACCCTAATTTGAATACTCCTCTATCCCAGATATCAATTTACATACATCTTGTAATCTGCCTGGTGACTTTGTTCAAGTTTCTGGGTTGTTACAATGTATTGAGAGAATTATCTCTTTGATTTTAGCACTACTGGAGAAACCAGTGGGTAACTCTGATCAAGTTCTAGATTCCCTTACCTCAATTTTAAATTACTTGTGATCTAAAAGGGAAGGATCGTTAAAGAAAGAAGGCAAGCCCCTTCGCTGATGGAGCACCATAGGGAAAAGATCCAAAGAGCTAGAAATCCAAATAAGCAGCTCTGATGAAATAGTAATAGACGTATCTAACCCTACGAGTGCCATTTGCACAAAAGTGGTGGGAAATCTTGGAGAAATCAGGTTTGCCTAAATGGGTACCTAAACTGGGGTTTGCCAGGGCAGAGGAGGCAATAAAAATAAAAAGAAACAAAATATGTAGAAACTTCAACAAGTGTATGCACTATAAAATGTATCTAAAGGCCTAGAGGACAAGAATATATAAGAGAATGGTAGTTCCCCATTTCCTATTTTTCGTAAGGAGAAGAAAACTAACCCTAAGAACTTGGCCCCTTTAGGTCCATACATTAAGGTGACGTTGAAAATTCAGTTGGAAAAAAGGGAAATAATGGGTCTCTAGGAATGTAAAGAAAAGGAAAATTAAAAAATGACTGCATCTGTAAACTCTTCTGAACTATCAATTAAGGAAGAGCAGACAAATATATCAATAAATAAATCAGTAAAAATGTGTAGGGGTAAAAAAAAAAAAATTAAAAGAAAGATCATAAGATAAGAAAAGGCGCAAGAAAGATCCATTTTGACTCTCTAACGCCGTCTGAGTCAGACCTTTTCTGCGTGAATGGAATTAAGTCCCCATTAACTACTACCCTGACTCTCCCAACCTAGACTTAGACGCCAACATCTGTAACAGCGAGAAAAGTAGTGGCATTGAACTGACAAGCACTGATGTCAGCTGTACCTTCAGAATTAAATGTGGAGATGAGTAGTAGTATTGTATCTGTTTTGAACCCAAATGGAAGTTCTCTTACAGTAATTAGTTCAGATAACAGCCAAGTAAAGTCTAGCCATACAAGAAACAGTCACCTGACAGTTAATTAACATATTTGAAGCCCAGCCAGTACTGAATATTCGATCATTGTTTTTGAATTCTTTGCAGAAGTTGAAACTCAATTTGTTGAAAAGTAATGTTATAATTTCTGTTTTGATTTTAAATAAGATTGGAGGTGGGAAATCGAGAGTATCCTTTAGTTTACTAATCATTGCAAATCTTGTTTTAGCTAACTGCGATTTCTTCCTTTGCAGAGGTATCAATATTATTCCTTTTTTTCCTTACAGACACGGTAATGGAAAAAACAAAAAGGCAAAGTAGGGTCGGGATAAATGCTTTGAGTATACCTGAGGTACAGCTGAACCAGGAGGAGTTACTCCATAAGGCTCAATCTACTATAGTAACTGTTGGTCCTGCAGGTAGATCAATTTCAATACTACCACAGGAGACTGAGTCCCCAGCTGTGGCAAGGGATGATGATTTTACCAAGTGAATCTGGCTGGTGAGTGTGTTAAATGTTAACCATTCGGTCACATACCCAAATACAGTGTCACCTTTAACAATTTGCTAAAAATTATCTCTTGGAATATTGTGGGAAATAAGAGGAATAATAAAAAGTTAGATTTTCTCTCAAAACTGGGAGCTGAAATAATTGTATTCAGGAAACCTGGAGTTTAGCCAATATTATATCTGATAATTATCACGTGTTTAAATGTCCCGCGAGTATCATCAAAAATAGGCCATTCAAGTGGTGGGATTGCTATATTATTGAAATTGAATCTAACTTGGCTGTTTTATAGTATTACACATCCCACTAACCTAGCTGAATTTATTAAGGTAAATTGGAATGGTACTGCAAATCTAGCCACTGGGACACTTGAGATATTCAATTTATATATACCTCCAGGTATTAAGAATACCATTTTGTCAAGATCTTTATTTAGCTATGGAGCACAGACCATTGAATAGCAGAAATGAACATCAGTTTAATACTAGGTGATTTAAATGCAAAGGTTTCAAATCATGCAGTAAGTGTATATGCAGATGTAGTAAAGGAAGAGTCGTATAATATTCCAGGTCTTGTTTTCCCAAACAATTCTAAAGATGACTTCTGTGTAAAATTATTTCTAGAATTTTTGAAAGAAAAATACTGTAAAACAGTAAATGGAAGAATAAGTAAAGGCATTCCATCTAAAGCTACATATAGTGGGATCCTCGGTTCATCCACCCGTGACTATATAATTTGCTCTCATGATGTGTTCAGTCTACTATCAGACCTCAACAGTATGACTTCCCCAATGAGTGACCATAAGATATTGTCCTTCTCCATGGAGGTGTCTTTATTTAATTCTGATGCCTAGAAACAAACTGAAGGTGTTTTATCCTTATATAAATGCAATGGCCGCACGTTCTGGAGTGACAGGAAAATACATGATGTAAATGCAGTCCTAGAACACGCAGTAGTTGAGATGAGTGTTCCTAATATTAAAATTCTTGAAATCTTTTAATTTTTAATGGATAGGATGGTAGAGAAGAATCCAACAGAGATGAAACTAGATAAGATAAGGACTGAGAAGAAAAGTGCCTTTAATATGAATGTTAATTTGTCAAGGAAAATTAACAGTTTAATAAGGCACCAATTTACATTTGAATCTACGGAAAGGGGAAGAATAATTAACCTTTTGAAGAAAAAGAGAAGTAAGCAGAAGGCCCTTAATAAGTAGCTATCGGTGGATCATAAATGGATGGCATTCCCTGACGCTTCTATATTAAATGATATCAGAAGGTTCTGGAAATTAATTGTGGAAGCATCGGGGACTAGACAAGAAGCCTTTCCAGTGACTATTAGTGGAGATTTATGGATAAAATATATCTCTAGCTTGTATACTGTAAATGGTAATAATGGTTATGCCAAGCATACTGAGCTATCTATCAATGTAAGGCCAATGGAGCATTATGATCAATCGATAGCAATGAAGATAAAATGTTCTTTTTAGAAGCAAGATCTTCGGCAGCCATGGGCCCCGATGAAATACCAATCATCGTAATAAAGAGAGAGGCCCAGCGCTGGTCAGTCTTTTTTGCCCCCTTTTTAGGTCTCGCCTACGCAGCTCGCATGCGCTGCTTAGGAGGGCCTTTAGCCATCGGTCTTCACTTTTCAAGCACTGCACTCGTGCTTGTGGCGGCATCCACCTTGCGGGAGTGAGCAGCGGCGCGCCACAAGCACGAGTGCAGTGCTTGAAAAGTGAAGACTGCTCTCCTAAGCGCATGTGAGCCTCTCTCCTCGCCCACACGTCCCGGCCACTCACTCGCTCCGCCTTCTCCGTCTCCTTCTCTCGCGCTTCTTGTTATAGACATGCATTTGCTTTGAAAGCTTGAACGTGTCTGTTCTCTGGACACTGTAATAAGAGTCTCCTCGCCCACATGTCCTGGCCACTCACTTGCTCCGCCCTCTCCGTCTCCTTTTTTTGCTCGCGCTTCTCTTGCGCTTCTTGTTATAGACATGCATTTGCTTTCAAAGCTTGAACGTGTTTGTTCTCTGGACACTGTAATAAGAGTTTTTATCCTAATTTTAACGCGCGCCTCTCTCCTCGCCCACACGTCCCGGCCACTCACTCGCTCCGCCCTCTCCGTCTCCTTTTTTTGCTCGTGCTTCTCTCGCGCTTCTTGTTATAGACATGCATTTGCTTTGAAAGCTTGAACGTGTCTGTTCTCTGGACACTGTAATAAGAGTCTCCTCGCCCACACATCCCGGCCACTCACTTGCTCCGCCCTCTCCGTCTCCTTTTTTTGCTCGCGCTTCTCTCGCGCTTCTTGTTATAGACATGCATTTGCTTTCAAAGCTTGAACGTGTCTGTTCTCTGGACACTGTAATAAGAGTTTTTATCCTAATTTTAACGAGGTTCCTGTGCCCCCTTCTGTGCTAATTCACACGATGGAGTCTGCCACAAGTAATACACTGTACATCGCTGTAAATTACGTTTTTCACAATATGTATCTGAAAGACTTGGGGCGAAGACTCAAAGACTATTTGGGAATTTTGCAGGTTTGCATGTTTGCATGCCAGGGAATGTATGAAAGCTGCACATTATGTCAACGGAGCTAATGCATGGGTATTCTCAAAGGCTTTATCCCAGGACTGGAGCTCAGCTGGGCGGAATGGACGTCAATGCACATCAATCCAGGCCCTTCTCATTATTAGCTGCTTATTGGCGCCGAAAGCAGGCAGGGCAGAAGAGATGGCCATGCAAAATGAGCAAGATGTGCCCTAAAAAACATATCTGGGTTATTAACAGTCGCCATGTCTATTTTTACTGAGGATACGCAAGACCGGCCGCGGCTTAACCCCCATAACGGAAATGACGCAACCCGGAAACGCATTCCCTGGATCAGGCCGTACTCCAAATTGTGTTTGCATAGTGCTCATTACCATTAATTGTGGTGCGAAGAACTGCGGGTGGCAAGTTCTTCGAGAATGACATCACTTGGCAGTTTCCCTTCGGGTCCGCGCTCACGCCGCCGACAAGTCTTTGATGATGTTTTACTAATACAGGCTTATTTTCTGTCAGTCCCATGGCTTGTCTCACGCTTTCAGCAGGGTTTTAACACTCGTGGCTTGCCCCTTCGCTTTTTTTCATCTCTGCTCAGATGTGGGACTTGATGACCGGTACCTTCAATGATGCATTCGGGCCACTAGAATTATGCGGCAAGAAAAGGCAAACTGGGTGGTGTAAAGCGGCACATTTTGTGACAGTATTACTTAATTATTTTGCCATTTTTACACGTTAACACTGGGAAAAGTTTTAACCTTATTAATACACGTTTAACATCCGAATACAGTGGTAAGCTATTGAAAGATGACCAGTCCACCTTTGCAATGGGCCTTCCACTGCACAGGAACACGTGTTGGTGCATTTTTAGTAACTTTTGATTCGTTTGAGCTAGGAGCATTTTTTGTTGTTGTTAAAATCTGCATAATATGCAGCAGATGATGGATAATGTGGCAAATGGGATAAATCCATAATTATGCAGAAAAGGCTGCAGCCCCGAAATCACAGAATTCCAGTGGCCCCGATTATTGTATTGGACTATTTTATCTTATTTTAGTTGAAGCCTTCTGTTATCTCCAGGTCTAGTTCATGCCATATATAACTATAAATAAATGAATAAAGTCAACACAGAACAGAGATTGCAATAAAAGGACTTCAGACGCATCTAGTCATTCATCTGTTCATCTGGGCCCTAAGCTCTCCACCCTACAATACAACTTTATTGTTTCACCACTCTGTAAAACACTCTGACATAACCAAAATGATGCACAATAGCGCCTTATAAAACTAAATAATAGCGCCTTATAAAACTGCTAAATAATTAAATAAATATTTGCATGCTTTATGCATGAAGTGCTTCATGGAATGGTAGGATGTGGATAGGTTATTGGTTCTTGGCTAACATTTTCTATTAAAATACTTTGAAATAAGAAATAAGAAAAAAGAAAATAAAAGAATAGCCATCAAAATGAAAACAGACAAGTGTATAGAAATATCCAAATCAAAAATAATTCTTATTAAAAATAATATAGAATTTGTAGTGGGCACATATGACCCCCACCATTTCTCTTTCACATTTTTGCACTATTCTGTGAGCAGGAAGACACTCCCTGCTCTGCATTCTGTCCATCATCTGTGTGTCCTTTGTTTTATGTGTCACGCTTAAAATAATGCAAAGGGTGACTAATTCTCTTGGATATTGTTTTGCTACATAACCATTGTTTATAGTTGTTGCAAGGAAATTAACCTTTGTGTTTTTTTCGAGTGCACTAGGGTGGGGCTTAGCGATAGAGCAATGTAAACAAGCATTGGCATAGCAAATAGGTCTCACCTTTGGGACCTTATAAGTATTTAATTAAGCAGCACAATATCCTTGGTGCAACATCAACTGTTGCATGGCTAAACACTTATAATGTCCCAAAGGCGAGACCTATTGGCTATGCCGATGCTTGTTTAAATATTGTTGTAGAAGGGGGACAGTTCGACCTTCTGGGAGGGGCAGAATAATAATTCCACTATATAAAAAGAAGGCCAAGTCCTTGCCATTGAGCTATAGACAAATAGCAGTGCTTGATGCAGTAGGGAAAATCTTCACTAGGAGTATATTGGAACATCTTCAAGATTGGGCAAAGGAAACTGAGATTTTGCCTTTGCACCAAACTGGTTTCAGAAAAACTTCTCAATGTTAGATAATATTGGAATAATGCAAGTAATATTGGAAAAATATGTGGTGATCAGAAGGCAGTTTATGTATGCAGCTTTATTGATTTTGCCACTGCTTTTGATCGTGTTGATCGCCCCACATTAATGAAGAAACTTGGTGTACTAGGAATTAAGCCTATCCTTTTACATTTAATAATTGCCCTATATTCTTCGACCTGGGGTTGAGTCCTTATGTGGCGATCATTAGGAGTTACACCAAAAATAAATACAAATAATGGATTAAAATAGGCAAGCCTTTTTCATATTATTGTTTTCATTATATGTTCATGATTTACCAATAGTATTATTAAAATCCTCTGGTCACCCACCTATAGTTTAAAAAAAAATGTTTTATAACATCTTTTTATTAGGTTTTATACTTCAGCACAAAAATCAGAAAACAGATAAGCACAGATAACATCTCATTACTTTTCTGATGCCATAGTACAGTCATGTATAACATTGAGGTCGCATACAGTAGGTAGTTTCTCAATCTATTTGCCTTTATGGCTTGGCAAGCAAATACGGGTCCACATTATTACAATCAGTAATTCTATCTCCAGCGTTTTCCTTCCCCCAGCCTTTCCCTTGTCCTCATGCGTGTCCGCCTTTGCGGTTTTTGTGATCTAGGGGTTCTCTTTCCCGATGACCTGCGCCCCCCCGCCGGCCCCGTATGGAAGGATACCCCTTATATGTCCTGCCCCGGGACGTCCGGTTTGGCTGGGTGCTCAGCCAGATATGTCTGCAGTGGATCCCATATATCGTGTGGTCGGGAGGTAATCGGCATTAACTCCGCATATGCGAGCAATTGCTCTTGGCAGACTATTAGGTCACGCATCCACTCCTTAAACTTAGGGGCTCTTCCCCTCCCCCATCTGCAGGCTATTCTGCGTTTGGCTAGAAATAATCCCAGTGAAACGTACGTTCCATCTCTTCTGTGTACCCCAGTAGCGCCGTCAGTGGGGTGCCAGGATTGGAGAGCCGATCATCTGCCCCAAGGCCTCCAGAACCTTTTGCCAGTATCCCTGAATGGGCTCGCACTCCCATGCCAGATGTAAGAATCCAGCTCCTGTTCTGCCGCATCTATCACAGCGATCATTATCTCGGAGCTGGAATCGATGAAGCCGAACAGGGGTATAGTATAATCGATGCAAGTATTTAAAATGTAGAATGCGCAATGATATCTTCCCAGTTTGCTGACAGCAATATTTCCATTGTTCATCACTAAGGTGGGGGGGGGGTCCCCAAATCCTCATCCCAATGAGCTCGTGAGCTCTGTCTCTCAGCAGGGCTTGTTGTCTGGGTGGTGCGGTAAAGCATGGAGACCACGTGTGTGGGTGCAGAGCTTTGTAGCAGAGCGTGTAATGGGGCCAGGATCGTAGGCTCAGTGGGGAAGTCGGGGGTAGCCATTTTGACGTCCTGACATAGCCGGACATATAGGAACAACTCCATTGGGGTTGTCTGACGATCTCGGAAAAGTGCTATACGGGGGCAGAAGGTTCCGCATTCATATAGGTCTCCCCATATCAGCGCCCCGATTTTCTGGGTAAAAGAATACAGGTACCTGGGAAAGATCTTTAGCTCTTAGTTAGGCGATAAAAGACATATAGCAAATATTATTTAGAGAACATTGAACCATGCAAATGGCCTTCGAAGATTTTATAATGCACATGGTTGTCTGCATGTTTCTCACTTGCTGAAGTTATATCAAATAAAAATCCCTCCCTCCTTACTACATGCAGTTGAGGCAATGGTTATCTAGAGTTGGTCTTATATTGGAGGGGAAAATCTTTAGAAAGCTATGGCCCATATGTGCGAAATCCTGCAATAGTGATTCCCAAATAGTGAATCCGTAGAAATCACTATTTGGGAATCGCAAATGGGATGTATGCACCTGCCGATTTCCTAATAGCTATTCCTACGGATTCACATTCACTATTAGGAAATCGCAAAATTGCAATTTCCTAATAGGAAAATGCAAATTAGGGAAAGTCAAAATCTGGATGCATGTTTATTGTTCACAGGGGATATTATAAGGTTGGTCCTGTTTATTTGCAGGACAAGTTTGATAGTTACTACCCAAGCCACTATTTATGTATCTCTGAGGCTATTATTTTGTTGCAGCCTAAAATCAGACTTTCTCTGGCTGGTGGAAGAGCTTTCTTGGTACTGGAGTCTCACCTTTTGAAAAGTATGCCAATCTCGCTTAGGAGGGCCACACAGTCGATTCGGCAAGCTGCTGAACGCCTGCTTGGTTACCCTGTAATTTGATGTGTAGATGGGAAATTAGGCCATTATGCTCACCACCAGGACGCTTTTGCAGGCAATCGTGCTCTCTATAAATGTCTTTATTGACTGATTGATTGGTTCAGTAATATATTTTGAATTTTTGTTTTGCTTTGTTATACTAAATATATGCTCTAATGATGGTATTCGTAATATTGTTAGATGCATATTTATTTCTTGGGTTCCATAGTAATACTTTTTAAATATGTTTTAAAGATATTTTTACCATTAATATGTCTGATTCAGTATTTGTCTCATTCTATTGTACTGTTTGTAAAACAATATTTCTGTTTTCCATCATTTATAGAGGATATTATTGTTTTTCAAAATTTTATTTCTTGATGGTTTTCTTTTATATATTATGGTATTTTACATAGGCTTTGTGGAAAAGTCAATATGTTTATATTCAATATTTAGGCAATGATAAGTTTATCAGTATTTGTGTAGTTGATATTGTGACATACAACCGTACCCATGATGTGTACTATCACTTATCCCAGAGGCCCAGGACCTGATGTATTACTGTTCCCCAATTGGTTAATCAATGTATTTCTTCGGTAAACTTGACATTCTTGACTAGCAAGTCAGTGCTTACTATTGGAGACAGAAAATGGTTTAAACCTCTAATATTGCACAACAGAACCAATTCCACTAAATAAGCTTAATCACTTACGTTGGCATGGTTTGAGCCAATGTTAATTTAATAAACATCCATTCCACATTGTCATCATAGAGGTGGACATAAGTTGCCAACTCACTCAAATACCATGATCACCGGTAACGCAACTCATTGAAGCCTCCCCATGTGAGTCCTAACCACTAAATGTCAGGAGTACTATTTCATGACATGGCTTCACAAAAGCATGAGAAATAGTCCACAACAAAAAATATAGCCTTGTTCCCAAAAGTCACGTGAGACTCCAAGAGAACCAACAATGTTGAGTTCCATTTCCCCAAAAGTCCTTTAACTACTGGTAGTGCTGTAGGGGGCACCTCTTGTTTGCCCTCCAGATATTGCACTCAATTAGAAACTCAGAAAAATCAAGAAAAACCCGTGTGATTATTTCCATACCTGGTAGGTAGGACATATATCCCTTCCTTCAATGTTGTGATTCTGAGGCACTTTGCTAATAGTAATTGGTGAGCTAACTACAAAGCAAACTCCTGTGGGCCAAGAAAGACAACCACCTCGCGCCAGTACCAGAGTCAGGATCTGAGAGCGAACTGTAAAGCAGCTAATATTCCTAAACATATAGGAATATGCGCTGTGGTTTCACTTATATCTCCACTATCCTGTGCAGTGACTCCAGAGTGAGAGACTCTGCCTAGGCTTGACAAAACACTTCGCTGTCTGGACCGCCAGAAGCTATGGAAGAATACTGACCTGGTAGCTGAAAGGTGCCAGGTATTGCTTTTCACTGGGCTCTGCACTTGTGTTCTAGCTGAGTCCTTATCCTTATACAACTTAGTCTATGTTGTTGCTCTCTGTGGAATTTCCTTCTCAGGGGTCTACATCCTGGTCTGCATCCTAAGAAGGACGCACATCTGCCATCTCTAACTCAACAAGGTAATTCACCAGCTCCCTGTTTATCTCAATTATGCCTGTCTCTGCATCTACGCCACAGCAATGAGGTAGTAAAATGTTGGCAACAATGCTGATTTAGCTGATCTTTGGATCTATGTGATAGATTTATTGGAGTTCTCAAACGTGTGGTCTCAATGATTATTCTGAGTATTCTGTCTCTGCCTCCTTCTCTGCCTACCAGCTGAAATCCTCATTCTCCTCGACAAGAAATACAGGGCTGCCATTCTGAAAGAGCCTGATGCATTTTGGTTGCATTTTTATAGGTTGCACCTGATTGCCATCAGATCAGATTCAATAGTAATTGCATTTCCTAAATGGCTATTTTGCGACTAGTCGCAATTAGGAAATACTATGTACATGCTGCTACTGATTCACAAATCGGAAATCCCTATTTGCGATTTCCTATTTTGCGATTTCTACTGGGTAGAAATCGCATTTTGCAATGCTGCATATGCCTTTCATACATTTTTTTTTTATTGATTTTAAATGTTAATATCGTCATTGAAGCAGTGTACACTATAAACACAATTGTTAGGCATAGCTTGCAACATCAACAGCAGTGTTTCAGAGTTTAAAGGAAAAACCACAGCGTCTTGTAAACCATATAGCTTCTATTCCTCACCTCTATCGTATGACAATCATTACTCAACCTTACTACCACTTGGAGTACACATATAACAGTTTGCATCTTATCTGCACCTCGAAATGTGTTTGCGCTTTTCCAATAGTCTATCTTCTAGTATGTGTGCTATAATCTTCTTCTGTTAAACCTATTATTTGTGGCTGACTGTCTAGCACTCTTTGCATCCCGGGATGTGGTCCCTTTTCGTGCCTTCAAGGCTGATCATCTAGAGTTGGTGCTGCCGCCTTTCGTGCCATCTCATAACTATGATATAGACTCCAGAAGTTCTTAGGGCGACTCTGGGGGGGGAGCAATTCGCTACATAACTCTTTTTGTGTAGTGCAGTACATCAGGTCCTTTTCCCAGTTAGCCATTTTGGGCGTCGGGCCTCTTGACAAACTAATCGCCACTCGGCGCTTCGCTAGTAGCTTCGCTAGTAGGCTAGCCCTATATCCACCAGTCGTCTTACCCCCTTAGGTAGTCGCTTCAAATAACCTAATAATGCCAGCATTGGATCCAGGGACAACTCCATATTGATTATAGCACCTATTTTCCTAAATATTTGTTCCCAGTATTCCGCAATCCCCGGGCATGACCAAGCTAAATGCATAAACCCTGCTGGTGCCCTCCCAAATATATCACAGCTCGCCGTGTCCCGTAAGCCATAACGGTGCAACTGTTCTGGGGTATAATATACTCTATTGAGGAATTTAAACTGAATTAATCTATGCCTCCCATTTAATGATATTCGCTTCGTACTTTCACAGCAATATTTCCATGTGTCATCGTCTATTTGCGCACCCAAGTCTCCCTGCCACTCCAGTCTTGCTTTCGTGTCAAAGTTTTTCCGATATCCTATTGTGACATCATATAGTTTCGAAATCAACTTAGCAGGGGAGTCTGAGCGCAGCACATATGTTAGGGCATCTACCTCCGGCGGCTCCAGTAATTCATCCCCTACCTGCTCTCTCAGCGCATGTCGCACCCTATGATGGTGAAATCTCACTAGTGGTGTGCCTGCATGTCCTTGCGCTTCAATCTCTGACCAGTCACGTGCTCTTCCATCTATAAACAAGTTTCTAACTTCGTGTATACCTACCGATCTTAGGGCATTTACCACTGCCGGTTCCCTACAGATCGACAGCCAACTACACCATCCTAGCGGGGTTATAGGTGAATACAATATTACTCCGGCCTGTTGTTTAGGTAAAAAGTGCTGCACAAGTATTGTAGCATTCACAGAGTCTAGCACTCCAGTCCTACATGTGGGGGCCTGAAATATCCTAGCCGGGAGGGGCGTAGGGGCCGTTAGCATCTTCTCTATCTGCACATGGGGAAGTCCCGGTATTTTGTGTATCCAGGCATGTGCTTGCGAGCATTGCGCCACTCTGTAATATTGGTCTAGATCTGGGGCTCACAGGCCTCCCATCGAGTAGGGTAATGTGAGAATGTCCCACTTAACTCTCGCTTGTTTCCCTGCCCAAGCCAGTTTGATCATCAACATTCTAACTTTTTTGAAAAAGTTTCTTGGTAATACCATTGGGGTATTCACAAAAAGAAATAAAAACCTTGGCAGTACTATCATTTTCATAATAGATGCGCCCCATCAAAGACAGGGGCAGTCTTATCCAACGCTCTATATCATCCTCAAGGTTGCTCACCAATTTCCCATAATTCTCTGTAAATACTATGTCAGAGTCCGTATGCAACTTAACGCCCAAGTACCACACTGGATCCGAAGTCCATTGAAGCGGATAATCAAGTTCAATGGGATCAACCAACGAGGTCAACGGAAAGATTATAGACTTGGACCAATTGACTTTTAGTCCCGACAATTCCCCATACCTTACCACTTCTCTAAGCACTGGTTACATATTGGTTTCCGGGTCTCTTATATACAATAGCGTGTCATCTGCATAAGCAGATACAATTAAATTATATCCAGGGAGTCTAATACCTCTATGGCTATGACATTCCCGGAGTGCGCAAGCCAGTGGTTCTGCCACTAACGCATATAATAGCGGCGATAGAGGACATCCCTGATGCGTACCTCTAGATATTGTAATGGGGGCGGTTACTATGTCACCAATTCTCACTCTGGCAGAAGGTCTATTGTATAGGACTCCCACTAGCTGCAAAAAGATTTCCCCTAGGCCCATTCTGCGCAACACCCGACTCATAAAGGCCCACTCTACCGAGTCAAATGCCTTTTCTATATCTAAAAAGACCCCGATCGCCTTTGTTTCTGGTCTAGTGTGTTGTATGACACCGAATACCGTCCTTAAATTGTAAGTCAGATTCCTCCCTGGTACAAAGCCTGCCTGTTCCGGCTTCACCAAAAGCGGCACCAAAGGGGCCAAGCGGTTGACCAGTATCTTGGCAAACAGTTGTGTGTCCACATTTAGGAGCGAGAGTGGTCTGTATGATGCGCATTCGTCAGAGGGTTTTCCCGGTTTTAAAATAGCAATTATCAATGCCTCTCTCATTGATGGGGGCATCTGACCCTCTTCACTCATCTCTTCAAAGAGCTTCTTCAGATGCGGAATAAGCTGCTCTGCAAACGTTTTGTAAAACGTAACTGTCAGTCCATCCTGCCCTGGGGCACTACCTGCTCTCGTCATTGTGAGCGCCGCTAGCAGGTCAGCTGTATCCAGGGGTCTCATTAAATACTCTCTGTGTGCGTCTTCTAGCCATGGAAGCTTTATACATTCTAGATATTGAAGTATTTCTTCTTCTCCAGTGTGTAATCTAGAACTATATAACTGAGAGTAGTACTGGCTGAATCTATTAGCTACGTCAGTTGGATCACTCAGCTTTTCCCTGCTATCTGTGTTTATTTCCGTCACTCCCGACCAATCTCGCCTGCTTTTTAGCAGTGACGCCAGGACCGCACCTGGCCTCTTACCCTCGCCATAGGTCTGTGCTGTGGCATATTTCCCCATATGTTTCACTTCGTCATCTGCTACTTCGTAATATTCGTTCAGCGTAGTTCTCAGCTCCTCGCTAGCGTCCTCTCCCTCGCCCTCTAATATCTGTCGCTCTATCTCTTCCAGGCGGCCTTCTAGGGTACTCAGGCGGCCTCTGATTGCCCTTAGCACTCCCGAGTGCTTAGCCATCGTCACCCCACGTATATTCACCTTAAATGTTTCCCATACTGTCGAGAACTTCTCTACTGAGCCAACGTTTAGTTCAAAGAAATCATCTATGGCCTCTGCTATTTCTGCCTTAAATGCGGTGTCAAGTAGTGAATACGGTGGAAATCTCCATGTGAATGGAGCAATTCTCTTCTGGGGACATTCTATAGTCAGGCTTATTGGGGAGTGGTTCGAGTACGAACGTGGGTGTACTTCGCAAGCCCGGATCAAAGTATTTATTGCCCTAGAGGCAAACCAGTAATCAATCCTGGTATGCAGGTCATGGGTGGCTGAATAATGCGTGAAGCCGCCTTGGTTGGGAAAACGGAGGCGCCATACATCTACCAAGTCTAGTCGTAGCAGCGTTTCGTGCATGACTCTAGCCGACGCTGTAAGACGGCGCGACGGACCGCCCGAGCGATCTCGCTCTGGGTCCATTACACAGTTTATATCTCTTCCCCATAGCAATGGCAGTGTGCTGTATTTACTCAGCTTTTCCCGCAATTTCTCATAAAACTGTGGGTTATCATAGTTTGGCACATAGACATTCACAATTATTATATCCAGCCCTCGGCCTCTGCATCTAGTAATCACGAATCGACCTTCCTGGTCCGGGTCCAATTTATCAAGCTGGAGTCTTGACTTCCGTCCCACCCACGTCAGCACACCCCTAGCATGTGTGGTGAATCCTGATGCATGAAAAGATCCTTGCATCCTCCTATTCTTGAGCATGCTACTGTTAATAGGCAAGTGTGTTTCCTGGAGCAGCACTATATCTATATCATGTCTAGCTACATATGACATCACTTTCCTTAATTTCCTGAAGTCATTTAGACCTCGTACATTCCATGTCAGTAGTTTTATATTATCCTTCTGTCTCTGCGTCATTCCTTCTTGTTCTTGGTAAGTTAACACTGATTCTGTTGCCTTGTCTAATCGTTTCGTCAGATTTTACGTACACTACACATTGCCTCTCGAGAGTTCTCCAATCTAATGTCATGTTGCAATCCAAACAAACCCCCCTGCCCGCCCCCTCCCACGCTATGCCCACCTCTACTTGGCATAGTCAAATGACGTGTCTCGCTCCCGCCCCCGCAAACCCCAACATTTTGAAAACAACATGTATGAGCTTCACTAGCTCAACTTATATAACTAATTTGTCTGCCCTTCTTACAGTGAGCAACACTCGTGGGCGGATGTTGCCTGCTCGCCTGCACCAATTCAGCTAAGTGACCGGTTCCAGTTACCGTCACTGCTACTAAAAAAAATAAAAGCCATAAAAAGAAAAAGCTTCCGTTTCCTTCTCTATGATCTAACATGTTAGTGCGTTATAATCATTAAATTCTAGATACGCAACAGTGCTATTTACCAGTGCTAATTGCTGGTGTACCACCTTCTGCTTTCATCAGCACCCGTTCACGTAAACAGGTCTGCTATATTTCGGCCTTAACTCCTACAATTCTAACCTATTATTTTCACAAATCTTATGAACCTGTAACAGATCACACACGAGGTATAGCTGGGTATCTGTCCGGCTTTTCTAGTCTCCTTCTACTCTGGATCTTCATGCACCTCTTCCTGCTGCAACTCTACGTTAGGATTTCGTTTCCCTACTTTAACGTATTCTTTGAGTGCTTTTTGCAGTACTTTGGGGTCAGTAAAAATTCTAGTTTTGCCTTGCATGTTAACTCACAGTCTTGCAGGGTATAACATGGCATAGTCCAGGTGGTACTCCATTAACTGTCTCTTCAACAGGGCAAATTGTCTCCTCGCTTCTTGCACCCACATGGTAAAATCTGGAAAGAGGGAAATCGTGGAGCCTTCATAGTGAAGTCTCGTTTATCTCTAGCTGCCTTTAGCGCTGCGTCTCTGTCCCTATAGTTCAGTAATTTCGCTATTATGGGATGCGGTGGGGCGCCTGGCGGGGGACGGTGGCCCAATGACCGGTGGGCGCACTCCACCACGAACATCTCTGAAAAGGTTTCTCTGCCTAAGAGGGACACCAGCAATTTCCCCGTGTAGATCTCCATATTGCCCATTTGGGTGGATTCCGGGAGTCCAATAATGCGGAGGTTACTTCTCCTAGACCTCGCCTCCAAATCCTCCGCCTTATCTTGCAGAACATTTAGGAGCTTCGCCATTTGTTTTTGCGTAGTGTCTGCTTCCGTTTGCGCTTCTTCTATCTCTGTCACCCTTCTCTTGTCATATCCAATCGTTCGGCGTGCTTATCCAATCTTTCAGTCACACGATCCATTCTGTACGCCAGTGAGTCGATCTTGCTATCTATGGCAGTTAAACCTTTTTGTAGCTCTGCAAACATCTGCCTTACATCTCCTTCACTGTACTCATCCCCTTCTTTGGAGGGATCAGCATCTTGTTCTCCTTCCCTCTCTTTCCCTCTCGTTTTACGCTGCTAAAAGTTTATCTTAGGTTGCGTCTTGTCAACTTTCCCCATGTTAGCTCTCCTCTAAGTGGTTAATTATGCGATAGCAGTTCTGTTACAGTCACACTTGGAAGACTTCGTGTGCCTCACTGGAACCCTACTCCCTCTCTCTACGCACCACTCCCTTCCGGTATTCTCTCTCACACAGCCCTAGTGACAGAGCTTTGGACTTTCAGGTTACTGCCCCCCAGTTAAGTCAGCAACCCTGCATGGCTGCCTTTCCGCAGTGCCTTTTGAAGTAAGTGGTGTGCGTCCAAAGCTGCTTCCCTTCACTTCCACCAGGAGTTACTCTGTGCGCGCTTTGCCAATTTGTTATGCGGGCCCTCCGTGCTTCACAATCGTAACTCTGCAGCACGCGGCAGCCCTGAGTGCCCCACTGCCTCTCTTGCTACGTGCACCGCACTACGCATATGTGCATTAGGCAGTCTTTACTATTAACTGCTGGATTTACAAGTGAGTTCGCTCGCTTGGTGCTTCGCACTCCTCTCTGCACCTTTCTGTGTGCCCGGCAGCTTACAATCATTTTTCCTGTGCTGCAAATCCCCACTCGGTGGAGCAGGTTGTGTTTCCCCCGGTGTAAACTGGCCCAGGTCCTGTCTGTACCTTAGTATGTCGCCGGTAATCCTCCTCCGTCCAACGTGCTGTGCGAGGCTGGACTCTAGCTCGGCTACATCGGCATCCGACTAATCCCCAAAGGGGGGACGCCCTTAATTCTCTCTCAGCGCTCTGCTTTCAGACATCTTCCCCTCCGAAGTAGGCTCCAGTGTCTCGCTCCGGGTCGGCGCCGCTTTGAAATCCGCTATCAGGAGCTTCACAGCGTCTTGCAGCAGCCTCTGCCCTGCCGCTAAATTACTGCTGGCTTCCGGCCGCAGCTGGTGTTCAGATACGCTCCGTCTCCTCGCCCACTACGGTCTAAATCCACACATGCGCTGCGTGTGCTTCACTGCTCCCCCTCCGGGCTATGGGCCCACTTAGTCTCGCTGCCGGTCAATGTTTGGTCCTCCGAGTTCGCGTGCGGTCTCGTAACCTGGGCCTCCGCAGATTGCACTGCTTCCGATCTGAGTTGTGAGGTGAGATCTCCAGCGCTGCTAAAGCCTCCGACACGCCACTGCTGCGCTTGCCGTGGACGGCCGGCACCCTTTAGGCCTCAGTCTGGCTCCGTCTCACGGATACGTTTTCCTCTTCATCCACTCAGTGCCGGTGAGTGTGTGTAGGCTCGTTAGGCAGCTCACGCACAGCGTTTTATCATCCCTTGGTTCTGGATAAAATTACTAACAACGGATGCAGGATTCCTAACAGATATTTAATCGGCTCATCGGAGCCCTCTCACAATGCGGCCATCTTGAGCCCAGGCAAGCTCTGCCCCTTGCCTTTCATACATACCGAAAGGCAGTTTTGCATGTCTTAACAGACCGAAATAGCGATTCGAAACGTTAAGAAATGCAAAATTGTTCCGTACATATGGGCCCATGTCTTTAATTCCTTCCTAAACCTCAGATGGTCTTCTGGGTTTTTTATTTTTGCTGGTAGAGATTTCCAAATTTTTGCCACAAATACTGTTCCTCTTGAAGAAGGTGTTGGATACATGAAGCACTAGTCTCAAATGGAGTGTTCTGTTCTCTGAGTATCTTTAGAATTTGGCTTGGTGGAACAACGGCCTTTGCTGTGGATGACCCTACAGATGATGCACAATGACTGGAAGGCAGAACGTCTGAACCAGTGAAGTACTTGAAATATCTGTGTAATGTGCTCCTGTGGCTGCACATGTAGCCTTTTAGATCCACTGCAACTTGCAAAGTAGATAGAGCAATGCCTGTAGGTACATGCCATTTGCATAGCCTATAAGCAACTTCACAAAGGTGATAATGGTCATAGTTTTCATATCATAGGTGTTAGAGGATGAGTTGGATAATTTGAATTGTGTGGAAGGAACAATTGTGACTTGATTCTCGTGAAGGATAAAGGAAAGGTTGGAGTCCATAATTTCTCAGAGATGTCTTACTTTCTTTGATGTTGGTGTGGGGGCGGGGCCTCTAGTTTCTTGTGACATATGGATATGGGTTGATAGTTCTTACAATGTCCATATGCCAAAATCTCATTTTTAGAGGAGTTGTGTGTAAGATTGTTGATAATTATTCATTCATCAATGGCAAGGAGACAGTGGTCATATCCTGATGACTCATGTACCTTATTGCTTTCTATTTTAGTATTATCTGTGTGATGTTGGCATAACTGTCACAGCTTAGGTTGAAAGCGCTGGCCAGTCCTGCTAAAGGAGTGTATTTTTAAAGTGAGAGATTGCAGTAGTATGCTATTGAGAGATCCTGGCCTATTCAAAATGAAGAAAGGGTCTAGTTATTGGTCAGGTGCAGTGTCTCACTGGAAAAAATCATTTTCAATGGATAGCTTTCAATTCACCAACATTGTGTGATTTTCACCCACAATTCAGTATTGGGGATGAGGGAGCATGTATCTCAGGCCAAAATAGCTTCTTCCTAGCTTCCACTTTTGAACCGTGTCATATTTAAATTATATGTTTATCTGTTCAAATACATTCATACAAGGCCCTCTCATTGTCCAATAGGGTCACTCTATACTCAGCCAGTTGCAATCTCAAGTGCTAGAATAACATGCTGCTAATTACTCTATGTTATATGCCTCAATTCAGAAGTGAGTGAGAGGGCTTCTTCTGCTCTGGGTTCACTAACCTAGAATTCAATTCCCTCTGAAGTGAGCACCAGTCCACATTAACCACATTTAGGAAAGGAATTAAATCTCACTTATGTTAGGGAACCTCTAATGCAAGAACCATGCCAAGATAAAATGTTAGGTAGCATAAGCTTTATAAATGTACTAATTCATTCATTCGGTCAGTACCCCTTCCTGCTCAAGCTCTAATTTTATAAAAATTCTTTAAGATGTTTATTTGAAACAAACTTAAAAAACATGATTTAACCTAACAAACTTAGAAAATATAATCTTTTTCACAATTAAACAGTAAATTGCCAAAGTGGCAGCCCACCCCTCTGTTAATTCACACATTCAGATTTATATGCACAATTTATATTGCTTCTTTGAATCACCTACAGTTTTCCCAACACAGAGCACAATTTAAACCCTGTTAAATATTTTATCTTCATTCTTACATTCTAATGCTCTCAATTTTTGTCTTTATTACTTTCCATCTTTTACTCCTCTCTAACTTTTCTCTCAACCTTTCCTATCCATTCTATCCATCCTGCACAGCAACATTTCTGCTGCTAAGCTCATATACTGGCCTGCAACCACCACTCTTCTACTCAACACAATAAATGTAAGGATGAAAGTCCCCACTCAGCTATGCATCCTTTCCTTTCACGTTTCCTTTCTTCTGGATGTTCCCTTGCATGTTCTCCTTTTGGCTCTGTTTTAGAAGCCCCTAATTACAAAGACTGCCCAATCATATATCTTGTTTTTGTTAAAGGCGCCCTTTGTGTGACCTAAGATTGGTGAGACACTACATTGGTCACCCCACTCTGTTTACTAGAGGGCGAAGTTGTCCTCAACCACTTTACCTAAGTCATGGCAAGTGGCTGGATTCGGTCGCTTTTTGGTGCACAGTACCTACACGCAGGGGTGATACCTACCAGACTTACCAGTTTTTTAAGTCTGATCTAGAGATAGCTTTAACTGTCTCACCAGTTTCATGTTTTCAAAAAACGTAATAAAAAATACACATATACATACATGCAGAGGGTCTTGTTCAGCCCTCTTCATCCTTTGAAAAGTTCAAGCTTCATGAGTCCACTCCAACCGCTAACCTGTATACATGACATTGACACTTAACCCAGGATGTGGCGGCGTTCCTCATTATAGGCCATTAGACCTGTCGCCTTAGGATGGTCTTCCTCCAAATGTTTTGCCTCTCCTCCTCCAATGTGTTGAACCTTATTTTTGTTGGCCTTAGGACTTTGGGCACTTTACCACTGCTAACCAGTGCTAAAGTGCTTGTGTTCTCTTCTTAAAACATGGTAACATTGACTTTACTCACTTGGCATATTTAATTTACTTATAAGCCCCTAGTAAAGTGTTACTACAAGTGCCTAGGGCTGCAAATTAAATGCTACTAGTGGGCCTGCAGTACTTATTTTACCACCCGCTCAAGTAGCCCTTTAAACATGTCTCAGGACTTCTATTGAAGAGCCTGTGTCAGCAGTTTGAGACTCTCATGTCAGCTTAGCATCTAAAAACCCTTACCAAGCCTTAAATGCCCCTTTTCTTACATTTAAGACACCCTTAAGGTAGGCTCTATGTAGTCCACAGGGCAGGGTGCAATGTAAACAAAGGTTTGGTCATGTACTTTTATGTTTTACATGTCCTGGCAGTGGAAAACTCCCAAATTCGTTTTGCAATAATGTGAGGTCTATCTCTTACATATGATAACATTGGAGTAGCCTTATTATATTTTATAAGTGTATTTTCCAAATGGGAAGAGATGACCAGTTCATGTTTGTTGTCTCTGGAATTGGAATTGAACACCCTAACTTAAGGCAAAGTCAGATTTTTAGAAAAGGTCACTTTTAGAAAGTTAAAGGAACAAATGATGGATGGAATGCTGAACAATGCAAACATTCTCCCCCAGTCTCAAAGATCTGGGTTTAATCCATTGTTCTTTTGCTCACCACGCCACCCCAGTTTGGACCCAGCCATATGCAAATCAGTCTTGACCCTGTTCCTCATGGGAACCATCCAGCCCGAACTGCCAAGGCAGGTCCTCCCCGGACCGGAAACAAGCATCCTGGTACCGGTTTCGGGGTATCACCCCATTTCAGCCAGGCTAGCTTGAATCCAGTGGCGCAGTGAGCATGGGACCCACGTCTGGGCATACATACCCTTCCCACTAAGGGTGACAAAAGCAAAAGGAACAAATGATGTACGGAATGCTAAACAATGCAAACATTCACCCTAGTTACAAAGATCTGGGTTTAATCCATCGTTCTTATGCTCACCACGCCACCCTAGTTTGGACTCAGCCATATGCAAATCAATCTTGACCCTGTTTCTCATGGGAACAGTCCAGCTCCAACTGTCAAGCCAGGTCCTCCCTGGACCAAAAACAAGCCTCCTGGGACCGGTTTTGGGGTATCAGCCCTCATCAGCCACGCTAGCTTGAATCCAGTGGCGCAGTGAGCATGGGACCCACGTCTGGGCATACCCTTCCCACTTAGGGCGACAAAAGTAAAAGGAACAATAGAGCTGAATTTAATAAATAAAAGAAGGCCAAAATGACAAAAAATTCAATCTGTTTTACTGCTTGAAGTGTTGCACAAAAACATTTGTCACTGCCTCTAAGTTAAGCCTGACGGCTTTGTGCCAAGCTACCAGAGAGTTTCGCAGAGATTAGTTTTGGGTTTGCTTGTGCCTTACCCTGACTAGGATTGTGGTTGCTGCTTGACCAGGGCTCACACCCCAGTCAACCCACAACCCAATTTCTAACTTAGGCACTAAGCAATGTGCACACTACTCTGGCTATCCTTGAATCACAACCTGGTCAGTGATGCTTCCTTACCCCAACCCTTCAACAATGCTCATTGTTCTGGCGTTGCATCCCACCTCCATTAGGACTGCAGATGTCCAACGGCAATCCCCAGCCTTTGCCGATTTTAGCCTCGGGTTCACTGATGTGAAAAGAAGGTGATTTCTTGGTGTGATGTCCCCAGCTCTTCAATATCACTCTCGTGCAACTGAGATGCTTTGCAATGTCTGGCGCCACCTGGATCAAACTTGCATTACAAAGCAGGCAGCAACGCTCTTTTCTCCACCAACCCTCATTGACTAGTGTTGTGCCGTCGCTTTATAATAAAAAGGGCTTTTTCTAAATACTGCACAGCATGTGACTTTGGAGGCATTCAGTTGTGACTCTGGCATCGCGTTCTCAGACAACACCTCATGGCCCCATCAGGGCCAAACTCTAGTCTTTCCTGGTGAGTGGTTTGGTAGTGCATATTCAGTGTGGCTGTGTGTGACTGGTGAGGGTTATGTCTGTATGAATGTATGGTGATCATTGTCTTTTGTGAGTACAGTTGTAAGTCACCTGTCTGACTATTGGCTGAAAGGTGGGCAGAGTGAGAAGCATGCCTTTGGGATGCAGAGTGAGAGGTGCGAGTGTGTGTGTGTGGGCGGCACCTGTTTGAGTGCAAAGAGATAAGTGTGCCTGTTTAAGGGCATATTGTAGTCAGACATATTAACAATGGCAATTTGTTAAGGAACGTGGATAGCCGTACACCTGATATGCACTGACTGCAATAATAACCATAGACATGTAGGCGCTATTTAAAAAAAATGATAATAATAAGAAAATAATTCAGTTTATAATAATGTGCAGAATTAATGTGTAAACTTTCAAGAAAATATTTCATTTAAATGCATAAAAATGTAATAGCCCATCATATTTATTTGTACTAGGCCTCAAATGGCTAAAGTAACATTGCTTAACAAGCAGATTTGACTAGAAAAGCTAAATGTGCATAAAATGTTTATTTCTTGACCTTTCCGTGAACATGGTTTTCATTTTTGTCAATAGTTGCATAAATCTTTTCATATATTTCCACAGAATGTTTCTACTTACTCAAAGATCACTGTTAACAACTGATTAGAAATTAGTCTTTAATGGGGAAATCAAGAGTTCATATATTGAAGATAAAGCAATTTTCAAAGAATATGAATGGATGTTGTGCTAGATGTTTTCTTTATCATTATATTGGTGTTTCAACTTCTAGTAGACCTTTGTCAAGAAACTTGATATATTTGAAGGTTAGAAATGTATCTTATATGTGGGAAAGTAGACCTGAATGGGAGAATGACCCACATGAACTTAGGACTGATACCAATAAAGTTGCAAACCTAACATTGCCGTCTGTGGACTATTGTATTTTTGCGAGTAAATAAGGCGTGATCCTGTTCCCAGGAAAACATCAAGCGCTGATTGGCTGGCTGAAGGAGGAAGGAGACCGAAAGCTGCAACACTGATGAAATGTGTTGTCAATATTAGTCTATGTTCCTAGAGTAGGTTAACTCTCAGACCCAGACACTTTCCATTTCCAGAGACTTTTATCCGATCCAGACCGTATGCTACTTTCTTTGAGACTCTATCTCTCTTTTTGGGAAGTTCTGCTTTGATATATGTTTGATCGATATGAGGTGAATTTAAGGCTAAAGCTTCATTCCTTTCTCACTCTCTCGAACTAGAACTCTTTATGGATTCTGACTGACTCAATTTTCACCCGATTCTTAGAATAGGGATTTTCCCCTTTATGGAACGCGCTTTTATGCATTTTTGATATGATCTGTTTAACTAATATTAATTTTCGATTTTTGTTCATATATTGATGATTAAGATTAATATAAATTAACTTGTAATCTAATGAGTATGATTTACTAAAAGATTTAATTAATAAAACCCTGAAACTCATACCAAACCTTCATTATTCGCTGAAACTTGATTAGTGATTGTGTTTATAATTTATGTGATGCAGAGCTCCTGATCCTCTCTAAAACAACAGCAAAGATCCATTGCTTCGGAAGTGAGCGGCAGGGGTTAGCCCTAATGCTGGTAAACCGAGACTTTGTAAGCTCCAGCAAACTTGGTATTAGAGAGAAGGTTTACGTTATGAGAAGAGCAGCTATAAATAATTACCCTGAGTTAGAGTAATGCCCGAGTCCCATAGCCCATAGCCCAGAATTTGAAGACTGACAAGGTGTGATTTCAAAGCCGGTTGCTGTATTTGAAGTGTGAGTATTAATAGGGTTATGCATCACAGTTGTTGTTGTTAATTTTGTTTACGTGTTGAAGAAGAAGAGTGTTGAATTAATTGGTGATGTTTATGTGCTTTTTGTGAAGAAGCTGGAGAAGTTGAAGAGGTTATCAGGCTCGATGTAACCTAAGATCCTGGGATTGTGATATAAGTTTAGAATACACTTTATATGGTTTTCTTGTCTGCTAAAGACTTGTGATGTAGGTCGTGAGGTACTGTGGACCACACAATTAAGATAGGGATTATAATGAACTGTTGTGGATGTACTAATAATGATTTGTGTAGGCAGAACCAAATTGTGCAAAAGGTGAAGCTACATTGATAAAGGTGATTTCCCGCTACTCTGGATTTTGTGTATGTGTAAATTCTTTTTGTGTGAAAAAGCTGGAGGGTGTTAAAACTTTAATATTCCGATTGTTGAATTACTTTTTGTTTTTATTTAGAGGAGCAGACAAAGATTGATTATTCACTTTTGCTTAGAGTTGTAGAATTGTGTGTATGAGAGAAATTGTAAAGGAGGGTGAACCGCTGCAAGAAGTGAGATCATACAACATTGTGTACCGCGCTGAGATTGGTTGGTTGGTGTACTGTCGCGTTGCTATTGGTTGAAGACAACGTAAAGTGCTGCACTGCTATAGGTCAATTGCCGCATACTTAACAGGATTGGAGAAAAGAAATCTGACGTTTATGGAATAGATTCAAAACATTTGGGAATTTGAATTATGTTGCTTGCTATTTGTTGAATAATCCTAAATCATGAAATGTTTTAAAGGTTTTAAGAATCTTGTGAAAGGTGATGTAACAATTCTGGTACAGGAAGGTGAAGAGGCCCCTCCCGAGGGTACACCAGCACATTATATGACAACGAATATAGGTTTGCATACATGTCTGTGGCTTCGTCAATGGTGAAGATCACTGAAAATGAGGGTCCTTTGAGGTTTTTCAAGACATGGTACATTTGAACTGAGAGTAATTGAAAGGTTGTGAGAAAAACTATATGAGATAAAGGCACCACCTAGACCCACACAATACAAAGCATTAAATATTTGGGAGGGAGCAGCACATGCCAAGTAGAAAGAGAAATATCAGAATAAAACTAAAAGAGTAGTGCATAATTATGCAGCTGCTCGATGGGATGAGGAACAACAGAGATGGAGGAAAACCATAGTCGAAGGGACTAGAGTCTAGACTGTATTCAGCTATTACTATGAAAAACCGGAGAAGCTGAAAAAGAATGAGACACAGGGAAAAGATGATGAGGGTACTGCAAAGAAATCAGCTAACAAGAGTGATTCAGGGGATGAAATTTTGAATGCATTGTTAGATGCGCATCCACCACCTTATGTGGCCCCTGTAACAAATACTGAAAGTACTTCAACATCTCATGTGACAGTGGCTACAGCCCGTTGACCTGAATTCGACTCAAATTGAAGGTCCACTACAGATGTCACAGCCTGTTATGCAGAAAGTCATAACAAATGTTGTGCCTGCATGAATTGAGAATGTTCCTACAGTGATGATCCCAGGTATTACTGCTTCTATTATAACTGCACCAGCACCTGTTACTAGGGTAACAGCACAGCCAATATAGATTCGCACAACAACTGCTCCGATTAATGTTGACTTGAATGCAGTAGTTCAAGGAGCGATTGGAGGAGCACCTGTGACAGGGTTCCTGCCGACATCACATAATTCACTGATTGTTGCCCGGACACCATTGCAAACAGTTCAATCGGGAGAAGGATTGTCTTTACGGCACCAATAACACAGGGTGAGACCAACCTATTTGAAGATGGGATTTTTCCCCCATGGTTTGAAGAAATGACAGAGAATAAAATGACAGAAAGTCAGTTTCCTACTGCACAGCAGACAGAGAAGAAGAGACCAATAAATGTCCAGAGATTAAAAACAGCATTAGAAAAAATAATCAGAGGATGTTTAGATCTTAAACATGTAAATCAGAACCAAAAAAAGAGCTGATATATTTGATCAAAGAAATTACTAGACGTGCAGCAACTACATTGACAGAATTAGCCATATATTATGAGGTCAATGTTTCAAAAAGTGTCCCATTTCAGAAAAGTTTCAGGGTACAATTGAATGATGAAGCTATTAAGACAAAGCGTTCCTCAGGAATGCAATTACACATCACTGAATTAGTGCAATGCGTTCATAGATGGAGTGAATTTGACAAATTATAGAGCAAATGGGCGAAGAAAAATGAAAAGAAAAAGAAACAATTAGAGGCAGTAGAAGAAAATAATAAGAATCCGACAGACGAACGAGACACTTCAGCTTATCCGTTGAGAGAAATTCCAGGTGGAGGGTATGTTCATGTACCTTAGAGCAGAGGCAATCTTGCAGTGTTCATGAATAATTTTCCAAAATTGAGAGAGAAGCCTGTACAGTGGTACATGCAAGTTGACAGATTTGTTAAAAATTCAAAAGTGCTGTAGATTGATTTGAATACATTCTTTGATACTGTAGTGCCAAATGATTTGTGGACAAAATGTAAAATTTCTGTATATTGGCCACGTGCAGAACCAACAAGAGATGCTTGCACTAATGCACTGCCTCCTGTGGTTATGGAGAAATATGATGCGGTGATTACATTTCTGAAAGGCAAGGTTCCTCCAAAAGATATTTATTGGGTAAAGATTAAAAGAATCTCACAAGAGCCAAAGGAATCAGTGCATGACTACTCTGAGTGATTGCATCAGGTGTTTTCTACAACATAGTAGATAAGAATATCCCGAACCGAGTGATATGGGATCTTTTGTGTCTCAGTTTGTTCTTGGGTTAAGACCAGAGATCAGCATGCACACACAACTGAGTGTGGCAGAGAAAATCATTGGATGAGATCCTCAGGTATGCAAAGTATTGCAGCGACGAACAAGAGAGGAAACAGAAAAAGCCTTAGGGGAAATTCATGATAGCCCAGATGAAGTTTGCTTAGAAAGGATATTCAGAATCAGTCATATGTAGGAATTCAGTGTGGAATGCAAGGTGGTTGAGTGCAGACTCAAGGGGTTCAAGGAGGATTTGGTGTTTCGCAGGGTAGAGGTGTTCTGATTGAACCGAACTCTGGTGTAGATGATTCAACACTGAAGAAAATGACCCCTTGTCACCTCTGTAATAAGATCAGGCATTGGAAGAGTGAGTGTAGACTTAATGCAGATAGAATGAGCAGAAATAGTTAAATGCAAGGAGGAAATCAGATGCAGATGCAGAATGTACCAGTTCAGAAAATGCAAGTGCCAATGCAGAAACAGGTTCCAATGATGTAGGTTCTACAAGCCAAGATGGTCCCACAGAATATGGGAAACCCTAGAGTTAATAGGAATCAGAGGCCCAACGCAAATGTAAACCCATTTCAGAACCAATATCCGAATCCATTTCAACAGTTCCCAGTGCTAGATGATGACAGTTTGGCTTCAATAATTCCCAATGACGGTGCATGAGGGGTGAGGAAGATTGCGTGCTTGGTACAGTCTTGGAGGAAGACCAGATTGGACCATTTGCAGAAGGAGAAGCTAATGGCCACCAAGTGTCATTTTTGATCGACACAAGTGCTGTATGATCCACTGTTAGAACAGTGGAAGTCCCAGACCTACTCCTCTCGGGAAAGAAGATCTAAGTTAAAGGGGTTTCAAATAACCAAATAACAAACCAAGTTTCAAAAAAGGTCCCGGTAAAAATGAGTTCATTTGAAGAAAATCATCAATTTGTTGTTTGTGATTCCAGTCCTGTAAACCTGTTAGGAAAAGATTTATTGTGGAAATTAAATGGCGCTATTTATTGTACGCCGGATGGTGCTGAATTACAACCACATGATAAAGATATTGTATTTAAAATGGCCCGACGAGAAACAGATGTAGGATTGTATCCAGTGAGGACAGTGGAACACTTGCCTCCTGATTGAAAGGGAACTGTGAACCCAGAAGTATGGGACTTTAAAAAGAAAGATATCAGACTGATTAGATGTGTAAAACCTGTCCGAGTCACAGTAAAACCAAACACTGTATATCCGAGGACACCACCATATAATTTGACCCCAGAAACAGTTGCAGGAATAACAGTAATTGAAGACATTCTAACAAAAGGGATTTTAAAAGAAATTATTGGAAGTCCTTGCAACTCTCCGTTCATGGGTTTAAAGAAACCTAATGGTAAATATCGGACTGTGCAAGGGTCATCGAAAGATAAACAACATTGTTGTTCTATGTTGTCCCGTGGTACTGAATCCAGCCACCATACTTTTCCAAATTCCATGCACCACAGAATGGTTAACTGCTGTGGAACTGTGTCAGGCTTTTTTCTCTGTTCCATTGCATGAAGGCAGCCAGTTCTTGTTCTCTTTTGTGTTCAAAGAGAGAGTTTTGGCATGGTGTGGAAGACTATACAGAGATCCCGTCCAATTTCAACCACATCTAAAAATAGAATCTTGAATCTCTGTAGATGCCTTACTGTTCAGTTCTCGTGCAGTATATTGATGACCTACTTGTGGCATCAAATACACGAAAAGCTTGCAGACAGGATACAACTGTAGTATTAAATTACCTGGCTGAGAACAGACATACAGTGTCTCCAGGTAAACTACAATATTGTCAAAAACAGGTCTAATACTTGGGACATATCGAGAAAAGAGCAAGAAAAGTGTCACCAGAGAGAGTTGAGACTATCCTGCAAATGAATCCACCCAGAACACAGAGAGGAGTTGGAATGTTTTTGGGAATGGTTGGCTAATATGGACAGTGGATACTGAACTTTTCCCTAGTGGCTAAGCCTTTACTGAGGCTGACACACAAAGAGGTTGTGCCTGATCTGCTTCCATGGGACAAAGAGTGCTTAAAAGCTTTCCTAGAGCTGAGAGAAAGTCTCTGTCATGCCCCGGCACTAGGAATGCCTGATTACAGTAAGATGGTCATATTGTTTTGCAGTGAGAGGGAGGGCTGCCCTCTCTCAGTGCTTACTCAGATGCATGTCGATGCAAGAACACCTTTGGCTTATTTTTCGACTACCTTTGACCCTGTAGCTGCAGGACTGCCTGGCTGCCTTAAATATGTGGCAGCAGTATGAGTCAGTATTGAGAGATGTGAGAACATAGTGATGGGACATCCTTTAACTGTTATGGTCCCTCATTCTGTAGAGATTGCGCTCACCAGAATGAAAACCCAGTACATGACCAATAGTAAACTCACAAAATACTAGCAGCAAATTCTAGCTGCAGAGATTATTGTTTTAAAACGTGGCCAGATTTTAAATCCATCAAAACTGTTACCTGTGAATGAGGATTTCAATGGAGATGAAGTTGAGCACGATTGTCTAGATGCCATGGATTTATGCACCAAGCCACAGCCAGACATAAAAGATGAACCTTTGATTGAGCCTGATTCTGTAATTTTTGTCAATGACTCATGTCTGAGAAACAATGAAGGCACCTTGAGAGCAGCTTACACTATCTGTACAATTCAAGAAGTTGTAGAAGTTCATGGCTTTGAGGTGGTACCTCAGCACAAGTTGCAGAATTAATTGCCCTTTCAAGATCTTGCAGCTTAACAGCTCAGTTGAGAGTGACGATATTTACAGATAGTCAAATGGCTTTGGTGTGGTCCATGACTTTGGATAGTTATGGTCACAAAGCAGTTTTATGACCTCATCTGGAACCCCAATTAGGAATGGGAAACATGTAAGAAAGTTGCTCGAGGCATTTCAAAAGCAAACAGAAGTTGCAGTTGTTAAATGTGCAGCTCACAGGAGTGGCAATCGATATGTCACAGTTGGAAACAGATTTGCGGATGAAGTTGCAGGATATTGTGCACTTGTGGCCTGCACATTTAATGGAGCTTACACAAATGAGTCTGAAGAGGACACTGTTTTCTCAATGTTGTTGCCAGTGGCTGATACATTGGAAGAGCTCAAAAGATTGCAGGAAGATGTTTCAGAAGCAGAACAGCAAGGTTGAATCAGGGCAGGATGTGAGAAAAATTCAAATGACATTTGGATGTCAGCAGATGGAAGACTAGTGTTGCTAAATAGTTTGTTTCCCATGACACAATATTTGCATGGTCCAACACATCTAGGAAGAGATGCAATGGTGAGAATATTTAGACAGAATTGGTTTGATCACAGATTTAGGATGTTTGCAGAAGAATTATGCCATTGTTTTGTGACATGTCAACAGATAAATGTAGGGAAAAGAACACCAGTAATACTTAGTCACATAGGGAGATCAGGTGGACCCTTCAACAGAATGCAAAAAGACTTTATGGAGATGCCTGTTTGTAACGGGTTGAGAAATGTCCTGGTTATAGTTTGCATTTTCTCTCCATGGGTGGAAGCATTCCCAACAGGGATAAATGACAGTCTCACTGTAGCTAAATTGCAGTTGAGGGAGTTGATACCTAGGTACGGGTTACCAAATTGTGGGAGTCATTTCAATAAAGAGGTCCTAAGAATGATTTGTGCAGCATTACAGATTGAGCGGAGATTACACTGTAGTTATAGCCCAGAAGCCTCTGGAGTTGTTGAACAGCTCAATGGAACCGTAAAGTCCCGAATGGCAAACGTTTGTGCTTCCACATCAATGAAGTGGCCAGATGCTTTGCCTTTGGTGTTGATGAGTATGGCAGGAAGACAGGGTTATCTCCCCGTGAGATCTTGATGGGGCATGCGATGAGACTGCCTACTGTACCTGCAAATGCACTTGTGAACATCACAGATGACATGATATTTGAGTACTGCAAAGGATTGGCTGATGTGGTGGGTTCTTTCTCTCACCAGGCTGAAACTGTCACCTTAAATCTACATCAAGAATAGTGCCACAACCTCAGTCCCGGTGACTGGGTGTTGTTTAAGAAGCATGTTTGGAAGTCATGCTTGGAATCGAGATGGAAAGGCCCCTTCCAGGTGATTCTCATCATGAACACTGCTGTTAAGAGTGCCAGATTACCAAGCTGGGTACATTCATCGCACACTCAGAGAGTAAGAAGTCCATACGAAGAGATAGTGTTCTATGAGCCAGAACCAAGAGCACTGGTGACTGAGTCGTCACAAGGTGGACAATTGCAGGGAGCAATACAGCAAGAGGTATAGCAGTGAAGAGAAGAGAGGGGTAAAGACCGAAAAACAGTTGCACCAATCTAGGTTCCTGTGATTTCACAAAGTGGCATTGAAGTCTCTGAAGAAGAAGTGCTGGAATGAGATGAGTCACCCTCAATGCTGTATGGACACGAAACTATGCTCAAAAGAAACTGAGATCAAGACACCGAGGGGCATTTTTACAAGCCCCTAGCACCACCGGAGCATCACTTTTTTTTGACGCTCTGGTGGTGCTATGTGCTGTCTTGTATTGACAAGGCCACACGAAGCCACCCTGCATGGCTTTTCACGGCCTTTTAAATACGCCCCTTTTCACGCATCACTTTGCGTTAAAGGGGCGTACAATGGGTGTTTCTGTGGGCGTTCCACTGCAACACCCATTGCTTTTTGACAATGCCCCAGATTTACAAGGATGTGTAGATCTGAGGCAGCGCCAAAACCTAACACCATTGAAAAGCAGGCGTAGCGAGGAGAAATACTTTCATTTCTCCTCGTTTTTGGGCTTTTTATGTGTGCTGCATTCTGCAGCACACATAGAAGGAGCAAATCGCCTTTAATGATTGTTTATGTGCAGGAAGGTGTCCCTTCCTGCACATAAGCAATCATCCCTGCAAAGCAGGCCCCCTTGTACCATGGCGCAAGGGTGTCTGCATCGGAATTAAGCGCCGGCGCAAGGGAAAACACAGGAGTGCGCCGTATTCTTGTGAATACGGCGCATCCCTGCATTTTTAAAATGGCGCAGCACTGCTAAATTGCTTGCAGTGCAGTGCTGCGTCATTTCTTTGTAAATATTCCCCTAGTCTTTTTGAAAATTTAGGTAACAGAGTTTCTTTTATTTGAAATTGGTTTGCAAAATTAATAGTAGGGTGTTTTTTACTGCCTTTGTTTGTGTTTTACAAAAGTTGTAGATTTTATTTTAATAGAAGCAAGATCAGAGAAAGAGACAGACAGATAGAGATGGAATTAGCGTTAACTGAACACATCTGTGAAGAATACAGAGAGGCAAAACAATATGAATGTTTGAAAAGAAAGAGAAAAGACTCAACTGAGGATGAGAGTGAACTCTAAAGATTCATTGTGAAGAAAATGTGACGGTTTAGATAACCATCAGATGGGAGGAATTGTAGGCGTGCTTAAAAAAATAAAAATAAGAAAATAAAAATGTAGTAGTCCATCATATTTATTCGTACTAGGCCTCAAATGGCTAAAGTAACATTGCTTGACAAGCTGACTTGAATAGGAAAGCTAAATGTGCACAAATTGTTTATTTCTTGACCTTTCCATGAACATGTTTTTCATTTTTCTTAATAGTTGCATAAATGTTTCTATATATTTCCACAGAATGTTTCCACTTACACAAAGACAACAGATTAGAAATTCGTCTTTAATGGGGAAATGAAGAGATCATATAGTGAAGATGCAGCAATTTGTAAACAATATGAATGGATGTTGTGCTAAATGTTTTCCTTATCATTATATTGGTGTTTGAACGTCTACATAGACCATTGTGAAGAAACTTGGGGCCAGATGTATGACCGTGGAAATAGCGCCTAGCAAATTGCGAGTTTTTGCGACTCGCAATTTGCGAGGCGCTATTTCCAATGTACAACAGTGTTTTTCACACTGTTAGCGATTCCCAATGGGGTCGCAAATAGAGAGGCTCATGAATATTAAAGAGCCTCTCGCAATTCGCAACCCCATTGGGAATGGCAGGCCCTCCCAGGTATGGTGGCCTGCTGGGCTCAGCAGACCACCATTTCTGGGACTGCTTTTAAATAAAGCATTTTTTTTTTTTTATGCAACCCGTTTTCCTTAAAGGAAAACAGGATGCATTTAAAAAAGAAAAAAATGAAACGTTTTCGTTTCATTTTTTAAGGGCAGGTAGTGGTCCCTTGGACCACTGCCTGCCCTTAAAAAAATATTTCCCCCTGCATTTGCAAAGGAGAAGAGGGTGGTAATCTGCGAGTGTTTTGCGCCCGCAATTGCGGACGCAAAACATTCTTACATAGGGTTGCGCTCGCTATTAGGAAGAGAACGCCCCTTCAAAATAGCGAGTCGCAAAACCCTATTTTGCGAGTCGCAAAAAATTGCGAGTCGCAAAATAGGGTTTGTACATTCCCCATGCTGTTTTTGCATGCGCAAACGGGTTTGCAAACCCGTTTGTGCATGCAAAAATGGTCGTACATCTGGCCCTTGATATAGTAGAAGGTTAGAAATGTAGTTTATAAGTGAGCAAGGAGACCTGAATGGGAGAATGGCCCACATGAATTTAGGACTGATAGAACTTAAGTTGCAAACCTAACATTGCTGTCTGTGGACTATAGTATTATTTTTGTGAGAAAGCGAGGAGTGATCCCGTTCCCAGGAAAGCATCAAATGCTGATTGGCTAGCTGAAGAAGGAAGGAGACCAAAAGCTGCAACATTGCTAAAATGTGTTGTCTATATTAGTGCGTGTTCCTAGAGTAGGTTAACTCTCAGAACCAGACACTTTCCATTTCCAGAGACCTTTACCCAGATCCACACTTTATGCTACTTGCTTTGAAACTCTGAGTTTCTTGAACCTCTCTTTATGGGACGTTCTGCTTTGCTATATTATTTTAAAGATTTGAGCTGACTTTAATGCCAATGCTTCATGCTGTTCTCACTCTCTCGAACTAGAACTCTTTATGGTTCTGACTGACTCCATTTTCAACCAATTCTTAGAATAGGAATCCTCTCTTTTATGGATTGCGGTTTAATACATTTTTGATATGATCTGGTTAACTAATATTGATTTTCAATTTCTGTTCATATATTGATGATAAAGAATAATACAAATTAACTTGTGATCTAATAGAGATGATTTACCAAAAGATTTAATTAATAAAACCCTTTAACTCGTACCAAACCAGGAGCGGCCGGTCCATTGGGGCTGAGGGGCCAGGCCCCTCCACCTTTCGCCCCTCATGAACCGTGTCTGTCAGGCTGCACAAAGGTCAGCCTGACAGACACTGTTCACTTTCAGTTCAAGCAGTCAGGAGCCAGACATGCGCATTTAGCGCAGGCTCCTGGCTGCCTGAGCTGAACTTTGCTGGGCTGGGAAAGTCACAGCTCCTGTGGGCGTGACCTCCTCAGCTCAGCAAAGGTCCCTGAGGCCCTCCCCTCAGTGACAAGGGGTAGCGTCACTGATTGCCTCGCACCTGGGTGCTTCAGTTTTAAGCCCTGAAGCGCCCAGGGTCAATCAGTGACCCTTCATCACAGAGTGGGGTGGGGTCAGCAGTCTCACTGACCCCATCCCACTCTGTGATGACATTGGGACTGCTGCCTTCCCTCATTGGCTGACCTTAGGTCAGCCAATGAGGGAAGGCAGCAGTCCCAAGCCTCCTGGAACCTCCGCGGGCAGAGCTGGCTGCAGGTAAGTGTTTGTTGTTCTTTTAAACTGTTTGGTGCGTGCGTGTATGTATGAATGTTTGGTGAAGAGTGTTGTGAATGGATGTGTTTGTGTGCGTGAGTGCGTGTGTGTGAATACATTGCTTTGAGTGTTATGTGTATGTGTGCATGTGCGTGAGAGTGTCCCGTCCATCCCCCTCCCTCCAAAACTTACCAGCCACCACTGTACCAAACCCTCATTATTGACAGAAACTTGATTAGTGATTGTTAGAACTGGGGGTCTCTAGTTGGCAGAGGTAGGTACCTTTGTCCAAATAGGGACCCTTGCTTCTAGTCAGGGTAAGGGGGATACACTACTAAAATAACCCCTGCTCACCCCCTTGGTAGCTTGGCACGAGCAGGCAGGCTTATCTCAGAGGCAGTGTGTAAAGCATTTGTGAACACGTACAGTAACCCAGTGACAACACTACAGATGGACACCACACAGGTTGTATTATAAAAATAAGTATTTTTATATAGACTTATCACAAGACCCAAAACGACAAAAATCCACCATACACTATGAAAAATATGACTGTCAATGGTAGAAAATAGTTCAGTTCATTAAAGATGGTAAATGCGACACTCAATGTTCAATGTACCTTTGGATGCGTAACGCGATACAAACAAAAGAGTTGCAGGGAAGGTGATGCGTTGGTTCCTTACACGCAAGAACGGTGATACGTCGGTTCCTTGCTCCGGGGGAGGTGATGCGTTGGTTCCCTACTGCTGCGTAGGGTACGGTGATGCGTCGGTTCCCTACCGGAGAGGAGGTGATGCGTCGGTTCTTCACCGTGTGGGGAGGTGATGCGTCGGTTTCTTACTGCGCTTCTGTGGCGATGCGACCCGCAGCGCTGCGATGCGATGACGACCCGGTGCAATGAAACAAAATGGCGTCTTCCTCTCGATGCGATACTCAGGGGGCGATGCGTGCACGCCCGACGGCCGTGCTGCGACTCGGGGAATCTTCTGAGCCGTGACAGTCCCTGCGATACGCTTCTCCGTTGATGCAACGGCGTCTGATGCGACGGCAACACTCTTCTCCGGTGATGCGAGACGCTTCGGCGATGCGATGGCGACAGCGGCAGCGACGGCACGCTTCCTCAGCGATGCGACGACAGCGGCTGCGGCGGCGACACGCTTCTCCCTCATGAGTCGCGCTTCCAGCTCCCAGCGACACGCAGTCTCTCAGAAGGCCCAACACAACAGCAGGCACTTCAAATTCCCAGCAAGGGAATTCAGGGGAGCTGGTTGGTGAAGTCTTGTGTCCCTGAGACTTCAGCAGGAGGCAAGCTCAATCTTCAAGCCCTTGGAGATGTTCTGCAAGATGATTAAAGTAGCACAAAGTTCCTTTCTCCTTTCTTTGGCAATCAGGCAACCACTGCAGGCCAATCCCTCAAACAGCATAGGGATAGTCTCCTCCTTCAGCTTCTCTGGTTCCTCTCCTCAGCAAAGGTTTGTCTTGTTTGTTCCAGAAGTGATCTAAAGTCTTGGGGTCAGGGCCCCAGTATTTATACCCATAAATCCTTTGTCCTCTGAAGGCAGAGGGTCCTGTACCTAGTCCAAACCAGTTCTGGGTGCATTCTGCCAGTGCACACCTTCTCTCTTTGTCAGTGTCGGCCAGGGTCCTCAGACACACCACAGGAGGTGGAGCCAGCATTGTGGAAGGCAGGCACAGCCCTATTCAGACCCAGGTGCCACTCCTCCCACCACTCTACATGCAGATAGGTCTATTCAGCCCTGTGCTGACTCACCCTGTCTCCTGGAGTCCCCAGCCCTTGTCACTCACAAAACCAGACATACAATACACAAGCTAGCAGAGGCAGGCTGGATGGTTTAGGCAAGAGAATACCTACTTTCTAAAAGTGGTATTTTCAAACACAGAATGTTAAAACCAACTTCACTAAAAGATGTATTTTATCATTCTGAGTTCAGGCATACTAAATTCGTTTTTCTACCATGTTCCCTGGGTCAGTTAGGATTATAAGATGTTATAATCAAACTGCCCATTCTGGCCTATGGGGACAGGTAGCCTTGCAATAGTGAAAAACGAAATTGGCTGTAATTCACTATCAGGATATGCCACACACACCAGGGCATGTCCTACCTTACACATACAATGTACCCTGCCCTAGGGCCTACCTTAGGGGTGAATAATATGCAGGAAAGGGAAGGTTTGGGGAATGGTAAGTGGGTGCACTTACCAAGTCAACATGGCAGTACCAGACTGCACACAGGCTCTGCAATGCCAGGTCTGAGACACACTTTACAAGCTGCTCCTGTGGGTGGCACAACCAGTGCTGCAAGCCCACCATCAGCATTTGAGTCACAAGCCCTGGGCACAACCAGTGCACTGTACTAGGGTCTGACAGTGAATCAAATAGGCCAAACATGGAGTCACTAATCCATACAGCAATTTATAACAGAGAGCATATGCACTTTAGCACTGATCAGCAGTGGTAAAGTGCCCAGAGTCATAAAACCAACAAAAACAGGTCAGAAAAAGTACAGGAGGAAGGCAAAAAGTTCAGGGCTGACACTGCAAAAAGGGCCAAGTCCAACACAACCCCCTTCCAGCCAAAACGCAGGGTATACCAATCACTACCTTGATGGGCTTCCCTGCTTTGGGCGATAGAACCTGGACCCTGGCCCGCAACTGCAGGGGCATATTCCAGTTCTACGCTAATCTGAACCTATCTTGATCCCTCTGTCCAAACTCTCAGGGCCCACTAAGCTAACCCATGGGGAACCCTTCTCCTCACCTGTGGACACCATCTGTGCAGCACCTAACCTTAGCTTGCTCACAGGTGTGTCCCAACAGACAGACAGTACGCCACAGTGGCCACTGACAGTGGTCAGTGATGAGACCCAGGCCTTATGCCTTTCAGGTCTCTCAAACCTCTGTGGCGTCAGAGAGTGGGGGCAGTAGCCCCAGGTGCCTGGCACCCTTTGTCCACTCTCCCTCCTGTCAGGTCAGGTATTATATCATGACACTGACCCACCAGCCCCGGGCCTGTACCTGGCGGCTGGACCGGAGACTGGGGTGGGCTTTCCCACACCCGGTCCTCCTCCTCGGGGCTCTGCACCCTACCACCTGGAGCGGTACCCTCTTCCAGAATTGTCAGGGCACCTGTGGCAGGTGTCCTGCACAATTCTCCCACCAGTTCAGGGGTTCTATCCTGTAACTGGGATCCCAGCATAGGGTCTGTACCCTTAGACTGGGCAGAGGTCAGGGGTGAGGCTGTCCTCTCCCCGCCCCCCTTACTGGGGCAGTGCACCCTCCCACCTGGAGTGGTGCCCCCAGAAGACAAACTGGTAGGAGCACTGTTAGCAGCTGCCCCTTCCTCCAGGTCAGGGGGGACACCCTGAACCTGGCCCTCCAACCCAGGGTCTGTACCCTTAGGCTGGACCTGTGCCTGGCAACCCAGGACTTCCGGGAGGGTACACCAACCCCCCCCAAGGGAAACACGCTCCTCCAGAGTTGTGTAAGAATCTGCCTGGCACACCAGGACTTCCTGGGGAGCACACATGCCCCCCCAGAGGGTAACACATCTCTCATGTGTTGTGTGACAGTCTGCCTGGCGCTGATCTCCCGACCTCTGTCCACCTGACAGTGTGTGAAGACCCCCCAAAACAGAAGTGGTGTCACCATGGTCACTCCTAGGAGACTCAGCCCTTCTGGCTGGCCCCTGACCCACTGGCTCTCCCACTGGGGTACACATCCCTCAATCTGGACTTCTGCACCCTCCCAACTGGACCAGCACCGCCAGACACCAGAACTACTGGAGCTCCATTTATAGACGCTCCAGGTTCTCTAGACCCTGGGAGATCCCCCTCAAATGGCCTACCAGTACAGTCTAGGCCTCCAACCTGGTGTTCCCTTAAGGAACCCTCCAGGCCCTGAGACTGGGTTTCGGGCACCTTGGGACACGCAGTCCCACACTCACTCCTTCTCCGCAGAGACAGGACGTGAGCGCCTACACCCCTCCCACTACACTGGGACCTAGCTGGGCTACACTGAACCTCTCCCACCACTCAGGGTTGGAAGACACCTGAGCCACTCCTCTTAGGATCACTCCCCAATGCCTCTTCAGACCCTCTGGAATCCACCAAAAGGTCTGCCTCCATTGTGAGCTCCCTGGGGTCAGAGAACTCACACTCCACCAGGTGTTGGCATAGCTCTGGAAAATAGGGATTTACAATATGCTCTCCCTCAATTGGATCACACAGTCCCACCAAACTATCCTTCACCTCACCATCCAGTGCCTTGCACACGTACCCCACACCACTCTCCTGAGACTGGCAAGACAGTATCTGACTGTCTCTGTCACTCAACCCACACTCTTCTGGGCGGTCTCCACACTCACACACCAGGACTTCAACCATGGGGGAACCCCTCTCCCTGCACCTCTCATCTAGAGTCAGTAGAGTGTCCCTCCCACCACTAGGACTATGAACCCCTGTGCCAGTTCCCCAATCCACCTCAGGGACACTGCGCACCACTGGAGCTACCTCACATCCGAGAACCCCCTGGTGTATATTAACCCCCTCCTTCAAGTCAGGCGCCACATCTCTGGGTGTGTGTACTACTCCCTCAGCACTAGATAACATAATTTTTCTGCCACCATCTGAGCTGGATTCCACCTCCAACTCAGCAATGCTCACTTCCTGAGCTACACACTTTTCTTGTTGCTGGTCTGAGACCCTCATGGCCTCAAGCCTCTCGAGCTCCAAATCAAGCTCTCTCATTCTCAACTCATGTTCCAATCTCATTCTTTTTTCCTCTAGGGCCAATTTCTTAATTTCCAATTCCAACTGCCCACCCATCTTAAGCTTGGTCAGCTCCATTTCATGCATCCTACTTCTCTCCCTGTCCTCCAGCTCTCCTGGGGACAGGCCCTTGGAAGAAACACCGCTACCTGCTGGGGAAGGTGCTTTCCTCCCCCCTGGACCCAATGGCCCATCTAGCTGCCCTTCTGCATTCTCAGCCCCCTCCTCATGCTCTTCCACATTCTCAGGGGTACTTCTTGCTTCCACCCAGGCCCTCAGCGCCTTTCGGTACTCATCCTTCTTGGAGAGACCGGTCATAGCAACTTGAAATCTGCAGAAGTGCTTCAGCTGTTTCACAGTGTAACTTTCTAGTTTCTCTTCTTCCAAATCAAAATCAACAGATGCAATGGACGCTATTTTGCTCATGGTGAAAACTTGGCAGTTTTTGGCAAAAATAGAAATCCCAGGAAAAACAATCTACCAAAATGTAAGTGGTTGCGTTTGGTCTGCACTCACTAGTAGTGTACACCAATCACTGTATATGAGTCACAAATGCAAGTCCAGAATCCTCACCGCTGACCACCAATGTTAGAACTGGGGGTCTCTAGTTGGCAGAGGTAGGTACCTTTGTCCAAATAGGGACCCTTGCTTCTAGTCAGGGTAAGGGGGATACACTACTAAAATAACCCCTGCTCACCCCCTTGGTAGCTTGGCACGAGCAGGCAGGCTTATCTCAGAGGCAGTGTGTAAAGCATTTGTGAACACGTACAATAACCCAGTGACAACACTACTGATGGACACCACACAGGTTGTATTATAAAAATAAGTATTTTTATATAGACTTATCACAAGACCCAAAACGACAAAAATCCACCATACACTATGAAAAATATGACTGTTAATGGTAGAAAATTGTTCAGTTCAATAAAGATGGTAAATGCGACACTCAATGTTCAATGTACCTTTGGATGCGTAACGCGATACAAACAAAAGAGTTGCAGGGAAGGTAATGCGTCGGTTCCTTACACGCAAGAACGGTGATGCGTCGGTTCCTTGCTCCGGGAGAGGTGATGCATCGGTTCCCTACTGCTGCGTAGGGGACGGTGATGCGCCGGTTCCTTACCGGAGAGGAGGTGATGCGTCGGTTCTTCACCGCGTGGGGAGGTGATGCGTCGGTTTCTTACTGCGCTTCTGTGGCGATGCGACCCGCAGCGCCACGATGCGATGACGACCCGGTGCAATGAAACAAAATGGCGTCTTCCTCTCGATGCGATACTCAGGGGGCGATGCGTGCACGCCCGACGGCCGTGCTGCGACTCGGGGAATGTTCTGAGCCGCGACGGTCCCTGCGACACGCTTCTCCGATGATGCGACGGCGTCTGATGCGACGGCGACACTCTTCTCCGGTGATGCGAGGTGCTTCGGCGATGCGATGGCGACAGCTGCGGCACGCTTCCTCGGCGATGCGACGACAGCGGCTACGGCGGCGACACGCTTCTCCCTCGTGAGTCGCGCTTCCAGCTCCCAGCGACACGCAGTCTCTCAGAAGGCCCAACACAACAGCAGGCACTTCAAATTCCCAGCAAGGGAATTCAGGGGAGCTGGTTGGTGAAGTCTTGTGTCCCTGAGACTTCAGCAGGAGGCAAGCTCAATCTTCAAGCCCTTGGAGATGTTCTGCAAGATGATGAAAGTAGCACAAAGTTCCTTTCTCCTTTCTTTGGCAATCAGGCAACCACTGCAGGCCAATCCCTCAAACAGCACACAGCATAGGGATAGTCTCCTCCTTCAGCTTCTCTGGTTCCTCTCCTCAGCAAAGGTTTGTCTTGTTTGTTCCAGAAGTGATCTAAAGTCTTGGGGTCAGGGCCCCAGTATTTATACCCATAAATCCTTTGTCCTCTGAAGGCAGAGAGTCCTGTACCTAGTCCAAACCAGTTCTGGGTGTATTCTGCCAGTGCACACCTTCTCTCTTTGTCAGTGTGGGCCAGGGTCATCAGACACACCACAGGAGGTGGAGCCAGCATTGTGGAAGGCAGGCACAGCCCTATTCAGACCCAGGTGCCACTCCTCCCACCACTCTACATGCAGATAGGTCTATTCAGCCCTGGGCTGACTCACCCTGTCTCCTGGAGTCCCCCAGCCCCTGTCACTCACAAAACCAGACATTCAATACACAAGCTAGCAGAGGCAGGCTGGATGGTTTAGGCAAGAAAATACCTACTTTCTAAAAGTGGTATTTTCAAACACAGAATGTTAAAACCAACTTCACTAAAAGATGTATTTTATCATTCTGAGTTCAGGCATACTAAATTCGTTTTTCTACCATGTTCCCTGGGTCAGTTAGGATTATAAGATGTTATAATCAAACTGCCCATTCTGGCCTATGGGGACAGGTAGCCTTGCAATAGTGAAAAACGAAATTGGCTGTAATTCACTATCAGGACATGCCACACACACCAGGACATGTCCTACCTTACACATACAATGCACCCTGCCCTAGGGCCTACCTTAGGGGTGACTAATATGCAGGAAAGGGAAGGTTTGGGGAATGGTAAGTGGGTGCACTTACCAAGTCAACATGGCAGTACCAGACTGCACACAGGCTCTGCAATGGCAGGCCTGAGACACACTTTACAAGCTGCTCCTGTGGGTGGCCCAACCAGTGCTGCAAGCCCACCATCAGCATTTGAGTCACAAGCCCTGGGCACAATCAGTGCACTGTACTAGGGTCTGACAGTGAATCAAATAGGCCAAACATGGAGTCACTAATACATACAGCAATTTCTAACAGAGAGCATATGCACTTTAGCACTGATCAGCAGTGGTGAAGTGCCCAGAGTCATAAAACCAACAAAAACAGGTCAGAAAAAGTACAGGAGGAAGGCAAAAAGTTCAGGGATGACCCTGCAAAAAGGGCCAAGTCCAACAGTGATTGTGATTATAATTTATGTGATGCAGAGCTCCTGATCTTCTCTAACACAACAGCAAAATCCATCACTTCAGAAGTGAGTGGCAGGGGTTAGCCCTAATGCTAGCAAAGCGAGACTTCTACCGAAGAAAGCTGGTAATCATCTCCGGTGCCACCTGTCTAGGATATGCAAACTACTAGGTGCAATGAAACAAAACCCAAATCAACGTAATTATGTTGTTTTTTTCTGCAGAAGTACACTAGTCAAAAGCTGACTGTTCCTTGAAATACTGATGTGAATATAATAGATTAAGATACTATATGCAGACTCTTTGTCTGGGTACAACGGCCACTCCAAGGGAAACAGCAATAGACAGTACACCTTAATGAATCCACCAATAAAAACATACATTCAATAAACATCCTTCAAAATTAGCTTCTCTATAGTTTCCCACTTTGATTGCCCCTGTTGTTAAGACAGTGATCTGCCTCCCATCTGTAGCTAGATATCTCCTCAATCCACTGTACTAGAATCTTGTTTTCTTCATCTACAGGCACCATTTATATTCAAAGCTATTGCAAGATTTCCGGTGTTTGCGATTATCAACTACAAATGTTTAGTTACCTTGTTTTGGCACGGGGATCACACTCAAATCTATTCTTGTTCTAGTGAAAAGAGCAATGTATTCATAAACAGTGCATATCCTGTGCAACAAGTGTTTAGTTTTGAAACTACATTATCTTGTCTCATTTGGTTCCTTTACTCAATTTGTGTTTGTTCATTATTTTCTCTATACATATTGGTATCTATTTTGAGGTATTATTAAAGTGTTGCACATTTATCCCCAAAAACTTTGGCTGGAAATTCCATCTTTATTGCAACTGTAATTATTGTGTTATACTGTACCTCGGCTCTATCTGATACTACCTTCTTTGAGTTTGCCTTGGCTTCCCAGCCAAGCGACCTGGAGAGTTAAGGAAGCTTGGGGGGCAACTTCCACTAAAATATCCTGTTTTATGGTTAGAAAGGAACACCTGCAATGTCACCTTTGATATTTCTAAGCTTCACCACAGTTCTCAGGAATGGGTGAACAAGTGTGCCAATACATTTCTTATAACTCAACAACAGTCTCCACTGTCAGCTCTCAATTCTATCTCTACACAGTCAATCTAGTCAACCCACACCTATCACCACTCTTTCACACAACAGAATAAATCTATCGCTACTTAACACTATATTTACACTTACAAATATCCCCAAACCAACGGTACTGCTCTGGTTCTTCAACATTAGGAAACCAGGAATATCCTTAAGATATATCCCATTTCTCCCTCAGGCTACATCTCTCACAACATTTAAGCCATCACTACTCAGACCATTCATTAACACCCCTCCTGTAAGAGATAGTACACAACAGGACTGTAAAGAGGCATCCACCAGGCTTTGGGGGACGCTGTCCCATGGACTGTTCACTCTTCAACATGAAGGGTGAGAACTCAGTGCCTGATTTCAAGTTTGGCAGACTGGTACTGTTAAAGCGGAAACGGGGATAAATGACACCATTTACCGGCATCAGGGCTAACCCCCTCCACTCACTCTCTTTGCGATGGATCTTTGCCATTGATTAGAGAAGAAGAGGATTTAAGCAATGCATCAAATAATAATCACAATAACTATTCTAATTATTAGTCAATAGTGAGATTTTGTAAAGATTTAAAGGGTTTTATTAATCAAATCTTTTAGTAGGTCATCTTTATTGCAAATCGCAAATTAAATTCAGATTAATCTCAATAGTCAATTAATGACAGAAGTATAAAAATTAATATTGATTAATCAATCATTTAATAAGCGCGTTCCATAAAGGAATAAATCTCTATTCTAAGAATCGGGTTGAAAAAGGAGTTAGTCAGAACCCATAAAGAGTTCTAATTCGAGAAAAAGTAGGAGAAAAGATTAAAGCTTTAGCATTTAAATCAGCTGAAAAGGATCAACAATATCAATGCCGAACTTCCCATAAAGAGTAGTTCAAGAAACTCAGTAGAGTCACTCTCAAAGCAATATGAGATAGAGTCAGAGTCTGGGTAATGTGGGGAAAGAGTGTGGATAAACAGTGTGTGGTTGCAATGGGAAAAAGTGTTAACCTACTCTTGGAACACCAACTATTATAGACTTCACATTTCATGACTTTGTAACAATGTACTCTTCTCGTCTGCCGTCAGCCAATTAGCGTTTGATATTCTCCTGGAAACAGGATCATTCCTCATCTTCTCACACAAATACAATAGTCTATGGACTGCAATGTTATGTTCTCTACAAAATAATATCAACCATGCTTTCATGTGGAGTCCACTTCCTTCAGGCTTGCTTTTCCACATGGGTACGAAGTTATTTAACTTTCTGATATCAGTTTCTAAACAATATCTATCTAAAATCGAAAATTCAGTATTTAATGAAAAGAAAACATTTCAGTTATCAAAAACATTTTGCTCATGTAGAGGTCAGAAGTTACACTTTTTATGCGTATTTAGCATTCTCTATTCAAGCTTGTTTTCCAGGGTGAGAACTCAGCGCCTGATTTCGAGTTTGGCAGACGGGTACTCTGTTACAAAACATGACGGATATCACTAACACCTTATTACAAGTGCATTAGGATATAATGCACTTGTAATGAAGCGAACAGGATATCTCTCACATTTGTGACGGAGTAACCATCTGCCACACTGCACATTCGGCTTTCACTCTCTTCACACAAGGCACCAACCACTCTATTCCCACAAAACTCGAGATGGCACTGACCTACACAGCAGCGTCCACTTCTGAGATTGGGTCACGCTGACAAATGCATCATAGTCCACAAACAAGCACTCTGATGATGCTGGTGAGTGGAAGGCCATGGACCAACCGCCCGGCAACAAAATCCACTGCAGTGAGCCACATCTAGCAGAGAAATAACGGAGACATGAAGCTCAGGGGCAGCGTATAGTCGACATGATTAAAGGGGGTAGGAAGGAATACACAAATACTGATGGAGGCAATCACTCTTCGTAAGGACAGGGAACTAACTGTCTGATATCCTAAATGAAGACAAACATGCAAGGCTTTTGTGTACGGTTGCCAAACTCATCGTCCAATAGGAGCACCATCCAACAAGAGAACCTATAGCCAACTACGCACGTCAAGGCACCCAAAGAACCAACATGCCATAACAATTACACATGTTGTACTACATAAAACTGAAGATGAGGTGATATAATATTTGCACCTAATTTACAAAAGAACACAAAGATTTTTCACTGGGTGACAACTGTATTTTGGAACCTAAGGTTGAAATCCAAATCTAGAGTTTTAAGCCAAATTTCAAGGCATATTGCATGCTTAAGTTTCAGTGTCAACAACATCCGAGAGTTTTGCTCAGTGTTTATGGGCAGCAAAGCCTGAAAAGAGCCCAGCCATGTCTAAAGAACAAAGTGAACATTTATTCAGAACACCAATGAAAATGCTTTTTCTTAATATTTATGTACTAGTAAGGTTTCTGTACACGAGCGAGCAGGAGCTTGGATTGCAGAATTAAGCGGAGCAGAGGTTAAATGGAGGAAGTAGTCAGGATCGAAGTGCCAGGCATCTGAAAGCAGCATGGAAGATCTTGAGTTCACCCACCGCACTAATCCACGCATTTCAAAGATTCACTCTGTCTCCTCGGCAGAGATTAATGCTATCTGACCTGCAGTGTATAAGCAGGAAGCACCGATATCTCCAAAGAGAAAACGAAAGAAAGTGGAGAGGCTTGCACAATTACAATACAATGTCAAAGGAAGCTTTTTCATCCACACTGATTTCACACACTGCGGGGGTTCTTTCTTCCAGTGACAAGGGGCGCTCTAGAAGCCATTACACGTAGGCAGAATAGGGCTGCAAGGCGCAGCTACCCTCTGATAGGCTGGCCACAAGCAGACGAATTAAGTATCAAGATGATGAGATATTGGATGACTTTTATAAATAACACATTTTTACGCTCCAAACAGTGCTGGAAGGCCGAGGGAAGTCGTGCATGTCCATGAATATTCAATCCTTTCTTTTTAAAGGAAACTCCGTTAGCCTAGAAACAGTATATTAATTAAACATTTTTTTTTCAGTACACTTTTTTTTTGCTTTTCTCTGTTTCACTGAAAAGAAACGTCTCTAAAAATCTCATAAACCTCAACTGTACAAACCTGCGGTGAAGGATGGGAACTTCCATGACTATATGAGAGGCAAGGAGCTGAATTAATGTTCCATTGAATTATAACTGATGCACTGAAACATTACAAGCGTCAGGCAAAAAATGTGGGTATAGTTACAGTCCATTGAGGGGTATCCTCGCTAAAAACGAGCTTTGACGGCAATTTAGCTGTTTGAAATATTTGATCTCTGATGTCTCTATCCTAGCCTCCCTCTCTCATTAGCTTGCATCTTAATCTGCCACCCAATGATCCTGATTAATCTGCCCTGATTAGTTCTTTAACTAACTCTGAACCAGGGGCGGCTTTAGCACTGGCTGCTCCCGGTGCGACAATCTTTCTTGGCGCCCCCCCCAAAGACTTCCTTCTCCAAGAATATCCTCACTACCACCCTCCAAGTGTGCCACTCTTCTCTTCATAGCTCCTCTTGTGCACACAATTTCTTTCATAGCGATACTTCTACCAATGTCCGGTGTCAGAGAACTTTATGTCACACACAGAGACGATGGGGCATATTTACAAGGAAATGGCGCAGCTTGGCGGTGTGGTAAATTTTGCAGCGCTTTGCTGCGTCATTTAAAAAAATGCAGGGATGCACCTTATTTACAAGAATATAGTGCACCCCTTTGTTTTCCCTTGCGCTGGTACTTAAAATAGCTGCCTAGCACCAACACAGACACCCTTGCGCCATAGTGCAGGGGTGCCTGCGTTGCAGGGATGATTGTTTATGTGCAGGAAGGTGTACTATCACGATATGCCTGCCCGGGACCCGATGGGAGAGGAGGAGAGTGATCAGTTACCTCCTTATGTCTCTCCTGTGCTTTGTTTTCAGTCGCCATGGGATACGCCTGGTCCGGACTGTAGCGGTCCCTTTAACTCATCTCCTTCCCTCTTCCTGGAGAAACAGACGCCCCACGTGACAGGGTCACATGCGCCTATCGACTCAGCGGCTAGCGAAGAGGCGGGGTACTTCAACCAGGAAGAGACCGGGAAGGAAGTCGCACCTTGGGACTACGGACGTCACGAGAGGAGGACCCGGAGTGAAACCGACACGCAGGAGGAAGACGCTGACCAAGTCCCGTTGTGGTGTGGAGGGGAAGAAGCACCGGAACCTCGACGGAGCCGACAGAAACGACCAGGCGAAGGGGAGCCGGACCCGATCCGGTACCACGAGAACTCCAGCCACGCTCACGGAGGAGCGTGGATCCCAGAGGTACGTGCCCGAGTGCGGGGTTGGTTCCGGAGGGGCTCTCCCGTACGTGAGAGAGCAGCAACCCAGGGGAGGGAGGAAAACCCTGACTTGTTAAGCCCCAGATAGACGTCTTCTGAACCTTCTTGTATATAAAAAGCGCAAACGTCTTGTGTGGCATTGGTGGCGGTTCAGGTGTGTTTCCCTCACTCCTTTTCCCTCTCACGCGTGCGGAATAGGACACGAGAGTGACAAGTGTTCCTCTTTTCTTTTTCCTTTATGGTAACCCGACCACAACTCGCCGGAAGCGGAGGGCGACCCTACTACAGCATCCTCGCACAAACCGGACAACGGAGCAACGCGAACGGAGGAACTGTCTATATTTCTGTTTTGTTCAGCAACGATTGAATAAAAGTCTTCCTGTATGCCACTCTCTGTGTCTGAATCCGGCTAGTAGTCCCACATGTACCTTCCTGCAAATAAACAATCAAGAATGGCGATTTGCTACGTCTATGTGTGCTGCAGAATAGAAGTAGCAAATCGCCTTTATTTAATGATTGGTTTTGTGCCGGAAGGGACACCTTCCTTCACAAAACCAATCCTTAATGGTGTTTTACAAAATGAAGCACACAAAAAAAAAAACGTGGAGAAATAAAAGTATTTCTCCTCGTTGTGCCATCTGACGCCTGCTTTTGCATGGCATTAGTTTTTGGCGCTGCCTCAAATTTACACATCCTTGTAAATCTGGGACAGCATCAAAAAGCAATGGATGTTGCGAAGTAACGCCCACAGCAACACCCACTGCACGCCCCTTTCAGGCAGGCACCTACGTGAAAGGGTACCACATTTACAAAGTGGCGTTAAACCATGCAAAGTGGCTTAACCCTGCCTTGTAAATATGGTGCAGGGCATCGCGCCACCAGAATGTCGAAAAAAGTGACTGAATCCCCCTGTGCATATGCCCTCATGAATCATATAAATGTGTAAATCATTTAATAGGCAACGTTTCATCAAACAATGAGGAATATAAGGTGTAGAAGTCACATTTTATCCATTTGGGTAGGCTGAAAATTTAAGAGTGCTTAGTCTGGAGAAGCACAAACTCAGGATTTCAAATGTAACACAGTGCTTGGAGTTGGCACTCCTAATAAGAATTTATTTCTACCCAAATTAACACGTTTTAGCAATCAAAGACTGTGGAAAAAGCCTAAGTGTCTAAAATTCTGCCTTGCAGTTTGAATGCAGTTCTTTGATGCAAGTTCGTAGCTCATTTTGCTATATCAGAAAAGATTGTAACTTATCCACTGTGAGTAACAGAAGGATTTATGTGACAAAAGCAGTAACCGACTGAGCCACCTACATAAAATACAATTCTGTGATATGCAAGCTGCACGTGCTTTGAAGCAGGCACATTAAACCTCTGAGCTAATTTATGATGAGTCAAAACTGCTAGACAAAACTCAGATTTCTCTAGCAGGTAGTTTAAGCACCAGACTTATCTTGGCATTTTTATTGCTGGACACACGAGGAACTCCCCAGCAGGTGCTTTTACCGAAAGATATTTCAAAATACAGCGACCCTCGAGGTTAGCGCCCGGTTAGCGCCCGACCAATATCCGGCCCTGCTCTGATCAATTACTGGGTTACACAGTGCCGTACTAATGCATGGAAAGTTGCAATGAGCTAGAGCGCAGGGAACCAAGTGATTCCAGCATCAGTTTCAAATAGGGAGTTTGCTATGGCTTATGCATGACTTCTGTTGATATAGTTATGCTAAGTGCCTTGATAAATGTCTGTTAGCTATCAGGTGCCATTCTCTCTGTCTTGCAGTCTACAGTTTTCCATGTGAATATCAGTTGGTTTATACATACATACTGAAACAAAAGACTATACATTTGTCTTTCTGTTTACCAATATGCTTTAATCTGTCCCTAAAGGTACGTTCAGAAGTCAACACAATTCAGACGTTGCTTTTTTCTCAGCCTCAAAACTTTGCTTGTGAGCATCAGTGCCAGTAGCAAGGGCCTACACAACTTTTATTTGCCCTCACACTGTGAATGACTCTGATAGTGTGCCATTGATGCGAACTTGCGCCTCTACTGTCAAATAGAGAAGGCTGACATATCCGCGGAATCTAGGTGTAATAAAGCTGGTCGTAGCACGCAGGAAAGATTGACAAGTTGTTCTTTATTAGTAGTTGAGCATCTACAGGAAGAAACGTCCTATCCACGCAGCGGCAGCAGCAACTGACACACTGGTGTTCCAGAGCAACTCAAACTAGATAAACACTCTAGAATAAAGAACGCTAGCACTCATAATGTAATGCATGACATGCAGATCATTACACACCTTTCCCCTTTACATAAGGCAAATAAAAGAAGCATGGGCACAGAAACATCAGTGCAAAACGAAGTCACGTAACATTTTTGGAATCTTTCCAGTACGAGAACTTCTACGCAACAAAGGCGCACTCTTGGAAGGCTCCTCTGGAACTCAAATCACAGTTTGATCATTAGAATGCATAGGAGCAATCCTATTCAAGTTCCAAATTCGTCCATCATTCAGTTTTACAGCATTTTGAAAGAGTTTTCTTACCACAAACGGTGAGGAAAATTTGGAAACACCACCAGACCTCTGAGGAAGGCGAACTCTCACTTTGTCACCCACACGTACCTGCGTGTGGGAAACCGCATGCCTGGCATCAAAATACTTCTTTCTCTTGGTGATCTTCAACCTTTGTGCCTCTTGCCTGGGCACCACACCAGAATCCACACCCAAATCCACATTCATACCCTTGTCCCTCATCCACGATTGAAACATGTGAGTGTTGGGACTCCGTCCCCTAAACAGTTCAAAAGGAACCTTACTCGTGGTGGAGTGAGGTGTGAGGCGGTAAACCATCACACGTTCCATTATTTCTGACCTCCAGTCCCTGCCTTGGACCTTGGCCAGTTGAATGGACTCCTTCAGGACTCGATTAAATCTCTCTACCATTCCGTTAGTTTCGGGATGGTAGAGAGCACAACGTTTGTGTTTAATGCATCTTTTTGTCAAATACCCTTCCATCTCTCTCGAGACCAGTTGGACCCCATTGTCCGTCAAGAGACAGTCAGGGAGTCCTTCTCTGGAGAAAACATCGTCAAGGAACTTGACAACATCCCTGGTTTCAGTGCTTTGTGTAATTTTGATTGCCGGCCATCTAGAAAACATATCTATCAGAACCAGAACATAGAACTGACCAGAACTGCTTGTAATTGGTCCCAGGAGGTCTAAAGCCACTTCTTGCCAACAGCGAGTGGGGTTGTCACGTACAATCATGGGTTGAATTCTGGTGTTATATATTTTGTCACTCGCATTACATTCCGTGCAATCCCTCACCATGCGTTCTATAAGAAGATAAATGCCAGGCCACCAGAAATGCAAGCAAATCCTCTCCTTGGTTTTCGAAAGGCCCTGATGTCCCTGATGGGCTTGGTGAACAATTCTCGACCTGACAGACAACGGAGGAACCAATCTCGTACCCCTCCAAAGTAAACCAGTGCTAACGGACAATTCGTCACGCACATTCCAGACCTTACGGGCTTCCTCACTCAGACCCTTTATGCCTCTCCACCCTTCAGTAACTAACTTACACACTTCAAGAATGGTAGCATCACTTTCCATGGAAGTCTTCCATTCTTCCTCACTCAAAACATCCGCCATGATCTCACACACTTTGTAATTATCATCTTCCCATGGGTCCTCTAAGCCACCAACGTCCGCACTCGAATTGGTTTGGACGAGGCGAGAAAGACAGTCTGAAACTTTGTTCTCAGCACCGGGTATATAGTTCACGACAAAGTCATAGTCTTGAAGCACGACTATCCACCTACAAATCCTTGAGGAAACAGCATCTAGGCTCTTTTTGATGAACAGGTCTTTCAAAGGCTTGTGGTCAGAACGTACCACAAACGAGCTTCCCCAAAGAAACTTCTTGAGCTTCTTAATGACCCAAAATATACACAAGGTTTCCTTTTCTATGACAGGACCTCCGGTCCCACTAGCGCCCTCGAGAGGAACATAATAGTTATTTCCTTACCATCTTTCACTTGCATGAGGACAGCGCCCAGACCCTTAGTACTTGCATCAGGAATAAGGACGGCATGAGCAGTAGTGTCGAAGCTTTGGAGAGATGGTGCACCACTCAAAGCATTTTTTATATCATCAAACTCTACTTAGCACTAGGCTGACCAGATAAATCTTGCACCTTTCTTTGGAAGAGACCTCAAGGAGAAAGTGCGCGAGGCAAACTGTGGAACAAATTTATTATAATATTCAGCCATACCGAGAAAGGTGACCAGATCATCCCTGGATTGTGGCATGGGGAGACTCTCAATAGTTTTTACCAGATGATCTCTAGGTTTAACACCTTCCTTCGACAACTTATGACCCAAGTAATCAATTTCTGAGAGATTGAACCTACACTTATTTTCACGTAAGATCAAACCACGTGACCTAAACCGCTCCAAGACGGCCCTAAGCCTCTCATCATGAATTTTTTGGGAAGACCCATGTACTAGAACATCGTCTTGGTATATTTTAACACCAGACAACCCACGTAGGACGTCTTCCATGGCTCGCTGGAAGACAGAGGCAGCAGAATTTAAACTGAAGGGAAGTCAGATTCATTGAATCGTCATCGATCTTAATCTGGTGGTACGCGGCTCTAAGATCTAAGGTAGAAAAGACCTCAGCTCCCTCTAATTGAGTCAGCATCTCCGTAATATTGGGGAGAGGGTACTTGTCGGCAATAACACCACGATTAAGAGCACGCAGGTCCACACACAGCCTCACCTCACCAGAAGCCTTGCGGGCAAGAACAACGGGGGCCAACCAATCACTCGCTTCAGTCTCCACAATAATCCCTTCTTTCTTCAACTTTTCCAGCTCATTGTGCATGGACTCCCTTAGCGCCAAGGGCACACTACGCACTTTGCATGTAACAGGGATAGCGTCAGCTCTTAGGGTGATTCTGTGCGTATAGTCTGATAGGCAACCCAACTTCTCACTGAAAACTTGTTCGAACTCACTGCGTAAGTCACCCACTTGGTCAATTTTAATGGGTTCAGAGTTAGCAGCACCACTTAGGAATGATGGTGGGAAGCTGTCCTTTAGAACAATACATGGGTCTCCACCTGGAATTAAAATCACCCCAAGATCAGCTTGATGGATCCAGCTCATGATACCTCTGGAAGAGATATAGATCTTACCAGCGGTAAGCTTACCTTTGTACTCTATATCCCCCACAAAGAAACCGGATAACTTTATGGGTTGACCACCATATGCAAGCGGTTTGATATCTGGTTTAAAAACTTTCACTTTGTCAAGCAAGGAGGTGTCATAAAAACTTTTAGGGATCAAAGTAATTTTCGCCCCAGAATCAAAGAGCATTTTAACAGAGTGACCATTCACTTGAACACTGTCGACAGGACTCTTACTCTTGCCCTGCCCGACTTGAACCAAGACTTCACCACAGTGTAATTCGTCAGAATCCGAATCAGTTTCATTTTGTATGGAAACTTCCTTAACACGCTTATCCTTTTTGTACTTTTTCGCCCTACAAGCTTTCGCCACATGGCCAACTTTCCCACAATTACGACACTTTGAAGTTAAAGCAGGACATGACTTATTGTTAGCTAGGTGACCAACCATGTCACAGCGGAAACACTTTCCAACAAAGCCTATTTTAGATTTTAGAGGTAGGGGTTCACTTTGCTTGAGCACCTTTGTCTTGGATACACTTTGTACCTTTTCACCAGTAGAGCCATTCTCTTTATTCATGACCTCAACGCAGGCAAGGGAGTGTTCAATGCATTTTGCAATCGATATGACCTCATCTAATTTGGGATCATCTTTCTGCCATAATTCATCCTTGACCTTGCAACCCAACATAAATTGGTCACAAATGCGTTCTTCAACTGCCCCCTCAAATTTACAGGTCAAAGCCAGTTTTCGCAAGTGGGTAACATACACCTCAACAGACTCTTGGGCTAGTTGTATACGCTTCCCAAAGTGGTATCTCTAAAAAATAGTACTCACTTTAGGGAGATAATGTTTGTCTAGTTTCTTTAAACAAATCTCAAACTCATTGAGGCTATCCGATTCGGCATCATTAAGTTCAGGTAAATGCTCAAAAACCTCTTGTCCCTCTGAGCCCAGACAGCGTAAGAGCAAAGCAGACTTCCTCTCAGCACTCAATGAAACCCCACATACTCTTGCGTAATTGAGAAAAACCTTTTTCCACTTGGACCAGCGAATGGAAGGTTCACCTGGATTAGAGAGAAAAAAAGGAGGTGGAGTGACATTCTGCATTGTAAGTGTACCATTTTACTTACACTGTAGAAAGCAAGTTATCTGAACAATAAACAAAGTGAACAAGGTCCAGTAATAACGTGGTGTGCCTGTCACCGTAGAATGGTGAAATAGTGATGAAAGTGGTGAAGGCACTTTAGCTAACGCAGTGCTTATTACTGTAGAAGGTACATAAGGCACTTGAGAAAACAAAAAGGTGGGCCCATCACCGTAAAAAAAAATAGAATAGCTAAGCTGTGAAAACACCTTAAAAGTTATTTTGCTTATCACTGTAGAAAGTATGTAAGATGTGGCATTCCGGTTGGCTAACGTATGCGGAAGATGATGTAGGCACTTTAAATTATAGTGTGCCTATCACTGTTGGTGTTAAATTTGTTGTGAAGGCACTTTAATTCGTAGTGTGCCTATCACTGAAGATCCCGTAGACAGAGGATAAGGCTGTGCCTGTCAGCGAGGAAGCCACTTGGACGGGAAAGCAATTCCCCGATAAGTGTGTACTCGTGCTTGTTTGTTGAAGAGCCCTAGGATTGACCGTAAGGAAAGCTGTGCCCGTCAGCGAGAAAGGCACTCAGAAGAGGAGTTGATACACGGGCGTGCACCAGAAAGAAATAGTAGCCTTTGACAGTAGGTAAAGCACGCTGTAGCAGAGCTTCGTTGCGAAACTGTCCACTGAAGGGGAAGGCAAAGCAAACTTGGTTGCCTAGGTGACGCGCCGTGAGGCCAGGAACGAAGGCGAAGCAACCTTGGTCGTCTAGGTGACGCGCTGCGGCACGCAGCGACTTTGACGTCACGCTGTATAAGAATGAGGAGATTGTAGCAGCGCTGTTGCCAGGGTGACGCTGAAGAGATGGCGTCCTCGAGGAGGTTTGTGCGAGGCAAAGCAGGCACGAGGCAGGCGCGAGAAGTAACGGTAGGCCTCAAACTATACAAAAACAACAAAGTTGCTTTTTGAGAAAATAGAGTAAGTGCAGGCCTAGCGCAAACAGCGTAAACAGTACCTTGTAGTTGAGAGATGACTGCGAGCAGGGCAGTGCTAGTCGTCGGGTAAACAGCCATGTTAGGACGTTTCCTTTCACAAGCAGTAGATGGTTTAGGGTCCTTTTCTTTTCGCCAGATCGTTACCAGTGTAATAAAGGTGGTCGTAGCACGCAGGAAAGATTGACAAGTTGTTCTTTATTAGTAGTTGAGCATCTACAGGAAGAAACGTCCTATCCACGCAGCGGCAGCAGCAACTGACACACTGGCGTTCCAGAGCAACTCAAACTAGATAAACACTCTAGAATGAAGAACGCTAGCACTCATAATGTAATGCATGACATGCAGATCATTACACTAGGGCTGAAGCCCATACGTTCCAGGACTTCATTTAGAAAGGACCAATGGATGGAGTCTAATGCCTTTTCAAGTTTACGAGAAGTAAGGTGCATGTGTCGGGTAGTTCAGACTTACGTGGCAACGCAAGATGGAGCGGCCTAATACAGTGAGGGGTACTGCTCCCTGGCATAAAGCCACACTGATCCGGGTGGATGAAATCTGAAAGTGCTCTCAAGAGCCGGCAGGCCAGAGCTTTGGCCTATATCTTGAGCTCAGTATTAGTTAAGGATATAGGCCTGTACAAGACACACGGGTCGCCTGGACATCCCGCTTTATGCACAACCACAATGGTTGACAAATCTAGGCTTTTATGAAACATCCCGTTAGTTGCTGCTTCGAGGTAAAGGTCCAGTAATCGGGGCACCAACAGCTTGTGGTACCTGCGGTAGTACTCGGTTGGGTAGCCATCCAGGCATCTTGCCAGCTTTGAAGTCTGTCCAGGCATCGCCAACCTCCTCCAGCATAAGTAGGGAGTCAAGATCTTCACTTCGCATTGGAGAGAGGGATGGGAGTGGAGTATTAGGCAGTATGGGACTAGACCGAACGGAGCAGAGCAGAGGACCCATGGCATACAAGTCACGGTAGTAGTCTGCAAAGCTTGCAGCTATGTCAGTGGCCATGCATCTCCAGACACCCATGTGGTCTACAATCTCTGGGACCGCTCTCAAAGCCACATTTTTGGTGGCCAACCAGGAAAGTAATTTACTAGATTTGTCACCATGTTTGTACACACGTTGCATCGAGGCTCTTGTCAGGAGCTATTCAGGGGATGAGCGTGCGGTTCCTTGGGAGCAGCATCCTCAAAAGGCCCACTTTCTGGTAGCTCTGATTCTGCAACTTAGTACACCAGAGTTTCAGAGTGACCAGATGAGGGGAGGTATGATTAGGGAGGATACTGCAGGGAAGTACACCTGTTAAGAGAGAAACTAGAGATTAAGGCAATGAGTACCGCTACAGACTGTCTAGATGAAGAGTCTGCAAAGAGTTCCACAATACTTGCTTGAGAACCAGAAGGCACCAAGGAGAAGGAAATTCACGGTTTCTCACTGAAACCCAAGGATAGCCAAAAATGTTCTCAGTGCACAATCACCAAAAGAAGACAAAGGCTCAGGGAAATCTCTATGTTATTGCTTTCTCATAACATATGATGCCAGTTATTGACCGAGGTTGACACTGTGCCCGGTCTCATATATACTATGTAGGCCCTCAGCGTTACAATTCTGTAGTCTCTAGATAGCTGGGTACGCATATAAGCCCAAACTCTTACAATATAGGGTTTTACTTCACTCGTTTCTAAGGTGGGGTCTCTCGTTGTCAGGATTATTCATGAAACTGGCAGTGAAGCGTCTCTTAAGTACCATATGGAGTGCTCTCCTCCAGCCTTTCCTTCAAGGAAACCCTGCGCACAGCTGGGGGGATTTCCACGACTCACCGCCATTGCAGGAAAGCTGACTACTCCGCTCCAGAGTCGGAATAATAAGCAACCTACTCGGGATAGTCTGGCTTTTATAGTGGAAGCCTGCGGTCATCAAAGATGGCAGGCGGGAGCTATGCAGTCACATGGGAGTAGCGTCAGAGCACTAGAACTTCACTATACCTGACTGGTGGCTGATCTGTGGGGATAGAAACAAATTAAGGCAGCGTAGAAACTGTATATATTTTTTTTCTTTTTCTTTTTATTAAACAACAAAATAGGGCAGCATTTTCAAGGAGTACTTGTTTACAGGCAGTCATGTGTAATTGGTGCAACAATACAGCTGGGCATCACGATTCCCCTTCCCATGTTCATAGATCTCCACCTAGGTCCTCCCCATCATCTCACCCCTGACTGAGGTGGAGAGGGGTGCATATGTTCCCCCTATAAGTATTCCACTTCCCCCATATTTGCTCCCATTTTTTAGGACATCCGCTCCCTTCTTATATTACTTTCTCATCCATCATGCATGAATCTAGGTCCTTCTTCCATTCAGCCAGTGTAGGAGCTGCTAGCGCCCCCGACCTCTTGGCTACATTTCGTTTGGCGATCATTGCTCCCATTGTAGCCCAGATTTGGTCATTCCGTATAATGTCTGTTTTGTCCCATATGTTGGGAAGGCACCATTTAGGCGAGTGCTGCAGCTCCACCCCACACACCTCCTGCAGGCACTGTATTATAGCCTCCCAATAATGTGTTATCTCTGGGCAGTCCCATAGGATATGATAAAAGGATCCCACCTGTCCACATCCCCTGCGACACTTGGAATTGAATACTTTCCCCATTTTTACTAAAGTGTTACCGGACAGGTATGACCTGTGTAATATTTTGAGTTGCACTAGCTTGAGTTTCGACAATATGGCTGAGTTTTTGGGAGAAGCCATGGCTTCATGCCAAACCTTGTCTTCTAACACCCTCAGGTCTATGTGCCAGCTGTCCTGAAGTCGCAGCAGAGGGTCGAGGGAGTTTGCTTTGCAGTTCAGGTGATCTGTTAACAATCTAGCTTCCAGAGGGGTAGCATCAGGGAGTCACTTCCCTGTGGTATGGCAGTATGCCATGGGGGTGTCTGATTTGCAAGTATCGGAAAGCTTCCAAGAATGCTAGGTCGTATCCCCTCTGTAAGTCTGCGAATGGGATGACGTCCCCTCTGGTCCACAAGTCTCCCACTGTAGAGATTCCTATCTGATCACATCTGTCAGAGCCCAGACATTTTTGTAGTAGTCCAAGTTTTTCAGTGTCCCAGAGTGGCATGTACTGGGTTATTTAACCATGCCATCCCAAATTCTTGTACACCTGATGCCGGAGTGTAATTGTATGGGCCGTTGGGCCAGTGGTATTATGATCCTTGGGGTTTGATTGTAATGCCCGAGGATAACCCTCTGGTCCCAGGACGTATCTATCCATGCGGTATGCGGGTTCATCTTGCAGGCGGTGCACCCATTGATTGATAACTGCTAATTGCGGTGCCCAGTAATAGACCTGAACACTTGGCAGTGCGATCCTGACTTCATGCCACCCTCTCACCAGCTTTCGCATGGCTATTCTTGGAGGCTTCCCATCCCAGAGAGGGCTCTAACTTTGCTTTCTATTGCCTTGAAATAGGGCTTATGTATTTTGTGGGGGGGAGGAGGGATGGGGGTTTACAGTGCATAGAGGAATCGCGGGAGCACCATCATTTTAAAGAGAGCTGCTCGCCCAAGTAAGGAGAACGGTAGTGATCTCTAATGTTTTACATCTTTTTGGAGACGTTTCAGGGGGTTTAACAGGTTATGTGCATGAAAGAGGTCAGGATCTGTGGTTAAGTAGATACCTATGTATTAAAAGCCCTCTGTTACAATCGCCGCCACGCAGCCCATTGGTAGAATTGGGATTGGGCCGCGCAGTATGTAGACAGTAGACTTGGACCAATTGATTTTGTATCCGGAGTATTTGCCAAAATTGGTGAAAATGTTGATGATTCTATTGATGGAGGAGCGAGGTGTTGCGACATATAGTAATATGTCATCGGCATACAGGGATATTCTGTCCTCCCAGTCTGCGTCCATCGGAGACCACGGATCAGAGGATCCCCTCTGACCCATGTCGTCAGTGGTTTGAGGACTAATGCCAAAATTAGTGGGGATAGTGGGCAGCCCTGTTGCGTCCAATGCCAAAGAGAGAATGAATGCAACTTGCAGCCATTCACCACCACCTGCGCCAGTGGATCTGTGTATGACAAGCGGAGCCATGCCAAGAATTTAGTGCCAAATCCTAGTCTCTCCATGACAGTGAATAAATATGGCCATTCAACTGTGTCAAATGCTTTACGAGTGTCTAGGGACAATATTGCTGCATCCGCACGTATGGTGTCCACTCTGCCTAGAACGCCATGTAGATGGTGCAGGTTAAGTGCAGTGTTTCGCCATGGTATAAAGCAGGACTGGTCTCAGTGGACTAATTTGAATATTACTTGGACTAGTCAGGAGGACAGTATTTTGGCCTCGGCATTGAGCAGAGAGATAGGGCGAGAAACAATATAATTAATGCAAACGTGCCCGCAGCAAGGGACACCTCTTAAGGAACAACCTGAGATGGATCAGGGAGAGCAAACACATGAAAGGACCCATGCGAGTGGGAGGCATACCAGGTAAAAGATTTGGACAAGTCTATCTAGAATTGGAACTGGGTGGGACAGTGAGTGGCCCTACAGGAAATATAGGTGCCCCTCAAGAAGTATTAGAAGCCACAGAGGCGGGAGTGCACCGGAAGGGCAGGCTCGGCCTTTCCCACTACACTGGAATGGCCATTCCTGACACTCTCCAGGACTGACAAGCTTCTTCTAATGTGAATCGACTAAAGGAAGTCTTATAGAGGTCGAGCTGCCTCTGAATGATAGGGAGGTAATTATGGACACATTGTGTTTCCAGTCAAAGGATCTGCTCCTCCAGGTCGGCCATCTGCATTTGTTTCAGTTTTTCTGCCTGGTGCAGAAGTGATTTGGCCACACCTCTAAAGGTGGCTGTGCCCGTTGCCCAAAGGGTGCCGGCAGATGAGACAGAGCTCTGGTTAGTCTGGAAGTATATTTTGATTTCGAACTCTAAAGGCTCAGCATATTGGGGTGTTGCAGGGATTCTGGTCGGGAGCAGAACTATGCTTGGGACCATACCACATCAGTATCTATGAGCCAGAGTCTGACCATCTATACTGCCTCACTTGCTCTCCTAACCTTACCAGAGAGACAAGTGACTTAGCACCCCAGAACATAACCCTCTCAACCCTAACAGGGATCGTGGTAACAGGACACACCCTTTTGCTCTCTCACTCATACTTGTTCACAATAAGATAGACAAGAGACACAAAGGAAGTTTATAATATTTATTTAAACTATCGTAATCTAATATGCAGTATTTGCACCACAATTAGAAAACAAATGCATACCAAAAATATCATTAGCATGATTATCAGACCATATAGCATTAAAAGCCCTGTCATGTTAGAAGACAGATTAGCCTAACCCCGACCCCTTTCTACTAGGCTAAATGTTTATATATCAAAGATCTCTGGGATTAGTTGCAGACCCCGTACCTTAGCAAACATAGATGGATGTTCTAATCTCAGCTGATACAGTAATCTTGCTTCAGGACCTGTTTTTAGAACTCATGTCCTCAGTTATATGACAAGACGTGTGCTCACAAACAGCAGCTGCATTCTCGTGTTATGTCTAGGTGCTAGTGTCTGACCAGAGAGAATAACAAGAGGCATTAATGTTTGACCTTGTCTATGGTGTTCAGATTAAATCCCAGGAAAAGAACATAAAGAGAAAACGTACAGAGTTTCTGTGTGAAAATACAATGTGGTACAAAAGCAAGCATGTTATGTAGTAACGTGTGCAAAAGAAATGCGGCTTACAACATGCACAATTAGGTGAACATAGGGAAAATGACAATGGGCTATGCAAGAAACACATGACACCCTCCCTTTGGTCAAGATAATAGCACGATAGAAAACACTAAGGGGCATATTCTCAAGGACTCATCGCCGATTTATCGGCACTTTAGCGCCGCAAAAGTGGCAATAGATTTATCGCCCTATTCTCAAGCTGGTGCAAACTGCAGATATCGCCAGTTTACCAGTGATAGCTGCCGCAAAAAACATCGCCACGGATGAGTGCGACAACTAACGCTAATGATATGCAGAGTCGGCGTTCCCGTGCAAAAACACACGAAAACACCACTTCGCGAGATTCTCAACGACCAGTCAGATCTGCGATGCGAACCAAGAACAGGCGAAAAGGTGCGTTAGCAGCAGGGATTTAACACCTGCCTTTTACTGGTGTTAAGCAGGACGACCAACTGCAGTAGAAAGGGAGCCCAGCCCAGAGCCACATCTGAAGACCAACAGATGCCATGGAGACACTGATCATGCAGCTCGGAGACCCAAGAGGGCCACAACACCCACGCCACCACCCCCAGGCACCCCCCCCTGATAACCCCCTCCAGACTACCACCTAGGCAGTGCAGGACAGCGGACGACCCTAAAACGCACCAGCCCCAGAGACTCAACGCCAGAGGAAGCCTTTGGCAAACACAGGCTCAAAAGGACAACCATCCTCCACATCCTGACCCACATTGCCCACAGGCTGACGGTACCAACACAGCGGACAACCTACATCCTCCCGCAGATAAAGCTGCTGGCTGTGCTGCACCTGTTGGCCCCTGGTACCTTCCAACCAACAGCTGCCCGAGTCAGAGGAGTCACACAGCCAGCCCCATCAAACTCCCTCACACATGTCATGGATGCATGTCCACAAAAGCAACGGCGGGCCCCTGTATCCGCACCACACGATAGTTCCAATTCGTAGTGTACCTGCGCAACCAACCCCAACGCCAGCCGTGCTAGATGCCTCCGTGCCCCAGGCCCAAGATCGTAGTAACCGAAATGTGGGTGCACCAGGTCATGAAGTCCAGTAGTCAACAGTAGTGTAAAAACAGAACTTTATTACAGATACATACATCAACAAAACGAAAAGCTCAGCCAACACGTTCCATTCCCAACGGGGAACTTCAACAGGGCAACGTGTCTTCAGAAACCTGTGGGAGAAATGGTGACAATGGTCAAACTTCTGTATAGTCACATGCTTAATCTGGTACAGTGTACTGCACTTGGACAAACCGGAATGCTCACAGGCCTGATAAACCATGCATGAGAAGACCGTAACAGAACTACGTGTGGCTGTAACCGTCGTAGGAATGAAGAGGAAGGTAACGACCACATGAACTGCTGTTATGGTCACATCATGCAGGACTCATCACACCTGAAAGCATCACGGTGTGTGTCAGCTCGATACCCCTGCCCCTCACTCCCCCCACACTGCGCAGGAACATCTTGAGACCACGCAAGGGAACTACGCCATAGCTGGCGTCACGCACGTGTTGGGTCAATTCACAGCACACGTGTATGACTTGTGCCCCCTGCCGACACTGCACACAATCACTGCAACAGCTACCACACGCATGCCATCACTGTGCATACAAAAGTGGACCACTGTGGCCTGTCCACCAATGTCGTCGCAAATTCCCCAGGCAGTGTGCATGATCCCCACATGTCCGCAAGTCCGCCACCAACCAGCGCTTTGAGGATGGCCCCATGGAAATGCACTGCCCATCGGCAAGTACCAACTGAACACACCACACACCTCAACTCCACAATCCCCCAACTCACAACTGTGGGAATGCACACATCACCAATCCATCACCAAAGTGACTACTTCGTGTGTCTCAGTCTCCGCCACAACCTGCCCATAGGCCTACACACACGTGGCCGACCACCTCCGACGGGCACATTCACACTGGAGACGAGGTGGCTACGTCCCAAACCAACCCGCGCACATCACGATCATCGCATGCAGGGTCGTATCAGCAAGGGCGGCGTTCCCCACCCAGCCACGAGTCCGCCGCCGTGACCGGTGGTACCTGCGCGATCCTGTGCGCCTGATGCACCCCAGCCCTGGTCCCCAGACCGGTCCTCCGCCCAGCGATGACTGTCCGCCCCTGCGCACCCAGGCCTCAATGCTCTCCTGCCGCCACCAGCGTGTCTCCAAGAGGGCCCACCACGTGCCGGTGCATCCTCCTCAGCCAATCGCTGGATTCCACGCCACAGGCCCCCAGCGCACCCTGCGGCACCGCACCGCGGAGTCATGTGTGTGCTGACTGCTGCCTGCGTGTACACTGCGGTCCAGCAGGGCACACTGTTCAATTTGAGTCTTGATTCGCTGGCGCCGTATCGAGGCCAACGCATCATCGCAGGCTGCACACCCGCTCAGCTCTTCAGGTGCCACTAACCCTGTGCAACGCAAGTCATCGTCACGTGGCGGTAGGCCCCTGCCAGCCGCAGTGCAGCGGGTGCCACTGACCCTGTACAACGCAAGTCATCGTCACGTGGCGGTAGGCCCCTGCCAGCTGCAGTGCAGCGGGTGCCACTGACCCTGTGCAACGCAAGTCATCGTCACGTGGCGGTAGGCCCCTGCCAGCCGCAAAGCAGCGGGTGCCACTGACCCTGTGCAACGCAAGTCATCGTCACATGGCGGTAGGCCCCTGCCAGCCGCAGTGCAGCGGGTGCCACCAACTCAGTGCACTGCAAGTCATCGTCCCGTGGCGGTAGGCCCGTGCGGGCCGCAGTGCAGCGGGTGCCACCAACTCAGTGCGCCACAAGTCATGGAACCTTCATGATTGGGTCGCGTGGTGCGGACGCCATCATGTCGTCTCCGGCAGTGGGGTATGTGACGTGCTAGGCCCCTTTTATTGGCAGGGTCACATGTCCTGTGACGCCTGTGCTGGATGGGTGTGGTGTGGGTGTGAACCAGCCCTCAGGGAGTGGCTGTGGCATGCTGACGACTAGACCAGTGATCAGCAGATCACTACAGGGAAGACCTGGGACATGTAGCTTTGTCCCCCCCCCTCTGGCGTATGGCAGGCCAGCGTAGGGGTGGGAACAATGAGCCCAGGGCTCTGGGCGTGCTTCAGTTCTGGGCTGGACATGGAAGTAACTGATGCTTGTGTCTCTGTTGTAGTGTCTACGCCACCCGGCACTGTTGCACCCTGTGACTCAAGTCCCACGACATGAGCAACATGGACGTAAGGGGGAATCACTGACCCTACATTCATCCATACTCTCATACTTGAATGATCAAAGGCATGCCACATCTGTGCGATTCTGAATGTTTAATTCACATCCAGTGGAGTGTTGCAGCTGGAGCAGTACAGGGCCATGCAAACCCCACTTCACATTATTGGCCCGTGGAGGGCCAGCCAGAGTCCTTCAGGGAATGACAAGTAAATCGGAAGAGGAAGAGTTCAGTCCGCAGTCTGATCGCTGTGTCATTGGTAACCAAACAGAAAATGGCAGTCCATGTCGAGGTCCAAGGTGAGTGTCGTAGAGTGTATCAGGGGACAGTGGAAGGTGATGATGCAAAGGGCAGAACCAAGCAGAAACAGGACATATGACGGAGATGAATGCTACTGCCTCCTCCTTACCAGTAAGGTTGATTCACCCGCATCTTCGTCCTCTGATGTCACATGTGCCTCACACATGGGTGGTGGTGGATTGCCTGCCGCACTGTGAGGCACTGACACATCAGGGGGCGGAGATGTGGATGTAGAAGCAGCAGCAGCATTCATCTGCGCAAGGCCTTGAGGCAGCAATACCATGACAATGTGCTGCAGGGCATGGAAGGTCCCAGCCACATCTCGCTGGTGTGCAGCCATGGCAGCCATTCTTTCCACCGTCATCCGCTCCATGTTCTCCATGAGCCCCCGCATCTGTCCCAACTCCCGGCTGACATCGCTGGAGCCACTCTGACTGGACAGTTGTTCTTGTCTCAGTATCATGACTCCAGTGATGTCAGCCATGGATCGTTGGAGAGCATGGAGTGGACTGTGGGTGTCCGTTAGGGACTGTAAGTGGTCCCTCATGGTACTCAGACACCCATGTATGGCATCAAGTTTGGCTGCCATGAGGTCGAACCCCACCCACACCTGATCAGCCATCTTCTCCTGGACCTCTAACACACGGCGTTGGAAGGCCATGTGTTGTTCGTGGGGGTACTGGGAGTCAGCCGTGGTGGTGGGTGCTTCCTGCTGTGTGGTCTGTGCAGGGGGTGGGGTCTCCTCGATGCAGCTGGGCTGCCCTGCTCCTGGAGGTGATGTGCCGTAGCTGTCCATGAACTCTTGGAGGGCGTCGGTGTCGAAGGTATGGAGGTCCTCTTCATCATCAGTGAAGAGCTGTTGGGAGTGCTCTGCAGGAGGTGTTGGTTCTCCCTCTGCAATGTGATGGGGAGATGCAGTTTAACATTGTGTTCACATGTATGTTGACGCATTGTACAGGTTTACATACAACCTGCTGACAATGTACATTGTGACTGTTTGGGAGGAGCTGCCTATTTGATGCGGGACAGTGGACATTTCGACAACATCATGGATGTGTGTTTGTACTTGTACATTATCATCTCACATTTCCCTGCTATGCCAAATGTGATTGACCAGTTTCTACACACAAGCGGCACCAGTTGTGTCCTCTGTTCTGTTGTGAACGTGTTGCAGTTTATACCACATTGTTGTCAGTGTTGATGTGCTCTGAATGTTATGTGTGTGTGCTGCATTTTGGGAGAGTCGCCCCTGCAGCTCTGATTTGGCTGGCCCTTATCCCTTTCAGGCAGTGTGCCTTTGACTTCTGTGCTTATACAGTGCTGAGATGTTGCATTCTTAGGTAGATTGGGCTCTTGGTGGGACTTGGGACTCTGGGTCATGGTTTGTTTGCAGATGTATTGTTGACGTCAGGGGTTGTTTGTGCACGTAGATGTGTCAGAGTGTGACCTGCTCCTTTACGGATGTGGTCCACACTCAGCCACCTCAGTGTCGTGGCGTGCAACATGTCATGATATATTGACTGCAGCCATGCTATTCGTCATGCAGTGTCACTTGCATTGTCAGTGTGGGTCACAGACACGCCGCTTTGCTGGGTTTGGCACATGTGCATGGGTGGGTTGTGGGATTGGTGATGTGTGGGAAGGGTCCCCTCTGGGCACATAGTCGACGGGGGCCTACTTGCTGTTTCTATGTGTGCTGCAGTGTGCCAAGGGGATCAGAGACATGATCCAGAGTCATTGTGGGTGTGCACTGTGCTATACTTAATTGTGCATGTGGGCCATTGTGCCCATCTCCCCCCGTCCCCCCAGTCCCTGGTGGTTACTCACCCTATTGCTGTTGTGTCAGGTCATGTTGAGCAGTGTACGGTGCCCCAACTCCTGCCACCGTCTCCACACTGATGACTGTGGACACCATTTCCTCCATCTCATCCAGCTCCTCCTGTGGCGCTGGACTCCCACCTCCAGTCTGCATTGCTGCCTTCTGGTTGTTGCCGAGTTTCTGCTTGGTCTTGCACTTCACATCATTCCAGCGCCTCTTGAGCTCTTCCATTGTCCTCCTCAGCACTCCGACTGCATTCACCTTGTCCAGGATGGACTGCCATGTTGCATTTTTTGTTGCCAATGACACAGTGGAGGTGACGAACAGTTGTTGATGGTGATCTACCACCTCCGTGATCAGGATCCTGTTTTCCTGCGGACTGAACCGCGTCTTCCTCTTCTTCTTGTCCTTGCCCTTCCCTGTCCCCGAGGTCCCAGGCTGCTCCTCCGTGGAGCTTGTGGGGTTCTGGTCGTCCTCTGTACCTGCTCTGGCTGCCTCCATTGTACTTCGCTGTAGTTCGTTTTTTGTTTGTTTATTTTTCTTTTCTGCTTTTGTAGTGATTTTTCCCGCATGACGTGTGTGATTTGCAGGCCTGGCGCTGCTTTTCGCTGATTGTCTTATCGCGGTTGGGCCCATCGCAACTTTTTTCGCGTTCGGGTTTGGATTTTCATCGCCGTCCCGGTAATGTTATCGCGGGCATTTGACGCGTTATCGGGAGACTATTGCATGTTACCGCCGTGTTGAAAATACGACATTAGCACGGAGTTATTTTCCCGCGATAGACAGTGATATGTAAACTTGCGTTAACCTATTTTGGCGATGTTTATCGCACGTTCTTGAGAATATCCCCCTAAGTTGTATAAATGTAATTAGAAGGTAAACAAACTCAAAGAACAGCTTTAAAATAGGAAATACAAAAAATGAATAAAGGAATTGGCAATTTGGAAAAATAATCAAATCATGGTGTTTCGGAGGAATCCATTGTGTCACTTGCCAATTCAAAGGCTAGGGACTCCATAAAGGAGTCTCACTCCGCAGATGATGATTGGTCAACAGCCCAAGTCATGACCTCCAAAGAACAAATATGATCCTCAGTCTCAGCCGATGCCGAGACAGTTACCGGGCAACCTGCATCCGTGTTAGTAGAGCCTGTATCCTGTGATTCATGTGCCAATACACATGTTTTCTTGAAGGTGAGTGGCCCAAACTTTGCATTGTGGAGAAGTCGCCACCCTAAAGGGCAGTCCTAAAAATGGGTAGCTAAGGGACTCATTGTCAGTCCAATGTCCAAGGAAGCGGGTGCCTGCGAAGCCAGACAAATATCCAGTGCCTATTCAAAGTGGCACCAGAGACAGTGGAACACAGTTTGCATGCAGGTAAACCAGGCAGGCCGGAATGTTAAAGACCAATAAAGATCCAGCTCCTGCAGTAGAAATATTCCAAAGATCTGAACGTTGGAGTGTTCTAGTTCAAGAGGGCCTGCAAAGGGAACATCCATTGAGAAGGAGTAGACTTAGGACGGGAATGCTGCAAATGAGGAATAATAGACACAGGAATCCTCCAAATACACTGGAAAAAATGGAGTGAATCAAAGATGGTATTATTCCAAAGATAGTTTGGAACGAACTAACGAGCCCTGAGCCGACAATCTTAAAAAAGTGGGCTAGGCCGGCCATACTAGAGGCATTAAAAATGTGATGCACTCATTCTCCGAAATGCAGGCGAAGGTGTGTATTTAACAGTGACTGTATTTTGCTACCTGCAATTCGAAGGTTTTGTGAGCAGATGTGACATCTACTTTTTGTTGGAACAATAATGCTTTGAGTCTGCTTAGCTTGTTGAAGTCTGCCTATCTATGATCCGATGCAGAGAGGTAAACAAGACACTTTTGCAACAAGTGACTAACTGGGAAATGGATAAAATGTACGGAACTCCAGCTCGCATTCCGCAACAATCTTGATCACTAAGCATTAAATAACTCCTGTTAGAGAGTACTGTAATTAGGGGGAGCATTGCGGGAACCGGGACTCCTTTTAAATATCAGGCCAAATGGGGCGCTGAAGCATTACATGCACAGTGGATTTTAACATGTTTACAAGCGAGTGAATGTCAGACAATAGAGTCACATTCTTCTCCAGTAATAAAAACTTTCGTATTGGCATGTTCACAATGATATGCAAAGGGAAGTGACCATAATTAATGAATGAAACTGCTTCCAAGGAGTTCATATCTACCTACAGGGAAATGTTTCATACAAGCTGTGAATTGAAAGGTCGAGATAGGCAGAGAAATAACACCGTGTATTAACCACACAGCCGAAGGAGTTTCAGCTATAGTGAATGGAAGTTATTCTAATTTCTCTTAATTCAACATTGTGTAGGCTGAATCTTTCATGCAATCAGTTGTTGTTTGTGTTTTAAATTAAAAGGCAGGAATAAATCATTGCAATTCAAGTGCCTTGGTACGCACCCATTTTTAAGTGTTTGAAGCATGCAGCTAAATTGCATAATAGATCTAAGCTGACTTTGCCCATAATAGAATGTTGACATGTCACTCTGCATAATAACAGATGACACAACATTATTCAAATTGTGGTACAAGAAGGCACAGTATTAATACTATCATCAACAACAGCAAGCACTTCATCCAAATTATCTTGATCAATTTGTCTTAAACGTGCAGCAGCTTTCATCTGGGATAATTTCCAAAGGTCATCATAAGCAGCATTAATAAATCTTTTAGAACATGGAGATTTGGGACCTAAAAGAAAATCTGATAAATTCATGTCTTCAGACAGGAGAGAAAGATGTTGTTTCACTGCAGACAGTGTAGAGTCTTCCAAACATTGTTGACACAATTTTCCCACCGAATAGGTGGTAACAATGCCAGAATGGGGTGTTTGAGGGTATCGGGGATCAGGTCTGTTTGATTTGAAGCCAGGTGTGGAATTAAGAAAACGAGCATGACAGCCAATAGTGTCCACTGGCCACAACAACCACCCATTAGGACCCGAGAATAAGGAATTAAATGTACCCTTCTGCACCATGCTATTTAACTCTTCTTCAGTGTAATTTGTTAAAATTTGCCAATTATCAAAGTGGGCAATCAAAGGAATTGTTGGGGCGTTCATTTCTTAAATTTTTGCCAATCCCAGACATCTAGTCTGCTGGATCATTTAATTCAAGAAAATCATTTGTGTGGGAATTAAACAGGCTCAAAATAATGTTTCCGTTCCCTAAAACTGCAAAGATTTTGCTCTCCAAATCGATTTCAAATCAATTGTGTCCTTCCAATACTCATAGCCCTTAAGAGCCAATTAGTTGATAAATGGAGCTGTATATATTAGCTTGGTCTGTGTCAGCATATATTGTTTTGGTGGGGAAGGAACCAATTAAAAATAATATGATGTGGGGACTAAAGTGTCATATCCTGTAAAATACATGAACTCGTTTCTATGCTTTGTGGAGCTCCCTGGTGGGGGAGTTGGACAATGTTCCCATAGTGTATAATTAAAATATAGAGGCTGACTACTGCTTCTGTAGAAGAAATGATGTCCATAATGATGATAACAAAACATATTGGCATAAGATATAGATCCTCTGATTCAAAAACTGTATAATACTCCAGCTCTGAAAGCATAGAATTTACAGTATCAACATCCCAATTCATCTGAATTTTTTTAACATTTTATATTTTTACATTCTATATTTTACATTTTATATAGCGCGAACTAGACCCGAGACATCGGGTATCAGAGCGCTTTACATGAGCAGCAGTTTCGTTACAGATGGACACATTCATTTTTTTGTTAGGCACGGGGAGATTAAGTGATTTGCCCAGAATCACAGGATGTTATGTAACTCAGGTGCTATTACATCACCCATAGAAACTGAACACATATGGTATCTGCAAGGTCTCTGCAGGGCTGAATATATCGAAAGGAACTTTATCCCAAATAATCCCATCAGTCACTGGAACGGCTGAAATGTTGACAAGGGACGAGTCTCTTTTCAGTTATGCACAGAAGAATCAGGGGCAACATCCCATTGACCAGTTCCGTAGCAGAATGTTCCGGGAGGTAATGACCGTTGATTAACAGGAAAAAAACAGCCACAAATCCAATCCACATGAACAAAAAAACCAGGGAGAGTATGATCCAGACATATATCCAAGGTGGGACTAGATAAGTGCATTTCAACTGTGAAATAAAAATACAAATCCGTGCAAAACAGAAGAACTGTCTGAAGTAAAATCATCTTGATCCATACAGTACCCGGAGGTACTCAGCCTGGAAAACTGGGGGCTGTGGCACAGCAGTAGGACTCAGAAAATCAGATTGGGAAGAATTTAGCAATGGAGGATCCGTATAAATGACATCCGCTGTAGAAGACACAATAGTAGAAACAGTTATCATTTCTGTCAGGTTGTTGGCTGAGGACTCATCCCCCCTCCCCCATCAGCCAGGGAGAATTAGCTTTGGTGGTGCTCATGGGCTGCAAAGGAAAGTCTGGAGGAAGTGTATGAACACTCCATTGCATACTATGGAGAATCAGCCACTTGGTGTAGTTTGACATGTTCTATGGAGACAAAGCATTTGTCTTTAGAACCTGGAAGCGATGGCAAGATGACAGTTTGTGTACCTGTATGCCAAGGACTACAACAGGAGCACGGTACATTGGGCCAAATTCCTTGTTAATCACCACCTTCTCGCTAACCAGATCTCCAACTTTCAGAAGCCAGCTGGAAACCATAGTTTGTTCTTCAACCACACCCTGTACCTAATACTCTAGCTGTTAAGGACTGCTTTCGGGGGCGCTAGGTGGCGCACAAGCAAAATGGCCGCACTGGAGTGAGGCTCCTGCTGCTCGGCGCACTTATCCTGTAAAATATCCTGCCCAGGTGGAAGTGATGACCCAATAAATGCGGCGCTGTGATGTTTGATGTTCCGAAATCGGATGCTCCGACTTTGAAGCCGCCAGTGGGGTGTCTTCTACCGCTATCAGCAGATACTGCTTTTGGCGCCGGAGGTCCCTGCACCGTCTGGAGCAGCTGCTGGGCGAGACGCGCTATGCGAGTGCCGAGGCGACCAGGCCTGACCGGCGCGATTCCTCTCTTCAGTGCATGGAACGGAGCTGTGAGTGCGCAATCCCATCCGCCAGCGCAAACTAACCCACGTAATCATCTGCTACACAAGCGAAAGCACAGAAGTGGCGGAAGAGGCATTGTACACATAATTCACCCTGCATCGGCATTGCCATATTTGTCCCACCCGCGCGGATGGCGAATAAGTCACTAGCGGCAACACACGTTTTCCATTCCCTGCACGACGCACTGCAGACACGCTAATGCGGCAGTGGCTCGCGTCCTATCTCTTGGATACTGGGGCATGACAGAGCCTACCTTTATGATGGCAGTGGAGGGGCATTGATGTCTTCTCGTGCACTGGGGCTAAGGGTACTACGACGGGCTTTGAGCACAGACGCATGGGAAGTGCTGCCGCAGCGCTGCTGCGGAAGGAAGAAGAGGCCGGGCGGCTTGGGCATCATCCACATGGCACTGGGACGCTCCTTCTTATTCCCTGCCGAGACACGGCTGATCGCGATATGGGGATATGGTGTGGAAACATATTTCCCTACTGATACAAGCTACTACCACAGTTCCTTGGCGCAGGGGCACTCTGCTACTATGTCAAAACACCTGGAGGAGGATCTCCCACACTGAACTCGGTGGTGCCGACGCTGCTCCCGGCGCTACTGGATAGGAGAGACTTTCCTCTGGCTGCTCCATATAAGCTGGGGTGCGTAGGACCAAGTGCTGAAGGCCCGTGGTGCAGCGGCAGTTGAGGGACTGTTGTATTCCCGTTGGGTCATCTCCCGCCACAGTGATAGAGACCCTGCTGCCGTCTGATACCCTCGTTGCCAGAATATATCATAGAAACTCAACGCTCCCTGATCCCTATCTGAAAGGCTCCTGGAGATTAGACTTCACCGCTGAGCGTCAAACACAAGGCTGTAACGAACTTAGTATGGGGAAGCCTAACGCAAAGCAACCGAGGCTGACATTTGATGCCAAAAAAAGTGCCAGACTTCACCAGGAAGAACCTGAGAGGAGTAATGACACTCCGGCTCAGGGGACGGCCTCACCTCCAGATGACGATATGAAAGCCATATTGCTAGAAGTCCGGCGGGGACTCACCACTATTGCTGACAAGATGGATGCCATGACGACACGCATGGACGCCATAGTTCACAAACTGGATGGCCATGAAGAACGCATAAAGGAGACAGAACGACGTATCTCTGATGCTGAAGATGCCACATCCCAAATTCAAACAAATATGATGCAAATGGACAAGCTTCTGTAAATCATTGCCGCGAAGAATGAAGATATCGAAGCGAGAAGCAGGCGCAATAATATACGCGTTCTTGGCATCCCGGAAAGTACAAATGTGGGCGCTAGCTGGTACATTAATAGATCACAATGGTAGATACTCCCTCGCGTGGGGACGCCTAGGTATGGATTCAGTTACACTGGTATGTTGTTATGGCCCTAATGTTGATACTCCTGACTTTTTTGCTGTGCTATGGGGAAAGATTGTTGAAATAGGCTCTACCCACATAATATGGGGAGGGGACTTTAATGTAGTCCTCAATCCAGCAGTAGACAGGTTCAACCCTGCACAACATCATTACAATAGATCATATCAAATCTTACAGGGACTCAGAACAGATCATAGCCTTCTGGACCCCTGGCGCCAGTTCCACCTTCATACACTGGAGGGTACACATTTCACAACACAGGCCGCGTCTTGGGCACGTTTAGATTACTATCTAATATCCCGCGGTCTAGGACCATTGATCAAGGAAGTCTCACATCTGGCTAGAACATACTCTGATCACTCCCCTGTGAAGTTTACACTTGTCCCTCCTGGATACAACATACCATGCATTAGTTGGAGACTACAACCCTTAGCGTTACTAGACGCAGTATTCCAAAGTGAGCTGGGGGAAGAAATACAAGCTTTCTTTCAAAGGAACAGAGGGTCGGTAGATAGTGTTGAAACAATTTGGGAAGCATTTAAGGTCACAATCCGAGGATTTTGCATATCCAAGAGCTCGGGGGTGCTTCGAAATATACAAGGTACTCTACGCAAGTTGGAAACAGAGCTAAAGACGCTGGAGACACAGCTTGTCTCCGGGGGCGATGGCGACACTCAGCATGGGTTCCGTGAGAAGCTTTCAGAGTATTCTGAAACCGCAGCTCGCGAGACTAAATTTAGGGGAAAATATTGGGTGGCACGTAGATATGGTGAAGGTGAGAGACCCGGGAGGGCATTGGCTGAGACAATACGGCGACCACGTGGCGTTAACCATATACTGGAAATTACTAGGCCAGGGGAGGTAATTTATCGCGACACTACTGATATACTTTCAACCTTTACCGCGCATTAGTCCACATTATACACCTCACAAAGAAGAGACCACTTCGAGCTAGACAGCTTTCTGGGAGACGTGGCGATAGGTTGGTTGGGCGACTCACAAAGAGAGTTCCTCTCTGCTCCCTTCGAACTTGATGAGATCAGGGAGGCCATAATGCAAATGAAGTCCGGAAAAGCCCCTGGCTTGGACGGACTACCTGCTGAATTTTATAAAACTTATATAGTTATTATGGCCCCGGTACTAAAAGAGATCTATGAGGAATCACTTGAGAGCGGCACACTTCCCCCTTCTATGAGAGAGGCACTCATTACCTCCCTTCTCAAACCAGGAAAGCCCTCGATCCATTGCGATTCCTATAGGCCATTATCCCTAATTAATTGCGATACAAAAATCCTAGCTAAGGTCATGGCCAATCGATTAGCTTTGCTGATGGAAAAACTGGTTCTTCCCGATCAGGCGAGCTTCGTTCCAGGGCGAGCTACCACGTATAATCTCCGTACCTTCTTCTCCATTCTGCAGAATGTCGCTCCTGAACTGCCACTAAGGCGTTTGATTCTGTGGAATGGGATTATCTTTTTGGGGTGCTACAGCGAATGGGCTCCCCCCCCGTTCCTATCCTGGATACGCCTTCTCTATCAACGTCCCAAGGCTAAAGTTCTAATTAACGGACATCTGTCTGCTGAAATCCCTATCACCCGGGGTACCCGACAGGGGTGCCCACTTTCTCCCCTTCTCTTCGCTATCGCGGTCGAACCCTTAGCGGCTAAACTACGGCAGTATCATCAGGAGACGGCACTGAGGTGCAGCATGCGGCAAATACTTGTATCCCTATATGCGGATGACATTACCCTTTATGTGAGAGACCCGCAACACAATATTAACCCACTTCTACGCGAATTTATTGTTTTCGGAAAATTGTCTGGGGTCCATATTAATTGGGGGAAATCGCAAATATTTCCTCTCACCTCTGCGGTTACTCAGTTCCCCCTGGATTTCCCATTGGACTGGTGCGATACTGACATACGATATCTGGGGATTCGCATCTCGGGTGACAGGGAGGAGCTGATGCGCCTCAATTATGGCACAGCTATGGACCGCATTGCAGGATATGTCACTCGTTGGATCTCACTGCCACTCTCCATGGCAGGACGAGTCTCCTTAATAATAAAAATGGTGGTGCTTCCGCAATCACTGTATCTCTTTTTAAATATCCCATATAACCCTGGTCGACACTTTTTTAAAACACTTAGGTCAGAAATGATTAGGTTGGTTTGGGGGGGGAAACAGCCCCGAATACAATGGAACATGCTCACGAGGCCGTAGGTGCAGGGAGGCTTCGACGTCCCTGATTTTGAACTATATTATATATGCGCACAGGCCCACTACGCCTATTACTGGTTTCACCCCCCACGATATATGCCGCAAGTTGCTGTGGAGCAGTGGCTAGCAGATCCCATCCCTCTGGATGGCGTGATAAACGCAGCCCCTCGCACACGCGATATAGCGCCCACCACGCTAACGTGCACAGTCGACGCATGGAATCGCATCCAGACCCTCCTTCAAAGCCCTATGCTATACTCGCCGCTGCTTCCACTCTCCTACCATCCCCGCATGCAATTGCTACAGGAAACGGGGTTTACCAGACTCTGCGAGCGCACTAAATTGCTACATGGGGAGATCTCTATCCTAATGGGACATTTCGCACGTCTGATCACATGTTTAACGAGATACAACCCTCCTCTCTAGACATGTTTTTCTATGTCCGGCTTCGTCAAGGAATACGCTCTATTACTCCTGCAGGAAGCCCCTAGTCTCGTTCCCTTGCATACGATGCTCCGTGCTACTTCACCGGGACACTTGGTTTCCATACTCTACCACGCCATACGCACTCAACAGACGGAGTTTGCCTGCCCCTCCCGTGCACAATGGAGCTTGGATTTGGGGTTTGAAATAACGGATGAACAATGGACATACTGTTGTCTACAAACAGAACAAATATCTTCTAGCAGCAGGTTACGCATCACACACTACAAATTTCTGCAGCGTCTATATCATACCCCAGTTAACACCTTTGCTGCTTCGAACGTTCCGCGCCAGTGCGGAACGTTCTATTAAGCGGGCGGGTCCACGTCGGCCAACGGACGTGCGCAGCACTACTGAGGTAGTGCTCGCGACGGCCGTTGGCCGACGCACGCAGCAAAAGGGTTAAGATGTACCGATTTAAATTGAAAGACACAGATAGCTGCGAAAGATGTGGTGCTTTTGGGGCTGGCTTCTTGCATTTGGCCTGGGAATGTCTACAAGTGAATGAGTATTGGGAGCAGGTTTATGATGCTCTGGAACAGATGACAGCACTCTCTTTAGAGCGCACACCATTGATAGCTTTGTTGGGATACACCAAATCTGTACCCCGCTCGAGCCGTAGATACCTCACCATTGCCCTGTTGTTAGCCAAACGGAGAGTGGCTTGTAGATGGGGCAGGGGTCGTGCGCCAAAGTTCAAGGAGTGGCTTAATGATTTAATATATTGCCAGGAACAATTGACTACTTATGCTGAAACATTACCCCGGACCTCGAGGCCTAGAGATATATGGAACCCTCTCCAGAGTTATCTTCTGGCGCAGACACTAGAGGTCCCGTCGGCCACTCTGGCAGACATGGCATCATGAGGTTGCTTACATTATAAAGCAAGGCAATATGTTGTTTTACATGCTGTATTGATTTCTTGCTCTTTCCTCTCTTTGTGACAAACCTAATGATATGCTGTATTGTATCCTTCATCAGCTCTCCGATGTCGATGACAGTTTCTATCGTGATGCCAATTTTACTGATACCTCTGTAGTAAGAACCAAACCTAATGTAAATGTGCTGCCTATAGTAAGTTCTGACTAGATAAGTAGCGAACGGCTCGCACGCAAGAACAATGTAATGACCTGCTCGCCACTCACCCGAGTGGAAAAAAGAAATATGTTTTTTTTATGTGCGGGGAAGATGTACATTTTATTCCATCCTACCATGTCTGCTGACATACATTAATGTCTGTAATGTAACTTCTTTCATGAATGGAAAGATCAATAAAAAGATGTTTAAAAAAAAAAGAAAAAAAAGGACTGCTTTAAGTCATAGTACATTCTTTCCACAACAGAATTTCTCCCTGGCCTATATAGAGAAGAATAATGCACCTGTACACCCATGGACGTCATTGAATCACAGTATGCTTTAGAGATGAAAGCCAGGCCTTGGTCTGAGTGGAGTGCACTGCTTGCATAAGTCCTGATAAATACTTGCAGGCCTTTAATAACAGTTCGAGCATCAGCCAAGCGCTGTGGCTAAAGTCCGGAAGAATATAGAGCAAGAATCAACTACAACCAAGATAAATTTGAACGCAGTATCCAAAATCAGTGGACCACAATGATCGCGGTAAATACAGCAAAAGGCTTGTTGGAAATTAAGAGATGTGTCTGCGGTGGACGAGACACAGTGGAGCCTTTAATTTGCTGACAAATGTCACAACACAGGACATATTTTCTAGGCTGTTGGTATAAGCCTTGCCACCAATACGGTTACTGTAGGAGCAAAATAGTGGCGCCTGGGCAGAAGCTACACCTTCATGTGCGGCAACAATCAAAGCATGTCTGCGGTCTTCGTTGGGAATCAAATGATTGCCAACCCCAGGAATAGTCATAAAAGGAACATTCTGGTCATTTAAGTGATAAGACTATTTAGAAGGTAAGCTCTTTGGTAAAGTGGAGCCGTTTTTAAGTGCATTCACAGCAGACAAGATATCATTATCGTTACAAGTTTTAGAGTGTGTGACTGCTGTTATTTTAGCTGTGGCTACTGCAGATTTGGCTGCTTCATCAGCCAGAGAATCTCCTTCAGCATGTGCTCCCACATGTTGATGACTCAATGTATGTATTACATGAGTTTGTGGCAACCTATCTTAAGATCTGCCACTTTAACCCAAACAGTTTGTGCTTAATTGTGCTACCCTTTGAATCTCTGAACCCATTTTGTCACCAAAAATGTACTAGTCATTTTTAAAAATGGAGGTTTCTAGTTGGCAGATTGTTACCCTGTCCAAGTAGGGACCCTTCTTCCTAGTGAGGGTAAGGGGGATGCACTACTGAAATAACCCCTGCTCACCCCCTTGGTAGCTTGGCACAAGCAGTCAGGCTTATCTCAGAGGCAGTGTGTGAAGCATTTGCACATACCCAACAGTAATACATTAAAAACACTACAAAAGGACACCACACCAGATTCTGAAAAATATCCAGTATTTCATCTGTGCAAAACAAGACCAAAACAATAAAAATCCACCATACAGTTCTTAGGAATATCAGTAAGCAAAAACAGACTTAAGATACAGTGCCCTGAAGTTGATAGCTCCGTCCGGGGCTATCACGGCGTCATGATCAACAAATCCAAACAGTTCTGGCTGACTGCGGCATTGCGGGCCAGCTACGGTGTTCGGAAGACCTGCAAAACAGTACCTCTTGAAATGCAGGGCATTGGCGACCTCTTGTTGAGCTCCGAAGGACTGGCGTTGGCAGGCGTCAACTCCAGAGGTCGGTGCAGGAGTCATCGGGCCGTTCAAGTCACAAGCGTTGCAGATCGAACTCCTCGTGCTTGAAGTCGGGAGCACCAGCATCAGCAGGCATCGGGGTTGAGGTGTGAAGTGCAGCAGTGTGGCATGTGGTGCCCTCAGGTCGTGGTGCAGGCAGTGGCTCAGTGACGGTTGTTCAGTGGATCGGTGAGATCAGGGATGCGGTGCGAAGTGATGCAGTACTCGTCGCGGTCCTGGCAGGTCATGGTGCAAGCAGCGGCGTCATCGTTGCTGAAGTGCTGTCTTTGGCTGACGAACTGTAGTCGATGGTGCCCGCGTCGGTAGGCCAAGGCTGCGGTGCGGGATGAGGGTGGTGTATTGCGTAACTTATGAGCGGTCCCTCGAACCACGGTGCAAGCAGCGGCGTCGATGTCAGCATGGAGCGTCGGCATCGGGGATACCAGGGCGGCGGGGTAAAGTGTGGTGTCCAGAGGTCACGGAGCAAGCAGCGGCTCGGTTGCGGCATCAACCGGCTTCATCGGTGTGACATGGGTTGCGGTGCAAAGTGCTGCGGTGCCCTCTGTGGTGCCTTCAGGACACAGAGCTGGCGCCGGGTTGCTTTTTCTTCTGTTGCAGCACAAAACACACAGTTCCCAGTGTTCGTAGCAGATGAACTTGAAATCTTTGCTGTTCCTGAAACTTCGTGAACAGGGGGCAAGCTCTACCTCAAGCCCTTGGAGAAACTCAAACAAAGAAGTTGCAGAACGTTCAGTCCAGTCCTTTCTCTGCCACAAGACAGAAGCAGCCACTGCAGGCCAACAAAGCAAAGTGGTAGTGCCTCCTCACAGCTTCTCCAGCTTCTTCTTGTTGGCAGCTTCCTTGATCCAAAAGAGTTCTAAAGATCTGGAGTCTGGGCCCCAATGTTTATACCACATTTTCCTTTGTTCTCTTGTGGCAGAGAGCCTCTGTGCTTAGTCCAAACAGTTCTGTCCTCTCTGGCCCAGCTTCCTGGCAGGAGGTGGAGACAGCATTGTGTAAAGCAGACCAGGCCTGTTCAGGTGCAAGGAAATCTCCTCCCACTACTCTAAATGCAGTCTATTCAACCCAGCCCTGACTCATCCAGGAAAGGCAGGACACATCTCAAGCCGCCCAGTGGATGTCTACAGTGAATGCACATCTCTAGCCTCTGTCACTCCAAAACCAGACAGTCTATACACAACCCAGCAGAGGCACACAGGATGGTTACGCAAGAAAATGCCCAGTCTCTAAAAGTGGCATTTTCAAACCCACAATTTAAAAACCATCTTTACTAAAAGATGTGTTATTAAATTCTGAGTTCAGAGAGCCCAAACTCAATTTCTCTATCTTGTCCCAATGGGAAGTTATACTTGTAAGATGTTACAAAGCATCTCCCATTCTATCCTAATGGACAGATAGCCTTTCAATAGTGGAAAACAAAATACACTGTATTTCACTATTAGGACATGCCACACACACCAGCACATGATCTACCTTTCACATACACTGCACCCTGCCTATGGGGGTACCTTGGGCCCACCTGAGGTATGCCTTACATGTAGGAAAAGAGAAGTTTTGGGACCCGGCAAGTGGGTGCACTTGCCAAATCAACATGGCAGTCACAACTGTATGCAGTCACTGCAGTGGCAGGTCTGAGAACCCTTTGAAGGGCTGCTTGTGTGAGTGGCACAACCAGTGATGCAGGCCTACTAGCAGCATTTGATTTACAGGCCCAGGGCACACACAGTGCACTGTACTAGGGACTTAGTAGTAAATCAAATAAGCCAATCATGGAAACACCAATCCATAAGCACAATTTACATGGAGAGCATATGCACTTTAGCACTGAATAGCAGTGGTAAAGTGCCCAGAGTCCTAAAACCAACAAAACAAAGTCAAAACAGGAGGCCAAAAAGCAAAAAGTCTGGGGTGAACCCGCTGAAAAAGCCAAGTCTAACAGTCATTAAAGGACTGTACACAGTTATACAGATCATACACAATAATTCAGGATCCGAATTTTCAAGTGCAAGAAACAAAGCCTTCAGTTCAGCCAACTGCGCAGTGCAGTCTCCTAAAGACTGCATGCGAATCGTTTGTGGGTGAAAAATGCCATCCAACATAATACCAATAATGATGGTGCATGTGGCAGAATACTGCTGCTTAGAACCTATGGCAGGTTGAGCTGAACCATCAGTTTAAATTATATATTTGTACTGATCTAGTGGCAGAACTGCAGAAGGTAATGGGTATACATGCTCATTATGCAGATATCTTGTGTCTGTAAAGAAGGGTCGAAGAAGAAGTCTACATCTACAACTGTTAAGGATGTAGCCCATTGCATCCATCTAGGATGGAGGGCCTTAGCGTTAGGAACGTTGGCTTTTGTGACAGTCTCCAAGGCTGCTACTGGAGTAACAACCATAATGCGTTTTCCTTGAGCAAGTGGCCATTCTTTAAGGATGGCCATCTGCACAGCAGTCAGTATTTTTTTCAGTGGAAGCAAAAACGCATCTGTGGAATATAAATGCAATTTATATGCTAAAGGCACTGCTTCACCTTCATTAAAGGTGATAAATGTAATTCCAATTGCCCCTGGTAAAATTAGAATGACCATGTTTGTGGTATTGACACTTGTATGCAAGTGGCATGTTTCAAGCAAAGTCAGATTGTAAAGATCTGAGGGCCACATGCATCAAAGTTAGAAATTGCGATTCCTAAATTGCAATTTTTAAGAAATCGCAATTTAGGAATCGCAATTCCTTATGCATGTAGGAATCGCAAAAAAAATTGCGATTCCTACACATTTCTTATTTGCGACTCGCAAATTGCGAATCGCAAATAAGGAATTGCTTCCCATTCATTCCTATGGGCCTAGGGGTCCATAGGAATCAATGGGAATTGCATGCGCAATTTGCGAGTACCAAATAGGTACTCGCAAATTGCGCATGCAATTTCAATGGTGCAAGGGTGCCAAAAGGACACCCTGATGCCCCTCTGAAATTGCAATTTAAATACGTGTTGCACACACACACATGCCCCAAGGGCATCTATGTGTGCAACATAGAACTTTGAAAAATGCACTTTTGTGCATTTTTCAAAGTTCTCGCAAATTATCATCAACTTTGAGTTGATGGTAATTTGCATTTCTTAAATGCGAAATTGCTAATTTTTTTTGTTGCATTGCATTTAGGGAATCGCAATTTGCGATTCCCTAAATGCAATCGCAATTTAAGTAATCGCAAATTTAGCGATTACTCAAATAGCGATTTTTGCATTTGGGATGATGCATCCCAAATGCAAAAATTGCGGTCGCAAAGGGGCAGATTATGCGAATCTGCCCCTTTGCGACTGCAATTTGCAATGATGCATGTGCCCCTGAGTGTTTCTGTGTGTTCTGATGTCCAGCAGGAAGTGGAAAAGTCAGGGCATATTATAGCATAAAGAGGTTTAATGCGTTGTGCATATTCAGATATGTATGTTCTGCCAAAATTTAAAAATCTTAGCAGAGACTGCAATTTTGCAAGTGTGTTAGGAGGTTGCAATAGTGCACATTTCTCCAGAAAATGAGGGGCAAGGTTCTTTCCCTCGTTAAGTTCATATCCTAAGAAAAGGACACTGAGAAATGCTATGTTAGACTTCTTAAAGTTGAACTTGTAACCGAGTTCAGCAAATCCGAATATTATGCGATCTACTCTGGCTAAGTGGGGGTTTAATTAATTGTCCGTCAGGTAGATCTTATCTACGTAGGACAGAGCATCAGGGTCAATTTGATGAAGAATTGATACCATTCGTGCTGCATAAACTCCTGCGCTGTTCTTATAGCCCATAGGAAGTCGTACAGAATGCATTTGAAATCCCAGGGTGCTAAAGGCAGACCAGTCTCGGCTCTCACAAGCCAAATTGTGACTGGAAAAAATGTTGGAAATGTCCAAAGTCGTTTTTCATTTTTACGGACTACATTATTAATGAGTGCCGTGTATTTTGTACTTTAAATGTGCGTGTATGACTGTTCAAATGTTTATAGTCTAGGACAATATGATAGGAGTGATCCGGTTTCAGACCAGGAAAAAGAGGATTATTCATTTGAGAGACACAGGGTTCAATTACTGCCTAGTACTCCAGTTGGGAAAGAATTTCCGTAATGTGCGCTCTAGTGTCCTGTTTAATAGGCCATTGTGGTTGTACCTGTGGGGTAGACCATACAGGAATGATAAGATAAGGGGTATCTTTATCCCAACTAACAAGATTATGGTAAAGTGCAAGGGCCCATTGAAATGCATAAGCTTGTTTAACTTCGTCAGGGACAATGTGTGAGAAAGAGGGCAGAATTGCATCCTCACCTTGGGGGATGCAAGTATAAATGCTGGGAGTCAATCGATCTCCACCAGTAGAGTGTCATAAGACGTAGTTAAGTGGTCCCAGAATATAGCGTTTAATGTCACCTTCAATTTGAATATCCAAGTGGTTTAGTCTGTCTGGAGGGGCCACACGGGTGTCCGTGGTTTCAACTGTAACAAATGTTTCCGTTGCTTTCGCTACCAGAAGCTGGTGGAGAGTCCAGCGTACTGCTGTGCTGTTGAGGAAAGTCACCACCCAACTCCTGTGCAGGAGGAGGATTCTTCCCACTTGTGGCATATTTAGCATTGATGGCTGCAACTTTCTTCTTCTGTGAAGGGGCTTTATATGGAGGAGGTCTGTTCTCCTTCTTTATATTCACGTCAGATGAACGTTCAATCAATCAGGGGCTTGTAAAGCGCGGCTACTCACCTGTGAGGGTCTCAAGGCGGTGGAGGGGGGCTGCTGGTTGGACTGGGTGGGGGATCATTTGAAGAGCCAGGTCTTGAGGCCCTTCCTGAATTGGGTCAGTGGCGCTGATTGCCGCAGGGGCAGGGAGGTCCATGTCTTGGCGGCGAGGTAGGGGAACGATCTTCCTCCGGTTGTGGTCTTGTGGATCCTAGGGATGGAGGTGAGGGCAAGTTGGGAGAATTGGAGTTGTCTGGTGGTTACGTAGAATGTGAGGTGGTGGTTCAAGTACACTGGTCCTTCATTGTATAGGGCTTTGTAGGCGTGAGTGAGGAGCTTGAAAGTGACTCTCTTGTTGACTGGGAGTCAGTGGAGTTGTTGGAGGTGTTGCATGATGTGGTTGCGGTGGGGGATGTCGAGGACCAGTCTTGCGGTGGCGTTTTGGATGTACTGTAGTTTATTGAGCTGCATCTGGGTGACACTGGCATAGAGTGTGTTGCCGCAGTCGAGTCTGCCGGTGATGAATGCCTGGTTGACCGTCCTTCTGGAATCCTTGCGGATCCATCTGAAAGTCTTTCGGAGCAGGCAGAGTGTGTGGAAGCAGACTGCGTTGATTTGATGGTGCATTATGAGCGAAGAGTCCAGCATGATGCCAAGGTTGCGTGCGTGGTCCATTGGGGTGGGGGGCCACCCGAGTGGCTCGCCACGAGGAGTCGTCCCAGGCTGATGCGGTGGGTCTCAGCATGAGAGAACTTCGGTCTTGTCTGAGTTGAGATTGAGGCAGCTGTCTTTCATCCATGTCGTGACGGCCTTCATTCCACAGTGGAAGCTGGTTCTGGCGGTTGAGGGTTCACCAGTGAGGGAGAGGATCAGCTGGGTGTTGTCAGCGTAGGAGACGATGTTGAGTCTGTGGCTTTTGACGATGGCTGCGAGGGGGGCCATGTAGACGTTGAAGAGGGTGGGTCCCTCTTTTTGGTTTCACGTACTCGTCTTGTCTGCGTTCAGATTGCCCTCCTCTGTCATACTTCTGGTAAGACGATTCCTGAAAGGAACGAGGAGAACGTGTATCAGGAATCTGATACCTGTCTGGAGTCTTGATCTTAGTGCAATTGCAGTCACGAAAATTGTACTGTGTCTCAGAAGACTGCTGGTGGAGAAACTCTGCGCGGTTTTCCTTTTTTATTGTTGTTTAGATTTATCCCATGGTTTTTTAGCAAACTCTCGGGCTGGTCTGGCATCCTTGTCAGTGCTAGGCTTGCCAAGTGGAGGTACTGAAGGTCTGGTTCCCAAGCTATTACGTCCTAAAGACGTTTATACATTAGCAATAATTACAGGCAACTCGCGGTCGACTACTGCCACTGCAGCAAATCCCTGTTGTATAACCAAAGATGCTGGTTCACCTTTAACATTAGAAAGGATCATTTTGGAGATGATGGGAAAATGACCCATTAGTTTCATCCCCAAATCGAGGCCAGGACCTGCCCCATGCTTTTCTGTATTTGTTTGAGAACGTTGCGTAGAACGGCCAACAAGGGAGTGCCATGACAAAGAGTGTAGACAGTGGCAAAAATAGTCCCCCAGGTGTTGCAGTCAGCTAGAGTGGAAACCAGTCCAGTGGATAAGCACATAGTTAAAATTCTGTACTTGTCTTGTGGTCCTGTAAAGGGAAACACAGGTTCAAGTTGATCAATTGTTTGGGAAATCCAAAATGGTAATACCTCATAATTAGTGCGTTGTTTGCCCATAGCTGAATTAACAATTACAGGACTAAAAACAGGCGCTGCAGGCAACTGGGCTTGCACATGCAGGCCAAGTCTAGCTGGACCAGCTAATAATGCACACAAAATAAATTGAGTTAGACCTCTGTATAAGATGACAAGGACATTGTACAAACCTTCGCTTTGCATGAGATTCAGAGTAACTAAATCAGGGTATGGTGTATACCCAGCTAATTCTGGTCAAGTAGCCCCCTTATTACTGAGAGGACCCATACGAACTGGCCCAGGGACATGAGGAAGGGCTCCATTAAACCAAGTCTGGTGCTCCCAAACTTATGGGAATTTCAGTAAGCGCATAAAGTTTGTATGCAGCAGGTGTTTGTGGGATAGTATATGTATGAAAGGTATTAGTGTTACCATCCACAGCTGGAAATGTGACCCAAGAATAAAAAACTTCAAAGCGGAATGCTGCGTCTGCTCCAACTACAAAAGTTACCGGAGCTCTCATATTAGGGACTCTATGTTGTCTCAAATGCGCATGGACTGCCGGTCGGCTGACAGCTGCAAAAGCAACCTGTTGCGCCGTAATTCATTTATAATGGATTCAAAGCGTTGCACAAACAGTGTCAATTTTCAAGCTTGAAAAACCAACAGAACTAGGTTTCCCCTAAAAACTGTGGAGGATACATCCCTAACACCAAGGATGTCGCCAGTAAAAGGTGTGAGGGTGTTGTGGACAAGCACAAGCACTGCTCAGGGTTCCCGCAAGTAAGTACCTGACCAAAACGTTAGCGTCGCCATGTTGCAGGCATTCTGCTTGAGAACAGAACTGTGCTTGGGACTATAGAACATAAGCATGTAGGGACTGAGTCACCATACCACATCAGTATCTATGAGCCCGAGTCTGACCCCCATAGAACAAAACAGTCCTCCTGATTTTTGGAGCTAAAAAGGGGAGACCTCCACTGTGGAAGGATACTTGCACATATGAAGACTGCTACAAGAAACATGTATCGTCTAGGTCAGACCTATGTCAAGAAGTCAGGGGCTCAGCTGGACATTCTAAAATCAAGATGAGAGAACATGAGGCCAAGTCAAGTTCAAATTCTTCTTCTTTTGCTCCTGGTGTTATGGTTTGGTTGTCTACTCACTTCCTTTGTGTTCATTCATTGCCAATTAAGTTTCAACCATGATATTTTGGCCCATTTGTCATCAATCATCAGAGTAATCCTGTACCCTTTTGTACGAAGTTTCCTTGCACTTGGATAATTCATACAGCCTTTCATTCTCCACAACTGAAACCTTATGTTCCTGATGTTTGTCACCGATTATCTTCAGAACCATCACCACTTATGGTTTAAGGACACCCAGAAAATTAGGTTTCAGAAACATGCAATTCTTTACTTTTATTTTTGAGATTAGCCTCAAATTTCTCTCAGTGGAAGAACTATCTATCCAGGGGGTGCTGTTTGGAAGCTTTAGTAGTTCATGCCCATGTCAGTTTGTCACTTTTTCATCAACATCCTGATAGCCTGCAGCTTTAGGAGGGTGTCATACTGTTAGATCAGTACAGGTGATTTACCAGAGGCAGCACTCTGGTAGCTGGACTTCACATCCTGGGAAGAGAAGGCAGTGCATCTCTAGTCTTAGGTGTTTTACTCCATGTCAGTGCTGTAGGGTTTGAATCTCCACATTTGCTCAGAGAAATGTTTTGCAGCTTGCATAGAGTGTCGACCCAGGAATATGGTGGGACGAGCATGGAAGCTTGAAGGAGAAGCAGCATGTTAAACAGCGGTTCTTTTTCACAAAATTGAAATACATCATTCCTCTAAAGAATCTGGTATGGCTAGCCTTAAGTTTATGTCACGACTCGCTCCCTGCGTTCTCGTGTCCACCACCAGGGGGCTGAACTGTGGGACTCTCCAGTGTTCTACTAAGCTTCCAGACCCTCCCCTTCTTGCACATACTGACTTCCAGCCATTTGGACTCTCCTTGGAAATGGCCATCCATTCCATGCCGGGTTTTGTGGAAGCCAGGCTGCTCTTGTCGGAAACTCCATTACCTAGAATTCCCTGCTCACTGCTTTGTCTCCACCCCTGCAGGCTAAGGATGGGTGGAGGAATTCAACTCACCTGTGGCTGCCTGCTGCTAGCCTGCTCACACCTGATGCATGTGATTACTGTGAGATCTTTTAAGCCCCAACTCCCTTCAGGCCAAGGTTGGTCATTGTAGCTGTGTACCGGTGAGACTGACCCTTGTTTCCAGTGTTTCCTGAGCTTTTGATATCTTTGTTTACAGTGTTTCCTGAGCTTTAGTTATTCCTTGCTCCTGAACTGTAGCAGTTTCCCTTGTTCCTGAACTAGCACTGCCTGCAGTGCTACCTTGACTCCTGAGCCTTAGTATTCCTTGTTCCTAACCTGCAGCAGTTTCCCTTGTTCCTGAACTAGCACTGCCTGCAGTGCTACCTTGACTCCTGAGCCTTAGCATTCCTTGTTCCTGAACTGCAGCAGTTTCCCTAGTTCCTGAACTAGCACTGCCTGCAGTGCTACCTTGACTCCTGAGCCTTAGCATTCCTTGTTCCTGAACTGCAGCAGGTTCCCTTGTTCCTGAACTAGCACTGCCTGCAGTGCTACCTTGAATCCTGAGCCTTAGCATTCCTTGTTCCTGACCTGCAGCAGTTTCCCTTCTCCTGAACTAGCACTGCCTGCAGTGGTACTTTGACTCCTGAGCTTTTGCTCAATTCTAGTTCCTGCTCCAGCACTGTCTTCAGTGCTACTTTGTTTTCCTGATTCCTGAACCAGCACTATTCTTGTATACCCTTGTAGTCTCCCTTACTGTATATCCTTTTCCAGTCCCTGCCTTTCTTCCCATTTCCTTGGTTCCAGTTCCTAGTTTGCTGTCTTTCTATTCTGTTGTCTTGCTTCTGTTACCTTGTATGTTTGTTACCTGCTTTCTGCCAAGTGTGCCCTGTGATTTCTTTCCTTTCCTGTTAAGCACTCCTCCTAGCTAGCTCATTGTCTATTGTGCTTGTGTTTAGTTCTACCCCCTTGCTGTTACTGCCTTGCGTGTTCCTGTTTGATTACCAGGATCCGTGGGCACAGCTGACTACCTAGGTGGTGTTTCTTGTTCACTGTGAGTATTGTCTTTGAGTTGCATTTATAGCATCACAATTGGTATCAGCTCCACAGACCCTGCTTTTGCATGCATATCCTATATGTTGGTATTTGCAGTCAGTATCTGTAACAGCAATTGTGGGTGAGGAACTTACTGAGCTTCAGTCTTACCGTGTGGAGCTCCCGAGTGCTTTACCCCACATTCCCTTTATTGTTAATGTTTTTTTTATATATAAGTGTATTGCACATCCGTCCTGGGTGTAGTGATTCTGAATGCTGAGCCGCCTCATGAGTGCCTGTCCTTTCTGAGTCTCCCCCATCTTGTTAACTTGTACAGGCTTCCCCTTTGGATCCCTTTTTCTCCTCTGACTTTCTGTGTGATCCTGGGCAGCGCTGTACTACTCTTTCTGGGTACATTTTCTACCCAGTTCCCAGTCCTTGCCCAAGTCCCTGACTGTGTTCCCGACATAGTCCTGGACAGTCCCTGACAGTTTACTCCTATCCAGGCAGGATGATTGCCTTTCCAGTTTTTGTTGTTGAAAGTTACCAAACCAAGATGGTGCTAACCTATTTCCTGTGATGTCATCTCCTGCACTGACCATATTTAAGAAGGCTTGGCCCTGAGATGGATGTGTCACAATGCATTTGTTCCACTATTTTGTGTTGCATTCAGTGCCCTAGTTAGCCTTAATTTTCCCTGATTTTTCCTATTATTTTCATCTGGATTTCTACCAAGATTTCTAGTTCTGATAGACATTTATTGCGCTCTTTCTCAACCCTGATCCAGGGTGGTTTTGGTGCATTGCTTATCAACTCCTTTAATGATCAGTATCTTCAATCAAGAGTTATAGAGATTGCCCAGGAGTATTTTTCTGCCCTTTTGGGCTTTTTCCTCCTAACTGAGACGCTCTTAAAAAGCCACTTGTCACCTTTTACATTATATTAAGTGCAGGGTGGCACTGTGACTACTGGAAGGAGTTGCCATTATCTCAAGTAATCAAGAAGGGAATGTGAGAGGCTTTCACATCATCTGGTCCTTGACTCCTTCATTTATAGAAGAATAAATGTCCTGTTAAATTTTAGCAGGAACTGCCTAAACTAAATGGTAACTATTTTTTAAACACAGACTTCAAAAACCTACTAAGACCACTAGTCACTCATTAATTGCCTCTCTAATGACTTAGACTCCCATTACAAGTGTACCAGAAACACAAACGCAGTAATTCTACACACAAAACAGAGGAACTCTGACTTGGCACAGGTCAAACAATACAACCATATGGACTGAGGGCCTGATTACGAGTCTGGCGGTCCGAGGACCACCAGCCTCGTGGGGGCATTGCGGTGGCGGTACACCCACAGCCACACCGGCGGTCCGACCGCCCTATTACAATTAGGGTGGTCAGACTGCCATTGCACCGCCGCACCTGCCAGGGAACTGCTGTTACCTGGTGGTGGTAAGGCGGTCAGGGGCTCAGCAATATGCTGGCGGTGCCGCTGCAGCATCGCCATGCATATTACAAGTTTCCGGACCGCCAGCGGTGTCATGGAGGTTGTCACTCCATGAAAAAGCTGGCAGTCTTAAAGCAAAGGGGGCTCTACAGGGTCCCCTGTTGTCCATGGGGATGCATGAAGGGGGGCACAACATGTGCCCCCTGTGTGCTTGAACCCCAGTACCTGCACAGCATGGACTTTACAGGCCATGCCGTGCAGAAACTGTTTTTGGCGTTCCTACTGTGGTGCCCATTTTCAGAGGCACCGCCGTGGGACCGGCAAAAGAAGCCCACCAGACACGAGTAAACTCGAAAACTGGCAGGCGGTGCGCACACGGGTTTGGCGGTACATGAGCATGCCACCGGCGTGGGGGTCTCGCCTAGCACCACCAAACTCGTAATCAGGCCCTTAGTGTTTGATACCTACTCTCTGCAGAGTCAAGAATATTTAGGGTCACATTTGCCTGGTTATGTTAAAATGAAATTTTTAAGGTTCTGATTGTTTTTGATCCTGATTCATGAATTCGAAGGAATATGGAACCCAGTTAAAACTGTTTGTCGACTTTGTGGGCATGCAACCGAATCCCTTCTGCACATTTTATGTATGTGCCCTAAATTAAGATCAACTGTGGAAGCGGTCAGATACTGTTTTAGCCTTAGGAAAGACAGTGCAATAATAATGTTAACAACATTTTTAGATCAGACTTATAAATCACTATCTGTATGATTTTATTACTCATTTATATCTCCTGATTTGTCTGTTTTATATTGGGATTTAAGCAAACTGTTTTTATACAACTTGCCTTAAATATATGCCTTTTGAACATTTGACACATTTGCACCACATCGGCGTATTTAAGAAAAGTCAACTAGTAGGTCAAATAAGATCGATGGAAGAGGCTGCTTGAGACTGTGAAAGTGTCAGGGTCAATAGTACAATAATAAGGCTAGTGATGTTATTGGTCGAGATTTATAAAGCATCTCTTCCGCAAACATGTAAATGTCTACACTTTGGGGTATATTTACATGAATTGCCGCTAACCAGTTAGTTAGCGGCAATTTTCTTAATGCTGTCTATCGCCGAAACTATTGCCCTGTTAGCGACGTATGTACAATACATCGCTACATGGCGATAGTATCAGCTAGTCGCGGCGAAAACTGCCACTAACAGTAGCGTCAAGGCGATAAAAATAATGACATTAGCAAGAGAAAAGTGACAAAAGGCCAATTAGCTGGAAAAAAAATCACGTTAGTCAGCCCAGCGTCACTTTTCTGCCTCTAGAGGCAAAAATAGCCTATAAGTCCACCTCCAATGAAAAAAATAAAATAAAAACAATGGAATGCAGAATGGAGCACCCAGGGCCAAGTTCAGCACAGATCAACAAACCCCCAAATTCCCCAACAGCCAGGATGACCAGCCAGAGTCCCAGGGGAAGAGGAAATGCAGATTCAGGGCTCCATTCATGAAAAGAGGTGCATCGCTGGGGAAAACCAGTGATGCATCACTTTTCATAGTGCCCTCCTTGAAACTACATGGCAGCTGAAGCCTGGAAGTGTGGACAGTCCCCGGGGCCGGGAGGCCTGGCTGGGCCTGCATCTGAGACCGGGAGTGGGAGGTGGAGGTGCTGTGGAGTTTCTGCGGCCTGACGGTGGAGGCGGGCCGTGTCAGGCCCAAGCCTTTGGGCCGTGGTGGTGGACATTGAGGTGCTGGTGATCGCCTTTACCTGGTGGTGAAGTCTGGCAGGTTGCATGGAGACACGTTGCTGACCTGTGTGAGAAGACCGCCTGACGCCCCTTGGAGCTGTGATCGGTAGAGGCGCTCCTGCGCACCGATGTAAGGAGGTCTGCATTGCATAGCACACGCCACCACTACACCGGGGTGTATGGAGGTGATTACCAATGGTGGGCTGTGCATCTCTGCATCACAGTACGGAGGATTTGGTGCTGCCTGGACGCTGTGGAGGGTGAGGCCCCTGAGCAGCGCTGAACTTGTGTTGGAGGAGCGCTGCAACTTCACAGCTAAGGGAGCCCTGTTGCATCACCTGCATCGGGAGGTTCCCCAGCTGACTTGGCAGCGACTGCTGTACCCAGGCTTATGAAATTCCGACTGGCTGAGGCTCCTGCTGGCTGAGTCACAGATTTGGAGAGAGTGCATGGGATTGATTCCCGGTGTTGATGTCCAGGTGAGGAGAAGGTGGGACACGGAGTGGAGAAGGCCCGGGGGTCGAGTCAGGCCCAGGTCTATCACCTGTGGGTGGCGCACGCGGTGCCCTGAGCAATCCCTGCGCTACGCCTGACCTACATCAGCGAGGGCACTGTACAAGACTGGTGGGAGACTCCACTAACTGGCTCTTATCGCTGATATCGGGTGTTGGTGGCAGCGGGTGCCAGAGGCCCTTCGTCACGCAGCTTGATCTGATGTCACTCACTGGGCAACTGGGGAACACGGAATCTGGTCACCACTGTTAGATTGGAGGAGGCGACTGGGTGGTGCTGCCTTTCCTCACCCCCTGGTAGTGAGCTCTTGGGTGTAAGGGGGATTTCCATCAGTGCCAACCGAATGAAGATTGACGACTAGCATACACCTGATTGGTGGAGAGGGGCCGGCTGGCCACACTGCACTGCATCACGTCATACATAGTGCCTGGGCATCTGGCACAACGATGGCCTGCCTGCAAACGGGGGCGGTGTCAACATTTGGCCGCTCCTCCATGTCGGTGAACCGAGCGGCTAGGGAACGCTGGCCACTGCAGCAGGTGACAGTGGACAGTCTGGACTCCAAACTAGACTCTGTACTCGCAGTGGGTACCTCCCTCGAACAAACGGGCACTTCCTTTGAGGGCTGCATAGCCAAAATCCCAGCAAACTTCACCCTGGAGTGCACAGATCATCACAAGCTGACTTACAAGGTACACGACGATGAGCAAGAACTGTGCAAAGTCCCCCCGAGTATGGGAATGCTGGGAAGGGGGGTGTAGGCAATAGCATGATGGGAGTGGTAGTCACAGCTCAACATCCCCCACCCACATGGCCCAGCAAGCTAGCACTGAAGCATGCACACCTCACAGGGAGTGGAAAGCCACTTCAAAGATGTCTGACACTGGTGCTCTGTTGTGGGGAGCACAAGGCCCTGCTGGGAACTGGGCACCAACTAACAGCAGGACCCCACTGTCAGCCATCTTGCCATTGCCCTCACACTCACACACAGTGAAGTCCACCCAAAAGCAAGTAAGTATGGGCATGCTGGGAAGTGGGGTGGAGGCAATAGCATTATGGGAGTGGTAGTCACAGCTCAACATCCCCCACCCACATGGCCCAGCAAGATCACACTCAAGCATGCACACCTCACAGGGAGTGGAAAGCCACTTCAAAGATGTCTGACAATGGTGCTCTGTTGTGGGGAGCACAAGGCCCTGCTGGGAACTGGGCACCAACAAACAACAGGACCACATCGTCAGCCATCTTGCCATTGCTGTCACACTCACACACAGTGAAGTCCACTCAAAAGGAAGAAAGTATGGGCATGCTGGGAAGGGGGGTGTCGGCAATAGCATGATGGGAGTTGGAGTCACAGATATTGGTCACCCCCACAATTGGCCCATCAACACCACCCTGAACCATGCTCACATCACAGGGAGTGGAAAGCCCCATCAAAGATGTCTGACACTGGTGCTCTGTTGTGGGGAGCACAAGGCCATGCTGGGAACTGGCCACCAACTAACAGCAGGACACCACTGTCAGCCATCTTGCCATTGCTCTCACACTCACACACAGTGAAGTCCACCCAAAAGCAAGTAAGTATGGGCATGCTGGGAAGTGGGGTGGAGGCAATAGCATGATGGGATTGGTAGTCACAGATATTGGTCACCCCCACAACTGGCCCATCAACACCACCCTGAACCATGCGCACATCACAGGGAGTGGAAAACAACTGACAAGATGGCTGACACTGGCTACTGCTGTGGGGAGCACAAGGCCCTGCTGGCAACTGTGCACCAACCAACAGCAGGACACCACTGACTGACATCCTGAAAGACAACTTGCACTCCCTGCAATGGCAGCACGTTCCATGGTGGGATATCTTGCTGGGTGGGAAGGAGGGCCGGATGTCAACCAAATACAACCAATGCAGACCATGTACACACCCCAACATTCACATAGAAATGCCCAAATAATGCAGGACAATGTGCTACACCAATATCAACCTCTGACTGTGACAACTTAGGACAATGCAATGTACAGGCCCGCATCCAGAGGCACAGTCACAACTGTCAGGTGTGTCAACCATTGATGCCTGCAGAAACATAACATACAATGTGTGTGTCTCCCAAAAACAGGTGATGATGGGGACACAGCAGCAGACGCTGAGGATTCCCCGTCCCAGGCTCAAGAGGATACGGAGCTCACTGGTGTGGAACAGCCTCTGCCCTCCTCGGATGAAGAAGACCTACCTGGCACCTCCGGAGCAAGTCATCATGCAGCACCAGCAGGACCACCAGCTGCACCCCCTGCACCCACCCCTCTAACGACTGTCAACACACATACCACCCCTGCCGACATGGACAGACCAAGGAGCACCACCAGCACAGGGACCCTGGACCAACGTGGGGCCATGGACACCAACACCACCAACAACCCCCAAGGGGGCCCAGGGTCACCTGTGCGTGCCACCTCAGGTACTGCACATGTCGCTAGGGGTGGTGGGAGGGGTGGGAGACATAGGTCGCTGATCGCAGAGGGGTCTGGACTGCATGATGACCCACAACTGGCACGCATAGCCGATGCGTACCAGTCCAGCACCGGAGAGCTCAGCCAGGTAGTGGGGCTCCTCAGGGACATTAAACAGCAGCAGGCTGCCCATCATGCCCGCTTGGACTCACACATGTCCCGCGTGGAGTCCAAGTGGGACACACTGCAAGAGATGACGGTGGTGCATAGGGACATATTATAATGCCTCCGCCAGATGAGCAGCAACCAGTCAACACCTCCCTGTGTGCCCACAACATCTGGTGCTGAAACAACTGCAACTGCCACAGGGAGGGAGGATGACTCTGGCGGAGAGTCCCCTGCACCGCAGCAGCCTGCACTTGAGGGTCCCCCAAAGAAGAGGGGTCGTCCGAGGAGGGGCAAGTGAGAGGCTGATGGCCATGTGCAACCCCCAGGAAGCCAAAACCTGTTCTGGATAATCACCTTTGTGCGCAAACTGTTCACCCTGTTGACTGCAACACAACTCCCCACATGACATGGGGAGTACAAGTTGGACCAATGTCTCAGATGACTGTGGACTTGATACAGGACATTTATGCTACCAGGACTTCCAATTCATCTAGGAACTTTGGATTGCAATCAAAATGTACAGCACTCACCATCCTGTGCACTATTCACACACATGTATGACAATAAACACACTAATACACCATAACTGCCTCTGTCGTGATTCCAACGTGGTTTCTGTCATGGAGATGATGACCAGCGAAATTACACTGTGCATTCTAACTGCTACAGCTAGTACAACACAGGCATGTGAGTCATGGCAACGTGACACACCACCAGGGCTACACAACAATTACACACCTAGGCCATCTGACTCATTGCCTACACTGATGTTGCCAGGAAATATGGTGCAATGCACAGACACAACACCTATTCACAGTCTTTGTCAACTAGCCCACTGGTGCAGTAAGCAAATGTCAGTCAAATGTGTGACCACAGACAACGCACATCACAAAGTGAAGCACAGGTTTATTACACATTTGCTACATGTTGTAACCACTACAGATGCAAGGTAATCCCACCTGGCAGCGGGCACACAGTCAACAAGTGTAGAAGGAAGGAAGTCCATGGGTGTGGCGCACATCACCTGTAGGGACACAACAGCTACCACCCTGGAAGTCGAATCACGGTGTCGGGGATCACAGTTGACCAAACGACTCAGAAAGTACCCTGTGAAGGACAGAAATGACACACAGTCAAAAGCACTGAAGAACAAGACAGAACTGCAATACTCATGCCCAATACATGTCACAAGATACCCACCCAGAACCAAGTTAGCATGTCAACACTGTTGGGGAGTACAGACTACCTGTAAGGACACATCGCTACATGCATACAGTCATGTAGCCCATGGACACACTCAAACAGCACCAGAGCACCACCAACACATATCATGCAAACTCACATCATTGACATGACATCTCTGGATACTCACATTCAGCTGAAGAAGTTGGTGATGAGCTGTGTGACATCACCATCACCATCATCATCATCAACACTGGCATCGTGGTCCAGGCCAGGATCCTCCACAGGTGGCGGATGTTGGTCATCGTCATCCAGGATGAGAGGCAACTCCTTCCGCACTGCCAGGTTGTGTAGCATGCAGCAGACGATGACAATCTTGCACACCTTTGCTGGGGCATATGGGAGGGCCCCTCCTGTCTTGTCCAGGCAGCGGAAGCGGCTCTTCAGGAGACCAAAGGTCCGCTCAATCACTCTCCTTGTCCGACCATGTGCCTCATTGTAGCGCATCTGGGCTGGTGTCACAGGGTTCCTGAGGGGCGTCAGCAACCACGGCATGTTGGGGTATCCGGAGTCACCTACATACAGACAATTGCACATTAGCTGAGTTGGAAAAGAGGGTGGAACACTACATTGCAGAACACACACAATGGTACAAAGTCAGTACACACCAACAAGCCAGGCACATTGGTTCGGCATCTGTGACATCATCCTCGGGATGCGACTACTCCTCATCACGTAGGCATCGTGTGCAGAACCGGGGAAACGGGCACACACGTGTGAGATGCTCATATCTGCAAGACAGACCACCAGTGCATTGACCGAGTGGTAGTGTTTGCGGTTACGGTAGGCCTGCTCTTGGGCCTGTGGTGGTACCAAAGCCACATGTGTCCCATCAATGGAGCCAATGACAAGCGGCATCCTCCCCAGGGCATAGAAGTCACTCTTCACGTCAGTGAGTTGTTGGAGTCTAGGAAATAGATGTACTGGTTCAGGTATATCAACATAGCCTCCAAAACATTGCGGAGCACACGGCTGAACATGGTCTGTGACATCCCACCAGCAGTCGCCAGAGTGTGTTGAAAGGTACCGGTGGCAAAGAAGTGTAGGGCTGCCATCACCTTCACCTTGGGGGTCAGCGCTGTAGGGTACGGCCGGCCAGGTTGCAAATGTGGTGCCAAGCGCACTGCCAAATCCTCAATCAGCTGCCTGGTGAAGCGGTACCGTCGGATGCTGTCACGTTCCACCATCGTTGCCAGGTCAGGGAATGGTCTATGGACAGCTGGTGCCCTGCAGTGCATAGGTGAAGAAAGAAAGATTGTCCGTCACCCCACATATGTGGCATTGAACACACTCAATATCACATGATACATCATTATGAGGCACAAGTACATGATGTGTGCAGTTCCGTAAGGACATGTATGGCACATACATGGCCAACATCTAACATCACAGTTCAACAAGTGGCATCAATAAGTCCCAGGTTGTGCCATTGGATATCATGAGGCCGTGTCACAGTTCCCATCTCCTGCTGCCACGTTACAAACACACCCCACAGTGACATGTGAGGACAGATGTGCCCCAGCCATCACAGCTCAACGACAGGTAGATTCCCAGGGACCCTGTATTGCCACATGGACACTGGCATGACATGGTGTATCATGTATACACCACAGCAAAACAACCATGACCCCCACAGGTAGTGGTCCCTGTTGCCTCGGCAGGACAGACATGGACGTCTGTGACACCACACACGCACAACATCAAAGTCCATGCACAAACAACGTGGATGTGGAGACTGTCTCCCATTGTGCACATGAAATCAGAGACATTGTAAACACAACATGCACACAGACTGTGGAGGACCATCACTATTGTGCCAATGGGTCACCCTGGGTTAAACATACCGTCCCACATGGGACTCAGGGGGTATGTGACATGACATACACATACACCACCGTGAAATGTGACCATGCCACATGCTCAGATATGAACAGTTGCCCTTCACAGTGGTCATGTACATGAAACACCAAGGATTCTGTCCCCATGAACACGTGCACAGCCTGGGGGTGGCTGCCCCCAAGTGACACCCACAGAACAACATGTTCACCCCCATACACGGAATAGGTAATGCAGCCTTACATGCCTTAGGATACAGTTTGGACAGGCTGTGGTGTTGTAGGTGTGCCCCTCACTCCCTGGGAAGTATATGTGGCTGGCATATGTTCACCTGTGACAGGCATGGTGACATATGCCAGTGACTTGTACAGGGACGCGTTGGACAGCAATGGACCGATCGGTGCGCACACATTGGCCATTGCATTCAATGTGTGCTGGTACGCGTTGTATTCTGCACACGCGTTGGACAGCAATGGACCGATCGAGTGCGCACACATTGGCCATTGCATTCAATGTGTGCTGGTACGTGTTGTATTCGCAATATGCATTGGACAGCAATGGACCGATCGGTGTGCCCGGCCGGCCCATTGCATTCAATGTGTCGCGGTACGCGTTGTATCCTGGGTACGCGTTGAGCAGCAATGGACCGATCGGTGTGCCCGGCCGGCCCATAGCATTCAATGTGTCGAGTACGCATGTGTATCCTGGGTGCAGCGTTGATCAGCAATGGACCGATCGGTGTGCCCGGCCGGCCCATTGCATTCAATGTGTCTTGAGGAACGCGTTGTATCCTGGGTACGGCGTTGATCAGCAATGGACCGATCGGTGTGCCCGGCCGGCCCATTGCATTCAATGTGTCGCGGTACGCGTTGTATCCTGAGTACAGCGTTGATCAGGAATGGACCGATCGGTGTGCCCGGCCGGCCCATTGCATTCAATGTGTGCGGGTGCGCGTTGTATCCTGGGTACGCGTTGATCAGCAATGGACCGATCGGTGTGCCCGGCTGGCCCATAGCATTCCAATGTGTGCGGGTGCAGCGTTGTATTCGCAATACGCGTTGGACAGCAATGGACCGATCGGTGTGCCCGGCCAGCCCATAGCATTCAATGTGTGCGGGTACGCGTTGTATCCTGGGTAAGCGTTGATCAGCAATGGACCGATCGGTGTGCCCGGCCGGCCCATTGCATTCAATGTGTGCGGTGCAGCGTTGTATCCTGGGTACGCGTTGATCAGCAATGGACCGATCGGTGTGCCCGGCCGGCCCATTGCATTCAATGTGCGCGGTGCAGCGTTGTATCCTGGGTACGCGTTGATCAGTAATGGACCGATCGGTGTGCCCGGCCGGCCCATAGCATTCAATGTGTGCGGGTACGCGTTGTATTCACAATACGCGTTGGACAGCAATGGACCGATCGGTGTGCCCGGCCGGCCCATTGCATTCAATGTGTGCTGGTACACGTTGTATTCGCAATACGCATTGAACAGCAATGGACCGATCGGTGCGCACCCATTGGCTATGGCCTGGCCTGGCAACGGACGCGTTTTCAAATTTTGAACGAGTCTGATGCTGTAAATTCAGTTGGTCTCCCACAACAATGTTGCAAATTCATGGGTGTCATGAAGTTGAACTTTTGAAGGATGCTGTGGGCGTGTGTAAGTGGTGCAATTCCATGTATTGGCCAGATTCAGAAGATGCAAACGACTTGGACCTATCACTTTGGACACATGGGACAGTATCTGCCTCTGCAGCACACATATAATGCTGGCTGTTCCCCTGAGAGCTCACTTGCCTGCACTACATGCTCCAGGACGACATCTGCCACCACCACTGCTGCTGTAACTGCACCCTCTGGACCCTGCAATGGCACGTACTGTGGAGAGAGCCCCAGCCTTCAGCACTGAGGAGAACCAGGCCCTGCTGGACAGCCTCCTTCCACAGTACGGGAATGAAGAAAAGTGGTCCGTGACAGTTATTTAGAGGAGAAATGGATCACAGTCTATGTAAATTGTGTTGAAAAGAAAAACAACACTGATCATCAATATCATATGACGAAATAATTGTTATTTGTAGCCTACCATTAATGTAAAGGCTTTGTTTTAGAAAGGCAACAAAGTGTCAAGCAATCAATATAAAACATACAATTAATGTCAAAAAAACCGAAATGAGCGCCAAAAGTAATCCAATATAATGTATTTATTCCATATATAAAAAACAATTTATGCATTCACAGTAGTAAAAAGGTTGCAAGGAAAGGAAAGGAAGATTTAGAAATGGTTGTGCTCGTGAAATGAAAGGGGTGGATAGAAGTCACTAGTTAAAAGAAATACAATATTTCAATCATTATAACATCAGACTGGTAAAAAAGACCAGTTCTACAGGACCTGTCCTGATCAATTCTTTTGATCACAGTTTATACAGTATAATCAAGCATTAATGCAACATCAAGCAATGGGGAAAGAAGGGAAAAAGGGTACAGGTCCCATGTAGGTAAATAGCGTCGACGTTTCGACTCGACTAACGCATAGAGGGTGACTTATGCCTCTGCTGCGAGTCTTCTTCAGGACGAAGGGGTACGGGGGCAACCTGGGGGTGAAAAGAGTAGCTCAGTGTTAAATGGCGCATAACTCCCATTACAAAAAGGGGAAGATAAGGACTAATACTGACCTAATCCTGGTGCCACATAGGCATCTCAGATATAGCAACGATGATGGTATACAAATTGATCCAGTCAAGGTATGCTGTAGGGAAAGAATCCTAAATTAATTATGCATCCTAGTCTGCCAATTGGCACAAGGTAGGTAGTCACCCAGATAATTCACTCACCCGAAGGAAGAAGCTGAATTCCACTCGTGAGGCCCCAACTTATGTAGTCCTCACCGGTATTTAAGAACCGTAATTAGGGTCAACAGACATCTGAATAAATCTCGAGCGTCCAGACCTACATATAAAATTACGAAGAAAGACTAGGTATCAAAAAGATAGTAAATATCCCTCAAGGTCAAAAAAGCAGCAATGGTTCCCAAAAGTTACCTTGAAAGAAAAGCACGGGCACGCCTCGATACTTCCTCCTATCAAGTTCAAATTCAAGGATGAACTGGCAGAGTGCTCGCGTTTATAAACAGCAAGCCGGTTAAAGACGGGGAAGCGTGCACGTTATACGTCAAAACCCGAACGTAAACCGGGAGCCCAGAGCTCGGGATTCCGAGACCCGCTAGGGATCCCAGATAGCTCGGTTATTATGATACCGACGATTTAAAGGGAAAGGAAAGTGCGTGTATATACAGTAATGCAAAGTTGAAAGACAAAGTCACAAATTACTAATATGCATCCGCATCCGGCAATACCTATTAACAGCTACATATAGGGGGATTCTCACATGGGATCAGAATTAATTATCCGGTGCATTTAGGAGTCCTCCCGATAGAAGATATCAATGTACATATCGTAGTGAACAATCACATGAGGACCATTACATGCATTATACAAACAGTATACTGTAAGGGAATGAAGTATTGACAGACCCGTCATTGTCACATCGTTGTCCACATACAAACAAACAAATCGGGATACACATTTGTACATATAAAGATACAACCTGTGATCATGGTCAAATTATAAGGTTCAGATAGATACCAATTAAATGTCTCAACTTGTGCATATGTGTATACATATAGACATAAATAAGTGAAGCATACACACAGACATAAATAAGTGGAGCATACATACAATAATACTCATAATAGTAAACGGTGTATATACATTGAATGAGAAAAAACTGTTACATCATACCTATATACAACCTAAAGGGAAAAACAATGTAGCCTGTCTATTTACAACCTAAAGGCTATATATTCACCATCTAAATATGCTATTATGTGAACTCAGGTTATGATAAAGGTTATTCAGCCGGTATTCAACATAGCCACCTGTCTGGCTATCTCCTCATATTCATTCAATCCCCTTAGTACGGTATCAAACGTATGGATCCATTTGCACTCACGGTAATTGAGAATATGTGAGAAATTACCACCCCTTGAGTTCTTACGTACTTTTTCAATCACCCACCATTTCAGGCTCTCAGCCGAGTGCCCAAAGGTGGTGAAATGCTCTACCAGTGGGGCACCTTGTACCCCACAGCGTATTCTGCTGCAGTGTTGTAGGATGCGGTATTTCACTCTTTGTGTGGTTTGACCGATGTATAAAAACTCACAGGGGCATGAGATGGCATATATCACCCCTGATGAGTTGCAGTTAGTGTGTTCCCTCATGGTATAGGTATACTCATTATGATTGAATTCCTTGATCTCCTTTGTCATAGGGCAGGCCTTACATCCTCCACATTTATAGTGTCCCTTAACTGGAGCGATATTCCATAGAGGTAGTTGGACATTTTGGGGCTTTGATGAAAGTAAGGATTTAACCAGAGCGTTTCTAAGGCTTTTACCCTTTCTGAAGGCATACATGGGGGGTTCAGACAGACCCAAATCTTCTGCAACCAAATGCCAGTGTTTGTTAATGGTTTTGCGGATATCGTTACTCTTGGTGCAGAAAGTGGTGACACAAGTGAGTCTTTCAGGTTTGGAGGGTTTCTCTGTATGGGTCTCAAGAAGATGTTCCCTATGATTAAACCAGGCTCTTTTTCTATCCTTTTTAAGGAGCCTAATGGGATAGCCGCGCTCAGTGAGACGCTCTAGCAAATCTGCAGATTCCAAGAAATAATCCTCTTTTTTGGTGCAGTTGCGTCTAATTCTCAGTAATTGCCCATAGGGCAAATTATCCCTGAGGCTGCGTGGGTGATGGCTTGAATATCTCAATAATGTATTGCGTTCACTCGCCTTCCTAAACAAGGTAGTGTGTAGTTTCCCATCCTCTCTTTTTATGGTGATATCCAAGAAACTTATTTCTTCTGTACTATGCTCAAGAGAGAACTGGATATCCGAGGATCTGGAGTTTATCCAGGAATGAAAGGACTTAAGTTGGATCTCTGTGCCTCTCCAGATCATCAAAACATCATCTATATATCGTCGCCACAATTTGATGTTATCTCGGAACGGGTTAGTGGGACTATATATAAATGCAAGTTCATAAGTGTCCATGTAAATGATTGCTAAGTTCGGAGCAAAACTTGCTCCCATGGCTACACCCTTCGTTTGGAAGTAGTAGTCATTTAGAAAAATAAAAAAGTTCTTAGTCATCGCTATTTCCAAAAGTGAAAGGATGAATTCAGTAGGCACTTGGGTGGGTCTTGGTCTTTTGTCTAGGGTCGCTCCAATAACATCAAGAGCCGCCCTCTGGGGAATGTTCGTGTATAACGAAGTTATGTCCATAGTAACAAGTCTCTCCTCACTAGGGTCAAAGGGCAGTTCATCCACTAGTTGGATAGTTTCGGTTGTGTCCCTGAGGTATGCAATCGTATTTATGGCAATGGGTTTTAAAAAAATGTCTATGTACTTACAAAGTGGCTCCAGAATTGAGCCACAACCTGAAATGATCGGTCTGCCTGGCGGGTTTTCCAAACGTTTGTGTATTTTCGGTAATGTATATATTGTGGGCATACGAGGCTGGGTATTATTCAAGTAGTCATATTCATGTTTACTTAAAAAGCCCTCAGCTAAACCTTTGCCAGTGATGTTTTTTATAAGTGTGGCAATTTGGTTGCTGGGATCAGAATTCAGTTTGATATAATTGTCGCTTATGCCTAATTGGTTGTGGATCTCTTGTTTGTAGTCAATAGTATTTTGAACAACTATAGCCCCACCCTTATCTGCGGGTTTGATAATAATGTCAGGGTTGTTCTTGAGTGATTCAATAGCTGCTCGTTCAGTTTTTGTAATGTTGAATTTGACATATTCTCTCTGGTTAAGAGAGTGCATCACGTCCCTCATAACCACCTGCTCAAAAGCTAGAATTTTATGAGTCATCATCTGTGATGGAGGGTTAAAGGTGGAGGGAGGTCGTAAGCCTGTGCAGGTAAAGGTCGGATTGAAGGGTATTTTGTTAAAATAATGTTTGAGCCTTATTTTCGGGTTTTGACGTATAACGTGCACGCTTCCCCGTCTTTAACCGGCTTGCTGTTTATAAACGCGAGCACTCTGCCAGTTCATCCTTGAATTTGAACTTGATAGGAGGAAGTATCGAGGCGTGCCCGTGCTTTTCTTTCAAGGTAACTTTCGGGAACCATTGCTGCTTTTTTGACCTTGAGGGATATTTACTATCTTTTTGATACCTAGTCTTTCTTCGTAATTTTCGTAATTTTATATGTAGGTCTGGACGCTCGAGATTTATTCAGATGTCTGTTGACCCTAATTACGGTTCTTAAATACCGGGGAGGACTACATAAGTTGGGGCCTCACGAGTGGAATTCAGCTTTCCCTTCGGGTGAGTGAATTATCTGGGTGACTACCTACCTTGTGCCAATTGGCAGACTAGGATGCATAATTAATTTAGGATTCTTTCCCTACAGCATACCTTGACTGGATCAATTTGTATACCATCATCGTTGCTATATCTGAGATGCCTATGTGGCACCAGGATTAGGTCAGTATTAGTCCTTATCTTCCCCTTTTTGTAGTGGGTGTTATGCGCCATTTAACACTGAGCTACTCTTTCACCCCCAGGTTGCCCCCGTACCCCTTCGTCCTGAAGAAGACTCGCAGCAGAGGCATAAGTCACCCTCTATGCGTTAGTCGAGTCGAAACGTCGACGCTATTTACCTACATGGGACCTGTACCCTTTTTCCCTTCTTTCCCCATTGCTTGATGTTGCATTAATGCTTGATTATACTGTATAAACTGTGATCAAAAGAATTGATCAGGACAGGTCCTGTAGAACTGGTCTTTTTTTACCAGTCTGATGTTATAATGATTGAAATATTGTATTTCTTTTAACTAGTGACTTCTATCCACCCCTTTCCTATCACGAGCACAACCATTTCTAAATCTTCCTTTCCTTTCCTTGCAACCTTTTTACTACTGTGAATGCATACATTGTTTTTTATATATGGAATAAATACATTATATTGGATTACTTTTGGCGCTCATTTCGTTTTTTTTTACATTAATTATGTGTTTTATATTGATTGCTTGACACTTTGTTGCCTTTCTAAAACAAAGCCTTTACATTAATGGTAGGCTACAAATAACAATTATTTCGTCATATGATATTGATGATCAGTGTTGTTTTTCTTTTCAACACAATTTACATAGACTGTGATCCATTTCTCCTCTAAATAACTGTCACGGACCACTTTTCTTCATTCCCGCATTGTACCCAGGTCTGGTGACGATCATTGGGTTACCCCATTATTATGTAATGGTCCTTCCACAGTACAGCAAGCTGTATGGGAAAGCAGGGGAGCAGGTGAGTGTTCTCTCCACTGCCTTTCTAAATGTGCATGTTGTCTGACTAGCAAGGCTAACAATCTGCACGCCACTGGCTAGCAGGCTCACTGAGTAGTTGTCACCCCCCATAGTGTGTAGTTACATGCACTGAACAGGTATAGTGCAGTGACAGTGCATTTAAACAAGGTTTTACTTCCCAGGCAATGATACCATGTAGTAACTGCTGGCATACTGTCCATGGCCATCGTTGCAATGCCTGTGTACATCATGTGCCCCTGTGATTGAGACATGTATATCCAACTGTGTAATGCACGGATATGTTGCATGTGTAGTAATGGCATTCTCACTTTGTCATCCTCACAGGTTGATGCCCACCAGAAGCAGCAGATATGGCTGACCATCGTCCGGGCAGTGAGATCCGTGGGGGTCTACAAGCGCCGGATCCGCAACTGCCAGAAGAGGTGGCAGGACCTTCGGGGCTGGACCCGGAGGATCGCACGGGACCAGCTGAAGCTTTCGCCTCCTCGCAGGAGGGGCGGACACCGGACCCTGACCCCCCACATGCTCAGGATCCTGGCGGTGGTCTTCCCTGATCTGGATGGGCAGCTGAAGGCCAGAGAGCAGCAAGGAGCGGGTGAGTCCATGACTGCATTGTGAACTTTGTCTGCCATGCTATGTGCCCTCCTCTGGCCTGGTTAAACTTCCACAGTACATCAGTCATGTGGTCCAGGACCCATGTCCCTCTATTGTGCACTGCCCACTCCTCATCTGATACCCAGGTGTGGCCCTTACAGTCAGGGAATTGTGTCACTTGGGTACTGTGTCCTTGCAGTTTGCTTGACTCAAGGTGGGGACAGCATCTGTTTCCCTAACTCTGTGGTGGGCATCATGGGTGGGTCCATTGCTTACACAATGCCTGTGTTCTGACATGTAATCTGCGTGTTACTTTGATATGTGGTCCAATTGCTGAGCTGATCCACCACGTGTGCCTGGGGTATCTGGCACACACCCATGCTGCGGGTGGGAACAATGTTTGGGCCCCAGGAGTGTGCATATTACGTGTGTCACACATACTTAGCCAGCTGCCTACTGTTCAGGGCTCATCCCTCATTCATGTGGGGCAGGACAGTCATGCCTACTCCAGGCCATGCAATCACACTCTGTACTCCCACTCCCGTGTATCAGCTGACACGTTGTGCTCAGTGATATGTCCCCTCAGGTGTCTGCCTCTCTGTCAGTGTGCTGTGGCTTCGTTGTCAGGACTGCTGGGGTGTTTCTCGGTTGGGGCTCAGCATGCCACCGGAGATGTGACCATAGGAGACGATACTTGTGTGACACATAGGTGTTTGATCACCTGACCGTGCAGATTGGGGTATGCGAATGTGAAGTTCAGGCAGCTGTTTCCCATTCACAGCAGATTGTGAGGTGCTCAGGTTCAGAGGGTTGTGTTACAGGTCTCCCATATGTCCAATCAGCATGACCTGGACAGATAAGGGTTCAGATGATGTGGTGTGTGGGGGATGTACATGTGCACTTGTTCAGCTCCAGGACTTGCATTCCCCATGACCTACTATTGTGACACAGTGCAGAGTGTTGTTGTCTGGCTGCCCTGCCTATGTGACTGGAGAGAGTGATGTATGACTTAGCAGGCATGCCTGTGCCATGGCATGTGACTTCCTATGAGTGACCCTGCAGGGGAGTGACATGTGCTACATGCACACCATTGTGGCAATGGCTATCAGGACATGGGTGCATCATGGTGTCTGTCGCTGGTATGCATCACATGCATTTCCTATTTGACTCTGGGCATCCCTTTCATCCGGACACCTGTACTGACTCAGTGGCAAGAGTCGTGATGTGTGCATGTTCACATGCTTCACCGTGTTCTCTGCACTGTCCAACTACTGTGTAGGTGCTGCATGTGTCCACACTGGGGTATTGCCATCCAACAGACACCAGACAGATGGGTGCAAGGCCAGGTGGGATGTGAGTGCCATGGTTGACCATCAGACTGACAATTGGTTTCTCCTGTTCTGTTTGGGCACTTTTAGCAATGTTCAACTAAGGATGCCAGGGCTTGCTCTGTAATGTGCTGTACTTACTGTGGTGTGTGCGTTCGGTGCAGGTGACTGATGTCTGTCTGTTTCCTATTGATTGCAGATACATCCATGGCCACAGGAGGGGACAGCTCCACGGACCAGGAGGAGCCGCAGAGCCAGACTGGGTCAGCAGCCGAGGAGTGGTCGGAGGGACCCAGTGGCACGGAGGACGAGGGAGCCACACCAAGGAGTCCTCAGCACCATCCACCTCAGCTGAGGACCACAGCAGCTCGGAGGATGACTCCCTTATGGAGGCGGGTGTCAGCAGCCACCACACCCCGCTAGTGTTGCTGTCCCTGCCACCACCACCGCCACTCCCATCGGCTCCCATTCCCGAGGTCCGTGGAGGCTCCCATGTTCGGGAGCGTGTCTCCTTCGGGCCAGGCACCGCACCCCCTGCCCCTGTGTCCCCTGCTGCCCTGAGTGAGGAGTCTGTGTACCTCCTTCGCCAGCTCCATGTAGGGCAGACAGCGATGCTGAGTGTCCTCCATGCACACACCACTCTGTTGACTCAGCTGGTGTCGTTCATGGAGGGCATCTCATCGGGCATGTCTGCCCTACAGAGGGGCAATAGGTCCATGGACTCCTCCCTGACGGCAGCAGTGTCCCTCCTCCGACAGTCCCTCACCCCTCCTGCCTCTGCCCCATCCACACTCCCCAGCACCTTACCCGTCCCAAGCACACACACACTGGCACATGCACACACCAGCACAGACACATGCAGCAGACAGACACACACGCCACAAACAAGACGCCCACGCACGCACCGTCAGGGGACTGAAACCACACTCACAGGGGATGGGGCACAGGCACAAACACACGCATCCACAAGCACTGTGCAGTCCTCAGTTGCCTCTCCCTCCAAAGACCCCTCCCTTGCCTCACCTGCAACCCCAAATACACAGCGGCTCTTCCTCTGTGACCTTGGCCTCTTCCCCTCCGACCCAGCTGATCCAGCATTCAGGGGGAAGAGGAAGCCCACCCACATGGAGCGGAGTGCCCCTGGCCCCCGGACACCATCCCCCAGGCGCAGACCGACTGAGGCCCCCACCCGCAAGTCCCCCGGACCCGGAAGAGCAAGACCCCGCCGCCGCTCTGCAGCTCAGGCACCAGGTCTCCTTCCTCCATCCCTCAGGCCCCCACTCCACAGGTGCCCCCACCACACCCTGCCCCAGGTTCCCCCACCCACAGATACACCATCCCCAAAAGGATCAGGCCTTCTCCCCTGCCACTTGCTCTTCCGGCCCCACACCCCCGCTGCGCTTGTCTGTGCCACTGGTGTGGTGAGGGTGTCCTCCCCTCTGTCCTGCCCACCTTACCTGATCCCCATTCTCCTCCCCTGTAGGTAGGCACTGCAGTGGAGTCCACTACCACCCTGTCTGACTTGGGCACTGCAGTGGCGAACCTGTCCACTCCATCTGCACGGTCCACTGCAGTCGTGCCGGCACCCACACCATCTGAGTCATGCCCCCCAGTTGTGCCGGCACACACCATGTCAGACACCTCCACTGCAGTTGTCAGTGGCTCTCCAGCACCCACCACCCCTTCCCTGCTTCCTTCTGGTGAGCCCTGATCCTGTCCCTGCGGTGCCTGGCCTGCCCCCCTGTATGCCCCTCCGAGGGGATTGTCCCTGGTGTTTATCAGTGCAGGCATGCGTAGGGTGACATCTGCCACTGTCACCCTGTTTTGACTTTCAGGATGGACTGGCCATTGGCCTTTGTTTCTTTTTACTGGACTTCAACTTTTGAACCCACATATGCTGAATAAAGCAACTTTCTGTTCTCTAGTGGTTTTGCATCTGATGTACATGATGTTGATGATGCTAACCATGCCCTTGCTGCAGTGATGGTGATATTTGGTCTCATGAAAATGAAGTGTTACTGTGCAGGAACCCATGTGGTCCACGGGCAATGTGTCCTATCCTGTAGTGTATCCATGTCATCCTTAGCAGCATATGAGGGTGTCATGTTTTCAATATTTGGCAATGGGATTTCCTACTTACATTAGCAATGTCACATCTGTGGCTTCCACCCCTGCACATCTGTTGTGCTTGCCATTGTTCAATTAGTCTACTTCCCTGACCGTGTGGCCATCTCCACTGGACATGCAGGTTTGGGCATCAATGGGGAAGGACTCATCTGTGTTGTCAGTGCAACTTGCTATACATGTGTGTTGGATCTGTGCTGATGATTTCGTTGACACTCCCATGACCAGGCTGATGTGACGGGAGCCTTCATTTGGTGCTAATTGTTGACTGTGTGACCAAGTGTTCTGCTGACATGATGGAGCCCTACTGAGGCAACATATGGCACAGCTTTCCTCACACAGGAGTGGAGTCCCCTCATGGCAGTGTGTACTCCTGTGACATTGCCTGCGCCCAAGGTGTGTGTTGTGTGAGCATGTCTGTGTGTTCACTTCCATTTTGCTGTGCATGCTGTGATCCCTAGTGATGTTCCTGTTTGTGATGCTTGCTGAGTTGACCTATGTTCCCCCAAAGTCTTCTCCCTGGGTTCTCTGTGATGTGGGTGCATGGCACATTACTGGTCATCAGGGTGTCACCCATAGGTGTGTTTGCTGTCAGGGCTGAGTTTGTGGGCAGACGCAGATGGGACACAGTCAGGATTCCCCTTGGCACTTGTTGTTTACACCTTTCATGTAATTTCCAGTTTGTGTTAGCTTACAGTGATTGTGACACGTTGTGTGTGTGACTGCTGGCACTCCTCAGGGTCAGGGCTGCAATGTTGGTAGTTGTCTATTTGTGTTCTTTGTGGGTGACCTTGGCTTCTTCATTGGTGTGGGACTGTGGCTGGGATCCCATTGGTTGGTGTGGTATTGCCGTCATGTCCATGTACGGCGTAGTGTGCAGTGTGTCAGACATTCAGGAGTCTTGTTGAGTGGCCATGTGTGATGTGTTTCTGCACCTTGGTTCCCACCACCACCCATGGGATTGTCATGGGTGCATGTGCAATGTCACCAGTGCATGTGAGCTTCACTGCTGCACATTGTTGGAGGTCGAGGTGTGTGGTGTTGAGTGTGTGCAGATGAGAGTTGTTGCTTGGCTAGACCCCTGCCTCCATGTTGGCCTTGGCTTACTGGCCGTGCTGATTGATTTGTGCTTGTGTAGGTGTGATGGTAGTTTGTTGCTCAGGACACATGACTGTGGTTCACAGTGTGAACGACATCTAGCTTTGTCATCACAGTGGGATTGTCATGCAGCCCAGGGTCACCACATTGTGGGGACCCTGGGGGTAGTGCTGTGGTGTGTCTGTGTCTTGCTGTGTCAGTTGCTGTTCCTACATGCTTGTGTGACATGTGTGATTTGTGCTCCCTCTCATCTAACAATGCCTGATTGCCCACATAGGGGATTTGGATCCATGAGTTACTTTTGTGTGGCACTGTATGCGCATCTGTGTAATTGGTATTCAGGCCTCATCATGTGTTGTGTGGTTGCCTGGGGACACTGGCACCCCCCACCTGTTGTGTTTGATGTGCAGTGTGGGTCTGCCTGTTTGTGTTTGTGCATCTGCACCACTGCATTGGCATATCTTTAGTGTGCCATTGGCTGTATGTTGTTTGGTGGGTTTCCCCTGCTGTCCCTGGGACTCCTAGGTCATCAGTCAGCACAATGATCATTGTTTGTGTGTCCCATTGCTGCCATGGTATGGTATCTGTTCACCTCACATCTACAGTCTCCACAGGGTATCTGCATTTGTGTGCCCATTGGTGCAAATATGTGGGTCTGCATTCTGATGGTCACTTCTGTCATTGTGTCATTGATGAATGTTGACAGTGTCAGCCCCCATGGGTGATGTTTGTCTGCACATGGCCAAAGGTATGTCTTATTTGCACTGCACTGTTTGCCTCACACAATCTATGTTGCTATGGGACACAAGCACTACTTTGCCACTGATGTGTTTGTTGTTCTGTGACCAGGAATCATCCATGCAGTTTGGCAGTTGCAGCTTTTTCAATGTCAACACTTACATTTTGGTCACTGTGATGATGGGGGTTTGGACCCCATTGCCACAATGTTCAAGATGTGCTACAGCTATGGGCCACACACTTACATTTTGGTCACTGTGATGATGGGGGTCTGGACCCCATTGCCACAATGTTCAAGATGTGCTTCAGCTTTGGGCCCCACACTTACATTTTTGTCACTGTGATGATGGGGTTTAGACCCCATTGCCACAATGTTCAAAATGTGCTTCAGCTATGGACCCCACGCTTACCTTTTGGTCACTGTGATGATGGGGGTTGGACCCCATTGCCACAGTGGTCATGGTCTGCTTGCATTGTGGGGGCCACACACATTTATGTGTGACACATGTGATAGGGGGTCACATTGTATGTTCAAAGTCATGTTCAGTGTTGTAGGCATTTGACACAGTCTACACACGCTTGTCATGGTGTTGGGGGATGTCTTTTTGTTGCATTCTTTATGTTGGTGTGTGCTTGTTGTGTCATGCATTAGCCATCCTATGAGTGGGGGTGTTGTTGGTGGTAGGCATCCAGCCCCCATGGGTAGAGGTGGTAGTAGTGGTAGGCATCTGGCACCCCTGGGTAAGGGTGGTAGTAGTGGTAGGCATCTGGCACCCCTGGGTAGGGGTGGTAGTAGTGGTAGGCATCTGGCACCCCTGGGTAAGGGTGGTAGTAGTGGTAGGCATCTGGCACCCCCATGGGTAGAGGTGGTAGTAGTGGTAGGCATCTGGCACCCCTGGGTAGTGGTGGTAGTAGTGGTAGGGATCTGGCACCCCCTGGGTAGAGGTGGTAGTAGTGGTAGGCATCCAGCCCCCATGGGTAGAGGTGGTAGTAGTGGTAGGCATCTGGCACCCCCTGGGTAGAGGTGGTAGTAGTGGTAGGCATCTGGCACCCCTGGGTAGAGGTGGTAGTAGTGACAGGCATCCAGCCCCCCATGGGTAAGGGTGGTAGTAGTGGTAGGCATCTGGCACCCCCTGGGTAAGGGTGGTAGTAGTGGTAGGCATCTGGCACCCCCATGGGTAGAGGTGGTAGGCATCTAGCACCCCCTGGGTAAGGGTGGTAGTAGTGGTAGGCATCTGGCACCCCTTGGGTAGTGGTGGTAGTAGTGGTAGGCATCTGGCACCCCCTGGGTAGAGGTGGTAGTAGTGGTAGGCATCTGGCACCCCCTGGGTAGAGGTGGTAGTAGTGACAGGCATCCAGCCCCCATGGGTAGAGGTGGTAGTAGTGGTAGGCATCCAGCCCCCATGGGTAGAGGTGGTAGTAGTGGTAGGCATCTGGCACCCCCTGAGTAGAGGTGGTAGTAGTGACAGGCATCCAGCCCCCCATGGGTAAGGGTGGTAGTAGTGGTAGGCATCTGGCACCCCCTGGGTAAGGGTGGTAGTAGTGGTAGGCATCTGGCACCCCCATGGGTAGAGGTGGTAGTAGTGGTAGGTATCTGTCACCCCTGGGTAAGGGTGGTAGTAGTGGTAGGCATCTGGCACCCCTGGGTAGTGGTGGTAGTAGTGGTAGGCATCTGGCACCCCTGGGTAGTGGTGGTAGTAGTGGTAGGCATCTGGCACCCCTGGGTAGAGGTGGTAGTAGTGGTAGGCATCTGGCACCCCTGGGTAGAGGTGGTAGTAGTGACAGGCATCTGGCACCCCCTGGGTAGTGGTGGTAGTAGTGGTAGGCATCTGGCACCCCCATGGGTAGAGGTGGTAGTAGTGGTAGGCATCTGGCACCCCTGGGTAGTGGTGGTAGTAGTGGTAGGCATCTGGCACCCCCATGGGTAGAGGTGGTAGTAGTGGTAGGCATCTGGCACCCCTGGGTAGAGGTGGTAGTAGTGGTAGGCATCTGGCACCCCCTGGGTAGTGGTGGTAGTAGTGGTAGGCATCTGGCACCCCTGGGTAGAGGTGGTAGTAGTGGTAGGCATCCAGCCCCCCATGGGTTGAGGTGGTAGTAGTGGTAGGCATCTGGCACCCCTGGGTAAGGGTGGTAGTAGTGGTGGGCATCTGGCACCCCCTGGGTAAGGGTGGTAGTAGTGGTAGGCATCTGGCACCCCTGGGTAAGGGTGGTAGTAGTGGTAGGCATCCAGCCCCCATGGGTAGAGGTGGTAGTAGTGACAGGCATCCAGTCCCCCATGGGTAGAGGTGGTAGTAGTGGTAGGCATCCAGCCCCCCATGGGTAGAGGTGGTAGTAGTGGTAGGCATCTGGCACCCCCTGGGTAAGGGTGGTAGTAGTGGTAGGCATCCAGCCCCCCATGGGTAGAGGTGGTAGTAGTGACAGGCATCCAGCCCCCATGGGTAGAGGTGGTAGTAGTGGTAGGCATCTGGCACCCCTGGGTAAGGGTGGTAGTAGTGGTAGGCATCTGGCACCCCCTGGGTAAGGGTGGTAGTAGTGGTAGGCATCTGGCACCCCTGGGTAAGGGTGGTAGTAGTGGTAGGCATCTGGCACCCCCATGGGTAGAGGTGGTAGTAGTGGTAGGCATCTGGCACCCCTGGGTAGTGGTGGTAGTAGTGGTAGGCATCTGGCACCCCTGGGTAGAGGTGGTAGTAGTGGTAGGCATCTGGCACCCCCTGGGTAGAGGTGGTAGTAGTGACAGGCATCCAGCCCCCATGGGTAGAGGTGGTAGTAGTGGTAGGCATCCAGCCCCACATGGGTAGAGGTGGTAGTAGTGGTAGGCATCTGGCACCCTCTGGGTAAGGGTGGTAGTAGTGGTAGGCATCTGGCACCCCCTGGGTAAGGGTGGTAGTAGTGGTAGGCATCCAGCCCCCCATGGGTAGAGGTGGTAGTAGTGACAGGCATCCAGCCCCCCATGGTTAGAGGTGGTAGTAGTGGTAGGCATCCGGCCCCCCATGGGTAAGGGTGGTAGTAGTGGTAGGCATCTGGCACCCCTGGGTAAGGGTGGTAGTAGTGGTAGGGCATCTGGCACCCCTGTTAAGGGTGGTAGTAGTGGTAGGCATCTGGCACCCCTGGGTAGAGGTGGTAGTAGTGGTAGGCATCTGGCACCCCTGGGTAAGGGTGGTAGTAGTGGTAGGCATCTGGCACCCCTGGGTAGTGGTGGTAGTAGTGGTAGGCATCTGGCACCCCCTGGGTAGTGGTGGTAGTAGTGGTAGGCATCTGGCACCCCTGGGTAGAGGTGGTAGTAGTGACAGGCATCTGGCACCCCTGGGTAGTGGTGGTAGTAGTGGTAGGCATCTGGCACCCCCATGGGTAGAGGTGGTAGTAGTGGTAGGCATCTGGCACCCCTGGGTAGTGGTGGTAGTAGTGGTAGGCATCTGGCACCCCCTGGGTAGAGGTGGTAGTAGTGGTAGGCATCTGGCACCCCCTGGGTAGGGGTGGTAGTAGTGGTAGGCATCTGGCACCCCTGGGTGGGAGTGGTAGTGGTGGTGGGCATCCGGGCCCCTATGTGTATATGTGGCATTGGTGATGGCCATCCCGCCCCTATGGTGCTGCTGTTGCTGGTGTAAGTAATTTCTGCATCCCTCTGTGTGTGTGTGATATGTCGGGTACGTGTAGTTTGTTTTTGTGGTTGGTGTCTGACTTACCTTCTGCGCCGTACGCGTCCGTGCCTGTTCCGGTAGTAGATGTAGAATATTGGTAGGATCGGCATGATGGGATTCATGGTTGGTTCGTCTCGTTCGTCTTTATCGTTGCTTCGCCTCGTCCTCGCCGCTGGCGTGTTCGTCTCGTAGCCGTGGATCGTGTTGTGGCGCGAATCGGAGCTTATGTGCGCCTCTCCCGGATGCTTTGACGTGCCGTGCGTAGCGACGGGTAAGGCGGGGAAGGGAAGCGCATCGTACTTGTCCGGCCGGACGGAGCTGCATTTTGGCTTCCGTGCGACTAGATTCTGCGTTTATGGATCCGGCTCGGTCGGGGAACAGGACCTGGATTGGGTGAGTACGACTGGGTCGGTGTCTATGCTGTTGTGCGCATCGTACTTGCTCGTTCGGAATAATGTGCGGATCGGTCGGGAAACAGGCATTCGCATGGCTTTTTTCCCGACCGAATGGTGTTAGGTGCGCCTCCGACCGAGATCGGAATCGGCCCCTAAGTTGGAAGATATCAGGTAACTGAGTTAACATCAATAGGAATCTCCCCCATATTGTCGTGGCTTTTACACGTGATATAGCCATCCAGTTGGTTCCCCCCTGAGGGAAAAAGTTTTTTTTTCCCCTGTTTCTTTATCTTTTAAATTTTGAGATCGCGATACAAACGTCAGGATTCTGAGGACATACAGAGCTCGGGAGATCAAATATATAAACTTTCCAGCCGGGATAGATGGTTAGCATCTCTTCGGTTGTGTGCTTCCATCAAAAAGGTATATAAAAAGATTGCTTAATAGTAGATATTGAAAGTTGTGTAGCCCTATTGGTATGACCTAACAATTAGAGGTCCTTGATATCTATATAGTTAATTGAAATTCTTTTTAACAAAACATAAATATAAATCAAAGTTTTTTACCTAGTTTAGAAGAAAGGAATAGATCATCTCACTTTCTGGTTAAATACTTGGAATAGGTTAGATGTGGCCTGCCAATGTGTTACATATTATGGAGAAATAGAGGCTTACCATTATAAAATTTAAATTTCTTATGCCCTATTTTGTGTATCTCTTTCTATCTTTTTCATTTCCAGAATAAGAAACTTTGGGAATGTCTGCACTACTGAAATAACGTTGCATCTCTTCTTTTTAACGTGACCGGCTTTATTTTAAGATTAGAAAAGAAATATAAGAAAGAAACCCTCTATTTAGTGCATATAAAACTAACTATACAGACTGGTAAGAGAATAAAAACTCCGAATAAACTTTGTAGATGCTTGATTACAACTTATAAATAAGACTGACACATTGATATGAGTTGTCTATAAATATTAGCTTTAATGATATGGAGCACAATGTATGTAATATCCTATTCATAAACAAAAAAACCCTCAAACAAACCCCCCTTTTTCTTTCTTTTTCGATTTGATAAAATGGATGCTCGACATTATGACTGTATTGCTGAATTATACTGTTTCTACCAAGAAAACTGGTCGAACCAGACTGTATATGGCTGATGACACAATAAAACGATCTAAAAAAAAAAAAAAAATCATGGTCCAAACAATATACAGTCTTTCTTTCAATTCTTTATTCGATCAGTTAAACAAACGATCATAAAATCACAGAATAAATACATGATAAAAATTCATAATCGATAAAAACAATGGGTAATTCATGTTTCATCTAAAAAAATCCAAATAAACAGCCCCATTTAAAGTGCAGACAATTTAGCAAGCGACCAGCCCAAGGGTTCTAGCAGCCCCCTCTTCCTTTTTCTCATGCAGGCCCATAGGAACGTAGCTACCGAAAAACATACCAAGGGATCAGATAACATTAAAAAAAATAAAGTGCAACTCGGCATTGATTAAAATTCCCTTGCTTTAACATTGGCTTAAGATAGAAGTTCCTTTCTTTCTCACAGAGCCTGCAGAATAAAACTAGATGCTGTCAATAGATTATTGTGATAAATGCAAGTCCTATTTAGCCTACCACTTTGAAAAAAAGCAAGAAACATGTAGCGGAGACATTTATCCTAAACAAGTTTGAAGGAAAGGTAAGGAGAACTAAGGGAATATTATGAAGGTACAGCAGTGGTGTTATATGCTCAGTCCTTTCTGTGAAACCTTCAGTTGTCTACATTAGATTATGATTAATTTACTGTCACTAAATGTATTTTTGGACATTGTGCTCAAATACACAGTAAGAAGAGAAATGGCAAAGAGGCTCATCATGAATTACTATGTAAGAAATGTACCATAACAAAGAAACCTGAGAATCCAAGAAGAAAATGGGCTCTATACAAACACTTTGCATTAATTAAAGTTGCATAACTGTGAAAAATAAATGAATTGTATTCTTATTTACTATTCCTGCACATTGCTCTAAAATACCCGACACTCAGCTACTATTCCGATTATCTTCTGTAAAACAGTTTGGTTTACACCCTGACAGTAAATGAAGCATGTTGTGTGGTCGGAATGGGAAGGGGGACTTAACTGTTATACAGAGTATAAACCCGTCCCAAACCTATCATTCAAAACAATGGTTAAAAGGGTAGTGTGAAGAAGGAGGAACCACTTCTATTATAAACTCTGGGGCTTATTTACAAGTCCCTTGCGCCACTGGTGCGTCACTTTTTCCCTTATTAAAAGTGGCGCACCAGTGGCGCAAGAGGCTTGTAAATAAGCCCCTCTAAGATACAATGTGATATGTACAAACACTATACTTACATATATCTGAAGCTGAAAATAAGGAAGCATCGAAACATCACACTTATGTGAAGGTTGCCTGCCCAGATGGAATATCAATCAATCAATCAATCAATCAAGGGTTTGTAAAGCTCACTTCTCACCCGTGAGGGTCTCAAGGCGCTAGGGGGCAGCTCCGGATCCGTCGCAGCTTCGGATCAGTCGAATATAGATGGCAGTCCACTGGATAGAGAGAGGATGGATGCAAGCTAGATAGAGAGTAATGTAGTGCTTGGCAGTTATGAAAGTGACCTGTTTCCACTAATGTCCTCTGTGGTCGATTTTAGATAATAGTTAGCATTAGCTTTGTGAAGTTGTGTTTGAGGATAAAGCATGATGTTTTAGCCATGGTGGTTTATAGTTGTGTCTAGAATTTTACAGTTTGTTGATCATTCTCTTATTTGGAGCTAAACGCTTGTGGGTATGACGCGTTTATGGAGCATACGTGTCTGTTTGAAAGTAGAGAAACACACAGTGGACGAAGATGGTTGTGTCACAAGGGCAGGGCTCTTGTTGAAGAGTATCAATGCCACTTTTGTGCCTACTGGCAAATACACTAGAGCAGCCTTTGAGTGTGTTGCAACTTGAACAGGCAAGTCTCTCCGAGGCTACTTATTTATTTATTTATTTAATGAGTTTTATATAGCGCTGGCTAGACCCGAAGGTATCAGAACGCTTTACATGAGGTTCCACAAAGTTACATAAATTACATCAGTTACATGTTAAATAGTTGCCAGCAAAACATTTAAAGATCATTGAAGACGAGGTCAAAGGAGAGCAGAAGGGTACGGGGGTTGGGTAAAGGGGAAGGAGGAAGATACGAAGGAGAGACGAAGGGAAAATATGCCCAAGGACCGGCTGGGTAGGTGACGTCCGAGGGGGAAGTCCACAGCTCATGTCCTCTACAGCTATCAGGTAGCTCCACCGGGCATCAGCCAAATAACTAGGTCTCAGCATAAAAACATATAAAGGGCATAAGAGACAAGATGAATGGAGCATAGAGGGGTAAAGGGGTAGGGAGAAGGGGTAGGAGGGAGATATGACGGAGAGACGAAGGAAAGTCTGCCCAAAGTCCAGCTGGGTAGGTGATGGTCGAGGGGGAAATCCACAACCCATCTCCTCTATAGCTATCAGGTAGCTCCACCGGGCATCAGCCAAGAAGCTAGGTCTCCACTGTCATAGGTATGTTCAAACAGGTTAAAAGTTCAGATGGGAATAGGTTCAGGGTCAGGTTGGAGTCCAGTTTTTGTCCCAGAGCAGTAGCACAACGAGGTAGGGATCACTGTGGCAGCCATCTTGGGGTCAGGAAAGGAAATTCTGACCTTGTTGAAACAATCAGCCTGTCCCATTAATGTCTTTCGCTCAAAGGGGGGAGTTTGTTGAGCAATGGAGCAATAGAGGAGTTAGAGGCCGGAGCCAAGTGTCTGCTCGCCTCCCGAGGAGGAGAGTAATAACCGTGTTATAGTAGCAAGGGGGTGAAACGGCTGCCATTTTAGGATCAGGCGGGGCGCCTCCTAAGTCCATTGAAATCTCTCAAAAAAGAACTAATTGGTCTCAGTAAAGAAGAAGCCATGATTAATGGAGGGCAACAGGCCGCTTTGACACCTTGAATGACAATGGGATTGCCGAGAAGGTGGGGACAAAGCAGCAGGAATTCCTCTTACTTCTGAAAAACGAGGCAGAATAACAGAGGGGCTGAAGAAGGGTGATCGACTGCTCACCATGCCCTCTGCTGCTTAGTCCTTGCCAGGAGAAAAGAGGTCGGGCTGTGTTTCCAGATGAGGACCCCCGGGTGCAGTGTTGGCCTCTCCGGGTCCGCCAGAACTACAGGCGCCATTTTGGGGTCAGGCGTCAGACATCCCTGCTCACCAAGAGTTCTCTTGAATTACGTCCGCATTGGGAGAGCCCCACAGGTCAGGCGGTGCTCCACCTCTCCAATGGGGGATGGCGAGTGAAGAGGTAGCGTGCCTCGTCTCACCGGTGTGGACGGAGCTCTTACTTTGTTCTACAGTGGCCGTTAACGTCCGATCTGCTGATAGTCGCCGCGATAGGTGGTCCTCAGTTGCCGGTATGGGTCAGGGGTTGGGGAAGAAGTTAGCTGGGTAGCTGGGTGATACGGAGGTCGGCAGCTTCAACGTGCAGTTTCTACGGTCCCGGGCAAGACCTCATTGCACAACAGGCGCCATCTTAGCGTCATAATAGGTGGGGACAACACGGCACTTACCTCAGCGATGTTAGATCGGAGTGTCGCGATAAAGATCTTCCGGTGATCTGCCCGCATTCCGGCTGCAGACTCGTTGTTCTGGGGGTGAAATCGGTGCGGCGGGATGCTGCTCAGGAAGCTGAGAGGAAGGTTCAGCCCGGAGCATCGACTCCGAGCGGCCATGATGGGCTGGCTCCGCCTCCCTCCAATATAAAAGGGCAGGTATTCATTAGCGCAGAGTGCATGTTTGCAGCAGGGAAGTGCAGGTTCTTCCCATTATAAGAATTACGACCCTGCGAAGTGCCGGCTCTGCCTTTCAAATTAAAGAAATGCAAAGTGCTCGCTACCTTTAAAGCACTAATACAGATCCCGCATCCATGGTACTGAGCACTCACTGCTCTTTTCGACAGCTACTGAAAAGGTTGCCAGGGCGTGTGCCCCACCAAATCACCTCTAGCTGGCAGTGGAGCATCTAAGCTGTCAGTCTGAACCACCAGCTCAATTTTTACTTGAAATGCATACTGCACATTTGGACCGAAAGGCACATTCATATTCTGCCTCCATCCACATGCACAGGGATCATGTCAGAAGGAGAGGTGTGTTTATGCACGGCACATTTTATTGCAATTAGGGTGTTCAGTATCCTCTCTTCCACTCCTGGCAATGTCCCCAGCTTCTCCGAAGATTGGTTGAACTGAGAGATGTCAGCCTCAGTTAATACTAGGGACTGGGGTTGGATGCCTACGTCAGAAGGTCAGGTGGACTGTATGCCGTCATTCAGACAAAGCCTCACCCTGACTTTGCCTTTTGCTGTCCCCTACAGCCCCTGCTGCTCTCCTTTGCCACACTTGGACCCTGTCACTAACACATCACCTGCTTTGAGCTCAGGTGGCTTACACTTTATGAACACAGCCAAGTCATCAACGTAGTGACACGCGGCCAGGATCCTCCCACTCAGTGCCAGATATTCCCCATGTGGTGGGATCTTGACACTTCAAAGATGGTGACAGCCATATTTATATTTATTTATTTGAAGAGTTTTATATAGCGCTGGCTAGACCCGGAGGTATCAGAGCGCTTTACATGAGGATCAGGCAGTTACAGGTTACATGATTACATAGCCAAGTATAGACACAGGAGAAAAACATGAGATTACACAATAATATGAGTTAATAGTGCGTACACACGTCTTATGGGGGGTGAAAGGTAGAGGGGGAATGGTAAAACAGGGGTAAGGAAAGCAGGTAGGAAACACAGCGGGGAGACAAGGAAAACAATGTCCGATGTCTGGCTGGGTAGGTGATGGCCGAGGGATGAACCAGAGCCAAACTCCTCTATAGCTGCATAGGACAGCTCCACTGGGCATCAGCCAAGGTTGCTCGGCCACCGCGGTAAGTACAGAACAGTTATGGTTTCCGCCCAGGGTGCATCGTCAAAGTTCAGTCGAGAGCATCAGTCACGGTGTTACAGGGAAGCGCCATCCGCCTCATCCTCCAGCTCGCCCACAGGTCAAGAGTGGTGAGAGGAGAGGTGGAAGGGGCAGATCCGAAGTCTGCAGATCATCTCCATTCCCAGCAGCAGTAGTGAGTGTTGGGCATTTGAAATTTGGGCCTTTCTTGATGGGTGAAACAACTCTGCCCCTGCGATCAACTCACTGGTTACACAGCCCCCAGCAAGGGTGTCAGTCCTGTCCCACTCTATACAATCCAAACTCAGCAGCCTCACGCCGCCGGCTAGAACACACTGTCAATATAGTGCACAGGGGAGCAATATGCCACTAGCTCCGGTATCTCACACTGCCACGAAGTCCTGAATCTCCAGGCTTGGCATCAACGGTGCAGCACATCTTTCAGGTAGGGTGGCAGGCAAAAAAGATTTATCCTCAGGTAGCAGGCCTCAGACACTCGCCCACACTTCAATGCATTAGTCCCAAATCACCGCACCTTCTCACCCCAGGGGGATTCGTCGCCGCTGTGGCACAAGTGTGCTCACAGCACAGCATCCCCCCGAAGGCAATCCAGGCCCGGGCGGGCAGCCAGGCAGCACAGTCCAGTCCCAGAGCCGCCGCACCACCAGCTGGTGGTCGGCTCTTCAGGGACTTACGTAGGCCGGATTTCAGTGCCTCCAATTTGCCACGATCCTCCAGGTGCTCAGCCGCACACAGGCATCGGCCGCTAGATCTCTGGGCCCCACTACGGCGAGTCCCTTAGCCTCACTCACCTCAACACCGGGTAGGCAGTGCCTCCGCACCCGCTCTGGATCTCCCTCCGCAGAGCAGGATGCCTCACCGGGGTATGCAGCCATCCGCTTCCACCTCGCTGCGATTTTGGGGCCAATCAACAAACAGTAAGGCCTCCCGGTCTCGGCACCCCGAACACAGGCTGCCGATCTACAGGAACTACACCGTCGTCCCAGCCGCGCGCCGCCAGCGAATCCACTGTCCCCGCCTGAACCGCTTCCCCCAGCAGCAGCCGCCGACTGCGTCTGTCTCACGGTCGTTGCAGGGGGCTCACCGGCAAGGGAGGTCTGCGCCAGCCCCAGGACACCGGGCAGAGCAGGACGATTCTTCCCTCCCTGCGGCTCCCCCCCCATTACCTCACACAAGCGCTGATATCCTCTCGGCGGGCAGCTCCGTCACAGCTCGCAACACGGAGAGGCACCCAGTGCCGTAGCCGGATCGGCTGAACGTCCCGGTCCAGCTCCACAGGATGACGGCTGCAGCTATTTCAAGGGTTGCAGTCCCAAAGCCACGATCAGCTCACCACATACGATCACGAGCTGCACCGCATACGGGACATCCATGACCCCACACAACTCGCCACAACTCCAGATCATTCCCCTCAGATGTTGGCGTGTACTCGCGGCAGCGCACGACATCCACATCATAACGGCCGCGGCGTGCAGAGCCAAGACAAGTGCGGCGTGCAGTCGCAGGGTCAGGCAGAGCTCGTTCGCCCCAGGAGCGGTGCCGATCTGTTCCACTCCACGTCAGGTAATCAAATCTCGGCAATATTGTCACCCCAGGTTTGGTTACAGGGTAGATTAATGCCGGATCTTGTCTCGGCCAGCGGAGCTCGCTCCAGGAGCGGCCATTCCACCAGACAACTGACAGAGGCAACTGAGTAGTTTGCATGTGTGCACGTACATGCTTGCATGCATGCATGCACCAATTTGTTCATGCCATTGTTGTGGTATGGTTACTGTTGCTAAGTTCATGTGTCGTAAGCATGTCACGGCATTTTCTCTTTAGAATGTTAGTGTCATGCCTATGTCATTTTGGAATGGGGGTTATGTCACGATGTATTGTTATTTGATGTTCATGAGTTAAGCGGTTGGATCTGGTGACGACTGGACGCATTTTCTTCCTCACCAGTGGGCCCATTATTGGCACTAATAAATCTTTATCTATTTTGTAACCCTACGGCTACAGCCGCTTTATTTCAATGGCGACGATTTGTTTGTGCCGGCCCACTGTGTTGGATTTGTGTTTTACCTCAACTTTTGAAGTGTTTTCTCTGGAGCGGAGCTCTTTATAGATAATAGAAGCAGTCTGGATTCCTCCGTAAACGTGAGTGCCTTATAGCGGTCGGTGCGTGTTGTGACTGTTTTAATTTTAAATGTACTATTGAGCACAAGGGAGTACAAACTCACTGGTGGCAGTTGGAAGTTCCTTGCGACGCACTCCCATGTCAAGCTTCTCTCGCTGCACTCCGTGCTCTTTTCTAGAGATTCTGACGTATGACGCAGCCACGCGAAGCGCTCACGTTCATCTTTGGATTCAAGTGGCAAGCTAGATTTCCTGTAGAAAAGTCACGCACATGACGTTGTCTGGCGGCCATCTTAAGTGTGCTTTTATTTTAGCAACGTTTTCACGTTCGCTCTAGAGTCCAGCCAGCATTGTTTGAGTAATTCCTCGCACACCATTTCTTCTCCGACCATTTTCTTAGTACGTCAATTTGGGGAGGCGCATTCTGTCAGATTGTCCACATGTGTGATCTATGCAAAAACAACAGTTGATGGACAGAATGTAGAACAATGTCATACATTCACCCCAGTACAGAGATCTGGGCCTAAATCCATCGTTTTTTTGCTCACCATGCCATTCCAGTTTGAACCCAGCCATATGCAAATCAGTCTTGACCCTGTGCCTCATGGGAACAGTCCAGCCCGAACTGCCAAGCCAGGTCCTCCCTGGACTGGAAACAAGCATCCTAGTACCGGTTTCGGGGATTCACCCCTCTTCAGCCAGGACTCCGTGCTCTTTTCTAGAGATTCTGACGTATGACGCAGCCACGCGCAGCGCTCACGTTCATCTTTGGATTCAAGTGGCAAGCTCGATTTCCTGTAGAAAAGTCACGCACATGACGTTGTCTGGCAGCCATCTTAAGTGTGCTTTTATTTTAGCAACGTTTTCACGTTCGCTCTAGAGTCCAGCCAGCATTGTTTGAGTAATTCCTCGCACACCAATTCTTCTGCGACCATTTTCTTAGTACGTCAATTTGGGGGAGGCGCATTCTGTCAGATTGTCCACATGTGTGATCTACCCTGAAATTTTCCTGGAATTGTGTGTGATCCAGCGCTAACAATAAAAATAATTCTCCTATTATGCTTTGGTCATCCAGGTGCAATTATTTCTCTAACACACACACTATATCCATATGACGGTGGGGCCCATAACACCGCATATACATTCACTTACTCATTTGTTCCCTGGATTTCCTCCGTCATGAACCTAGGAGAAAAACGATTCGCTGGAAGGAGACGGGATACCTCTTTATAATGACATAATATTTCTCATTTGCTTTTAAGGTATTCCGCTCATTGGTCGATGGACCAACTAGTAGGAATCAGTTGATGGTGATTAAGACCAGCTCAATCACAATAAACTCTTTAACATTTCATTTTTATTCATTGAGCTAAAGAATCACTGAGTCATTTGTTTAAAGAATAATAAAGTTTATATAAAGTTTTGAATGCAGGAAATGAGTTTAAGCTTATTATTCAGATCATTACATTTTATCATCAATATAAGAATAGTTTGAAATTGCAAGGCACTTTTATTAGACGGAAAAATGAGGTTATCATAATAAGAACTCTATAGATCAATCTATCTATCTATCTGGGGAAAGCCTAATAATTCTAATATAAATCTCTATCAATAAAAAGTTCTCCCAAAGCAGCATCTTTATACTCAACTGGAAAAGGAAAATAACAGCAGCAGCAGCATCAGCTCGTCAGCATCAGCAACCGCAACTTCTCCTATCTACAGCATCTAACTCACGCAGCATCTAACTTCTGCAGCATCTCCCGCAGCATTCGAACAGCATTCTAACCCCTCCCACTAAGAGTAGGTCTTCTTATACCCTAATTCTAGCTTACAGCATAAAATGTTTCTTCTTCATGGCGCGATTCATTCTCATTGGTCAAAACTCCAGGCCCATATACATTTTAATCAAACTTCCTGGTCTCAACCAGTTCTGTGTGGAATGTCCATGCAAGCATCGTTTCCCACCGTTCATGCAATTGCTCATCCGTTTCGATCAGTCCAAATTGTATCTTTTTCTGTTACATTTTGTGTAATACAGTTCCGTCTATTGATTCAGTCGGGCTTCTCACGCTTCTTGCTGATCATCTTGGCACACAACAGCTCAGAAGGGTCACAACAGCCTTGACCATACTTTCATCTTAGCCTCTCGGCATCAGCACGTGATCATCCCTTTTCCACGGCCTCTCTCCTCTATCACATGGTCTCCCGCTCATGCGCACTCTAGTAACTCGCGGCCATTTTATATTGCTGCTTGGCAGGCCTAAGCGCACTATTTTAAAAGATAAACAAAATGTTATTAAAATAAAGAATTATAAACCCTTTCGTTTCCCTCCCGTCTTTCTACGTACCCCAATTAGGTATTACCTAGCAGAAGCCAAATATAAAGCTGTCCCTTACTTACCATCGCTTTATTTTGCAACCACACGTTTTATTTAAAAGCACAAATCATGCATTTATTATTTAATTAATACGCAAATATTATGTTATGTTAGATACGTAAACAATTATAAGTCAATTAATTTGCACACAGAATTGCGTGTTACCGTTAACCCTTAACATACATTGTTGGTTATTTACTTAAACGAACATGTTTATTAATATTGTACGAAAATATTAGGAGGTTAAAATTTTTACATTTACCCTGCTCCATCAACTGTACAGCAACGCAGCGTTTTGACTATCAGTGACACACACACTTTATGGTTGCAACTGTGTACAAAAATCGGTGAGGTAACTTTACTAGCACACGTTTGTACAATTCTGGTTTCTGTGAGAGAAAGGAATTAATTTGAGGAAAGCCATTTCTATATTCTAGAGTGATGTGCACACTGCATGGTGCATATCTTTTGGTCGTTTTGCTACTACAGTGATGTGCACACTAGGAGACTGCATGTTTTTAAGAGTCCTTCTACTGTGATTTCATATTCAGTGTTACTTGAAATTTTATCTGGCATACATTTGAGCACATTGTTGTGTGGGGCACTCTACAGGGTATTTGCTTGTTTATTTATTGTATATTACATTATGGCAAATTCCCAAATAGGCACTCCACCTGCCATCTTTTTACAGGTGCCAGGTAAGCCAGTACTTTTATGGAAAAAATGGTTTAAGACATTTGAAAACTACTTACTTGCAATTGACAGCAATGGCTTCTCAGCTGATAGAAAGAAAGCAATTTTATTTAGTTTTTTAGGCACAGCAGCAATTGAAATCTTTGAAAACCTACCTTCGGTAACTGCACCCAGAGGTCAAGGTGATGGGTGGAATGTTTTTAAGGAGGCGGTGGCAAGACTGGAAAAGCAGTTTGTTGATGAACCCAATGTAATGATTGAAAGACAGCTTTCACAAAAGGAAGCAGTTTCCTGAGGAATCCGTAGAGGAGTATGTGGCAGCACTTAGAGTATTGGCTGCTAGTTGCGACTCGGAGATAATGTGGATAATTGCATAAGAGACTAATTCGTTTTCAACTGTGATTCCAAGAAAATTCAGGAAAGACTTTTAGCATGTTGCAATCCTACATTGGCAGAAGTCTTAGACCTAGCGAAGGGTATTGAAGGGTCTATTCAGTCAGCCAAAGTGCTAACGGCAGAGGAGGGTGGTTCTGCCTCTCCTGTGTGTGAGGTTCATTCAACAAAGAAAGTTGTAAAATTGGAAGGTCCTAAAGGCAGTAAATGTAGCTGTTTTAGGTGTGGTTCCAAAGTGCATTTAGCTGAACAGTGCGGAATGTCCTTCTTTAAGAAGAAAATGTAACAAATGCAATAAGTATGGTCACTTTCAGAGTGTATGTAAAGGTTCAAGGTTTGTTTCAAAATCATCTGTTAATTCTGTGAGTGAAGTATGTGAAAAAGTTGAAAATTTGCTTCTCATTTTGTATGATCCCTCAGCTAGTTCTGGGGTGAATAACATTGGGTCTGGGTTCAAAGCACCTTTAAGGGAGGTTCATATTGGAAAGGTGGGTTTGGAAGTTATGGCGGACTCTGGTTCTCTGATCACTATTATTTCGGATGAGTTCTTTAATGAAAATTGGTGTCAGGTTAAACTGGAAAAACAGACATCAATCCCAAAGCCTTTGGCGATTTCGACATAGATATGGTGGGGTATTTCCAAGAACATTTGGAGTTCAAAGGACGCAATATTTTCACTAAAATCTATGTTGCAAGGAATGGCAAGAATATTGTGGGGTGGTATGATCTAGGAAAATTAGGTGTTATTCTTTGTCCTGGAACTGATTGTCCCATCAGGCTGAGGGATTTGTCTGTAAATTCAGTAAGTGTGCAAATCTCTAAAGTAGAGAATATTGTTGCAAAACATAGAGCAGATTTTCAAGACAAGATTGGGGAAGTAAAAGGTTTTAGTCACAGCATCAAACTCAAGAAGGGGGCGGTACAAGTGCAACATAAAATACGCATGGTACCTTTGGGTATTCGTCAAATGTTGTAGTCCCATCTTGACACTTTATGTGCTGACGGTATAATCGAGTCTACAGATAGTTCTGAATGGGTCTCGGCTATTGTAATCACTCTTAAAAAAAACAAGGATTTGAGGCTGTGTGTAGACTTAAGGTCTTTAAACAAAAATATTATCATTGATACTCATCCTTTGCCAAGGGTACAGGAGTTGTTAGCTGCATTTAATGGTGCGAAATTTGTCTTGGTTATGGATCTTAAATCGGCATATCACCAGGTGGTTCTGGATGAAGGTTCCAAAGACCTTTTGGGGTCTATAGATTCTTGAGGATGCCGTTCGGTTTGGCCTCAGCGGCCAGTGTTTTTCAGAAATTGGTTAAAACTTTGTTCCAAGGATTAAAAGGGGTCCAGGCTTTCCAGGACGGCATCCTAATGTTTGCTAAAACCAGTGTGGAACATAATGAATTGTTGGATGCGGTGTTGAGTATTTTGGAAACGAGAGGAATGACTGTAAGTAGAGAAAATGCTAGTTCTTAGCGGAAGTGATTGACTACCTAGGGCACAGAATCACCAGTGAAGGTATTTTTCCTAAGGCAGAATTAGTGAATACTTTAAACAACGCCAGCAAACCTTATAGTAAGGATTCCCTTCGGTCCTTTATAGGTCTGGGGGAATATTATGCTAGATTTGTGAAAGGGTATGCTCTAGTTGTTGAATCATTAAGACAACTTTAGAAGAAAGGGTTTTCTTTTGTATGGACTGCAAAGCATGATGAGGCATTTGATCAAGTCAAGAAACTTATCATGCGAGCTCCTGGCCTCAATACCTTTGATTCTGATGGTGATTCATTTGTGACAGTTGATGCTAGGCTGTTGGCTTAGGAGCAGTCTTCAAGCAGTTTGTGGATGGTAAGGAAAGGGTAATTTTGTTTATATCCAGAGCTATTAGAGGGGCTGGGCAGTATTATAGCACTATCGAAAAGGAAGCTCTTGCCTGTGTTTGGGCAGTGGAAAAGTTCAAGAATTTTCTGTGGGGAAGACCTTTTGTTTTGGTCATTGACCACAAACCTTTGATGTACATGATGGATGGAGTACGATCAGGCAATGCTTCATCCAGGCTCATTAGACTCATTGCTAGGCTTCAGGAATTCAACTTTGAGATCAGGCTCATTTCAGGCGGTAAGAACATGACGGCGGATTGCTTGTCTAGATTGCCACCTAAAGAAAATGGGGATGAAACTGTGACAGATCACCATGAGTGTATAGTTGCAATGGTGGACATTTTAAGTATGTGTAATGCCATCATCTCGGAGAGTGAATGGCTAGACTTGGTAGCTAAGGATGAAGTGCTGCTCAGGGTGAAACAGCATGTTATGAATGGACGGCCACCTAGTAGCAACATTGATCCTAGCTTGTACAGATTCGAGCAGGTATCCAATGAGCTCACCATCGAAAATTATATTTTGATGAGACAAGATTTGTTTGTTCCTCCTACTGATATAAGGGGAAAACTTATTGAGTTAGCGCAGTCGGGGCATCCATGTGTTTCCAGTATGAAGAAAATTCTCAAACAACAATATTGGTGGACAGGGATGGATGCTAGTGTTGAATTGCATGTTGATAGATGTAAAGTATGTATTCATTCAGATAAACATTGGAAGGTTTCTACCGAACCCTTAAGTTTACAGGAAGGTCCACAAAAACCATGGGGAAAAATTTCTATTGATTTTTCAGGTCCGTTTGATCGTCTGGGTAGACAGAACAGATTTTTGTTTTGTTTGTAGTGGATAATTTCTCCAAATGGACTTACTATACTTTTGTGGAACATCCTAACACAGAAAAGGTAATTACATTTTTGGATAATATTTTCTGTGTGGAAGGTCCTCCTAAAATACTAATGTCAGACAATGGTGTACAATTTGTTTCTTCCAAAAGTTTATCATCCCTAAAAAAATGGTATTGTCTCAGAAAAAGCACCTCTTTATTGTCCAAAAGCTAATGGCCAAGTTGAGAGGGCCAATAGATTTATTAAGGAGGGTATCCAAACTGCACTGGAAAATAACTTGGATTTGGTTTTTTTTAAAGAAAACTTGTGGAGTTACCACAATACTCTGCTGCATTGGGGTACCTCCTTACTTCCTTATGAGGGGAAGACAGGGTTTGACAACTGTAACACCTGAATTTGAGAAAGCTAAAAATAATGTTTCTCTTCGTGGTGAGATTGCTAAAGCAAAGGAAAATATTAATGAGGCACAATTCAAGGGGAAATTGTATCATGATGCATGTCATAGAGTCAAACCCAAAGTTATTAAAGTGGGAAATTGGGTGCGTGTCATCAAACCTGTTTTACGGGGTAAAGGTACATCCAATTTTTCAGATCTTGTTCTAGTTGATAAAGTAACAAGTTCTGCAGTTTTATTGAGGAATAAAGGGTCGTAGAACAAAAGCTCGGTTGTGGTCCTTAAACCAGGGCAAGAGAAAATGTTCGAGCAGAAGGAGGTTGTTGGGGACAGTTCGTGGTTTGGTGGAAATTCAGAGTCAATTGCCCTGGAACGTGTACAACAAGATGAAACTGGCTGTGAGTTGGATACGGAGATTGAGTTCAATTCATCTCACAAGAGCAATGTAAGATTGCCGAAGAAGCTAGAGGATTATGTGCTGGAGTGAACTCATTTTTTTTATCTTCTCTTTCTTTATTACACATGTGATGGATTTGTTCCAATTGCTTTTTCTTGTTTCTATAGTTTAATTATACTCATGCATTATTCACGAAAAAAAAAAGGGGCATGTGGTATGGTTACTGTTGCTAAGTTCATGTGTCATAACCACGTCACGGCATTTTCTCTTTAGAATGTGAATGTGTCATGTCTATGTCATTTTGGAATGGGGGCTATGTCACTATGCATTGTTATTTGATGTTCATGAGATAAACGGTTGGATCTGGCGACGACTGGACACATTTTTCTTCCTCACCAATGGGCCGGTTATTGGCACTATTAAACTTTTATCAATTTTGTGACCCTGCGACTCAGCTGCTTTATTTCAATTGTGTTTTTCTCTGTGCAGTTGAGTGTGTGTGTGTGGGTGTGTGTGTAGGCATATGTATATATGTGTGACCGTATCTGTGTGCTGGTGGTGTGCTTGGCATGACCCGGCTGAGATTGTACATGAGCATATGAGACAGTACAGGGGTACAAGGAGACTGTAGTGAGGATCAAAGACACTGATGTACTGTTGAAAGGATGAATGTGGGCTTGAAGCTGTTCAGGGCAGTTGGTGGCATCACTTGGCCATGTAAGAGTGCATGCACTATTAATTTTAACTTGGGCATTAGAAGCCATATCGGCTGTCTGATATTGGTATTTTGGCATTTGAAACTGCACAGGAAATATGAGAAACAGAAGGGCAAAATGAGGCTGTATCTGGGCTGTGAAGTTAACCTGGTATTCGAGGTGGTGCTTCGCCGTTTAACCAAGGATGTAGGGCCTGAATGACGAAAACAGAAATCTAATTTTTTTTCTCTTTATTTTATTATTTACTGTTCAAACATTGACAGAAAAGAAAACATTGCATGGCTTTCAGTGCTCACCCCCCATCCATCCCCCCCATGTACATGTAAACATGTTAGGCTTCACACTGAGTTGGTATATTTCAAATCGGCGTTTAGGCAGGGCCATGCATAGAGTCGTGTTGGTCTTTTTGTCGTAGATAGTCCATAAGTGGCGCCCATATGTCCCTGGGACGGGAGGTCGCAGGGAGTTCTTCAGCATTTGTTACCAGGTTCTCTTTGCAGTGCACTAGGTCTTTGATCCAGTCCTCAGGTAGCGGGGCCGACCTATTCCCCCAGTGCATTGACACTCTTCGTTTCGCAATCAGCATTGCAATTTGCACAAACTTACCCCCTGCGCCTTTCAAATGGGGAGTCAGGCCCAACAGACAGACATGGGGAGTGCATTGTATAGTGACAGCGGTTATATCCTGCAAGTGTTTTACAACCTCAGTCCAGAACTTATAAATGCGTGGACAGACCCAAGCTAGATGTATGAAGTCTGCCCCTCGTGACCTACATCTTTTGCATGGGTCCGTGTCCCTGATCCCATATTTATGTAACCGGCCAGGGGTATGATAGACCCGGTGCAGGTATTTAAAGTGAATGATACATAGATTGCCGTTTGAAGTGAGGGCTTGCGATAGTCGGCAGCAATATTCCCAATCTGTTACAGTGAGTGGAGGATCGATCGAGTCATTCCAGCGATTGAGTCTTTTGTCAGTACCCAAAGGGATCTCCTCCCTGGCTGCACTATATAGTTTAGTGATTAGCTTATGGCGGGTGGGGCTGGTTAAGAGCAGCTGTAGTGTGTGAAGTATCGGCGGTTCATCAGGGTAGGTGTGATACCAGGCCTTGACCGTCATCCGCAGCCTGTGATATGTAAACATGAATAGAGGGGTTTTATTTTGTATATACTGTATATTCCCTGTGGTTATACATTTGCCATTGGGGTAGAGGTCTTGCATATTCGTGATGCCAGCATGTTTTAGTGTGGATATAGCGCCCGTTTCGTGTGTAACAGATAAAACTGCATGATGCGCTAGTGGGAGCATCGGGGCATAAAGTGGGAGCTTATCCGCTTTTCGACCCAGGGCCTGCCAAGCAGCGATTGTGCAATCAATTGTGTTTATTTCAGCTTTGGGCGTACCGCGTTTAGCGTGAGTCAGAACACTGCGTAGTGGGATGGGATGCGCGTCACCACAAAGAAATCTAATAAATTTGATCAGATATTTATGCTTGTGATTGTTTCCAACTTTGAATGTGTGTAAATCTCCAAATAACTGCAATTTTCCAAATACACAAACACAATATTATGCATGCAAAGGCTCATGATGCCCCACCCTCATATAACATGATGAATCTAAAATAGAAGTCAGAGGGTACCATCACACATCGCGCTAGATATGTAATATTGAGGTGTGCAACTGTGCGCTGTGTAGCATTACACATGATGGGATCCGGAAAGCAGCCAGTTCTCAGTAAAAGTCTTAACACCAGAAAGGATTCATACATTTAAAAACATAAAAGACGACAAGCCCCATTTCTTACCAGCTTGCTATATCCCAAAATCTCAAACAGAAGATGGAGTTATCAATACTCAAGCAGAAGAGAAACTTCCTCAAAGAGGCAGATTTGTTCTTCTATGCTGCGCACCATCATGGGGATTTGTCCCACCTGCACCCACACAAACCAGGTGCAGCAGAAAAGCAGCAGACAAACAGGCAGTGTAGCAGCATCTAGCTAACATGAGTGGTGCGGAAGGGAAAGACAAAATAGCAATATGAAATGGGACAAGTGAAAAAGTACATCAGGATAGAGATAGCAGCTGCAATGCCTTGGTGCTGACGAAAGTACATCTCAGACTCGCCTTCAATGAGCAGCAAGTCATCAACATCCCACTCCCAAATGGTGCATGGTTTTTCTGCTCTAGAGACCACGCTTACATGGCCAGATAAGGATCATAAAAAATCAGCTATTCATTCTGGTCTTAATCCTCCTCAATGTCAAACAATCATAGGAAAATGCTCACAAAGCAGGATCTCAAAGGCTATGTTCACCTAACACAATTGGCAATAGGTCCTCAGCCCTATTAGCAAGTATGTGCCAACAACAATGCAATGTCAGCAAGCAAAGGAATTATGTTGCTAAATTGTCTAAATATATTACTAGCCCGTTGGTACCACAGCCACCCATCTCTGGCACTTCAATCACTCTGCATATCACAACATTGCAAAGTTATATGGTCAGTCTTGTGGCACAGATAGGTGGTGGTCTTGGTCATTCCACAACACATACTTTCCTCTGTAAGCACCCCCTATTTTCCATTTGCACTTACCTTGTTCTCATGTTGCATTGCATGCATGAGCCATCGTTATCCTATCTCCATGTACAAAGTGTCACCTTAGAACATGTTCACGCCACAATACCCCATCAAGTGCACACAATGTCAACAGGCTGTTAACCATTTTCCCTAGCTTCACCCTGTGTTGCCTGCACTAGCCATCACTACCATATCTCCTTGTGTACTTTGCCACCATGTGTGGGCAAGTGTAATCCATGATTTCTTGTCAACTTTATCTAATATCAGCGGAACATGTACCCGTATCTTTCTTACATTTCATCATCAGTCTTGCAACTTTCTGTGCTTCCTGCAACCACCACGAATTATATTCTTATGATGGTGATAGTGGCCATACATCCACACTCTGTGGCATAATTAAGTAAGTGACTTGGTCTCATTATATCCCTTACACTCTCCCTCGCAACTCCTCCTTCCAACCACCAGCACGTGGATGTCACTCCTGTGTCCATGCGTGATATGCCACCCGATACTCTATGTGTAGATCACTTATAATCTATTCTTATACATCCAAGATCCACAGACCATATACTCATTTGCACTTTGAACTTACAGCTAAAGTTTTGGAACTTCTCTAGCTTCTGCCCCAGCTACCAGCTAGATTGCTATGGCACTGCAACTGTACGTAGCAATGCAAATAACCTCTGTGGCAAAGCCATGTACATGAGTTGGTCTCGACCCATCGCCCACACTGTCTCCCCTGTAACCTACTTTTAATAACTCACTTTCGAAGGTCATGTTGATCCTGACAATTTTTCTAAATTGCCAACCCAAGGTATATAAGATGGGTAAGTATTGGTGTTTGGACAAAATATCGAATAAAAAATATTGAGAAACATAAATATCATGTCAGAAATATTGTGATGTCAAAAATATGGTGGACAGAAATATTGTAGTATTTAATTAGTCTTGTATGTTAAATATGTTGTTAATTTTTTGTTTCCAATTTATTTCATATAATTTGTAAGTATGATAATTTTTTAAGTATTAATTATAGGAATTTTGTGTTTTATACATTTTATAATAGGATGTTGGGTTTATAGGGAAAAGGGTGAGGAGATTTTTAAAATATATTTTTATACATTTTTATGTCAAATTTGGTGTATCAGTTATAATATGTGGTGAGATCGATAGTGGATCTATAGATTGAATCAATGTCTCAGCAAGAAATCCTGACAGCTCTACATGTAGGGGAAAATTATCACTATCCTCTCTTGTATCTACCTTAAAGTCCAGCATTCTGGCCCAGAGAGAAACATTGATAAGTACATAATCAATCTCTGACTGGGAATTGTGTCTTTTTTAAAATGTAAAAGAGCTAAGATTATCAGATTTTTACCTGCCATGGCAGGCCCGCAACCAATGTTCGATTGTAAGATGGGCCGTTTGATTAGCGGCCACAGTACACTGGACTGAGGCGCCATTATCAAGACAAGGAAAATCCCAAATCATATACTCCTCCTTTGTGACTGAGTTCAAGCCAGTTATAGACTCGAACATGCTAATGAAGTCCCCTCCTAAGATGACCGAGCCATTTGGAAAGGAGTTAAGAAAAGCATCTAGTGACTCTATTAATTACTGCTCTTCCTTGGTCGAAGATCAATGTTGAGGAGATACAACTGTAGGCCATTCTGCGTACTTATTCTTAATCCTAAAATATCGAGAGAATCAATTCTCAGAGTATCAATGCAAACTTTAAGTGAAATTTTAGCCCAAAGGACAAGATCCCCACTAAAGGAGGAGATAGCACTAACAAATAATGTTTTATACCCTGGCTTATAAGGAGGTTCTAATAGCCAGGTTTCCTGAAACAAACAAAAGTGAAACTGTTCAACATACTCTTGCCAATCTGGATCTATCAATTTATCTCTCAAACCAGCTATATTTCATGACACCAGGAGCCATATTTATGAGCCCAGTTGCCTTGCTCTTGCACCATGCAATGTAGTGCAAGAGCGACACAACTCAACAAGCATTGGTAAATACATTAAGTGTCAGCTTATGTGATTAATAATAAGGTGGTTTTTGTGTACAATTTTTAAAATAGTCTATAGAACAGTAGAATGATAATACAGTTGTGCACAGGTAAGTGAAGTAAAAGTAATCAGGGTTCTGGAGGGGCTTACTAGCTTCTGGCGTCTTGGTTAAGGGTCTGACATTTGTCAATGTAGACCAAGGGAAATCGTGTTGACCGGTAAACCTATGGCAGGCCTTTCAAAGGTTCGTATTGTGATAGTTGTATTATAGCGGCTTCAGGAAGTGTACGTAGCACGTACGTTTCTGAAGCACCACGGCAACCGCATATGCCAGCTTTGCTTTTGAAGATAGTTTTCATGGTGGAAGTAGCACTGTGTTCTATGATGATGCACGTCCTAAAAGTGGTCCGTCAGTTTTAAGAGAATAAATGCCTGCCTGAGGTGTCTGCTCCGACATGCTCAGTAATCACTGGCATCTACTGCTAGAAGCTCTGAAATTGCACCAGTGATTCCACACTTCAAGCCCCAAAACACACTTTTCACTGTGGCTATATGATTTACTTCTTTTGAATACAAATTGAACTGAGCATGCTGCTAAAACAAATGCATCTAAATTGGGAGCCATGTCTCTCCTGAAAGTTAGAGCATCCCAATTAAAGAAAACAAGGGAGTTGTAGTTTCCGCTCCCGGATCGAAAAAATTAAAACTGTAAATAACATGCTGCCAAAATAAATGCATCTCAATTGGGAGCCATGTCTCTCCTGAAAGTTAGAGAATTGTCACAGCGTACACCACTTTCATTTATAGCAATTTTCACTTTAATCACAGAGGGCCCGATTCACAAAAGTAATCTGAGTCAAAACCCTAACTTTACGACTTTCGGTATTCACAAAGGCATTTAGGAGTAGTAAAGTTAGGATTCCTAACTTTACTACTCTAAACTGAGACAAAATCCTAACTTTACGACTTTCGGTATTCACAAAGGGCATTTAGGAGTAGTAAAGTTAGGAATCATAACTTTACTACTCCTAAATGCCTTTTGTGAATACCGAAAGTCATAAAGTTAGGATTTTGTCTCAGATAAGTTTTGTGAATCGGGCCCATAGCTTGTACGTATGAACATACGGTCCCGAATTAAAGGAAACATGGCAGTTGTAGTTTCTGTTCCCGGATCGAAAAAGCAAAATGTAAATAAATAAGTATGGGTGTATTAACGTTGGAAATGCAGCCAGCGTTAAGCAAAGTAGGCATAAAAGTGAACATGCAGCAACCTTTACATAGTTGTAAAACAGCCAACTGGAAATTGAGCGAGCATTACAAAATTCTATAAACGCATGCGCATTAAAAAGTGCGCAAGAACATCCGGTCCGAATTAGAGGGAACATGGGAGTTGTCATTTCCGTTACTGGTTCAAAAAAATCAAAAATGTAAATAAATAGCTCATTTATCTTTTGTGTTTATGGTGCAGAGAACAGACTGCATGTGCCGTATGGTTTTGCTCATTGAGGCTTTGGGTGCAAGCACTGTCCATGAAAAACATTAATAAAAAATAGTACCACAAAAGCGCATGTTAAACGGGAAACTGATAAGAGAAGCACACAAAGAACAAGCATTGGTAAATGCAGGAAAATATGCTACAGCCAATAGAATTGAAGCAAAAGTAAGTGGCAAGCAAAGGGGCCAATTAAAAGCCAGGAAAGAGAGGGGGCGGGATGAAAGCACCTTTTAAGTTTATATTAAAAACAATAGATTTCACCAGCTCATCGCAAGCGTTGTTCAGGCAAAACCTAAAAATGAGAATTATGAGGCAGCACAAGGCCTCTTTGCATGGCCCTGAATGGCTTCATAAATCTGGAGTAACGCAAGGCAGCACAAATTGTTGCGTTGCGTTGCTCTGCTCTTGCGAAGGCATTGCATCTTCGTTGTGTGGGTGTTCCCATGGGGAAACAGCCTTAATGACGAATCTTTAACAACGACGGTTCTAAACAACGAAGTTTAACAACGACCTTACCTGAACAACGACTCGATTAAACCACGGCTTACATGAACAACGAAATAAACATACCAGGAACAATCTCGGTAGTGGTTAATGGAGTCTCCTCTCCCACCCCTATTTCCTGGTTTGGAGCGAGGCGGAAGTGGTAAGCAGCATAGACAGGCGAACAGCTTCAAAGTTCCGGTGTCTTGTATCTTGTTGCTTGAAGGAACGTGCACCAGGATTCCAGCTCGGATTTGTTTGCCGTGGATTCTTTGTTTTACTTTTAGCTACTTTTCAGCTGGATTGCAGGCGCGTCTAGTTTGGGAAACTTGTGGCTGCTTTCTTGCGTGTTGAAGAATATTATTTTTGAAAAAAAAAATACCTGTTAATTGGTTTGGGAAATGTGTGGTTTCTGGCATTAGCTTCATAATGTTTTATGCATTAAAATAGTTTCTGAAATGAAATGCTACAGGCTTCGTTTTGAGCTGATGTTATGTAGATTGCAGCGGAACTGAACTCCGAGGCTGCGTATGAAAAATAATAGAGATAAACATAGTAATCTTGGCATGAATTGCGCACATAACCCTCTTTTTGGCAAGTACTTGCAAATGCTGTCAAGCAGCACGCCAGACACAGCACAGGGGTCTTATGGATTACTTTAAAAACAAATAATTTAAGGTCTTCTTCTATGCATTGTGGGTTTGTTTTTATCCACTCGCTCATTTTGTTTCAGCTGCGAAATACCTTAAAAGGTAACCTGGCATTCTGACTAGCAGGGTAATTTATTACACCAGTTAATCTTGTGAAATTGCCCTCCGGATGTAATAATTTGTTGTTCTTTTATTAAACCTTTTCTCAGCACACCGTGTTTATCATAAAGATGTCACCATTGTGATGCCTAGCAACTCTTGCAATGTTCCGGGGTGTTTTGCATACATAGGGATCAACAATTCCGCATTATTTTTTGCTGGCTGGAATTTCCCTCTAAAACTCCAGCAATTTTATCCCTTGTTTTCAGTTATTATATTGTTTCTAAGTGTTTATTACTGTCGTTTTGAAGTTTGTCCGGTATTGTAAAAAAAGAAAAACTAATGTATTCTTTGTTTTTCTTGATGTTTCAAAAATGCGTTTTTAAAGGACTGAGTGGTATCGGGTAATGAGCTAATTGTATATTTTTCGTGGTTCAGGAAGTCGTTGTTAGGAAGGTAGTGGTTTAGCATTGTTCGTGGTTCAGCATTCGTGGTTTAGGAATTCGTTGTTAAGGAAGTAGTGGTTTGATCATAGAATCGTTCCCATGTAACTCCTATGTTTTTTGACGCATTCCTATATTTATGGTTTAAAGTTAAATTGTATTTATTTACTTTACTATGTAGTAATTTATATTATTTAAAATGTTTTACATTTTTATATTTTTAATTTTGTACACATGTAAATTATTTTAAAAAGTAGGATATATTAGGTGTAAATTAATTATACATTTGAATATAATATTACTTTATCATTTATATGTTTTCATTATTTATTAACTTTGAAATATTATTTGTTTTATATGTGATAAAAGATAAATAATTTGTTTATTTGATTAATATTGAGTCTAAGTGTATTGTAGAAAAAGCAAATTAATTATACAATGTTTTATGTGCAATGTATTGGGTTACTATTATGTTATTTGTTTAAATAGTATATAAAAAAATAATTCCCTAAATGGCTTAGATTGGAGAGGGAATAGTAAATATGACCACTTTAGTTGTCAACACCTTATCCTAAATGGCTTAGGCTGGAGTGGGAATAGTAAATGTCACCCCTTTAGTGTTAAAAATCTTCCCTAAATGGCTCGAACTGGAGTGGGGATAGTAAATGTTAGCCCTTTAGTGTCCAAAACATTCCACTAAATGGCTTAGATTGGATTGGAATTAGTAAATGACACCCCTTTAGTGTCCAGCATCTTCCCCTAAATTGCTTGGTCTGGAGTAGGAATACTAATAGTGTTCACTTTAGAGTACAACATAACCCATAAAATGGTTTCAATCAGTAGTGGAAGTTGTAAATGCAACTATTTGAGTGTATAACATGTTAACTCTAATATGTTATATTACCGTGAGAGAATGTTGGTTTTGGCTTCTTGATCCATGGTGGCGTCGTAGATATTCCACCATGATATTTGGAATTTGGGTTGATGTCTGTGTCCGGAGTGGTGCAGTCTGCCACTCAAGTGTCTTCAAAGTAGTCCTTCATGGGATTTAGTTTGTGTTCATTTTGTTGGTAAAATGGGCTTTCTATAAGTATATTGTAGTGGTTAGCTACCTCTCTCTTACAGGGACATAGAGTAGTGCAATTAGTTTTTTTATTTCAGAGGCAAACTGGCTGTTTGTTGTATATTCTACACTTGGGGGCCGATTACGATGCCGTTCGGAAAGGCTCCGAATGGGATTCGGTAATGCAGAATCTGATTCGGAACCCTTGTTTCTGAACGAATCGTACACATTTCCCAACGACCAATTAGGATGCCCGGAAACCGTTTGGGCAGTCTGAATCGGTTCCAAAAGGCATTCGGACAGCCTGAGTCTTTCGGAGCCGATTCGTACAGCTCTATGGACACGGTTTCCGGACTGAGCGATTACGATGACTGATTCGGACAACATTACCGATCCGGTCTGCCTGACACGAAACGGCTGTCAGAATCTGTCTTTGGGGGCCCATTGTGGGCCCCCCTTCACCCGGAGGCGTCCGAATGGGGCCTGTGGGGGTACCCAAGGGACCCCTCTTCCCAACCATGCACAATGTGGCAGGCACCATGGGGTGTCCTCTACAGGGTGCAAGGTTTCACCCACCCACCCACCCCTTTCTTCAATGGGAGCCTGTGTTCTCGTTCGGAACACAGACTCCCATTGAAGTCAATGCGAGTCTGACCAAACGATGTTGGAAAGCATCGTAATCGGTCATCTGGACTCGCAGGACCCGATTCGTTCAGAAACGAGTCCGAGACCGATTCGTTCGGAACAGTTTCCGAACCACATAGTAATCGGCCCCTTACTACAGAAAGTTATAGATGCAATAAAATGTGAGAATCACTGTTTCCAAACTGATTCCCGCATGCTATTTCCCTTTTCCCCACATATTTTAGCTGCACGTAAAAGCCTGAGTTTGAAAAATCAGGGATGTGGTGTTACTCATAACACTTATTTGGCAAGTAATTCCAGAAACTGCCCGAATCATAATGAAGAATTTCTCATAATGGAGGTGTAAGTGTTGAATATTTTCACTATTACAGCAAATGAGGTACTTATCATTTTCGTAAAGCCCTTATGTCAACTACATATTTATCATCTGACAGTATTGTACGTGATGTTGATTAATCCAAATGCGCATGTTACACTGATATACTCATTTGAGATTCCATTCTATGTACATTCATACTACAACAAAACATCTTAGATGAATAACAGATACAAATATGTACGGCTGAAATTAATTAGAAAACACTCTCTAACATTGAAGGGGAGTGTTGGATGGGTAGGAGAAAAGAAAGTAGCAGGGTGGGGCATGCATGCGAATGAGTTATCATAGAAAAAATATTGGGCCCTGTTTGGAATGGAAAGCTGAACTGGAACAGTGGCAGATTTCAAAGAGTTAAGTCCCATAATAACATTAGTTCACACACAAATAAGCACTGGCAAAGTCAGTGGGCCTGGCCATTTAAAATATGTGTGTCTTCATTTATAGGCAATTTTGTTTGTGTGGTTTTGTGGACAGGTGTGTGGTTGAATGCGTGAATGATCTTCACTCACCCATGCACTTACTCATGCATTTGATGAGTCATTTTGGCATTTACTGACTTATCTAGTCATACACAACACATACACAAAAATGAGAATTAATGAAGATGCACTTTTAGACATATAAAAAAATTAGTTGTTTTTTAGTTTGATGTAGTAAGGAGTTACTGATGTGGACTCTTTTGAGGAACGACGTGCTGTGAGTTCTATAAGGAAATGTTTGCATGACAAGCATTGGGAGTGTTATCGTCAGATGTTTTGGGAGGTGCATGGTTGGTGTCTAAGCTAATGGAGGCCAAAACAACTCCACATTACCACCTTTTCAAAATGCACTCCTTCAAGCTCCCCCATGAAGCAACAGTCTACATGGCCAAGGGAGAGGAACATTACTTTGCCTATGGTGGTGATAATCCATGGACTGGCTAAATTGAGTGTTCTTAACCCTTTTAATAAAGGTAAGTATAAGAGAGGTCTGCTAACTACTCCCCTGAGCAAGTGTTTTTTGACAGTTCAGCCATGGCTTTCGGCGCTCTGAGAGGGAGCAGAGTGGGTGCATAAAGTAAAGTTTGGCTCTCGGTGACATAGGTTAGAGTGCGGCTCAGTAAGGACTCAGAGTATCGAGTCAAAGAGGCTTCAAGGCACTACAAGAAGAGATCATTTAGAGGTACAGAGTGTGGAAAGGGAATTGAGTTTGTGACAAAGTATAAGATAGATGAAGAACAACTTAAAGTCAGAAGGAATGACAGGGCCAGCAAGAGAGGATAATTAAATTAAAGGAACAAGAAAAAGAGTAAAATATGAAGAGACAGAGAGCATACCAACCAATGGAGATATAGAAAGGGAGAAGATAACGTTCAGAAAGATAAAGAGATAGAGAGTGCACGTGTGAGCGACAATAAAAAATAATAAATAAATATGAAATTCTAGGTCCAATAGAGAAAGGCAGACGTGACAGAAAAGTGTGCATTGTTATGAAACGAATGAGAGTTAATTATAGGAGTGAAATAGCATTAGAGAGAATTTGAAAGCTGAACTAAGAGACAAAAAATAATAGCCACAGGAGAGTAAAACCCAAAGTTGACACAATGCATCATCAACGTTTTTTATTTCCACACACCAGGAGGTAATTTATACATCCATCATATAATTTGTATATATACATACATACATATATACAAATATATATGTAAGCATTTTAACAACTTTCCTAAATAATACATAATGGGCAAAATAAAGGAGAGAGGTGTCTGCAAGTGGTTACATCGCGTGCCAAATTTGACACTAGAGAAGGGGGCTCATTTGGCGGGAAATCTGCAGAACAATTCAAATGTATTCCCTGCAACCAGTTACTTATGCTGCAGGTAACTTATCAGCAACGCCATCTCTGTCAACACCAACCAGTCCAGTGCTAGAGATCACATCACTGTCAGCCTTTACAGCGCTGTGCCTTAGGAGTACTATAATCTGTACCATTACTTCATTAGGAGGAGACATCCACCTCATCCCACATGAAGAGGAGGAAACTACACCAACATATCACAGTCAACCTCTCCAGCACTTTCCTCACGAATGCTACCACATTACAATATTGGTGGAAAGAGACAACGACTCTGGGCCCTTCTTGAAAAGAACATCACCTCACAAAGGCAGCTAAGAGGAAACAACCACTCCAATAGTCTATCTCCTGTAGTAGGATACGTCATCACCTTGCTGCAGTCATACAGGAAGGACTACTAGGACACAGGTGTCAAGACGCTAGATTGGAGCTCTAAAAGTAACTTTATTAAACATGTTTCACAAATTCAGCCCAGTCTAGGCACATATCTCTCTACATTTTTCAGGAAACAGAGAGTGTGGGACAGATGTTAACATCAGGAAGCGGATTGTGCCTGCTGGCAGTTTAGGGTCATTTTGAAAAATCATTATTTACTATATTTTATCATTTTCTGCTTTTGAAACTGCTAACAGAAAATGCAAGCGTGTTACTTTGAAGATGGTTAGAGGTGTGCTTACCGAAAGGCATGCAATTAGTGAGGGAGCTCCCTTTTCAGACTCATGGGATCAGAGATACCCCCTACCCTTTAAAAAGGAGCATGCTATGTTTGTACAGGGCATCTGGAAGGGCAGCTCAGCAGGTTTACTTCGCCGCCTCATCCCTCCACCACTTTCAGAGAGTAAGTGCCAAAACAAACCACTTATAACGGGCATGCCCTCTGAGGAGAATTCCTCCACTGCTTCTTCTGCTTTTAGACCGTCATGAGACAGGTTAGTTTTACTCTACTGATGATGTGTTGTTGCATTAGTAATCCTGCTCAGTACGAGAGGAACCGCAGGTTCAGACATTTGGTGTATGTGCTTGGCTGAGGAGCCAATGGGGCTCTCCTTTTCCCGGGCTGTCACTACTTACGGGCATTCTTGGTAGCGCTGGGACGCCCCGTCGCTGGGGCAGCTACGCGCTGTATAAATCTGCAAATAATAATAATAATTGTGTTTGCTCTTTTGGAGACATTTTTAAATATTGTGCTACGGTTCTGGCGCATTAAAAACTTAGGGGCATATTTATTAAAGTTTAGAGTCACCTTGCGCCTTGTGTGGCTCTGCGTGGCTTGGTAAATCAGGAGTAATGCAAGGCAGCGCAAGTCGCTGCCTTGCGTTGCTCTGCCCCGCCCCAGGGAAGCATTCCATTGGGTGGAACGTGGGTGTTCCCATGCATCCACCCATAGATTTGGGCACATTTCCTGATTTACAAAGACTGATAAACCGGGAATGCGTCAGAGTGCTATGCTTCCCAGGGGATGGGTAACGAGGAGAAATATCTTTATTTCTCCTCATTTTCTCCTCTTTCTACATGTGCTGCATTCTGCAGCACACATAGAAAGAGGAAAAAGCCTCAGAGGATTGTTTTTGTGCAGGAAGGTGTTATTTCCTGCACAAAAACAATCCTGTCTGCAATGCAGGCACCCTTGTACTATGGTGCAAGGGTGCCTGCTTTGCAGATAGGCTGCAGATTGCGCACCGGCTCAGGAAGTGAGCAGGAAATTGCCATATTGTTATATTCCATATAGGTACCCCATATAGGCGCAGGTAACACTGCAACCTTTCACCTATATGCTTTCCTACATTTCATACATAACGATTCATAGGGACTGGCCTTTTACCTAGATACAACACTGCATTCAGAACGCGGGTTTTTCCCTGGTTCAATACTCATACATTATGCATGAGGCTTCTTGGAAGCACAGCAGGACTCACAGCAGGACGAACATCTCCTGTATAATATCTATGTTAAAGTTCAGGCTTGACATCATCCTTTAGGCCGACACAGTAACGCAGCAAGGTAGGACCCCCTGGGGAGACTTATGAGTATATATACATCATGTCTTGCTTAGACAGAGAGAGGAGACCGTGACTTCCCGGCTGACACACTGACCAGAGACGCTGAGGTTCCTGCATGGAGACGCTCCAGCTAGCAGTGGTCTAACATCCCTTGCGGGGTGTCCAACTCGAGACCAGGACAGGGTCCCACATTCTCTAACTCTCAGGTAATGGGGTGGACTAGATCCTAAAGGGATTCTTGGCATATCACCTACATAGATGCTAGGTACATTTAGGTACATCTAGTTAGGGAGACATCGTAGGAGTACGCACCTTTTATCATGTGTTTTATGTACTTGTATATATTCATGATTCCTGCAAGATGGTAGAGCTATACCATTGTTTTACTTTCATAATATTGCTAATCATATATCTCTGCTACTGTCTAATGGTTGTTGCAGCTCATCTATTATACACTGGAATAACAACTGTTCAATAAATACTTATTGAAACGCCCAGCCTGTTTATTCTGTGTAACTCTCTGTGACGACCTAAGTGAGCATGAGTGACTGAGCGAAAAGTAGTATATTGTTTCCACGATCCTGGGGGATCAGGGTTGTCATGTTCTGAGGTTGCCAAGAACTATTCTCTCCCCGATTAGAGGATACTCTAGTGGCACTGTGAGCTAGCTAATACAGACAGGCTAACGTATCCGGTGGGGGTGCACGGAATCTGTCTGCCACCAATCCCACAGTTTATGTTATCCGAACGTGCAGATCCTGTATAGGTAATATAGGAACTACACGACATGGTGCCGCCAACGTTGGTTGGGTACTTATTTAACAGTAGAAAATGAGTAGTTCAGTCGTGCTATTCTCAGAGGCCCCTACTCGCAAAACACCAGAGACGTCTGGAGTGGGTGGGCACAAACTCCGCCACAGCTGAGTAGGCGAAAAATCATATTTATTGGCTGTTGGTTAATCAAGCTTGAAGGACACAGTGTTCCTAAAATTGTGCATAAAAACCTTATCTTAGTTCCCTTGAACAAACTTCTTCTTTACAAAAATGACTGAAACAAAAGACGACGTAGTAGTAGAACTACACCTCTCAGGAGGAGAAGATGAAAACGCAATTCCGATTGCAGAAAAATTCAGACATACAATCACCCTAAAACTGTTAGAAAATGGTTTATCAGCTAGGGGTGGCTTAGTAGTTTTCGTGATTGAGGCACACGAATCAAATAAAACAGAGGTATTTTATTCATGGGTTACATTCCGAGCAGCAAATGCAAGAGCACAGACATTTCACTCTTACACAGAAGGAGATGCACCAGTGGAATATTGTCCGTTCGAGGACATAGAGGTTCCACTCACGTACCAGGAACACTTATACTGGTTTAAAGGCGCCCTACCCCACATAAGAAGAAGAGTAAGATTAGGCCCGCTCGGAGGAGAAGGGGCAACATGGCCGATATTAGCGTCCTACACACCACATCCTGACATTGACACAATGCCACCAGGAGACTTACTCATACAACACAAAGATTTAATTAAAATCTATAGAAACATGACGCAGTTCGTCCTGAGGACATTCACTGTCCAACCAGCAATGGTTGCAACTAATGGAACTCAAGTAGAGTGTACAAAAACTAAAATCACACCACCAATGTTACACGCAGTGATGGGTAAAATGCCCTCTAAATGTGAACAAATGCAATTCTGGGTAGCTCAGAAAATCACATAGCTCGAGGCAGTATTCACGAATACTACCCCATATGAAAAACACAGAATGCTAACAATCTGCTTGCCCATGGGGATAACACCACAAGTAGAAGATTGTACCACTTGGGTGAAGGAAGTGACCCGAAAAGGGTCACTCGGGTTTCCTACAACCACCTTATAGCCTTCCCCAAAATTAAGAGTCGGTCAGACAGTAGAGAATACAAAACAATCGTTTATTACCAATTCTCTGCAGAGGAGTCCAATCTGACCTGCACCCTAAGATGTCTGCCGAGGGACTGACCCCCCAACAGTCGGCAACGCATATTCATTCCTCCCAAAGGTCTCCTAACCACGCCCACAATGGAAAGTTACCGGCTTAGGCCGAACATGAACAAAGGAGGCACAGAGGGAAGGACTACCAACTGCCAGATGGGTACATGTTATCACTATCTCAAGGTTGCTGTGCTGGGTTTCGGCGGCTCCTAACGTGGGAGCCGAGCTACACACAAAGATAGGTATGCGAAGGCAAAATGGCCTATTCATTAGTAAGTCAGAAGGCAACCTTGAGCAGAAGAGAAAATAATAACTGAATACAGCGTTCTGCTGAGGCAAGCAATACGAAAAGTGAGGCCTGGTACAGACACAGCCTAATTGGGATTACGAAATACAAAATGGAGTCACACTTGCTAACTGAAGCCCGCACATTGCATGCATAACTCAGTGGGTTACATGACATGAATACGAATGATGTCTCATTTAGCCGCACACTGCTAACCCAATATAGTGTAAAACGAGTATATAACGAGAATGGGATTTTCA